>CM022297.1:81369401-82569401 GCA_011799875.1 Thinopyrum elongatum | reverse complement strand
ACCACGTTCTCCATTGGGACGTCGTCGTCCTCCGGCTGCCTGTCGGCCAGCCAGTCGGCAGCAATGGCCGCCATCTCCTTCTGGTCCATCGTCCGCCCGTCCCGAAGAGCGCTGGAGCGCGACGAAGCCATGGTGGGAGTGGTGTGGACAGGAGAAAGGGAACGGAGGCGGATGACTGCGGCTATGGCCGGCGCAGCAGTTTATATAGCAATGGTGGGCGGCAGAGGGACTGACGGGTGGCGCCGAAGTAGCTGCCTCGGCAACCGTGTATCATTAATGCAGGCGGCAGACGGACGGACGGACGGCACTTGTGTCGCTTGAACGCGGAGCAACCGCCTACACCGGGAAGCGACACGGGCCGCGCTGACCGTTTTGGGCGGAAAGCGCGCGCGGGCGAGGGAAGCAGTCTGGGTGGGCTAGGGCGGTCAGACTCGTGCTTGGCAGCGGTCCGGTCCAGCAGCCAGACATGCTGGCTCGCCAGCGAGCTCGCCGAGCTCAGCGATGACAATCAGACGATGGACATGGCTTCCGACCAGGAGCCGGCACCACCGCCCAAGCCGGTTCATGCCGTGTTAACCATAGAGCAGGTGCGGCCGCACTTCAACGCCCTAATGGCGGAAGAGCTACCAGCGCAGGAGGACCTCTGCTGCAACCTCCGTCTCCTCAACGAGCACCGGCTCGTGGAAGGACGAATCGCCGGCGAACAAGCGAACGACAATGTCGTCGCGGACATGTGGCCCTATGATCCTGGCTTCTTGAATGAGCAGCGGACGGTGTATCAGACCATTCGTAGGGCCCGCGAGGCCCTCTCCGCCGTCCTTCCAGTTGTTGCGCTCGCCGTGGCGCCGCCGTCTCGCGTTGTCAACATGGTCAACGAACATGAGGAATCAGTAGATGATTTTAATTGGAGAGGATGACAGTGGGGACCCACCAGGGCCATAGCCGCACATACGCAAGTGCCTCCTTATTATATACAACTATATATATTTTTTGCTTCCTCCTGGTTTTCTGACATCACGGTCCCACACCATTGTCAACCTATATAGTCAATAAACGAGAGAATTGCACAAGGAGCGGCCGACAGCTGGGACCCAGCAGCTCGAGCAGTATTTGTGTTTTTGAGGTGTGAGCAGAGTTTTTCTTGAGCGATGTTTTTGTTGTTGTTCAGAGGAGATCACCTGGGCGGGCTGTGGCCTGTCTAGCCCAGGCTATTATTTTATGTCGACCAAATATCCAGCCCAGATATTAATTTTTTCAAGCTGAAAATGGCTAGCCGAGCTATACTTTTTTTTGAGGAATACCCAGCCCAGGTCAACTTGTTATTCTCCGCCCTGCTGGGCTGCAAATCTTTCCTAGAAGGGATGCATTAGGCTTAATAAGAAAATGGGTTTTAAGAAATAATAAATGGAATGTAATTAAAAAAACTGGGCTGTAACTATAAATAAATGCACCAAACACGTAATTAGTTAAAAAATATATTTTTGGATTTTGAAATTTTTAATTTCATTACTTGTTCTGCGCGCAATATTTTGTTTGATTTTTACGTTATACAAAGTTATTTTGAAATTATATTTAACCTGACTTGAAATTTCGGGATAAAAATATTTCGGATCCCATCAAAATGTGGGAAATTTTATTCAATTCTGTTTTGAGCGTTTGGTTGAAATTATTAATCGTTGTCCTAGTTAGAAAATGGACTGTAATTTTAACAAACTGTAAATGGGCTGTAGTAAATTCCATTAGAATTCAAAAATGGGTTGTACATTCTTACAAATCGCAAATGGGCTATATATTCTCTGCCACACACTTGTGGGCCTACTAGGTTGACGCGTACGCAAGACTTTGTCAACTTATAGTCAACACACGATTCTAGCAGCAGTGACCGTTGGATGTCCATCCAACGGATGTCGTACTTCTTCTTCAATCTCGGATATTCTTGCTTCAGCCGCCCAAACCACCGCCGGCGGTACCGCCTGCTACCGCCTCCCATGGCCGGTTGTGCTGCCGTGCAGGACTCACCGGCCCACCCTACTCCCATCACCGTCCAGGCCATTCCTCTACTCAACAACACCTCCTGTTATTCTCCGGCGACGGCAGCCTCACACCGCAGCCGAACCAAAGAACCCTCGTACTCCCCTCTGCGTGGGCATGCACCTGCCTTGTCTTCCCTGGCTCCGCGTCGTTCCCTTCCTAGGCCTCGCCGTCGTCCACCGCCAGGGTGCTGTCCGCGCGGTGTGGTCAACGTGGTCAACGAACGACAGCCATCGAAAGAGGACTCTACGCGGTGAGGCTGACAAATAGACCCACCAGCTACATCTTCGCACGCAAGGAAGTGCGTCCATATTACGGGCAAAAAAATGATTCTTCCCCCTGAAAGCTGGGACCCACTAGCTATATCTTCGCATGCAAGGAAGTGCGTCCTCCCTGACAGCTAGGACCCACCCGATCGAAGCGTACGTAGCGTTTTCTGTCTGGTCAGGAACGTGCACGTACATATTGGTCAATCGGTCTCTCTGCAACGATGAACCATGGCCGAGCAAGCAGCGGCACGTGTAGTAGTAGAGCCCCCGACGTAGCAGTTCAGGCAGTCCCTTCTAAACTGTGTACACGTACGTACAGCCCGATCACAAAAAATACGGCCACGTACGTACATACGGGTGGGGTCTCGAACGCGTACTCGCGCATATATACGGCCAGGGCTTGTGTACATGGAGAGGCAGCGAACGGCAGCAACGGTGTCCTGTTTATCGGGAGCCAACCGGCTTGGACGGAACAGCCGAAACAAGGTCTGGCTTACCGCAGAACGGAGGAAACGGCCTTTCTGTTCGACCGCATACGGTCGAAACGGGGTCCTGTTCATCAGGAAGGATCTGGCGTACCGCAAAACAGAGGAAACGGACTTCTGTTCGAGTGCCTACAGTCGAAACGGGGTCCTGTTGATCAGGAGGGGTGTGGCGTACCGCAAATCGAAGGAAACGCACTTGTGTTGGAGCGCTACGGTCGAAACGTGGTCTTGTTCATCGGGAGGGGTGTGGCGTACCGCAAAACGAGACTCCACGGGCTACTGTTCATCCACCGTCGACTTCCTCCAGCCTCCACCTGCTACTGTTCATCCATCATCAACTTCCTCCTGCCTCCACCAGCTACTGTTCATCCACGGGGGGTCCTGTTCATCCAGCCTCCACCGGCTCCTGTTCAACCAGCCCCCCACGGGGTCCTGTTCAACTAGCCCTCCATGGGGTCCTGTTCAACCAGCCCTCCATGGGGCCCCTCCACCGGCTACTGTTCATCCACCCCCACCAGCTCCTCGATCGGGGTCCTGTTCATCCAGTGGCAACGGCCTCTACTACCACGGGGTCCTGTTCATCCACCCCCCACCGGGAATTGTTCATCCAACCCCAACCACGTACGTCACGACTCGTTCAACCAACCCCCACGTTCACTGTTCATAAGAGGCAGCAGGTTCGATCGGCTTCAGTTAGCAGCAGTAGCGAAGGAATCCCTCGATCGGGTTCAGTTAACAGCTAGGGATCGATCGATCGCTCGGGTTCAGTAACGTAGCTAGTGCAATCGCTCGGGTTCAGTAAGCGAACGCCTCGCTCGGATTCAGTTAGAGCCCAACGCCTCGCACACATGCGCGTACGTGTACGAGAGAAACGCGCAATCCCTCCGTGCATCGCTCGGCCCCGACCACCCACCGTAACTGGGAACTCCTCGAAATTTTCCTCGGCCTCGCTTCTACCACGATTTTTTCCGTCATGGATGGCCCAAAGAATGTCATGCAGGTACGTCCCCAGCCCGCCCAGGACAAAAAGCCCATTTTCTGTCATGAATTTTTGTCATAGAAGTAGGAGCCCACCACATCTATGATGATACCGAGTTTTGTCACAATTATCATCATAGAAGTGTCATAAGCATGACAGAAAAAAAATTCGTTCGGCCCAAAATGTCATGGATGTGTCTTTTTTTGTAGTGTGCGCTGTTGAAAAATGGTGCAAACTGGTGGCCGCTCTATCTGGCGCTCAACGCGCTAGACTCGCCTAAACAACATTGCGTAGCATGATGCAGATGCCATCGATTAAGATGCGTACACTTTTGATAAGGTACATGGTTGAGATTTTTTAGCCCACCATGGGAAGATTCATTGTAGAAGAGATGGTTGGTGAGGTGTCTCTCGGTGCCGTGGACGTCGAGTGCATCTTCAACTTGGACAACCAAGGACTGTCGGCATCAGACATTCTCAGTGAAGAAGGTGAGGACATAAAAGACCGGGTGCCGCCTCAATTTCTGAGTAAGTCTACAGGTAATATCGTCATCGATGATCTCATTGCGGACATCATTAAAAATAAATCCGCCGACGACTATTTCCTTCGGAAAGTAGTCCTTGTCCTGCTAGGAACAGTTCTTGCTCCCATGTCGAGCAAGATTGTCCAAAAACAGTACTACGCATTGGTGGATGATGTGAAACGTATTTCCAAGATTAATTGGAATGCGTTCACCCTCCGTGTTCTCCTCGAATGCCTTCGCATTGTGAGGAAAGGCAAACACCTCCGTCAATGGCCGAAGGGCAATTTAGCACTCTTGCAGGTACACCTACCAGACTTAATTATAGCATTGTCAATTTTCTTAATCATAGCAAATTTATGTTATGTATACTACTAACTATAAATCTTTTTATTTATGCAGTAATTGTACTGGGAGAAGGTGCAACCTCTGGAAGGTGATTGTGTTTTCAATCTCAACTTGTCCATACAACCTCTGATGAGAAATTGGACTGAAGCTGCAGCCAGTAGGAGAGATTGTTTTGATTATGACAACGGTCACGGCCGTGATAACATCAAGGTATTTCATTGCGTTCTGTCAATCTTACATATTTTGTAAGTAAATAAGATGTTTGTTCTGCTTCATGAGATGTACTTGTACTTGACATGCAGGTGGAAGATAATATTACCCAAGAATATAGGGCGCAGGAGGCCAAAGTCCCAGAAGATGCTCCTTCACAGAAGGCAAAACCCAAGCCCGCCAGTGCCACCGCAAGGAAGTCCAAGGCTGCGATATCCGCGGATGAGATGATGAAGGCTATAATGAAGCGGTGCATGGAATACATACACAACCAGATGAGGCAAATCCCTGATCTAGTCGCATAGGTGACACTCCCTAACCTTTATGTTTACAGTATGGTTGTAGTTACAAAATCATGCATGCATTAATTAATTTATATTTGTATCGCAGAGATTGTTGGAGAAGTTGAACAAAGAAGGTGTGATGTACAAGCCCGTGGGTGCAGAGGCATCCGGTAAAAATTATGCAGATGATGAAGTGGCTTCGTTTCGAATGGTCCGCATGAAAAAAAAGGAATTCATGGAGAAGGAAGACAATGTCCCTGACGCTTCTGAAGATCTGGTCATTGATCTGACGCAGCCAGAGGAAGATGTTGCGTACCAGAAAACCGTAGATGAGGAAGTTGTTTTGATATTATAATGTTGTATTTCCTTGTTTAATCTTTTTAGTGTTCATGAAGTAAACCTAACAAATTTTTTCTACCTACCAGAAAACCCCAGCTAAGAAAATTGTTGAGAATGGTGCTTCACCTACGAAGCCTAATGATGAAATTGGTACAACACCGGAGAACCCTTGGATCGTTGGTATTTCTTCTCAAGCAGGTTCATCGGGCATAGACATTAGTGCAACTTCTGTCACCAAGTTCATGGCTAAGGCAAAACCAACAAAGGCTGCAACAAACGGGAAGGAAGACGACTTTACGAACGGGAAGCGGAAGCGGACCGTTCCCAAGAAATTTGAATCCCCATATGTACTTGACAAGCCGAGCAGGCATGCCACCCGTGGTACTCGACCATCCGGTACTACTACCGCGAGTAGAGGTACCGTTACTACCTTTCTTACTGCGTTTTTTAGTACCAGTGCATGTATTCACCATTGTTGACGTTCATATATTTTCATGCAGCTTTGGTTTATGACAACGAAGTGCCGGGGGTTGTGGCAGATGAGTTAACGCCAGAACTAATTGATGCAGCTGTTTCATTTGTGGAATTAGCTTCCAAGAGCGAGAAGAACATGAAAAAAAGAGTTTACTACAATGCTAGTGGCAACGCTCTGCGTTCGGAAAGGCTTCGACCGGTACTACAACATAAATGGCTGTCGGATGATGTAAGTACTTTTTGCATGTCCTGTCATTTCATTGAATAATATGTGTCAACTTTGAATATGTAATGTCGTTATGTTGTATGCAGGTTATTGATGCTTATCTGGAACACTTGGCGTTGCGCGTTGGTCATGATCGCCACCTCTGTCCAGCATGGAGGTCCAAATACCTTGTAGATCGTGCTTTGGCATGGGACAATCCGGTGCCGTCGAGCTGTAACATGGATAGTGCGATTGCCAAAGCTGGAGCAGTTGCTAGAGTTCTAGAAGATTAGATTGTGCGTGATAAGGTATGTTAAGTTATAACTTGATCAATGCATGACATTTAAAGAGGCATTTCATGTTAATACACAATGTTTTCTTACACTGTAGACGTATATCCCGTTGAATATCGGCAATACACACTAGATGACCGTGGTAATGCACATGCGAAAGAAACAATTCCAAGTTTTGTATTCGCTCTATCCTCTTGAGCTGTTAATCGAGACTGTTGAAGCACTAGTACTCTCACCAACATTGCTAGTATTGTAAGTGCAAATTGTTTTATGGTTCTCAATTGACATTTCCCTTTTTACAGCCGCTCGCTATAGCACAGGATATGCTACGAACACAATGGAATGTGTGAAAAATAAAATTCGCGACATCGCAAAGAAAAGACGTGCGTGAACACTTCATAGATGATGGAAGATTCAAGTTTGAGTGCTTTGATTTTACTCCTTTAGCAGATTTCGGGACCATGAATAAATTTGCTTTTATACAATTTATGTAATAAAGAGGTTACCTCCAATATTGTGTGGATCTTTTATTGCTTATGCATACATGTGTATGTGTAATGCTGTGGCACAATTTGATCGTAAGAATATATTTTTTTGCTTCACTTAACAGTTGATCATACTAAATATTTTTCTTAAATGCACATTTTCTTTTCTTTGAAAATTGGTACTTTTCTTCTACATTTTTTTCCTACTAGTCTCAAAATGACAATCGTATGAAATATTATTCTTTTTTTCTTTTTTTTCAGAAGTACAACTCCCTCTTTATTCATTGCTGATAACACTTACAACTTTAAGTAAAAGATAAGAAGCTCATTAGGAGCAATTTCAATCCACTCACTGCAGAATTTAGATCTAGCTACACTAGCTAATTCATGAGCAACAGCATTTACTTCTCTAGGACATAATTCAAACCCAATTTAACTAAACTCACATGCCAAGTGGTAACAATCATCAATGGTGGTTGTTGCATTGCCCGCATACTCACCGTCCTTGTTCATAATCTCCATTAGTTCCACGCTGTCAGAATTAATGACTAGCCTGTTACACCCTGCCGAGGAAGAGAGTTGTTAACCAAATTTAAGAGCCAATGCCTCTGTACAAACCCATTAGGTGGTTTTCTCCATCCGTTCTTCTTTACTACTGCCTTTCGGTCACATGCAATAACAATTTTTTTCAATATGTTACCTACTTGTTTAATACAGCAAGTCTTTTATTGCTCCTTTCCAAAAGTAAAAGGTTCATACGCCAAGAATATAGTTCAACCTCGCACGCACATTATACATGCATACATCCCAAGACAGTTGAACCAAAACACACTATCAGAACCGAAAACGCAATAGGTCAAAACCATAGGATGCCATAATGTGAAGGCGATACTGCCACTAATTTACGTGATTTAATTTCCTACTCACCACCTCCTGTTTACTATAGCCTACGACCACTAGCTGATGGTCCACAAAACTGAAGCAAGTCTTCTACTCTTCTTCCTGCACCACATTTCTGCACATGATAACAGAGAGGTTAGTTAAAGAATGATAAGGTAAAAAAAATCGACAGTGCATGCAAACACGTACTTCTTATTTAGTTTGCATTTCTTGCTGCGTTTAGTGTGTCCTAGCATTTTGCAAGCTCCGCACCGGGTTTTGATCTCATCGAACGAAAGTGGTCTACCATTTTTGGACAAAGGGCGGTTCTCATCATCCTTTGTTGCACCTTTGCTTGATACTTTAATAGGATCTTGAACTGCAACTACGTTGCCTTCACCATCATCTACATATTCAACTGCCCACTTACTGAGATCAGACGTTTTCTTGCTCAAATTTTCCTTTAGCATATCATACTCATGGCTCTTAGCTATCACAGCCTTCGAACTCTCCTCTAACTGATCCCACAATGCTGGGTGTTTGCATGCCGCATGCATAGCTTCTGACGCTAACACACTCACCTGGCTATATTTCATTCTTTCCTCTGCCCCAGTCCAATCAAATCCCAACAGATCGCTTATGCACCGGCAGTCCCAACCTTGCTTCTTTCGTGAACCAAAGAAGAACTAAACACTTAGGTATTTCAGATATATTCATGTACTTCAGTACATGGAATATGTGCTTGCAAGGTAGACCCTTTCGTATCATTTTTCTGCAGCTGCACCTTATAGTTTCTGCGGAATTTTCTGGTGTATACTCTACCCAAAAACGGCTCTTCGGGTTATTCTTCCAGGACACGACGAACCGATCGGAATCGTCTCCGACCATTCTATCTACAATCTCCATGCCGCCAATTTTTTTAAGATCATCTTGCAACATATAGAAGTTTGCTGCAGTGAAGACATGAGAAGCAGCTACCTCAAGTTCCCTGGAGCTAGTAACTGGCACCAGTATAGTCTGTGAGGCCATGCAGTCATCTCGCGCCTAGTTCTCATGGATACGTACTATGGCGTTCTCATAGTGCAAAACCATATCCACCAGGGTCATTTCACCATCTAGGTGGAGGTGCAGGCAGGAGTTCAAACTTTCACTCCTCTGGTTGCTTTTCATGCCAAGCCAAAACCGCTCTGTCAGATATGCTACCGCCCACAGTCTCCTCTTCTTATACATCCGCCTCATCCAAGTTACTGTTTTTTCTGACTGCCATCTTTTCGCAAACGAATGCCATCTCTCCTCAAATGTGGTCGTGGGCGTTGTGTAGTACAGAAGAGTCCGAAACTCATTCAACGACTTGTGACTGAGGTGAATCTTCATATTTTTTTCTATATGCCATGTACATATACAATGCCAAACATCTGGCAAGACTTCGTGAATTGCCCTGATTGTCGCAGCGTCGGCGTCCGTGATTACACTCTTCGGCATCTTCTGACACATTGCCCTCAAAAAGGTTTGCAGCAGCCACACATATGTCTCTTCGGTCTCATCCGAAACTATGGCACAATCAAAAACAGTAGTCTTCCGCTGATTGTTAAGACCAACAAAAGGTATGAATGGCATAGCATAGCGATTCATCTTGTATGTGCTATCAAATACAACCACGTCACCGAAATCCTCATAGTCCTGCCGAGATTGGGAGTCACACCAGAACATTCTATTCAGATGTCCATCCTTATCTAACTTGTACTCGAAAAAGAAGCTAGGATCCCTCTCTTTTCTACTAGCCATGATGCCTATGGATGTGGCAGCATCACCTTTTGAAAGTAGCTTCCTCTTCTCCCTGGATATAAGGTTGTATATATTACGCCTCGTAAACCCAACACCACCATACCATACATGTTTGTTGATAAAAGAATCCATAATAGTGTGAGTTCTAATCCCTGCGGCTCCCATTGCTATTATCTCAGCTTTCTGGTACTCTTTGATTTTTCTGTGGGACCAAAGAAAAGGTACTTCATCCGGTCTTGCTAACATAAGACTATGCTTGTCCTCAAAACTACCAACATACCAAACCCCACGCTTTTCGTCAAGCTTCATGGCCAGGTGCGCTTCGCAGTGGCAGCGTGTCTCGGGTCTGAGCCTACGGGTGCATCCTTCCTCGGTTAGCAACATGCTGTCATGTTTCCCTTCTCTGGAACAAACATATCGCCTATAGCTCATGTGATGTGACTCAGTTTTGCTATATCTGACCTTATCCTTTCTAATGCTGAAAGCATTATCTCTAGCATAGCTGTTGTAGAAAACGAAAGCAGCTTCTAAAGACATAAAAGTCATATCTATTATCTTCCTGAACATATCCCTCTTATCATCTGCATGGGCAGTATCTTGGACTTTCTCTTTCCCCTCATCTTCTGTCACCTACACAATGAAAACATAGACATGAAAACAAAATTTTGTTGTTTAACATTACTTCCATACAATATTGATTACATACATACCTCACTCTTATTGACCGACGACTGCGACTCCCCAGAAACAGGTGAATCTACTGATTCGTCATCAAGGCCTATCTCCGCATCGGATTCACCGTAATAGTCGTACGCATTATGAGATCCTGAAATTAGCTGAACAATTCAACTCAAACAGATAGTTAGTTATAATACAATAGCATCATCTCATACTTTGCACGGCATCAAAAATTTCGACTTCCGTACCTGACTAATGTATTCTTCATCCGAGACATCGGAATTGTTATCCTCATTATTATCATCCACGTCCATCTACAAATTTTAAATACAGAAATATAATGAGGTCGGATGTCACTCACATTAACAAATACTACATGATAATGACACTCACATTAACATCTTCCCCTTCGTTCGCATTCTCTGACCAATCTCCGTGCTCTGAATTTTCCTCATCTGACCAATCATCTATCCAGTCTTTCAAAAGCTCTCCGAACTCCAAATCTAAGTCTATATCAATTGACCCACTGTCCGCCATTTCCTGCAACAATTAATAAGTATCATCACAAATGTAAACAATTCCAATAGTGAAGTACACAACTCAAGATGGCAACGGGGACGAAACCCACCGGGTTTTGCTTGCCCAAACCCATCCCCACGAGAAAATTGCAAACCCGTCCCCGTCCCCATCAACGTGCGCAGGGTTAATTTTTTGCCCGTCCCCTAAACCCGTCGGGTTTTCTAAACCCACGGGGAACACGCCCCCACGAGCAGTCAATGAAAACAACAACATTTGAAAGAAAAACAGGAGCATATTACAGCAACAGACGACGACTGGGGACCTAGGTTTAGGTTTAGGTGTTGTGTTGTGCGGGAGAGAGAGGCCTGACGAGAGAGCGACACTGCAGCGACCGAGCGAGGGGTTGGTTTGTACTCTAGGGCCTCGACGTTGTGGGGCTCGGCTGCTCGGGCGCTGTGGCTTTGGGCCACTACAGTCAAGATGGATCGGTGCATGCTAAAAAAATGTATTTTGACGGGTTTTGTCGGGTTTCGGGTTCGGGTAGTACTCAAACAGGTTTAAACCCGCGAAACATGCCGGGTTTTATAATGTACCCACGGGTAGCCCCACGGGGATAGAAAGTCGCCCATCCCCGTCCCCTAATAGGGTAAAAACCCGCGGGGACGCGGGTTTCGGGGCCCCATTGCCATCTTGATACACAACTGATAGCACGCCATTAGCAACGTTAAGTAAACTACCGCAATCTAGGGCTTTCAGACCGTGCACACAACCGACGCCAAAAACCAGCGCCCATGGATCATCCCTGGTCTCCACAGCAGTCGGCAGCGATAAGGTACGTGAACCCTAGTAAGCAAGATGCCAACGACACCCGACGTGATCTATTACGATCGCGAGGAGCAGCACTACCGAAACTAGATCCGAGATAACCTGCGCCACCGGATAGCTAGGTTAGCCGCTGCATGAAATAACGATGGAACACAACCGACGCCAACCCACACTACCTTAACCCTAGACAGAACAAACCCACATCGGCCGTCGTGATCAGTTTGTAACACCATCAACACTACCGGAACAAGATCCGCGATAGCCTGCGCCGCTGGGTAGATAGGTTAACCACTACCACGAAAATGGCGACAGTTCGTTAGATGCTGCCGCCAGCGAGACAAAAGCGTGAGACGGGATGCGGTACCTGGGAGCGCTAGAGGTTGACGATGGTGCCGCTGTCGGTGGAGATCGCCGGGTACGAGATCGCCGCAGCCGATATTCGCAAACAACCTCAGCTAGGGAACTGCGTGAATGATGGAGTTAGTTTTGGCAGGTTGTACGTGGTCGTGGGGTCGTGCGACTTTTTTTTTTGACCTATACGGTATGAGTACAACGGGTTATATGGGGCTTGGATAAGGGCTACAATGGGTTATACGGGCTTGGATATGGGCTACGGAGGGCCGCAGAAAAAAAACTGGCGGGGGACAAATATACCCCTCTGGCGTCGAGTTAGGGAGGAGCAGGGAAGCAACGCTCTTGAAGAAGGGGAACACACGGAACCGGCCGTAGAGCGCGCCATTGCCCATTTTGGAGGCTGGCGAGGTCCACCATGCCGCCGCTCTCGAGGTCATACTGGATCAGGCGAGGGTACTTCTCCACCACGACGAACGTAGTCGGACGCAGCCCCGTGGGCGTGCTGCAACGTCGTGTCGGCGTGATGCATCCACGTGTTCCACACCACCGCCTCGTTGGTGCGCACCCATGGCACGCGGCCGTTGTCTTCCATCACCCACGCGCCAAGCACGCCCTCCATGTCATTCCATGGGTGCATGCTATTCTTGGCGCCGATGTTAAACGCGCACAGTCGGAGCCGGCCGCCGACGGGCCCCAGTGACGCACCGCCCCACTCCAGGTCCGGCCGCTCGCCGCTCGCGTACCATCGAGGCGTGTCCGCTAGAGACATCGTAGCGGAGGATGCGGCCTCCGCTCCAGCCCAGCCAGTAGAAAGACGTGCCGACGTGAATGCCAGGGGACACTCGTGATGAGCTCCCTTGTTTCCCACTTGACGATTGTGGACCTGAAGGTCTCCACGAGCGTGCATCCGTGCCTACGCCAGGTGAGTACAACCACGGGGAACGCAAGCGACCCGGCGGACGCGTCGTAGTGGAAGCCGGGCGGTGGACGGCGGGAGCGAGAGCCAACAGTTTGCGGCCGGGTCAAACACGTTGTGTCCCAGCAGCATCCGGCCGTGGGACGCCACGATGGAGATGCCGAGCATGGGGACGGTGCGCTCGAAGAAGACGGCGTAGTCTTCCACTCCCTCTCCCAACGGCAGCGCCGGCACATCGTCCACGGCCGAGACTTCAGTCATCGCGACGGCAGGATCGGTGGAGTAGAGAGGTTGGAAGACTGAATCGTCACTAGCCGCGTCGAGGGCGCAGGGCTTGACCGTGTACTCGTGTAGTCGTTGCGCCGCGGCTGGACGACGAGCGCATACGGGCGGACGCTCACGAGCGGCAGCGGCCGCGGGAGGAGATGGCGGCTGAGGAACATGGGCTGGGAGAGCACGGCGTGCCACCTCCGGCAGACGGCGGCGAGGCGGTAGGCGTCCTTGGTGCGCAGCCGGTACAGGATCTCAGAGACGATGCCATCGTCCAGGTGCGGCATGGGTGGCGCTGTCGCCGCAATCTCGGCGCGATCACGTCGATCATCTTCTTTTTTTTAAATCTAGATCACGCTCATTATCTTTTTTTTCAGATATAATCGCGTTCATTAGATTGACTTGGTGGGCTTTTGTTATTAGGCCGCGTGCGTCTGGATATAGGGGAGGGAAGTGAAGCGGAAAATTGCGCCGTTCCGTCTCGTGCCGGCGACTCGCCAGCCAATTAACTAGTTGTTCGACGAGATTTTGTACTACAAATCGTACAAAAAATTAGAAAAAGAAAGTTATCTAATGATGACTTGTACCAGTAGCATTGTTGTGTATGCATGGAGCAAGGAGTGCCGATACACATACATGTACATTATATAGATGCATGTGCATGGTACCTGGAGTACTTTGGGTTAATTAAGTGAATGCATGTTAATAAGTGGGCTAATGGACGAATATTTTATTAGTCCGACGTACATGGCCCATGCATGGTTGGCTTAGCACGGCATATGAATGGCAAAACAACCTACGTTCATGCATGCATCAAGATTCGATGAAGCTACCGTGCGTGTACACGTCTCGGTTAGGGCGTACGCGATTCAAGTACCCTGCCGGTGTATGAAGGCATACCCGAATACCCGATCAATGACGTGCCCTACACTGTTTAATTAGTCATGCGTGTGCGTCAAGTTGAAAGACAAGCATCAGGTTGAGAGATAAGCATAAACGCACGTATCTTAAACAACTGGCGTCCATATCCCTTCCAAGAAGATCGGACCGGCCGGGTGCGGTGCGTGACAGCAGCGCCATACCTTGCACCTATAAATACACAGCAAGGAGGCACCCAGCGAAAGGGCACTAGTAGAAAACAGGGCTTTGGTTCAGGCAGGGCCAGCCCATTAATCCCGGTTCACTCACGAACCGGGATCAAAGGGGGCATCGGTCCCGGTTCGTCAGGCCAGGGGGACGGCCGGGCCTCTTGGGGCATTGGTCCCGGTTCGTCTGGCCCCTTTGGTCCCGGTTTCAGCCACGAACCGGGACCAATGGGCCTCGCTCCTAGCCCACAACCATTGGTCCCGGTTCGTGGCTGGAACCACGAAGCGGGACTTGGTCCCGGTTCCAGCCACGAACCGGGACTTGGTCCCGGTTTCAGCCACGAACCGGGACCAATGAGATGCCTATATATACCCCCTCGCCCGCGAGCAGAGCAGTGGAGTGCTCTGTTTTTTGGGTCGGCCGTGGGAGAGCTTTGTGGTGCTCTAGCTCACCTCGTATGCACATGAGGTGTTTGATGAAATGCCCGAGCCACACTTAAGTTTTCTCCTCTCGAAGCTCCTTGTCCAAGCTCCATTTTCCTCGAGATTTGTCTAGGTTTGGCGGTCCGTCCTGTCCCGTCCCCGTCCTCACCGCCGTCGATCGCCTGCGCCGATCTCGTCGCCGGCACCACAGTGGTGAGCCTCCTGGTCTTATCTTCTTTGTAAAAGAAAAAAGTTCTTACTTGTATGATTAAGATAGATACTTGTGTAATTTTCTTACTTTTATTATTGTTTGTTATTATATATATTTGAGAGAGGAAGAATGCCGACTGTTGTCGTGGGGGTCACTTCTCCTTCTTCTCTTTTGTGCTAGACCTTTGTTACGCACTAGGGGAAGAAGGAGTAGCGATCATCATCGACGGTCGAAACGGTGAGGGAGTGTCCACCATATATGAGAGAAGAAGAATGCCGACTGTTGTCGTGGGGGTCGCTTCTCCTTCTTTTCCTTGTGCTAGATATTTGTAATGCACTAGGGAAAGGAGGAGTAGCGACCATCACCGACGGTCGCAATATCAGAGAGGGAGTGCCCACCATATACATGAGATGAGAGTTCAGGAAGGAAGACTCGACAGACCTAAAGTCAACCCGTTGCATATTGAGTAATAGTGATCTGTTTGTTGAGTTTCCTGGTAGTTGCCTTCAATCAATTTTTGATCAACTATGAACATAGGAAATGTCTGACGACAAAAATGATTTCGGTATGTGCGAATACTGCGAAGACGAGCGCGGCCTGTGCGACAGAAATTTCTTATTTGGTGGTAGGCGCTTCAGCATCAAGCTGGATGAGACCTTCGAAGTGGATACAGTAAGTCACAACGACAAGTCTTTTTTCGTAATTAAGCATGACTTCTGCTTCTTTTGCTTCAACTTATAATTTTAATTTTTTACTATTCTACTAGCGTATCCCCTGCCATGCAAGAATTTATGTCTTGGATAAGATTGGTTTCAGTCCTATGGAAACTATGGAGGTAAAGATAGTTCACTTGAGGACCGAGCATGGTTATACTTTTGCCGCAAAATTATACAATGCAGACACCTACACCTATTTTGAATGCAAAAATTGTAGATCACTATGCAAGGCTTATGCATTTGAGCCTGATATGCTTATCACCTTTGATATTCGTCCGGAAGATGATATTGAAGGTAATATCGACATCTGGGTCGATGTGCAGACGCCTCCAGTTCTACCATTATGTGAGTTTCTCAACCATATTTATGTCTTGGATATTGTTTATTCAAAAATAGTTGACAACTAATTTCTATTGACAGCTTATTTCCATTCAAGCAAACATGTCCAGCGCTTGGTAGACATGACCTACTACTGTCCCGGGGCTGAACTAAACTGCGAGGAGATAAGTCATTATGTTTCATGGCTTGAAGATCTTGATACTGTCAAGACAAATTATTTCCCTGGACTTGAAAATCTTAGTACTCAAAACGTGCGACCACTAGCGTGCGTATTGAACTACGGTCATATCTATTTAGGAAAGATGGTAAGATTTTTACTATTTGTCCTCAGTGCATCTTTTGCATACATTATTTTTTAAGCTAAACTTCATTGCTAAGTATGTTACTACGATGTTCTTCAACAGGGACTCCCAACGATAGTTGTGCCTCATTGGGTCGAGCCTAAAGGTCGCATGGCAATGGTTAGCTTACGGCCAAGACATCCTACATTGCACATGAGTGCATTCAGGATTTTTAAAAGCGAGCAAGTCTTAATAGTCAAAGACTGGAGTAAAATTGTGAAGGATCGCAGAGAAGTACTAGGGGGCAGCAATCAGAAGCGCAGCCCACAATTAGGAGACAGGTTCATCTGCATGCTCCAATATGATGAAGCAGGAGTGCTACACATGTTCTATGCTATTTTACCTGAGAGAGAGCAGCAGGAGTGATTAGCTAGCTAGAATGAGTTTGAAGATGATGATGTGCTACACTATGACTATGATGATTAAATAGCTAGTGTTGGTGGTAATGACTATGATGATTATTATTAGCTAGTGTTGGTGGTGATTAGATAGCTACACTATGACTATGATGATTAAATAGTGTTTGGTGGTAATGACTATGATGATTATTGGCTTTGAATGGTGCATTTTGAACACACAAAAAGTCGGGAGTTCAAATAAGTTCAAAAAAAATGAAATCCCTTTGTAACAGACGAGTTTCCGTATGAAACCTTGATACTTCGAAAGAGATTGCCCGTTTTGTACACGAAGTGCATCCAGTTTTTGCTGTAACCCTCTCAACTTTTTAGCACAAACTATGTGGTGAAATGATGATACCATGCCAACTTTCAACCTTTTCAGAGTTCATTTGAAGTGCTTTTCAATTTCAGGGTCATATAACTAAAAAAAATCAGTAATAGCATGAAAAATAACAAATAAAGTCAGAAAGGGTTGAAAATTGATGATGTGGCTTTGAATGGTGCATTTTGAACACATAAAAAGTTTGGAGTTCAAATAAGTTCAAAAAATGAAATCCTTTGTAACAGACGAGTTTCCGTATGAAACCCTGATACTTCGAAAGAGATTGCATGTTTTGTACGAAGTGCATCCATTTTTTTGCCGTAACCCTCTCAACTTTTTAGCACTGCTATGTGGGTGAAATGATGATACCATGCCAACTTTCAACCTTTTCAGAGTTCATTGGTAGTGCTTTTCAATTTCAGGGTCATTAGCGCAAAAAGAATGAACTAATAGCAAAAAGAATGAACTAAATAATCTATTAAATATTCTGTTACGTCAACTAAACAAAACTATAATATTCTTCAATAGCAAAAAGAATCAACTAAAAAGCTTTTATAAACCTCTAGTATTTTTGAAACTAAATATAAATTTATGCAACTAAAAATTCAAAGTATTTTCTGTTCAAACATTAATGGCAAAATGAATTTTCATAAAGAATTTTTTTGTTAGAAACTTTAATAGCAAAAAGAAATTCATAAAGAATTTTTTGTTAGAAACTAAAATACAAAATCTGTTTTTGAATATAATGTTAAACACAGTAATATTAAATAGCAGGAAAAAGAATCACTCAAAAATCTATTTTTATAGTAAAGTTATTCACAAACTAGTGATTCACACAAATTTCAAAGAATTCTAATTTAAACTATTCAAATTTGAAAACTAATGGCACTAACAGAAAGTTTATAATTTTTGTGACCTAACAGCAAAAAGAATTAAACAAAAACTGTGGTCAAACTATTGTCAAATCTGGTCAAACTTTGGTCAAACTATGGTCAAATCTCGTCAAATTGTGGTCAAACTATGGTCAAACTACTTATTCAAGAAATATTAGTGTTAATAAATAATTATTGTTTTTTAGAATAATAATTTCAAACTCAAACGGTGCTTAATGCTCAAGTTCAACTCCTAAGGGTTAATAGGATTGACAACTTAGTATTGTTAGGAAAACAACAAGTGCAGACTTGGAAACTAGGGGGAATAGAACTTGAAAGTTAAGCGTGCTCAGGCTGGAGTAGTGAGAGAATGGGTGACCGGCCGGGAAGTTAGACGATTTGGAATGAGTGGTTCATAATTGAGCAGTGATGAGGGGTGATTAGAGTGGGTGATTAGAGATTGAATTGTCAAATAATTCAGAAATTTGAAAATAAAAAAAATTTAAAATTTTATTTTTCAAAAAAATTCAGAAAAACAAAATTTCAAAAAAATTCCTTTACCAACCGGGACTAAAGGTGGAGCTCCAGAGATCGGCCACGTGGAGGGCCAACACAACCGGGACTAAAGAGGGGGGCCTTTAGTCCCGACCCTTTAGTCCCAGTTTGGGAACCGGCACAAATGAGCCTTATGAACCGGGACAAATAAGCCTTTTTCTACTAGTGGAGAGGACGCGCCATGATGGCAGCGTCTAGAAAATGAGGACGTGCGCACCCAGGAGGCAACGACGCGCCGGCGGCGGCACGCACGCCGCTTGCGTCGAGGCTCGGGCGAGCACGGCACACCTATGAGGAGGTGCCCACGACGGCAGCATTGAAGAGATACGCTCTCGCCGGGCAACTTACACGGCCTACCGGCCTACACCCGGTCAGGAGGCGACGGCGCGCGTGCCGTACCCTTGGGGCCGGGCCAAGGAGAAGAATTTGCCATGCAACGCTAAGGTATGGTCATATGTTTGTTAAATTGCAGGGAGGCACGAAGCACTCAGGAGGTGACGGCAGGCAGCGGACGAGGGACGCGCCGTCGCAGCGGCCTTCAGAGGACGGAGGCAAGAGACGCGCCTGCGGTGCAGCGTCGAGGAGATCCGGTGGACGTGCGCCACGCCGGAGGTGGCGCTCACTGTGCCCCGAGCTCTGGCGCCGGTCGGACAACAGCGACGGCGACGACGGCCACAGAGGGACCCAGCCAGAGTCCAGAGGGAAGGACGACGCCCCTGGCGGCGGCGCGCTGGCCGGTCAGCACACACGTGCTCTGGCCCGCGACGGCCTGGCCGCGGCGAGGCACGCGTGCAGTAACGCGGAGCATGCATCATCAGCCTCGTGGAGATGAGCGTGCCAGCAAGGACATGTTGAACAACGTATATAGACATGTATATGGACGTGCATGAGTTGTGTTTGTAACGAGTTATGACTGTGATTTGGTTGAGATATATCCTTGATTCTTGCCTTGTATAGCTATCTTGCATATCAAGGAATATCTCCCAAACATGGCATGACCGACCCTGTAATCTCTCTCGATATAAACACGCATGCGTCCCTGCTGCAGGCATACGCTTAACCCATTGATTTCTTTCCTTTTTACATGGTAATCAGAGCCTTCTTCTTCTAGATCACATCTCACCTCTCTCCACCGGCCACCATGTTGTCTTCATCCAATGCGTCGAGCGGCAATCCCTTCGGTCAGCCGGTGCATGAGAAGCTCACGAGGGACAACTACCTCGTCTGGAAAGCAGTGGTTCTTCCCCAAGTCCGAGGTGCCCGCATGTTTGGGTTCCTCGACGGCTCGAGGGTAGCACCACCAGCGACCATCACTGTCGAGAAGGACAAAACCACCACAACGGTGGACAACCCTGACTATGTGTCATGGAACGAGGACGATCAGAAGGTTCTATCCTATCTGTTCAGTTCTCTCTCTCACGATGTCTTGGTGCAGGTCATCGAGCATCAAACAGCGGCATCTGCCTGGGCCGCGATTGAGGAGACGTACGCCTCCCAGTCCCGCGCACGCATCATCCAACTCCGCAAGTCCCTCAACAACGCGAAGAAGGGGGACATGAGCTGCGCTGCCTTCTTCAACAAGGTGAAGGGCCTTGCCGATGAACTGGCAGCGGCTGGCAAGAAGATCCCAAATGACGACGTCGTCAACGCTATCCTCACCGGGCTCGACTCC
The DNA here is from genome assembly GCA_011799875.1 of Thinopyrum elongatum. Classification (NCBI taxonomy): domain Eukaryota; kingdom Viridiplantae; phylum Streptophyta; class Magnoliopsida; order Poales; family Poaceae; genus Thinopyrum; species Thinopyrum elongatum. Next base: position 82,549,319 of record CM022297.1, on the reverse strand, counting down.
GACTACGCCCCGTTCGTGGAGGCGGTGTCGGCGCGCATGGATCAGGAGATCTCCCTGAGCAGTCTCTATGCTCAGCTGCTCGCAGCGGAGGCGCGCTTGGAGGCGCAAAATCCCCCCGTCGGCACCCACCAGTACTCCATCAATCTCGCCTCAAAAGGTGGGCGCCCCGGCAACAACAGCCGCGGCAACGGCGGAAATCGCAATGGCGGAGGAAACTCCGGCGGCTACCGCGCCAATGATGGGCGCGGCAACTACAGCGGCGGCGGCAACAACGCCGCCGCTATGGTGGTGGTGGACATCAGCCGGCGCCGGCCAGTATGGTGGCGGCGGAAATCGTCAGCAGCGTCCACGTTACACCGGGCCTCCATGTCAGATCTGCAGGTAGACGAATCACCCCGCCTACCAGTGCTTCCAGAGGTACAACCGCTCCTTCGTTACTCCCGTCACGCCCGAGGTTCAGGCCAATGCAGCAACCACCTCCGTTCCTTCATATGGTACAGATACTAATTGGTATCTTGATACGGGAGCAACAGATCATGTGACGGGTGAACTTGAAAAACTCACTGTCCGTGATCGTTATACTGGTGATGAACAAGTCCACACGGCTAGCGGGCAAGGTATGGCAATACAGCACATAGGTCATACGCAATTTCATACTTCTGATCGTCCTATCCATCTTAATGATATTCTGCATGTTCCACAAGCATCTAAAAGTCTTGTTTCTGCCTCCAAACTTGGTATGGATAATAATGCATATGTTGAAGTTCACCCTCAATTCTTTTCTGTTAAGGATCAGGCTACGGGGAAAATTCTTATTCACAGAAAGAGTAGGGGTGGCCTTTATCCCTTCTAGAGTGCGTCTCAAGAAGAATCCAAACAAGTTCTTAGTGCAAGCAAACCATCTTCCACTCTGTGGCATCGGCGCCTTGGACACCCATCGTTTCCAATAGTTCAACAAGTCCTTAAAAATAATAGTCTTCCTTTTTCGAATAAACATGATGAGTCGGTTTGTGATGCTTGTCAAAAGGGGAAAAGTCACCAGTTACCATATCCAAACTCTACTAGTGAGTCTCATGCTCCTTTGGAGCTAATTTTTTCCGATGTATGGGGACCTGGTCCCGTCTCTGGTCGTTATAAATACTATGTGAGTTTTATTGACGATTACAGCAAATTCACTTGGATCTATTTGCTAAAAAATAGGTCTGATGTATTTCAGAAATTCCATGATTTTCAGAACCTTGTTGAGCGCCTGTTTAATAGGAAAATTTTATCCATCCAATCTGATTGGGGTGGTGAATACCGCAAATTAAACTCCTTTTTTGAGCGCGTTGGCATCTCACATCACGTTTCCTGCCCACATGCTCATCAGCAAAATGGTTCCGCTGAACGCAAGCATCGTCATATACTAGAAATTGGCTTATGTCTTTTAGCCCATGCTTCCATGCCACTAAAGTTTTGGGACGAAGCATTTACAATAGCAGTTTATCTCATTAATCGTCTCCCTAGCAAAGTAATTCATCTTCAAACACCCATGGAAAAACTTTTTGACACCAAGCCGAATTATTCTTTTCTTCGGATCTTTGGTTGTGCTGTTTGGCCTAATCTTCGTCCCTATAATAACATAAGCTCCAATTTCGTTCCAAACAGTGTGCGTTCATTGGCTATAGTGGCCTCCATAAGGGGTACAAGTGCCTTGACATATCCACTGGTAGAGTCTATATCTCTCGTGATGTCATTTTTGACGAATCCATTTTTCCCTTTGCCCATCTTCATCCGAATGCCGGCGCCCAACTTCGTGCAGAACTACTTCTCCTTCCGTCTGTCCTTCGAAATCCGTCCAATTCTGATCAGGAAGGTGATATGCGTCAAGATTTTATGTCTGTATCTGCTAATTTTTCCGATGACAACAGCATGCAGGAGCCCTCTGTTATAGGAAATCCGGGTGCCTCTTCTCATGGAGATTCGCCTGCACCCTCGGCTGGCGCAACTGCCGAGTCCTCGGGATCGATGTGGCCAGGTGACTCGGTCCAGGAGACCGTGCCCGCCTCTCCTTTCGGGTCGCCCACGCCCAGGCGGCCGAACGAGCAGGCGCCGCATGGGGCGCCCTCTTCCTCGCGGACGGACGTGCCAGGCTCGCCCGCGTCGTCTTCCTCATCGGCCGGCCCAGCGACACCACTTGTCGCCTCTCCGTTGGAGCGGGCCAATGGGCCTGCAGGCGCTATCTCCCCTGCGGGGGCCTCTGCTAGGTACGACGAAGCCAGCGGCAGCAGCCTCGTGTCTACCCCGGCGTTGGATCCAGCAGCATCTGGTGTTTCGGCTGCTGCTGCAGGCAATCTGCAGCCTGTATCCTCTACATCGACTGTTCCTGTGGCGCCTCTTACACGAGTTGTCACACGTTCCCAACATGGCATTTTTTGTCCTAAAGAATATAAAGATGGCACTATTCGTTGGTGTAATTTTTGCAGTACAGGCGAACCTGATCACTTGGCTGAAGCACTTGGAGATGCTCGTTGGAAAGGTGCTATGGACGAAGAATTTTCTGCCTTGATGAAAAATAACACATGGCACTTGGTTCCACGACCGTTTCGCTGTAATATTATTGACTGCAAGTGGGTTTATAAGATCAAACGATATTCTGATGGTACCATTGATCGGTACAAAGCACGGTTAGTGGCTAAAGGATTTAAGCAAAGGTATGAACTTGATTATGAAGATACCTTCAGTCCTGTGGTTAAAGCTGCAACTATTCGTTTAATACTGTCTCTAGCTATTTCCAAAAATTGGGTTATACGTCAGTTAGATGTGAAGAATGCGTTTCTCCATGGCGTTCTGGAAGAAGAAGTGTTTATGAAACAACCTCCTGGGTATGAGCATCCTAAGTATCCTGGTTATGTATGCAAACTTGATAAAGCATTGTATGGTCTCAAACAGGCCCCCCGAGCATGGTACTCATGTTTGTCCTCGAAGCTTACTAATCTCGGCTTTATTCCTTCCAAGGCGGACACCTCCCTGTTTTTCTACCGCAAAAATACTGTCAGCATCTTTATGTTGATTTATGTTGACGACATCGTTATAACTAGTTCTTCTTCAGAAGCAGTCAATGCGGTGTTACAGGATCTGCGCATGGACTTTGCTCTCAAGGACTTAGGATCTCTTCATTACTTTCTTGGAATTGAGGTACAACCCATTCCGCATGGTCTCTTGATGTCTCAAGAGAAATACATCTCGGATGTGTTAAAGCGTGTTGGCATGGGGGACTGTAAACCTGTCACCACCCCACTTTCCACCTCCGAGAAGTTGTCCTTAACAGAAGGTGATCCGCTTGGAGAAAGTGATGCCACACGGTATAGGAGTATTGTTGGTGCTCTGCAATATATTACTTTGACACGTCCAGATATTTGTTATTCTGTTAACAAAGTTTGCCAGTTTCTACATGCACCTACAACTCTGCATTGGACAGCAGTAAAAAGAATTCTTCGGTATCTTAAGTATACTATTTCTCATGGACTGAAACTTGTAAAATCCGAGTCTACCCTAGTCAGCTCATTTTCTGATGCAGATTGGGCTGGCTGTCCAGATGATAGAAGGTCTACTGGAGGTTTCGCAGTTTTTCTAGGTTGCAACCTTATTTCCTGGAGTGCACGAAAACAGGCAACAGTGTCCAGGTCAAGTACTGAGGCAGAGTATAAATCTTTGGCAAATGCTACTGCTGAAATAATGTGGATTCAAACTTTGTTGACGGAACTTGGTATAAGTCATCCAAGGGCAGCATTACTGTGGTGTGACAATCTTGGCGCCACTTACTTGTCAGCTAATCCAGTGTTTCATGCCAGGACAAAGCACATTGAAGTGGACTATCATTTTGTTCGTGAAAGAGTAGCTAATAAGTTGTTGAACATCAGATTCATTCCTACAGGAGATCAAGTTGCTGATGGTTTTACAAAACCCTTGACTGTTCGGCAGCTGGAAAATTTTAGGCGCAATCTCAACTTAGATAAGTTGTGATTGAGGGAGGGTGTTGAACAACGTATATAGGCATGTATATGGACGTGCATGAGTTGTGTTTGTAACGAGTTATGACTGTAATTTGGTTGAGATATATCCTTGATTCTTGCCTTGTATAGCTATCTTGCATATCAAGGAATATCTCCCAAACATGGCATGACCGACCCTGTAATCTCTCTCAATATAAACACGCATGCGTCCCTGCTGCAGGCATACGCTTAACCCATTGATTTCTCTTCTTTTTACAGGACACAACATGGTGCTCCATCTCAGGTCAGCACAATATCTAACATCCATCCATCTGTCTTGTGTAGCCTGGCAGGATACGTACAAGTATCATGCGCATCTGGGAGCATCATCCTCCGGTACATGGAGGAGACAGACGCGTGAGCGCCATGGCAGCAGCGCCTCCTTACGAGTCTTGTCCGGCCGGCCGGTGGGCTGGTCAGGAAGGCGACGCGTGAGAACTCACGCATGGAGGAGCCCACGTACGGGAGGGGCTTGATCAGATCGCATCTGGTTGAGAAAACTCACCAGGCGCATGGCTGAGTGTGAGGAAAGTCTTCAAAGCCCAGGCGCAATGGGTTTTCGGCTCCCTTCCCGTGCAGGGGGCCGGGATGCACGCGACATGGACCAGGCCGCCCACCGGCTTTGTCTCTCGCCGTTCAAGACGATGACACTCCGGGGGGCCGCAGCTAACCCCGGTGCAACCTTCACCGTGCGTCCCTCAAGCAGCGAAGGTGACATGCCAGGGCTGCCGTAGCCCTTGGTTCGGTGGCTGCTGCTGGTGTGCACCCCGTGCACTCCCCATCGGCAATTCCCTCGGGGAGGACTCCGGCGAGAACGGCAACGGCACGCCAGGGTTGTCGTTCATGTGCAGCCCCGGCGATCCCTTCATGCCGGACTCATCATCGGCGACTACGCCCCGGGGTTGCCGTTCATATGCAGGCCCCGGCAATCCCATCATGCCGGACTCACCACAGGCAACGACGACACCGGAGTTACCGCTCGTGTGCAGCCCCCGACGGTTCCTTCATGCCGGACTCTTCACCGGCGACGACGTGCCGGAACTGACACTCGCACGCAATTCCCTGTGCGCCCTCCACTCAAGACAATGATGCCGGGGTGGCCGCTTGTGTGCAACCCCCGACGATCCCATCATGCCGGACTCATCACCGGCGATGACACGCCGGGGTGGCTGCTCGTATGCAACCCCCGACGATCCATCATGCCGAACTCGTCACCGGCGACGACACGCCGGGGTTGCCGTTCGTGCGCAACCCACGGTGATCCCTTCATGCCGGACCGATCACCGGCGACGACGCGTCCGGGTTGCCGTTTCGTGTGCAGCCCCCGCGATCCTTCACGCTGGACCCATCACCGGCGACTCCCGCGGGGACGACGACCGCCGGGGCCTAGTAGCCCTCGGTGCACTCTCCATCGGCGACTCCCGCGAGGATGACGATGACGACGCCGGGGCCGTGTAGCCCCCGGTGCACTCTCCACCGGCGACTCCCGCGAGGACGACGACGTGTCGGGGCCATGCAGCCCCCATTGCACTCTCCCCCAGTGCACCCTCTGCGGCAGACTGGCGACGTGCCACGGCTGCGCACCCCGGGAGCATTGTCTGCCGGCCACACTCACGTGCCGACCTGCCTTGAAGACGACAATGTTGGGGTTGCCGTTCGTGCGCAGCCCCCGGCGATCCCTTCATGCTGGACTCTCCACCGGCGACGACGTGCTTGGATTGCCGCTCGTGCGCAGCCCCCGGCTTGCGACGACGACGTATCCGCGGGGCGCCATCTACACCGCCTCTGACATCGAGTGCCCCCAAGGAGGGGCGTCGTCTACGCCTCCGCCGATACGTAGCCCGGCCAGGGCAATGAGCCATGTACATCGCCACCATCGCAGAGCCCGTGCAAGACGGGCGGCGTCTGCATAGTCGCGGACATGGCCCATCGTTGGGCTTCGTTCGCGCCGACTCTCGGCTCGACAAGGCGGCTGGCTACACCGACACGCTTGTTGAGTGGGCGTTACCGCCCAAGTCTACTCCAACACCCAAACCGACGCACATCATCAACATCGTCCTAGCGCTGGCGAGGCGAAGCTATACTCCACCGACATGTCTTTATCCGATGAAGCAAACCACTACTTGATATGCCGACGAGGCAATGTCAAGTCATCCAGTCCGACACCGACAAGGCGGACATCACCAGGCAGGGCACCGACGAGGCGAAGGCCGCCCACATCTTCATCATCGGACATCGATACGGTGGAGGGGCATGGCTAAGCATAGCTGGAGCGATGGGTGTATCGCTCTCCCCTTCCACTTCATCACCATCTACACCAACCTCACGGAGAAGACGAGACCAGAAGACAACGACCATTGCAGCAGCTTAATCGGAGGTGGTTCGCGAGCTTGACTCGCGGACGTAATTAAGCAGGAGCTTTCCGAGGCCCCGTGAACCAGAACCTCACATCGCCGAAGTCATTTTGGCCGTGCCAGCAGGCCACGGAGCGCATCCTTAATAGGGACTTTGTAATTTTGTTTCTCGACACGAAATTAATAAAAATACATATTTTCCTATGTCTTTTCTTTGTGTACTTAGTACACTGGCACGCCGCGTTATTTTTATTTTTCCGTGCCAAACACTAGTGACACGTCGTACCGTATATTAAATACTGTGTTGTATACAAAGTTTTCACTATTTATCAAATATTGGTATTTCAGTAGTTGGTCCACCAACAGAGTACTACTTTTTTTAGTCTAGCGGGTCCAGAGCATTACTTTGTCAGACAGGGACGTGCATACATCAGCCTCTTCTCTCTCCCTTGCAAACAAATCCATAGACTTTATTTCATCTTAGCAAAGTAAAAACATTCTTATCTTTTAAACTATAATTTCGTATTTGAAATAATTTATATATTTGAACTCTTGACGTCCAGACCTTTAAAACTAGACCGATCTTGAATACATTTCAAACACATTTAAATTCTAACATTTCACATTTCGTATGTGGAACTAACATATTTCACATTTCACATTAGAATTTCACTTTCCATGGTTACTATTTCACAATGCATAGCCTACATTTCATTTTTCACTGGCTTGTTTCATAAAAAACATTTTTCAATTGTACATTTATCAAAAAAACTATTTCACTCTTTTGAAATAAATTATTTCATATTTTGAAACAATTAATGATACATTATAATTTCACTTTCTGTGGTTGCTAGTTCACAATTCAGAAGCTACATTTTCACTTTGCGCTGGCTTGTTTGACAAAAATCACATCAATTTCATTTGCATATTTTTGAAATAACATGTTTCACTCTTTTGAAAATAAACGGTTACACATTTCCAAATAATCAGTTTCACAATTTCACATTTCAGTTTCATATTTTTTTCAGTTTCAAAACCAATATTTCACTTCCACTGTCTTGTTTCATAAAAAAACACATTTTTAAATGAAATAGGTTTATTTCACATACGAAATGTGAAATGTTGGAATTTGAATGTGTTTGAATTGTATTCAAGATCGATCTAGTTTTAAAGGTCTTGCACTACGGGAAACAGCTAATTTGCCGTCAGGGGGCGTCTTTGCCGTCTACTTTTCATCGGGCAAGACGGCAAAGAAATAATTTGCCATCATCAATAGACGCAAAGAAACACAGACGGCAAAATAGACTTTGCCGTCTGCCAAACAAAACACAGACGGCAAAGAGCTCGCTTTGCCGTCTGGAAACGAAAACACAGACGGCAAAGTGCTTTGCCGTCCGTCCGTTTTCTTTTACAGACGGCAAAGTGCTTCTTTGCCGTCTGTAAAACAAAACGAAGACGGCAAATGGAGCACTTTGCCGTTGTAAAAGAAAACGAAGACGGCAAAGCACTTTGCCGTCTGTGTTTTTGTTTCCCAGACGGCAAAGTGAGAAAGCACATCACGCGGATCCATCACGCGGATTGATGACATGGCAGCAATCACACCAACCGGCGGGGCTCCTATGCACAATCCACACCATCCAACCTGCCCACCACGCACCCCACCTGCCATCACACCACCCCACGTGCCCACCACGGCCCCACCACTCTCTCTCTCTCTCCCTTATCCTCCCGATCCCCCCACCCCCACCACTACCTCTCTCTCTCGTACCCCACTGCTTTGATCCACCCAGCCGGCGCCAGCCACCAGCTCGCTCTCGGCCCTGGCCTCGCCGCCCCGCCCACCTCGTCCTCCGGCCCTGGCCTCGCCGCCCCGCCCACTCGCCGCCCCCCCTGTCTCCCTGCGGCCTCCGCGCCCGCCCCCCTGCCGCTGGCCCGCGGGCGGCCCGTCGCCCCCGGGCATCCAGGCCCCGCCCTGCGCGCCGGGCCCAGCCCGTCCTGCGTCGTCCCTGCCAGCCGCCGGCCCCGTCGCCCCGCTGGCTTGCGCGCGCGACCCCGCGGATCGGTGTAGTCGAGCAGCCACCGCCGGATTTGATGCCGTGACCCCGCCGGACCTCCCTACCTCGCCCCTTCGCGCGCGCCGCCGGCCCTGCTTCGCCCCAGCCACAACGTCCGGCCCTGCCTTTTGCTCAGGAGAAGATGAAGACATGATTGCTTTTTTCAAATTTTTGTAAGGTTCTTTTTGCAAGAAAGCACGACTGTGTGTACTCCATGTAATCTGTTCGTGTTGTGAAATAGACACCAGATTTGTATTGTGAAAAATTCATTCCTTCGTCGTTGATTCTTTGAAACAAGTATCCATGGATAATATGCTGTTTGTACTGGTCCGTTGGTTCCTTTCTTTTAATATATATAAAATATTCTTTGCCGTCTCCGATTTTTTAGGTAGACGGCGAAGCGTTGTAGGGCCCACCTACTATTAGAAAACCTTAATCCCTACTTTGCCGTCTGCCGTGGAAAAAAAACCTGACGGCAAAGTCTTTGCCGTCATCCCGACGAAAAGCAGACGGCAAAGTATGCCTTTGCCGATTTGTCTTTGCCGTCTGACTTTATCGTCTACCGGCTGACGGCAAACTCTTTGCCGTCTGTATTTCTTTCTTTGCCGTCTGTATATGCCTGACGGCAAACTAGCTGATTCCCGTAGTGTTGGCGTCAAGAGTTCAAATATATAAATTATTTCAAATACGAAATTATGGTTTGAAAGATAAGAATGTTTTTACTTTGGTCAAGATGAAAAAAAGTCCATGGATTTGTTTGCAATGAAGAGCGAAAAGACATATGCATGCGCGTGTGTGAGAAAAGAGAGAGAGAGTGAGCTATAACATCAATGCCTGCCATGCAAGGACAAAAAGTGTGGGACGGTAGCTGTATTAGACTGGATATTCAGTTTGTATAGTAAAAAAAGGAAAATAAGTATTTTTTTGGACCGAATCTTAAAGCAGCTATTGAATGATGAGCCGGTACGAGACGGAACCGCTCAATATGACTTTCCCGGGAGGGAAGTGCAGATGGCGAACCCCATCACGCCGAGATGCGGCAGCGACGACGACGCGCCGCGACCCATGCCACACCTGGATGACGGCATGCTCTCCGAAATTCTGTACCGGCTGCCCACCAAGGACGCCTACCGTGTCGCCGCCGTCAGTCCGTGGTGGCACGGTGCTCTCCCTGCCGACGTTCCTCAGCCTCCATCTCTCCCCGCGGCCGCTCCCGCTCCTCGACGATCGCCCGTACGCGCTCGTCATCCAGCCGCGGCGCAACATCGGCTACTTCACCCACCTCACCCTTGTCCCCGTCGAACCCGCGGATCGCGTCCCCGTCAACGTCCCTCTCCAGCGCAAGTACATGGCCACGAACTCCGACCCACAGCCCTGCCTTCTTTGACACGGCTGGAGACGACTCGGTGTTCCAACTTCTCTAATCCACAGGCACGGACGATCTCGCTTCTCCTGCGGCGGACGACTACGACGACGTTGATCGGCATGGCCACGATCTGCCTGTGGATGTCGGCATCTCGTCTGGCCAGGCCACCGCGACAACTGACACGGACGCCTCGGCTGGGGATGTTGTGCCAGCGCCGCCGTTGGGAGAGCGCGTAGAAGATTACGTCGTCTTCTTCGAGCGCACCGTCCCGATGCTCGACATCTCGATCGTGGAGTCGCACGGCCGGCTGCTGCTGGGCTGCAGCCTGAGCCGCTACTATGTGTGCGACCCGGCCACGAACCGCTGGCTCGCGCTCCCCCCGTCCACCATCGCGTCGGTCAGCGTCGCCAACACGGGTTTCCACTATGACGCGTCCACCGGCCTGCTCGCCTTCACCGTGGTCCTCCTCGCCCGGCACCGGCGTCAGCGCGTGCGCGTGGAGACCTTCAGGTCCGCGGCCGGAAGGTGGGACGCAAGGGAGCTCGCCGTGAGTGGCGCCGCTCGCTGCCTCGGCACGGCGTCCCACGGCATCCACGCCGGCAACTGCTTCTATTGGCTCAGCCGGCGCCGGGGACGCATCCTCCGCTACGATGCCGCTCGCGAATGCGCTTCCGTGTTGCGCGAGCCAGCAGAGGCGGGGCGGTCGAAACGGAGGGTGGGAAGGTCGTTGGGATCCGTCGGCGGCCGGCTTCGGATGTGCGCGGTCGATATCCACAACAGGGGCAAGCCGTCTCGCGGTATGGAAAGTGTCATCGGCGTGTGGGTGATGGACAAGGCGGCAGCGCGGCCGCTGTGGCGGCGTGTGCACGAGAAAGTTCTGGGCAACATGAAATTTTTGACGAAAGAGACCATCTGCACAAAGAAATTGTCAAAAAAGACCATCTCCGGTTGAAATTGACAAAAAAGATCCCCTCAGCCGTGGCGGCAGGCGCGCCGGGCAACACGTGGCACCTGCCGCCACGGTGCGAGGCGGCAGACCCTGCCGCCACCGGGTCAGGCGGCAGGCTGGCCAGAACGGGAATCCGCACCCGCGACGGAACGGGCCTGGCGCTGTGGGCCCTGCCGCCTCAGGGGCACGCGGCAGCACTGTAGCTGCTGGGCCCTGCCGCCTGAGGGGAAGGCGGCTGCCGTCCGCTGCGCTGCCGCGGTCTCCAGATTCCTCTGATTCCCTCAGTGCGCTCGTTGGTCTCGATGCATGTATGCAACACATGTGTACGTGAGCAGCCTAGCACGTCCATGCAGGAAGCTTCAGAACTAATCGGCCACCAACGCATGCACACGTCCATGCAGGAGTACGACTGCACTTTATAATTTGTACCACTAGAATGAATCAGTGTTCTCACGGGGTCATGGTATCCCTGGACAACAAAATCACAACGCAGCGGACGGCTGCCGCCTGCCCCTCAGGCGGCAGGGCCCAGCAGCTACAGTGCTGCAACCTGGCCCTGAGGCGGCAGGGCCCACAGCGCCAGCCCCGTTCCATTGCGGGTGCGGATTCCCATTTTGGCCAGGCGGCAGGGGCTGCCGCCTTGCACTGTGGCAGCAGGTGCCACGTGTCACCCGGCGCGCCTGCCGCCACGGCCGAGGAGTCTTTTTTGTCAATTTCATCCGGATGAGGTCTTTTTTGATAATTTTGTTGGGCAGGTGGTCTCTTTCGACAAGAATTCGGTAACATATGGGAGTACTATTTAAATATGCCGTCGTACCACGAGAAGCCGGTGGACTTCGCCGGTGCGTCCGGCGGGTTTGTGGTGGTGGAGGAGAACCAGGGCATGCGCCGGTATGACCTCGAGACTTCCGGCAACGTGCATCTCGCCACCCTCCAAACTGGCAGTTGCCGGCTCCGCGCGCTATACCGCCGGTTCCATGCGTTCCCCGTCTTCAAGTGAGATGAGAAGAAGATCAACACTTCGCGTAATCACATCGCAACCTGCATGCAGCAGTGACTACTTTAATGGCTTCTTAAGGCTGTGTTTGGTAGTAAAGTATTGTAAAAAACGAAGTATTGGAAACTACAGTGTATTAACCTGTTGGTGTAAGATACTGCAGTTTTTATATGTCAAAGTATTTTGAAGTATCAACAATACAGAAGACCTGTTTGGCTACCTGTTTGCCGTCTGTGTTTTTGTTTCCCAGACGGCAAAGTGAGAAAGCACATCACGCGGATCCATCACGCGGATTGATGACATGGCAGCAATCCACACCACCGGCGGTGCTCCTATGCACAATCCACACCATCCAACCTGCCCACCACGCACCCCACCTGCCCATCACACCACCCCACGTGCCCACCATCGGCCCCACCACTCTCTCTCTCTCCCTTATCCTCCCGATCCCCCCACCCCCACCACTACCTCTCTCTCTCGTACCCCACTGCTTCGATCCACCCAGCCGGCGCCACCGCCGGCCCTGCCTTTTGCTCAGGAGAAGATGAAGACATGATTGCTTTTTTCAAATTTTTGTAAGGTTCTTTTTGCAAGAAAGCACGACTGTGTGTACTCCATGTAATCTGTTCGTGTTGTGAAATAGACACCAGATTTGTATTGTGAAAAATTCATTCCTTCGTCGTTGATTCTTTGAAACAAGTATCCATGGATAATATGCTGTTTGTACTGGTCCGTTGGTTCCTTTCTTTTAATATATATAAAATATTCTTTGCCGTCTCCGATTTTTTAGGTAGACGGCGAAGCGTTGTAGGGCCCACCTACTATTAGAAAACCTTAATCCCTACTTTGCCGTCTGCCGTGGAAAAAAAACCTGACGGCAAAGTCTTTGCCGTCATCCCGACGAAAAGCAGACGGCAAAGTATGCCTTTGCCGATTTGTCTTTGCCGTCTGACTTTGTCGTCTACCGGCTGACGGCAAACTCTTTGCCGTCTGTATTTCTTTCTTTGCCGTCTGTATATGCCTGACGGCAAACTAGCTGATTCCCGTAGTGTTGGCGTCAAGAGTTCAAATATATAAATTATTTCAAATACGAAATTATGGTTTGAAAGATAAGAATGTTTTTACTTTGGTCAAGATGAAAAAAAGTCCATGGATTTGTTTGCAATGAAGAGCGAAAAGACATATGCATGCGCGTGTGTGAGAAAAGAGAGAGAAAGTGAGCTATAACATCAATGCCTGCCATGCAAGGACAAAAAGTGTGGGACGGTAGCTGTATTAGACTGGATATTCAGTTTGTATAGTAAAAAAAGGAAAATAAGTATTTTTTTGGACCGAATCTTAAAGCAGCTATTGAATGATGAGCCGGTACGAGACGGAACCGCTCAATATGACTTTCCCGGGAGGGAAGTGCAGATGGCGAACCCCATCACGCCGAGATGCGGCAGCGACGACGACGCGCCGCGACCCATGCCACACCTGGATGACGGCATGCTCTCCAAAATTCTGTACCGGCTGCCCACCAAGGACGCCTACCGTGTCGCCGCCGTCAGTCCGTGGTGGCACGGTGCTCTCCCTGCCGACGTTCCTCAGCCTCCATCTCTCCCCGCGGCCGCTCCCGCTCCTCGACGATCGCCCGTACGCGCTCGTCATCCAGCCGCGGCGCAACATCGGCTACTTCACCCACCTCACCCTTGTCCCCGTCGAACCCGCGGATCGCGTCCCCGTCAACGTCCCTCTCCAGCGCAAGTACATGGCCACGAACTCCGACCCACAGCCCTGCCTTCTTTGACACGGCTGGAGACGACTCGGTGTTCCAACTTCTCTAATCCACAGGCACGGACGATCTCGCTTCTCCTGCGGCGGACGACTACGACGACGTTGATCGGCATGGCCACGATCTGCCTGTGGATGTCGGCATCTCGTCTGGCCAGGCCACCGCGACAACTGACACGGACGCCTCGGCTGGGGATGTTGTGCCAGCGCCGCCGTTGGGAGAGCGCGTAGAAGATTACGTCGTCTTCTTCGAGCGCACCGTCCCGATGCTCGACATCTCGATCGTGGAGTCGCACGGCCGGCTGCTGCTGGGCTGCAGCCTGAGCCGCTACTATGTGTGCGGCCCGGCCACGAACCGCTGGCTCGCGCTCCCCCCGTCCACCATCGCGCCGGTCAGCGTCGCCAACACGGGTTTCCACTATGACGCGTCCACCGGCCTGCTCGCCTTCACCGTGGTCCTCCTCGCCCGGCACCGGCGTCAGCGCGTGCGCGTGGAGACCTTCAGGTCCGCGGCCGGAAGGTGGGACGCAAGGGAGCTCGCCGTGAGGCGCCGCTCGCTGCCTCGGCACGGCGTCCCACGGCATCCACGCCGGCAACTGCTTCTATTGGCTCAGCCGGCGCCGGGGACGCATCCTCCGCTACGATGCCGCTCGCGAATGCGCTTCCGTGTTGCGCGAGCCAGCAGAGGCGGGGCGGTCGAAACGGAGGGTGGGAAGGTCGTTGGGATCCGTCGGCGGCCGGCTTCGGATGTGCGCGGTCGATATCCACAACAGGGGCAAGCCGTCTCGCGGTATGGAAAGTGTCATCGGCGTGTGGGTGATGGACAAGGCGGCAGCGCGGCCGCTGTGGCGGCGTGTGCACGAGAAAGTTCTGGGCAACATGAAATTTTTGACGAAAGAGACCATCTGCACAAAGAAATTGTCAAAAAAGACCATCTCCGATTGAAATTGACAAAAAAGATCCCCTCAGCCGTGGCGGCAGGCGCGCCGGGCAACACGTGGCACCTGCCGCCACGGTGCGAGGCGGCAGACCCTGCCGCCACCGGGTCAGGCGGCAGGCTGGCCAGAACGGGAATCCGCACCCGCGACGGAACAGGCCTGGCGCTGTGGGCCCTGCCGCCTCAGGGGCACGCGGCAGCACTGTAGCTGCTGGGCCCTGCCGCCTGAGGGGAAGGCGGCTGCCGTCCGCTGCGCTGCCGCGGTCTCCAGATTCCTCTGATTCCCTCAGTGCGCTCGTTGGTCTCGATGCATGTATGCAACACATGTGTACGTGAGCAGCCTAGCACGTCCATGCAGGAGGCTTCAGAACTAATCGGCCACCAACGCATGCACACGTCCATGCAGGAGTACGACTGCACTTTATAATTTGTACCACTAGAATGAATCAGTGTTCTCACGGGGTCATGGTAGCCCTGGACAACAAAATCACAACGCAGCGGACGGCTGCCGCCTGCCCCTCAGGCGGCAGGGCCCAGCAGCTACAGTGCTGCAACCTGCCCTTGAGGCGGCAGGGCCCACAGCGCCAGCCCCGTTCCATCGCGGGTGCGGATTCCCATTTTGGCCAGGCGGCAGGGGCTGCCGCCTTGCACTGTGGCAACAGGTGCCACGTGTCACCCGGCGCGCCTGTCGCCACGGCCGAGGGGTCTTTTTTGTCAATTTCATCCGGAGGAGGTCTTTTTTGATAATTTCGTTGGGCAGGTGGTCTCTTTCGACAAGAATTCGGCAACATGTGGGAGTACTATTTAAATATGCCGTCGTACCACGAGAAGCCGGTGGACTTCGCCGGTGCGTCCGGCGGGTTTGTGGTGGTGGAGGAGAACCAGGGCATGCGCCGGTATGACCTCGAGACTTCCGGCAACGTGCATCTCGCCGCCCTCCAAACTGGCAGTTGCCGGCTCCGCCCGCTATACCGCCGGTTCCATGCGTTCCCCGTCTTCAAGTGAGATGAGAAGAAGATCAACACTTCGCGTAATCACATCGCAACCTGCATGCAGCAGTGGCTACTTTAATGGCTTCTTAAGGCTGTGTTTGGTAGTAAAGTATTGTAAAAAACGAAGTATTGGAAACTACAGTGTATTAACCTGTTGGTGTAAGATACTGCAGTTTTTATATGTCAAAGTATTTTGAAGTATCAACAATACAGAAGACCTGTTTGGCTACCGCTGTGCGTAACAACGTAAAAATTGCTGGCTAGCCGTTAACTGTTAAAAACATGCCCGTTCTTGAAGCTAGCTAGCCGGGCGCATGCAAACTGTTAGCTAGCTAGCCGGGCGCATGCAAACCGTAGTAGCTCATATGCATAAACTGCACTGGCATGCACAAGACTTGTAGATTCCTATTAGAACGCTCAGCAACACGGCGTAGGCGTCTTAGATCACCATGGGCGGAGCTGCGCATGAATGGCTTGGCCTTCTTCCACGACATGGCCACTTCCTTCCAATAATCCATGGTCTGCTTCTTCTTAGAGTAGCTTCCGCCGCCGTCGTGGCCAGGCAAGAGTACGGATTGGCGCAGCCGGCGGCCGAAGAAGTCAAGGCCGACGACAGGTGCAAGAGGTGGGAGAAGAAGAAGAGGGAGGCTCCTTTGTTCTTGCTGTGGTCGTCCACCGACGGAGACATCTCGGGAGGCAATACGGCGGTGCGGCGCGAGTTGTTGCAAACAGCCATCGAAGAAGATAACGTCGACGTGTGACGGGCTCGTTTTTTCCGCCTGCTCTGTTTTTAAAAAAGAGGTTCGTGGTATTTTTTTTAGACAGAGAAAATATTATGGTTTTGGGAATACTCTAGTTTTAATATCATAGTTTTTATTGGTGACCAAACAGGTCACAGTAATTAAAACTACAGTAATCTGAAAAACTGTAGTATTGTCAAAATACTTTGCTATCAAACAGGGCCTAAGTTTCAATCCGGCGTACGCGTGCCGGCTGCCGAGCGATGGATCAAGTGCGGTTTCGTTCGGTTCGGTTCGGTTCGTTTCCGATGCAACGAATTGACGCGAAATTCGGGTCACGCGCGACCGCTGGGACCCGCGCGCCGACCCACGACGACCCGCGTTTTTTTTTCTTCTTCTTCTTTAATTAAATCAAATCAAATCAAAGCTCTCTCAACAAAATACGTATCCCCTGCTTTTACGTCCGAGTCGTCTTCGACTCTTCCAGGATATCCTCGGCTCGCCGCCTGGCCTCAGCCATGGACGGACGGACGGACGAGCTCCATACAAATCTTCCCCGGGGCTGGTGCAGGCCGACCTCCTCCGCTGCCTCTCCCAACCATGCATCACCCTCGCCGTTAGCTGGACCCGCCGGCGAGCACAGCGACTCAAACCGGTCACGGCTCTTCTTCTTTTCTTACAAATAAGAGAAAAAGACGGCATTTTGGAGACGTCGACGCCAACCAACGGAAGGAGTCGTCGTTGTCGTCGGTGCGCTCGCCGTCTTCCCCGGTCGCCCCCGCTTCTCCGATGAGGTCCACGTCCATCAAAGTGAGCATTTTGTTTTTACCATGACGAGCAGGGCCAGGGCATCCCTTGAAGATATCGATATGTGCGGCGGCTTCCACTGTTCTGGCTCGCAACGCCACCGTATCCGCGGCTGCAAATTTCAGAGGGTTGATGCCTTCTTTTTCGTTTTCTTGTCCTTCTTGATTCATGAATCAAACATCAATCAATTTTGCAAAAAGGCCAAATTGATCTTTCTCCATCCCCACACAGACGATCAAATTACGCTGCAGATCGGACCACGCCACGCCGGCGTGCGTGCAAGGCGATCGAGGAGCTAGCGTTCCCAGGTGCGGCGTGGTACCCAAGCTAGCTAGCACGGCCATTTCTTCTTCGTGCGATACGGCGGTCGGAGCACAAAGTGCGCGTCTTTTCCCATCTCGCGCGCTCTTCCGATATGCCGCCGGCCATCTCTCCGGCCGATCCCTCTCTCTTTCCATGAAGATGAAACCGGGCCGGTTGGGTCGCCTGTGCCAACGCCACAAAACCGAGGCCTGGGCCTTGCTCCATTCCACCGGCCGCTACCTCGCTCCTGGCCTGGGTGCATGCCGGTCGCCGACGTGCGCCAAGAGAGAGCATCCCGCGCTGCGCCGCCGTACGGGTCTAGCGCCCTCGATGGAGTGAGTCTGTCTAACCCTTCCCCGACCGCTCCAGAGGAATCCGCCGTCAAAGAGATCTCTTAATCTCCACCCACGAGCCAACCATCACTCCATCCTTGACGATCGATATATGCGTACGTGCTCAACCGGTCCGACCGCCATCACTCGATCTGCGGCAGCGTGATGTTACATAGTAATCTCTTTTTCTTCTTCTTTTTTTTTTGCGGGTATTTTCTTCTTCTCTTTTCTCCACGCAACATATATACTCTCTCATCACCATGCATGCATGTTCACCTAGCATGTAGCACATGAAACAGCGCCGTGGACTCGTGCGCAATTTGTCGTCGCAGTACCATGACCTCGCACCTCACTGTTATGCTAATTATACAATGCCCGGATCAAATATAGTACACGTGTCATTAATTACTTTATATCTAGCAGATCTACATTTTCTTTTCTCAAGTTTGGAATTAACTATATATCGATAAAATATACTACTATTACCCAATCAAAAATAATAATAATATACCCCCTTTTTCCCTCCCTTGATGAAATCACGTTCTCTCTTTTGATCTAGCTCTTACGACTCGCGTGATGGAAGTGGCCGGTGAGTCAAATAGCGCATCGACGTTGGCAGGGCGATGAAGCGGCCCGCGGTGTAGCGGCAGTGGGGAAAATGGGCCTGGTGCATGTGTATAGATGCCGGACGCTGGTGTGTCGGCCTAGAGGATGCAAGATAATTCATGAAGAAACACAATGCCATCCCAGCCCCGGGCGGGAAATTTTCCGTTTCTATTCGGCACCCTCCACACGACAACCCATATATGTGCTCGTAGTGGATTATGGCTCATGATGCATCAACCGCCGCCTGCTACAATCCCTCCCGCGGCAACTGACGATGCATGCTAGCTGCGTGGATGACCATACAGTTGCCGTGAGTTGAAGCATGTAAAATGGTCGGTGACCCGCCGCAAAGCCGCCACCTCACCGTGGACAAGAAAAATAAATCAACTCAAAGAAAATGAAAGACATGGATATAATCGATGAAAGATGAATCGAGCTAAAAAATGGTCAAAACAATGTTTGTGATTCCTTTACTTTAGGAGGACCTTAAATTTGCCGACTCACTATACACACCAGCTCCTGTGATATCCGACTAAGCAAAGCCCCTGGTCTGCTTAGATGGTTGCGCACAATTATTTCCTTAAACCTGATGATTACCCTGATGTGTCGCATATTATGATCATCCTTCACGTACTGCTAGCTGATTCAAACGCACATGCATGCACCCGACGAACGTGCATCATATCCACTCGATGCATGCTAGCTAATCATATACTACATGCATCTCAATCTTTTACTCCCTCCCTCCCATAATATGAAAGCTATACATTAATTTCTGAATAGAAAGAACTTTCTCGCCGTGTGTGTTTCCCGCTTAATTTCTCATGCAGTGTGTTTCTCGTCTGTTCTCTCCCGCCTGAAAAGTTTTCCGCTTAATTTTCCACGCCTTGTGTTTCCCGCCTGGTATGTGTTGCCCGATGTTTCACATTCGATATGTCCCTGCCCAAAATTTATAAACCTTTTTTAATGACTACCCATGGCATTTCAATAAAAAATATTATTTTATGCTAGGAAGCACAAAATGTATATTTTTACATGTGTCATTTCCTTGGTAAAGATTATTCTAGTACCATTGTCATCCTCGCATGATTACTCACCGTATTCACACATACTGATGTGGACACAGGCACCGTACGTAGATACATCTACAAATATTACACGACATATTTTCCAGGTGATTTCTAATAATAATTATTCAATTATTTGTTTTACCTTTGGATACAAATATACTACACATTTATTTATTGTATGCAGAATTAAAGAAGATTTGTACAATCTGCGTGTGAAGACCTGCGTCTACAGATGCATACATGCGTGTGTGCATATGCATGCATTTTGCACTGTGAACGTGCAGGAATTTCTGGCCACCATGCAATGCATGTCCATCAAACCATCCATGATTGATGTCACGTGGAGTTGAATCCATTGACCAAGATTAGCCATGTGGGCCATGACACTTTGGGCTGCGCAAGTCTCTCCACAGGCGTCAACTTCGAACGAGCCCAGCTTTGGCCTTTGCGTCGTCTGACTCGTGGACAACTTTCTTCGACCAGAAGCAGTCCGGGTGGAACTCATCGATGTCCTCGTCCACGCCGCCTCTTAATAAATAGCCATCATCTATTAGGATTTAGATTCGGGTTTTTTTTTGAGAAATTTAGCTATTGCTACTTTTATTTGTCTTCGCTCGTAGCGGCTAGTGCGATCGTCAAGACATCAAATCGGAACCCCATCTTGTAAGATTATTCCATCTAGCATATTCACAATTTTGAGATTGCTTGGCTATTATTTTCTTGCATTTTCTTCGATTTGCTTGTAGGAAAAATCCTTCATGGATAGGTCGATCGCGCTGTTGGCTTGGTCGTAACACCATGGAGTTGGTTCAGCGATTGCCGTGGATATCAGTCGTGTACGGTTCTCCCTGTACGGTTGGTAGCCGGATCGTGAGGATCAAGTCCCACAAAAATCGTAGTTATCCTCTCTCATCGAAAGATCGGGCCCCCAGTTCACATCAAGTGGTTTTCAGGTTCATCGGTGAGAGATTTCAGCTTTATTAGATTAGATCATTTTCTGTCCTACAATCCAAAAAAAGCAAAAAAATTAGATTAGTTCATCCGTTGCACCTATCTTTTTAGCCTTTAGCAATTTTTGCATCTAGTATTTGCTTTGTTGAATCTTTGGTTACATTCACCCTAGAATTAGTGCTGGTTTAGATTGATTTGGGACAAAACTATCTACTGGATCACACTTCTTTTTGTCCACCATATTTCCTGCCGCATGTTAGTTGTTCATCCAAAAAAAAAGATCTTCGTCGGTTAATTGTCCATCAGATCGGTCCATCTGCCTGCCGCGCATCACGCACGCCATCAGCCTATTTTTTTAGCGTCGTTCACTGTTTCCCGTGCCGTCCACCTCAGGTTTTCATCCACGAAATTAGGCCAGTCAATATTATTTTTCCTTTTGTTGCAACAACAGCTTCCTGCATGACACGCTATTGACCAGACACCCAAAACAGCTGAACAGCTGTGTCGGCTGCCGCGCCGCTGTTCCTCACGTCGCTTTCCTTTGCTCTCTCTTGCATGCATAACACATCCCATCAAGAGAGTTGTGCTTTGTTTTTCTTTGAACTGGTTTGCTTTGCCAGCTCTAACAGCACACGGTCCGGTAGCTTCTTTACTACTCCCTCCGTCTTAAAATTCTTGTCTTAGATTTGTCTAAATACGGATGTATCAAGTCACGTTTTAGTATTAGATACATCCGTATCTAGATACATCCGTATCTAGACAAATCTAAGACAAGAATTTTGGGACGAAGGGAGTACTTGCTAGCCTCGACTCTGTAGGCATCGGTCGCTAGTAACCGGCTTGATAAAAAGAAAAAAAATAAGAAAAAGAAAGAAGGAGAAGAAAAAAGGAAAAAATAGTTGAAAAAAAATCAGGCCAGCAAGCATCTCTTTTGTGCTGCTTTGTTCTATTTACTACTCAGGACATCACTTTGTCTGCTACTTGTTTGCAATTCATCTATCATATCTTTTGGAGCTTTGTTATATACTCGTTTGTACCTCACTTATATCTAGCTAATTAGAGCTATCATATTTCATCGGTTTCCACTCATTTGACTTAGTATCTGGGCTTAGATTGTTTTATCTCTTACTAGTCGACTGTCAGCACTAGTTAGGAGTTTGAGCAATTATTCAACTTGCATTGCTTTTTGCTAAATTGTGCCACTAATATTGTGAGTTGAGAAGCCTTTGCCAAGCTACACTTTTTCCTACCACTAAGTACAGGTTCCGACTCTACTGATTCTTGGTTATCGCTGCATCCACTCTTCACAGGTAGTTTGAAGCCAACACCAACGCGCTGATCACCGCCTGTTGCATTGGTAAGAACAAGTAAGAATTTGATACTAAGCTTAGTGTGAGCGAATTTCTCCACCACATCCTACTAGTTGATAGGGATTCTACGCTGTTTTTTTTTTCTCTTCCATTAACAATGGCAGGGAATCAAGTCACACATGAGGGCCTCACCGAGGATGTGAAAGTCACTAGCGAGCGCCTCGCCCAACTTGAGGGTGCTCAGATTGTGGCCGAAGAGAGGCTCAAGGCCATAGAGGACGCACAAGATGTTACCAACACTCATCTACAGGACATCTTGTCACATCTGGATGGGTTGCAGACTGCACCCCACGTCAACAACAACGCTGCTCCTCACAACTCCACGGGTGTCGCCGCTATTTCGCGAGCTCGACGTGTGCCTGTGGGTCATCCACAACACCCAGCTAGCGCCACTGATGCTGTCACCATAAACCAGCACCAACAAATTCCTCCCCGCGTCACCGAGGAACATGGGGACAACTACGAGGATTATGCCGATGATACTGAGGACGATCAAGCGGTTAACCGCCACAATGATCGTGTTCATCGACAACTGCGTTTCAACCGTCATGGTATGGCATGAGGTCCACACAGGTATGATGTTCGAGATTTCGACCACTCTAGTGCTAAAATTAAATTTACTATGCATGCTTTTAATGGAAAATATAATCCAGATGTTTATCTTGATTGGGAACTTTCAGTTGAATTTTTTTTTGCATGTCATGATATTCCTGAGAACCAACGAGTTAGGGCAGCCACTAGTGAATTTACAAATTTTGCTTCTATTTGGTGGAGTGAGTATTGCCGTGTTAATGTGAACAATATACCTTCTACTTGGGATGCTTTAAAACGAGCAATGCGACAACGTTATGTTCCTTCATATTATGCTCGTGATAAACTAAATGAATTGCAATGTTTAAAACAAGGTAGTAGTTCTGTAGAGGATTATTATCAAGAATTGCAAACTGGCTTAATGTGTTGTGGATTAGTTGAAACCGAAGATGCCATGATGGCTAGATTTTTAGGTGGTTTGAATCGTGATATTCAAGATATATTGGACTATAAGGAGTACAATTCTATTACTCATTTGTTTCATTTTGCTTGCAAAGCTGAAAGGGAAGTGCAGAGACGACTCAACAAGGGACGAGGTAACTTTTCTGCAGGTCGTCGCTCATTATGGACACCTTCTCCCACTGGTTCGTCCACAACTGAGGCAACACCACCTATCTTGACCAATGGTGCACACCTGACAAGTTCAAAATCAGCTCCACAATCCTTTGAGGCTTCGAAAGCAATGTCTCTAGCACCCACCACTTTGTGTGGACGCACAAGGGACATGAAGTGTCATATATGCAAAGGTGGAGGGCACTTGATGAAGGACTGCCCAAATAAATGTACATTCATTGTGCGGGAAGATGGTGAGTACTCTTCTGCTAGTGATTTGGATGAAGATACGAGTGTTATGCTTGCCACTAATAATGCAGGTGACACTACCGAGCATGACACGGAGACGATACATGTTGATGCTGCAATGGCAGACCAATACCCAAGCCTTGTAACCATGCGAGCACTTAGTGCCCAGATAGGGCATACTGAGATGCCTCAACGCCATAATCTTTTCCAAACTAAGTTTGTTGTCAAAGGGCTTTCAGTTCGTGTGATCATTGATGGGGGAAGCTGCAATAATTTGGCAAGTATGGAGATGGTAGAGAAGCTTTGCCTCACCACTATGAGACACCCCCATCCATATTACATCGAATGATTCAACGAATGTGGTAAGTTAAAGGTAACACGTCGTGTGCGAGTACATTTTACACTTGGTTCATATCATGATTATGTTGACTGTGATGTCGTACCTATGCAAGCTTGTTCTTTATTGTTAGGTCAACCTTGGCAATATGATAATAGTGTTACCCATCATGGTAGAACAAATTCGTATACTCTTGTGTTTGAAGGAAAAACCATTAACTTGCTTCCTATGACACCTGATGAAATAATAAATGATGAAAAATCTAAATCAACGGATCATGCTACGCATAGTATGCTTGCTATCAATTCTAAAAAATTTCCGTTGAGTGTTCCAACTTCTGAACTGGATATACCACATGCTCAGATAGTTCATTTGTGCCCCCATATTTCATATATAGACTCGGTGTGGGATAACACTTATCATGATATTCCTAATGGTGTTATTACACATTTATCATGCCCTCATGAGCTAACGCCTTTGGACCGGCCTATATATGTTGCATCTATTTTTGCTTTACTCTATGATGTATTCCAGATAAATGAAAGCCGAGGACGGCTTTGTTTTCAAGGAAGGGAGGATGATGTGGACACAGGCACCATAGATACATCTACAAATATTACACGACATATTTTCCAGGTGATTTCTAATAATAATTATTCAATTATTTGTTTTACCTTTGGATACAAATATACTACACATTTATTTATTGTATGCAGAATTAAAGAAGATTTGTACAATCTGCGTGTGAAGACCTGCGTCTACAGATGCATACATGCGTGTGTGCATATGCATGCATTTTGCACTGTGAACGTGCAGGAATTTCTGGCCACCATGCAATGCATGTCCATCAAACCATCCATGATTGATGTCACGTGGAGTTGAATCCATTGACCAAGATTAGCCATGTGGGCCATGACACTTTGGGCTGCGCAAGTCTCTCCACAGGCGTCAACTTCGAACGAGCCCAGCTTTGGCCTTTGCGTCGTCTGACTCGTGGACAACTTTCTTCGACCAGAAGCAGTCCGGGTGGAACACGTCGATGTCCTCGTCCACGCCGCCTCTTAATAAATAGCCATCATCTATTAGGATTTAGACTCGGATTTTGTTTAGAAAAGTTTAGCTATTGCTACTTTTATTTGTCTTCGTTCGTAGCGGTTAGTGCGACCGTCAAGACATCATATCGGAACCTCATCTTGTAAGATTATTCCATCTAGCATATTCGCAATTTTGAGATTGCTTGGCTATTATTTTCTTGCATGTTCTTCGATTTGCTTGCAGGAAAAATCCTTCGTGGATAGGTCGATCGCGTCGTTGGCTCGGTCGATAACGCCGTGGAGTTGGTTCAGCGATAACGCCGTGGAGTTGGTTCAGCGAGTGCCGTGGATATCAGTCGTGTACGGTTCTCCCTGTACGGTTGGTAGTCGGATCGTGAGGGTCAAGTCCCACCCAAAATCGTAGTTATCTCCCTCTCATTGAAAGATCGGATCACCAGTTCACATCACATACTTTTGGGAATATTTAATCATCATATTTATTCTATATAGAGCTCTATCCACCATAATTATGGTACATGATGTGGCGAGTCGTAGATCACTTGAAAGAACATGATATTTTTTAGTCCCCGAGTGGTGTGAAGCAACCTATGCATTTAGTCGAGCGGGTGCATTACTAATGGCCATGAGACGCAGTGCATGGCTTGTCAAAGCAAAGTAATATTGGTGTGAAACAACACTCAGCGCGTAATCAGGTACTAGTAAATGCGATGCTAGGGACCACTAGGTGAATTTGACGGTGGAAGCAAGTGACTTTTTTAGTGGGACTGATACATACGGAGTAGAAGGCGGCACAAAAAGACACGAGACACTTAGCGAAGAAGCTAGCCATCATCGGTTAGGGGCAGCAAGTCGTACAATACAACGATACAAATCGGATCTGAGCACTTAGAAAGGCAAAATGCATAACTACCCACCATGCTAGACATCCCACCCTCTTTTTATGAAACTATTTTTTCATGATTAGCAAACGACACATCGCAGACCTTATCATTTGAATATTCTATGTTCATTATAAAATCAAGAAAAAAGTCCATTTTACTACCCTGAATAAAGTTGGTTGTTCACTTTACCCCCTGATCTTTTTTTTGGTTCCTTTCGGCCCCCAAACAAAATCATACCGGACGAAATACCCCCCTGGCTGGTTTGTCTCCCCCTACTGGTGACGTGGCTCAAGTCAACGGTTGTTTTGACCTAGGTGGGGCCCCCTTGTCAGGCACTGCTGAGATAGAGCTGCCGCTTCGTTGGCCTCGCCGCTGCCCCCGCTCGGCCCCGACGCCGGCCGGCCGCCGGAGCGTCGCCGCCCGAGCCTAGGCCAGCCCTGCACCGCCCTGCCCTTCTCCCTCCTCTTCCTCCCTGACTCTCCCATCTCTCTCTAATTCCTCTCTCGCGCAGGAGCTTCTTCCGTCGGTCATGGCGCCGCCACCGTCGATTTGCTCCGTCCGGCGACCTTCGAGCGACGCCACTGCCCGGGTCCGAACCCCCATGTCCGGATCCATCCATTCCCGTCGTCCGCCGGCCTCCCCTGCCCGCAGTCGCCGTCGCTGTTAACAGCGCCATGGAGCCCTTCGCGCCGACGCTCGAACGCCAGGGCCGACCGCCTCGGAGCCACACGACGCCGGCCGTCCTTGCGGTGTCCTGCTACCTCCCCGCGTCCGGATCCGTGCCCCTACGCAGCCCCTCGCCCGGATCCGGCGAGTCCCGCCGCCGACGTCCCGCATCGCGCCCAGCCCCATCCAGCTCCAGCACATGGCCACCTGACGAGGGGGACCCACCTCCAGGTCAAATACCACCTTTGACCGTGCCCACGTCAGCTTCCGGTCTGGGCAAATCACTCAGGGTTTTTTTTGTCCGGTATGGGATTGTTTAGGGGGGTAAAGGAACCAAAAAAAAGGTCAGGGGGTAAAGTGAACAACCAACTTTATTCAGGGTAGTAAAATGGACTTTTTTCTAAAATCAACATTTTTAACGATTACCCATGGCATTTTAACAAAATGTATTATACTATTATTATGCTAGGAAAGATCAAAATATATATTATTATACTTGTCCATTCCCTTGGTAAACATCCTGCTGGTACCATTCTCATCCTCATACCATTATGCACTGTCTTCACATATAGCGATCTCATCCTCATGAGAGTACTCACTTGTGCGCATGCCATATTCATATTTGGGCATTTTCAATTGCATGGCCATTAGCCCCGGTGAGTGAAGGACCAAAAAAGAGCATATCCCATTGAGACAGTTATGGATTTGATTGAGTTCCCCTTACTTAGCCAACCATGTTTTAAATATATTAACTAAACTAACCCAAATGATCTTTTCAAATTTTCAAGATTCACATCACCAAAATGTTCAATATGTTATTAAGTTATATGCAATAAGATCGTAGTGTGGTGGCACATGTTGCAACTAGTAAGGTTGATTTTCCGATAAAATAACCTTATACCTGGTGTTTCCCGTCCGATGTCTCTCGCACGAAAGCTTCTCCCTCAATCTCTCGCACCATGTGCTTTCCGCCCAATATATTCCACTCGACAAAAAGAACTTGCCTGCCCAATATGTCCTGCTCAAAAGTTTTTCGCTCAATTTCTCGCGTCATGTGTTTCCCGTATATATTATGTATAGCCTGACAAAAAGAACATTCTTGGTGTGTGTGTTTCCTGCTCGAAAGGTATATGGCCCAATTTCTCGCACTACGTGTTTTCCTCCCGATATGTGTCGCCCGAGAGTTTCCCGCCCATATTCACACACCATGTATTTACCGTCTGGTATCTCCCGCACGAAATTTTCTCACATAATTGCTCGCAGCAAGTGTTTCCTTCCCAATATGTGCCGCCCGAAAGAAAGAACTTTCCCGACGTGTTTTTTAGTCTGGTGTCTCCCGCCCAATTTTGCTCGTGCATGTCTTTCTCGCCTGATATGTACCACACAAAAGTTTCCCGCCTAATTTGTCACACCATATGTTTCTAGCCCGATATCTCAGACCAGAAAGTTCATGCCCAATTTCTCATGACACGTTCTTCCCCGTCCAAAAGTTACCCTCTCAATTTCTCGCACCGTGTGTGTTTAGCCCTGATATAGAGTGGATGGTGGCACAAAGCTACACTATGGAGACAAGGAACAGTATGTTTGGGGCAGCATAGCGCTCCTAATGGATTTTTTTTCAAAACTATGACGGGATTTATAGCAAATATGAAATCTATATGGTTGAACGTCAAAAAATCAAAACTATAACCCCGTCGGCCTGCGGTGGGCCGAAGAGGTACCTGTCGGCCTCTGGCTGGCCGAAGAGAGGCCCGTCGGCCTCTGGCTGGCCGAGGGGTGGCCTGTCGGCCTCTGCTAGGCCAAAACGTTTTTTTTATTTTAGTTTAATAATGATGTACAACGATTGCCCGTCTTATAAACATTGTAAAAATATTATTTATGCTTCCGCGCAACTCTTTCCCTTCATATTTTCCCGGCATCCCTTTCCCGCCATCCCTTTTCCGCCATACCTTTCCCGGAATATTTTCCCGCCATCCCTTTCCCGCCATTTTCTACTCTATACCTATAAGACCCTCTTGACAGTAAGGTGGGTAAGCAGTGCAGTGTAGTGTACTCGAAATGTCCGACTATCCTTTTGATCGTAGTTTTCACCCTGAGATGAGCAAATGTCTTCTGAGACTAGCCACCAATTTCAGGATGGACAATAGGATAGTTCCATGGGACGAACTCATCGGTAGTGACACCATACTGAATGAGTTGGCTCACGCATTACGTAGGTCTGGGTGGCCTGGAAGGACCTATGAGGAAGTACGTAAAGAACTTCTTAGGTTGCATGGAAGGTGGAAGAAGGTAGTGCAGACGAAGAGTGAATCTTTCTTAAGGATTGCAGCAGAGCATACATATTTATGGACTGCCGACAGCGAAGACGAAGTCGATATCTTCATGCCGAGCACGAAGGGCAAGAGTACCGCATCGTCGAAGGGCAAGAGTACCGCATCGACGGAGGATGACGATGATGCCTTCATGTAGTCTGTAAGCTTCATTTTTTTAAGTTTAGCCCTACCGTTTAATTCAGATGTACCTGTATCTGAATGAACTATTGCAATCTCTTTGGAAATATAACTGGAATGACAATGCGAATTAATAGTAATATGTTTCTCGCATACATAGGTCGATATATGTCTCCAACTCTGATAGAAGCAAGTGCAATAGTAACACATACATCAAGCATGTCTCATACATAGATAATGACTCATACATAGATAACCATATCACTGCTGGGGACGACGACGAATCTTGGGCTTCCTCGGACGAGGACCGGAAGGCGATAAGCGCTCAGCCGGTGGACGAGTCCCATGATGACCACGACCATAGACAACCTGGTCTGTCAGTGTCTGTGTCTCCTGCGTCCATGGTGGTGGTGGAGTGTGAAGAACTGTCTGCGAGAACTCATAGGTGTTTGCAGCTCGGTCATCGTCGTCGCCGTCGCCGTCTAAGAACGAACCAGCACCACTAAGTATCGGTGAATGGACTGAATGTATGAACGGTTGCGACTGGCTGCCGCCTGCGGTAAAGTAAAACATGTAAAATTGATTTGCGAACCTACAATGTTTAAAAGAATGTACAAAGTAGTGTTACCTAGGTCCATCTGATTATGCCAGGAAGAGCCCCCTGGTTGTGAAGGAGGTGGCTGCTGGCAGAAATAGCTCCCTAGTTGTGAAGTAGGTGTCTGCTACCAGGAAGAGCTCTCTGGTTGTGAAGGAGGTGTCTGCTACCAGGAAGAGCTCCCTGGTTGTGAAGGAGGTGTCTGCTGCCAGGAAGAGCTCCCTGGTTGTGAAGGTTGTGGTTCTGAACGCTGCACAGAGGGTCGTGGTTCCGAACGGTGCACAGAGGGTCGAGGTTCTGAACGCTGCAGAGAGGGGCGTGGCGGACGATGTGCTGGACGAGGAATAGCAATATCCGAAGATCGTCTACATGTAACAGCTGCGTAAATCCCGCGTAGCTTCTCATCAAGTCGCCTCAACCATGAGACGTTCTCTCGCGGTGGAATATTATCTCCCCTCTCAAAGCGTTGCATTAAAGCGGAAACCTCCTGTAGCGCCTCGCATGCCAAGTCACCCTGTACACGGAGAGTTAACCAATTAGATCATTGTTGTATGACAGACAACACGAATAGTGAACCAATTGTATATGTTCAGGTTAAGAAAAAATTGAACATGTGAGAATCATAGCACGTACCGCGTGGTGTCTGGTTCTCACAACAGATGCAGTTGGGAATAGATCGCTGGTGAGAGGGGCTTCGATCTGATCAGGAGCTGCTGATGGAACAAAGTAGATCCTCGTGCTATGCCGGTAACGCTGCAGATACAAGCCGAACTTGTCCCAGTCAAAGGACGGAATCTCATCCCAGATATTTGTCGGCGCAGTAGTCCATTCATCCATGTAAGGGCTAATGTCTTGAAGCCAAGAATGCAGGGACTTGTTTCCTCCTCCGTGACTGTACCTGAGATTGACATGCGCGTTACATGATTAGTTATATTCTGAATGCAGACCTAAGAACTAAAATAGTATTACTTACTTGTGCACGTGATCTGGTAAGTGTGGAATAACTGGAGGGTCAGGCTCTTCGCATAGACCGAACTGTCTCATCACCCTATGAAGAGCCATCTCCTCAACCGTCACATCGAACACCAACCTGGCCTTGTGTTGGGGAACGTAGTAATTTCAAAAAAATTCCTACGCACACGCAGGATCATGGTGATGCATAGCAACGAGAGGGGAGAGTGTGCCCACGTACCCTCGTAGACCGAAAGCGGAAGCATTATGACAACGCGGTTGATGTAGTCGTACGTCTTCACGATCCGACCGATCCAAGTACCAAATGCACGGCACCTCCGAGTTCAGCACACGTTCAGCTTGATGACGTCCCACGAACTCCGATCCAGCAGAGCTTCGAGGGAGAGTTCCGTCAGCACGACGGCGTGATGACGGTGATGATGATGCTACCGACGCAGGGCTTCGCCTAAGCACCGCTATGATATGACCGAGGTGGATTATGGTGGAGGGGGACACCGCACACGGCTAAGAGAGATCAATGATCAACTTGTCTGTCTATGGGGTGCCCCCTGGCCACGTATATAAAGGAGTGGAGGAGGGGAGGGGCCGGCCCTCTCTATGGCGCGCCCTGGGGAGTCCTACTCCCACCGGGAGTAGGATTCCCTCCCTTCCATGTAGTAGGAGTAGGAGAGAAGGAAAGGGAAAAGAGAAGAGAAGGAAGGAGGGGGCGCCGCCCCTCCCCCTAGTCCAATTCGGACTAAGCCTTGGGGGGCGCGCAGCCTCCCCTCTCTCTTTCCCCTAAAGCCCAATAAGGCCCATATACTCCCCGGCGAATTCCCGTAACTCTCCGGTACTTCGAAAAATACCCGAATCACTCGGAACCTTTCCGAAGTCCGAATATAGTCGTCCAATATATCGATCTTTACGTCTCGACCATTTCGAGACTCCTCGTCATGTCTCCGATCTCATACGGGACTCCGAACTACCTTCGGTACATCAAAACACATAAACTCATAATACCGATCGTCACCGAACGTTAAGCGTGCGGACCCTACGGGTTCGAGAACTATGTAGACATGACCGAGACACGTTTCCGGTCAATAACCAATAGCGGAACCTGGATGCTCATATTGGCTCCCACATATTCTACGAAGATCTTTATCGGTCAAACCGCATAACAACATGCGTTGTTCCCTTTGTCATCGGTATGTTACTTGCCCGAGATTCGATCGTCGGTATCTCAATACCTAGTTCAATCTCGTTACCGGCAAGTCTCTTTACTCGTTCCGTAATACATCATTCCGCAACTAACTCATTAGTTACAATGCTTGCAAGGCTTATAGTGATGTGTATTACCGAGTGGGCCCAGAGATACCTCTCCGACAATCGGAGTGACAAATCCTAATCTCGATATACGCCAACTCAACAAGTACCTTCGGAGACACCTGTAGAGCACCTTTATAATCATCCATTTACGTTGTGACGTTTGGTAGCACACAAAGTGTTCCTCCGGTAAACGGGAGTTGCATAATCTCATAGTCATAGGAACATGTATAAGTCATGAAGAAAGCAATAGCAACATACTAAACGATCAAGTGCTAAGCTAACGGAATGGGTCAAGTCAATCATATCATTCTTCTAATGATGTGATCCCATAAATCAAATGACAACTCATGTCTATGGTTAGGAAACATAACCATCTTTAATTAACGAGCTAGTCAAGTAGAGGCATACTAGTGACACTCTGTTTGTCTATGTATTCACACATGTATTATGTTTTCGGTTAATACAATTCTAGCATGAATAATAAATATTTATCATGAAATAAGGAAATAAATAATAACTTTATTATTGCCTCTAGGGCATATTTCCTTCAGTCTCCCACTTGCACTAGAGTCAATAATCTAGATCACATCGCCATGTGATTTAACATCAATAGTTCACATCACCATGTGATTAACACCCATAGTTCACATTGTCATGTGACCAACACCCCAAGGGTTTACTAGAGTCAATAATCTAGTTCACATCGCTATGTGATTAACACCCAAAGAGTATTAAGGTGTGATCATGTTTTGCTTGTGAGAGAAGTTTAGTTAACGGGTCTGCCATATTCAGATCCGTATGTATTTTACAAATTTCTATGTCTACAATGCTCTTGTCGGGACCGGTTTTCCAGGATATTAACTTCCCAGTAAATGGCCCTTGTGCTCACCAGCCCCAGGATTACTGTTAGCTGATGAGACACCAACTTGATACAGAAATTCCAAGCAAAATACAAAACATGAAGTACAAGACCATTCTGGCCTATGAGTACAACAAATGGTTTTTAGTGGTTGATGGCGGAAGCGGTTTGCGGATCATCAGTGTCAATGGGACTCCATTTCCCACAGGAACAGCTGACCTGGATAACTCCTATCTTCGCGAGGTTGCTATCATCACTGCCTAGGTTCCGGGGCTGTCATCGCAGCGCTCCTCTCCAAGCACGAAATCTGGCCAAGACAATAGCCAGGGACAAGCCAGTGAGTACTTTGAATGTACTCGCAAACATTATGAACACAGGTATAATATAACAGATGGTAATCATGCTCTGAAATATTTCCATGATCACTTAGCCAGTCGTGAAATAAAAATTCATGCCGCATGCAAGCAGGCCATTCAGAATTAAATATGAAAAAAACAATTTAGATAATAAGAATAAAATAAACCGATCGGGTGTCTGAAGCGACGCCTCGAAAGGATAAAAATATAAAGCATGCCTCAGTCGGGCGTCTGAGCGACGCCACATAAAGGGCTTGTAAAGGAGATTGAATAATTGAGCATGCCACAGTCGGGCGTCTCAGCGACACCACATAAAGGGCTTATAAAGAAAGTAAATAACAAACGTGCCACAGTCGGGTGTCTGAGCGACACCACATAAAGGGCTTATAAAGGAATTAACTAACAAGCGTGCCACAGTCGGGCGTCTGAGCGACACCACATAAAGGGCTTATATAGGAATAATCACCGTGAATATCCAGGAGGTAGAACCGTCCCAGGGATATTCAATAATTCAAATAATACAAATGGTTAGTCCATAATAATCATAATCATCATATGTCACATGTCATGATCAATGTTCTGGTTTAGCAGTTTTTCCTCCGAAAACCGACACTAAGACCGACACTTGACCCATCCCAGACTGTAGTCCTTAACCATGGACACGGCTATTCGAATAGATATAATCTCTGCAGAGGGTGTACTCTTTACCCACGAGTAATGGATTCCTTTAGTCCATCGGGACTAATTCCGTTTACGGTCTTTTACTTGAAAACACACCTGACCCGCACACACCAGCTTAACTTACCGGTGTCTGGAATCACCCACGACACCCGTTAAGCAAAACTCTAAGTGGGGAGGCTACAACCTCGACTAGCATGGGATCACAAATTTTATAACGCGCGCAAACTAGGGGAGCTACCCCCTCGGCTCCAACCGAAAACACCCATGCCCCCGGACCAGGTGGCATGTCTACCGGATGCAGCCGGTATCTTCCACCATGGCCTCTCTGTACGGTGTGTGCTAAGAAAGGGGTTGACAACTTACTGAACCGTACCCTACCTAAGGCAGGGACAAGTGGTAGCACGAAGCAAGTATGGGGGTTACTGGCACAAGACTCGATCTACGGTCGACTCAGGAGGTTAAAGTATTCCCTGCATGAGTAGTATAACAAATATATTCCATACCAACAGACAGAATCACCACTCATCATACCTCACCATGCCTCACTGAATATACGCGTCTCAGCGAAATATCAGTGACAAGCTCGTGTCCACCCAAGACAGAGACTTCCCCGGATTCCTTCCGGTAGGCATGAAAGGCATACGAGGGTGATTACTATCACAAGTATATCAATTCCAACAGCAAGGAAATTTCCATCATGCACACAGGGACATGATCATAACATCACATGAAATAACGCATGTTCAAATCAGCTCGGTGTTGTAGCTATATCAAAACAACACATGGCAAATATTATACTAGTGTTCAGAATGCTTGCCTTCCATGTGTATGTAGGTGGGGTGCACTTTTGAAAGTTTTCATCTTCCCTCCAATATCCTATTTTTGAAAAGATTGAATCAACACGCAATTCAAAAACAGTATAAAAAAGTTGTTCGGAAAATTTTCAAATAAATATGAAAATAAACTAGATGAAATTTGAGAGACAACAGAAAAAGAATCAAGTCAAATGGAGTTGTATTTTAGAAACTAGAGCCAGTCAAAGTTCAGGTCAAAATCTGTTTTTAATAAAAAACAGAAGAAAAAAAACGGTTCGGAGGACTTACGCTTTCCATTGATGAAAGCGTATTCCGGGGAAATACGTTTCCACTTAAAAACGTTTCGACGGGGCTGGGTCACTGACAGTGGGTCCATCAGGCCCACTGGTCAGGTTTGACCAGTCACCCCCGCCTCCTTCCTCCTCTGGCCGAGCGGAGGCGGGGCTCCGGCGATTGCCGCCGACAAACGGCGGCTCCTCACGGGGTTCTGAGGGGGAGAATGGATCCGCTGGTCCAGGGCGGATCTCCCGGTGGTCGATAGGCTAGCGGGGAAGAAGGGGGTCGCCGGCGGCGAGCTCTGCGGCGGATGGCGTCTTCGGGAACAATTGGGCTTCGGCCTATGGTGGCTCCCAGTCGAAGCTGAGAAGTTGGGCGGCTTCGAACGTTCGAAGGGAGTCGAATGGTGGCGCTGGAGGGACTGGGGAGGCCCTGCTCGCGACGGACGGGACCGAAGTGTGGCGGCGGCCGAACTGACCGGAGACGAGGAAGACGGCCTCCCTCCGTCGATTGCTGGCTGTGGGGGCTCTAGAGGGATGGCCCGATGTCGCGTGAGGGTCCGGACGAGCTCGGGGTCCCTATTTATAGCGTAACTAGGTCGGTTCCGCCGGCGGCCAAGGATAAGACCGGCGAACCGCCGTTCCGTAGCCAGCAGGGCGAAGTGGCACTGGTCGGCGCTAACCGACGAGCTCGCGGATGAGCTCGAGCTATTCCAGAGCGCAGCTGGCGTGCGGGAAAGGCTCGGGCGGCGCTGCCAAGGCCGGGCCTGCTGCGGCCGTCCGCTAGCCGCCATGGCCGACCTGACGGTGGCGCTGCGGGGCTCCAGGAGGTGGCCAGAGCGACTCTGCGACGAGAGAGGGGTCAGGCGCGTTGGCTGCGAGTGGAAATGGATCAGGACGGGCGCGGGGAGGCGGCAGCGGGACGCGGCAACTCAGGCGCACGCACGTGCAAAACGCGCGTTCTGCTCGCGCCCAGAGCACGCACGCGAGGTGCTTGGCAAAATGCCAATGCCTGCCAGGGGGTTCTAATCCACATGAGGTTTAGCAGGGTGGGGCTATAGACCAAGGTAGAGCCATAAGACATGCTGGTTAGGCAAAGCAAGCAGGTTCATAATGCAAACTAAAAACTATGCCAATTCTGTCCATGAACACAAGGTGCTCGACAGAATGCCATGGGCATCTAGGCATCTCCTCTGGTGGCCAAAATTCCCAGATCAGAGTCTCTTTGGATGATAAAGAGGGTGGCATGGTTAGTTTGGCAAAAGCAAAAACTTCCTAATGCAAGTTTTTCAGAAAACCAAATCTGGACAGAGAGCATATGCCATTTTTGCATGTGCTTAAAATCCTCAAATGGGTCTGATCTCCTAGACCTAAGAGTTTGGTAGGGTGGACTACAAGCAGGAAAAATCCCAAGATTAATAGAGCAAAATAAAATATGGTTACAGTGCAAAACACCAAACTGGACCAGAATGAAGATGAGGATGGTTTGCTCAAATTTTCCAAAGAACACCCATGGGTTCTTGCATAGAAATGAATTATATACTTCCACTAACATCTTCAATTTTTTATGGGAGTAATAAAGAAATATATAAGTAGGTTGTAGTGCAAACTACAAATTGAACCAGATTTGAAAACTTGAGGTAGGGCTCAAAATCCCCAAATGACTAAGAGAATTTTTTGCATAAAAGTGATTTAGGAACATCACATGTCATCCCCAAATTTTGGTGGAATTATTAAATGAATTAATCAAAGGGTTGTAGTGCAAACAGGGACTCTAACACTTATGAGTAACCATTTTAAAAGAAATAAAACTTAGGAAAGTAATTATAGAAATAATTCCACTGATAAGAGAAATGTTTTTTTTAGAAGGTATACAAGTCCAACAATTTTTTTTTGAAAAGTTTCCATTGGAGGGAAAAACTCCACAATTCAAAAGAAAAAGCGATTCTGAAATCAGAAGATAATCCAGAAAATAAAAAAATTTAATTTCCTGTCAAAAAATTTTAATTAATAAATCATGGTTAAATTTTTGGGGTGTTACAACACTACCCCCCTTAAGAAAAATCTCGTCCTCGAGATTTGCTAAGAATGGTTTAAAAAATTTAACTCCGACTATCAAGCAATAATAACTCGAAGATTAAATAACCTGCTCACGCGATATGACGAGGCTATAGTGAGAGGGCATATAACTGGTACAACTACAGTGGGGTACTGGCGCTGCGTGGAAAAATTCTACGGTTAGGGAAACCGAGAAATTTCTACTATTGGCTAGGGTAAATTCAGAGTAAAATTCTAAATTTCTAAATTCCGCCGGTCGCACCCGAGTGCATAGCTCTCTCTGGCTGACAAGTGGACCCGGGGCCCACTGTCAGTCTCTTCTTCCTCTTCCGTCTCTCTTCTTCCTTCTCTCTCTCGCGCGCGTCCGCGCTTTCTCCACCTGCGACACCTAGGGAGTAGGGCACCTAGGCCGTACTGCGGTAGTGCGCGGCGCGCTAACTGCTGGCGCAGCGTGCACTCACCTCACGGGCCAGTACGCTGTCGGCACTGCTCGCGGATTCGCCTCCGAACACCGGCGATCGAGCGACGAGCGGCGCTGGTGGACTTCGCCCACCGTACACCGATCTCGAGCTATAAAATGATCGCGGTGCTCCACTCTTCACACCTGGCCTTGCTTCTCCTTCTCCTTCCTTCTCCTCCATTGCTGTCTGCAGGAGCTCGAGACGAGGCTCTAATGGCGGAGGTGATGCTGGATTGGTACATGATCCTGATGTGCGGAGGGTTGGCGGCATTGCTGGGGTTCTCCGGGCTCTTGTGTGCGATGATCCTCGATGATCGTCGTGATGCTGCTGCTCGAGTGTTAGCTCTTCGCGGCGGCGGTGATCATGAGGATTAGGTGCTGGTGTCGGGTGCTAACTGCTGTCAGTGTGCTGGAGGCAAACTGCACTAGAATAGTTACCCACAAATTTCTCTTTCAGAAACTGTGGTGTGTTAGTGAGGTGATCAGTTAGGTGCAAAATGTGTACGTGGTTTAGCAATAAGTGCCTGTGGTCGAGTGGTAGTGGTTGTGAGCCTGCTGCCGCGGTGCTGCGTGAATTAAAATTTATGTCGAGGAGAACTAATTTTTGCAATAACTCAAGGAAAATCCCATCTCAGAATTTACCGAAAGTGAAAAACAGTTAATCAAAAATAACAACAGTAAGTCAATTGCTCACATTAATTGAAACCAAACAATTAATTCATCGCACAAACTTAGGATACAACGCATAAGCTGCAACACATGCTAGGCTAATAAACACAGAAGTGGCGTTTATGACGCAAACGTAAAATATGCTGGGTCGTGAGAAAATATTTCCGGCACTGGGGCACAATCTTCTTCTATCGGGGAAAGCGGATTGACTAGTCGAAGAACGCGTCTCTCCTGGTCTGGCCTCAGTGGTCTGCCAATAGCGATCTGAGGATTCAAATCGGCGAGGCTTTGGAGATAGCCCATTACTCGTTGGGTCAAACGCTCTTGAGCGATGACATACTGGGCAAGGTTGGCCAGTACTGGGTCCCTCTCAAATCGCCCACTGGGAAAAGATGCTACTTCTCCGGGTGCTGCACGACTCGGGAAGTAAGAATACCCCCTTTTGCTGGCATAGGGTACTGCGAAGCGAAGACGAGTAATTGCTTCGTACGCAGCAGCTTCTATGGCCATTTGGGGAGTCGGCATAGATTTTCCCACGAAGGAGACTTCCGTTGGGTCTTGGTTTGGGTTTGCGGGAGGGATGTGCACTACTGCCCAATATTTCGAGGTGGATGGGGTGATTCTCGATTTGAGCAGCTCGTACTGGGGTGGGTGGGTAGAACTCATGGTACTGCAGGTAAAGTCCCACAATATTTTTACAAAACTACCTGGGGTTGCATCTGGAGTTCTCAGATAAATACTAGGACTCGGCATGGCAAAGAAATGGCTGTGAGAGTTGTGCAAAAAGGGAGGGATGCTTGGTAAGGTCACGGGATGGCCTCTTATATAGCATTAGGGCTGGGTTACCGATAGCGGTGTGGGGGCAACTAGTTTGTCGGTTCTGCTCTATGGGGTCGGGGTCAAAGCCACAGATACACATATCTCACAAAAGTGACGTGTTACTGTGGGTGTCGTCGGGGTGGTTTTCGGTAGCTATGCCCGGAATTAAAAATGCAACCGCATGCCAACAGACTTATGCGGGGCTACTAAACAAAACAAAGGCGCACAAGCAGTCTGCATCCATTCAAGGCGAGTTCAAGGTCACACTATTACAAGGCGTAGAAAAACTAAGACTCGGTACTACTCGAGTGGTTTAGTCTACCTCGTTAATATCTAAGTGGGCGTGCCTGGTGGACGTCGAGGCTTCTCCATGGGCTTCACCATCGTGGTTTACTGGATGGGGTTGAGGAGCTGCAGGGTTGGGGTAGCGATGATGACCATCGCGGGGGTTGTTGGCCACAATCCCGTTGGAGCGTGTTCCCAAAAGGCGACGAAACACTTCTGGGGACACCAAAGCATTTCGGTCGATGGCAGGGGCAGACCTCAAGGAGTCAATCGGTTGCCCGAACAACACAACTGGGTTGTCGGCGTCGGGCTCCTCTTCTCCTCTTGCCGGGGCTCGGCGAACAAGCTCTCCACGGGCGGCGATCAGATCAAGGGTGATCTGATCGAATAGTGCCTCTAGTGCACTTACATAGCGCACCAGATGCAGCAATGCAGGGTCCGTCTCGTGGTCTCCGTTGGCAACCTGGGGTGGCCTGCCATACCCGTCACAGCTGGGGTAGTAGTAGAACGAGCGGCAGTTAACTCTGGGCGACAGGTGCCGGAGTTGAACTATAGCCTCTCGAGCAGCTAGCTGAATGGCTTGTGGCTCAAAGGAAGTTGTCCTTCCGGTGAACCTGTAGGGGCGTTCTGGCGACATACCCCTACCATAGACGTGCACAGTGGCCTAGAATTGACGGCTCTCACCGCTCATGGGCCCTTGGTACACAACATACTCTGGGGGCTCTTCTAATGCAAAGGCACGACGGGTGAGGTTTGCTAGCACGGTCACAAAACCTCCAAGATCGGTTGCTGTGGTCTCATTGTGAACAATGGGGCCAGGCATCTTGGCTCGGTTTTGGGGTAGAGGCTGTGCGGTGCTGGGTTGGGGCTAGCGTTCCCTTTTTATAGAAAAAGAGGACGGAGTCTTCCTTCGCACGCTTGCAAATGAGACAATTTAGGTGTCGGTCACTGGCGCGTGATCGACAGGCTAGGCCGATAGGTTAGGCACCGACTGCAAAAAGGTGTCGGGGTCACTGAGTGGCTATCTTACACGAGAAGCTTGACTGGGTTTAGGTTAAAGTCTGGTGGGTTGGTTAACCTAGGTTTATTGACCTGGCTAAGATAGGATTAGCCAATGGTCAGCCTGGCTCTGATACCAAGGTTGTCGGGACCGGTTTTCCAGGATATAAACTTCCTAGTAAATGGCCCTTGTGCTCACCAGCCCCAGGATTACTGTTAGCTGATGAGACACCAACTTGATACAGAAATTCCAAGCAAAATACAAAACATGAAGTACAAGACCATTCTGGCCTATGAGTACAACAAATGGTTTCTAGTGGTTGATGGCGGAAGCGGTTTGCGGATCATCAGCGTCTATGGGACTCCATTTCCCACAGGAACAGCTGACCTGGATAACTCCTATCTTCGCGAGGTTGCTATCATCACTGCCTAGGTTCCGGGGCTGTCATCGCAGCGCTCCTCTCCAAGCACGAAATCTGGCCAAGACAATAGCCAGGGACAAGCCAGTGAGTACTTTGAATGTACTCGCAAACATTATGAACACAGGTATAATATAACAGATGGTAATCATGCTCTGAAATATTTCCATGATCACTTAGCCAATCATGAAATAAAAATTCATGCCGCATGCAAGCAGGCCATTCAGAATTAAATATGAAAAAAACAATTTAGATAATAAGAATAAAATAAACCGATCGGGTGTCTGAAGCGACGCCTCGAAAGGATAAAAATATAAAGCATGCCTCAGTCGGGCGTCTGAGCGACGCCACATAAAGGGCTTGTAAAGGAGATTGAATAATTGAGCATGCCACAGTCGGGCGTCTCAGCGACACCACATAAAGGGCTTATAAAGAAAGTAAATAACAAACGTGCCACAGTCGGGTGTCTGAGCGACACCACATAAAGGGCTTATAAAGGAATTAACTAACAAGCGTGCCACAGTCGGGCGTCTGAGCGACACCACATAAAGGGCTTATATAGGAATAATCACCGTGAATATCCAGGAGGTAGAACCGTCCCAGGGATATTCAATAATTCAAATAATACAAATGGTTAGTCCATAATAATCATAATCATCATATGTCACATGTCATGATCAATGTTCTGGTTTAGCAGTTTTTCCTCCGAAGACTGACACTAAGACCGACACTTGACCCATCCCAGACTGTAGTCCTTAACCATGGACACGGCTATTCGAATAGATATAATCTCTGCAGAGGGTGTACTCTTTACCCACGAGTAATGGATTCCTTTAGTCCATCGGGACTAATTCCGTTTACGGTCTTTTACTTGAAAACACACCTGACCCGCACACACCAGCTTAACTTACCGGTGTCTGGAATCACCCATGACACCCGTTAAGCAAAACTCTAAGTGGGGAGGCTACAACCTCGACTAGCATGGGATCACAAATTTTATAACGCGCACAAACTAGGGGAGCTACCCCCTCGGCTCCAACCGAAAACACCCATGCCCCCGGACCAGGTGGCATGTCTACCGGATGCAGCCGGTATCTTCCACCATGGCCTCTCTGTACGGTGTGTGCTAAGAAAGGGGTTGACAACTTACTGAACCGTACCCTACCTAAGGCAGGGACAAGTGGTAGCACGAAGCAAGTATGGGGGTTACTGGCACAAGACTCGATCTACGGTCGACTCAGGAGGTTAAAGTATTCCCTGCATGAGTAGTATAACAAATATATTCCATACCAACAGACAGAATCACCACTCATCATACCTCACCATGCCTCACTGAATATACCCGTCTCAGCGAAATATCAGTGACAAGCTCGTGTCCACCCAAGACAGATACTTCCCCGGATTCCTTCCGGTAGGCATGAAAGGCATACGAGGGTGATTACTATCACAAGTATATCAATTCCAACAGCAAGGAAATTTCCATCATGCACACAGGGACATGATCATAACATCACATGAAATAACGCATGTTCAAATCAGCTCGGTGTTGTAGCTATATCAAAACAACACATGGCAAATATTATACTAGGGTTCAGAATGCTTGCCTTCCATGTGTATGTAGGTGGGGTGCACTTTTGAAAGTTTTCATCTTCCCTCCAATATCCTATTTTTGAAAAGATTGAATCAACACGCAATTCGAAAACAGTACAAAAAAGTTGATCAGAAAATTTTCAAATATATATGAAAATAAACTCGATGAAATTTGAGAGACAACAGAAAAATAATCAAGTCAAATGGAGTTGTATTTTAGAAACTAGAGCCAGTCAAAGTTCAGGTCAAAATCTGTTTTTAATAAAAAACAGAAGAAAAAAAATGGTTCGGAGGACTTACGCTTTCCATTGATGAAAGCGTATTCCGGGGAAATACGTTTCCACTTAAAAACGTTTCGACGGGGCTGGGTCACTGACAGTGGGTCCATTGGGCCCACTGGTCAGGTTTGACCAGTCACCCCCGCCTCCTTCCTCCTCTGGCCGAGCGGAGGCGGGGCTCCGGCGATTGCCGCCGACGAACGGCGGTTCCTCACGGGGTTCTGAGGGAGAGAATGGATCCGCTGGTCCAGGGCGGTTCTCCCGGTGGTCGATAGGCTAGCGGGGAAGAAGAGGGTCGCCGGCGGCGAGCTCTGCGGCGGATGGCGTCTTCGGGAACAATTGGGCTTCGGCCTATGGTGGCTCCCAGTCGAAGCTGAGAAGTTGGGCGGCTTCGTACGTTCGAAGGGAGTCGAATGGTGGCACTGGAGGGACTGGGGAGGCCCTGCTCGCGACGGACGGGACCGAAGTGTGGCGGCGGCCGAACTGACCGGAGACGAGGAAGACTGCCTCCCTCCGTCAATTGCTGGCTGTGGGGGCTCTAGAGGGATGGCCCGATGTCGCCTGAGGGTCCAGACGAGCTCGGGGTCCCTATTTATAGCGTAACTAGGTCGGTTCCGCCGGCGGCCAAGGATAAGACCGGCGAACCGCCGTTCTGTAGCCAGCAGGGCGAAGTGGCGCTGGTCGGCGCTAACCGACGAGCTCGCGAATGAGCTCGAGCTATTCCAGAGGGCAGCTGGCGCGTGGGGAAGGCTCGGGCGGCGCTGCCAAGGCCGGGCCTGCTGCGGCCGTCCGCTAGCCGCCATGGCCGACCTGACGGTGGCGCTGCGGGGCTCCAGGAGGTGGCCAGAGCGACTCTACGACGAGAGAGGGGTCGGGCGCGTTGGCTGCGAGTGGAAATGGATCAGGATGGGCGCGGGGAGGCGGCAGCGGGACGAGGCGACTCGGGCGCACGCACGTGCAAAACGCGCGTTCTGCTCGCGCCCAGAGCACGCACGCGAGGTGCTTGGCAAAATGCCAATGCCTGCCAGGGGGTTCTAATCCACATGAGGTTTAGCAGGGTGGGGCTATAGACCAAGGTAGAGCCATAAGACATGCTGGTTAGGCAAAGCAAGCAGGTTCATAATGCAAACTAAAAACTATGCCAATTTTGTCCATGAACACAAGGTGCTCGACAGAATGCCATGGGCATCTAGGCATCTCCTCTGGTGGCCAAAATTCCCAGATCAGAGTCTCTTTGGATGATAAAGAGGGTGGCAAGGTTAGTTTGGCAAAAGCAAAAACTTCCTAACGCAAGTTTTTGAGAAAACCAAATCTGGACAGAGAGCATATGCCATTTTTGCATGTGCTTAAAATCCTCAAATGGGTCTGATCTCCTAGACCTAAGAGTTTGGTAGGGTGGACTACAAGCAAGAAAAATCCCAAGATTAATAGAGCAAAATAAAATATGGTTGCAGTGCAAAACACCAAACTGGACCAGAATGAAGATGAGGATGGTTTGCTCAAATTTTCCAAAGAACACCCATGGGTTCTTGCATAGAAATGAATTATATACTTCCACTAACATCTCCAATTTTTATGGGAGTAATAAAGAATATATAAGTAGGTTGTAGTGCAAACTACAAACTGAACCAGATTTGCAAACTTGAGGTAGGGCTCAAAATCCCCAAATGACTAAGAGAAGTTTTTGCATAAAAGTGATTTAGGAACATCACATGTCATCCCCAAATTTTGGTGGAATTATTAAATGAATTAATCAAAGGGTTGTAGTGCAAACAGGGACTCTAACACTTATGAGTAACCATTTTAAAAGAAATAAAACTTAGGAAAGTAATTATAGAAATAATTCCACTGATAAGAGAAATTTTTTTTTGAGAAGGTATACAAGTCCAACAAAACTTTTTTTTGAAAAGTTTCCATTGGAGGGAAAAACTCCACAATTCAGAAGAAAAAGCGATTCTGAAATCAGAA
Organism: Thinopyrum elongatum; assembly: GCA_011799875.1. NCBI lineage: Eukaryota > Viridiplantae > Streptophyta > Magnoliopsida > Poales > Poaceae > Thinopyrum > Thinopyrum elongatum. Next base: position 82,505,500 of record CM022297.1, on the reverse strand, counting down.
GATAATCCAGAAAATAAAAAAAATTAATTTCCTGTCAAAATTTTTTAATTAATAAATCATGGTTAAATTTTTGGGGTGTTACAGCTCTGCACGGAGCTACTTTAGCTAATTGCTCCCACTTTCAATATGTATCCAGATTAAGACTTAGAGTCATCTGGATTAGTGCCAAAACTTGTATCGACGTAACCCTTTACGACGAACCTTTTGTCACCTCCATAATCGAGAAACATATCCTTATTCCACTAAGGATAATTTTGACCGTTGTTCAGTGATCTACTCCTAGATCACTATTGTACTCCCTTGCCAAAATCAGTGCAGGGTATACAATAGATCTGGTACACAGCATGGCATACTTTATAGAACCTATGGCTGAGGCATAGGGAATGACTTTCATTCTCTTTCTATCTTCTGCCGTGGTCGGGCTTTGAGTCTTACTCAATTTCACACCTTGTAACACAGGCAAGAACTCTTTCTTTGACTGTTCCATTTTGAACTACTTCAAAATCTTGTCAAGGTATGTACTCATTGAAAAAACTTATCAAGCGTCTTGATCTATCTCTATAGATCTTGATGCTCAATATGTAAGCAGCTTCACCGAGGTCTTTCTTTGAAAAACTCCTTTCAAACACTCCTTTATGCTTTGAAGAATAATTCTACATTATTTCCGATCAACAATATGTCATTCACATATACTTATCAGAAATGTTGTAGTGCTTCCACTCACTTTCTTGTAAATACAGGCTTCACCGCAAGTCTGTATAAAACTATATGCTTTGATCAATTTATCAAAGCGTATATTCCAACTCCGAGATGCTTGCACCAGTCCATAGATGGATCGCTGGAGCTTGCATATTTTGTTAGCACCTTTAGGATTGACAAAACCTTCTTGTTGCATCATATACAACTCTTCTTTAATAAATCCATTAAGGAATGCAGTTTTGTTTATCCATTTGCCAGATTTCATAAAATGCGGCAATTGCTAACATGATTCGGACAGACTTAAGCATAGATACGAGTGAGAAACTCTCATCGTAGTCAACACCTTGAACTTGTCAAAAACCTTTTTGCGACAATTCTAGCTTTGTAGATAGTAACACTACTATCAGCGTCCGTCTTCCTCTTGAAGATCCATTTAATCTCAATGGCTCACCAATCATCGGGCAAGTCAATCAAAGTCCATACTTTGTTCTCATACATGGATCCCATCTCAGATTTCATGGCCTCAAGCCATTTTGCGGAATCTGGGCTCATCATCGCTTCCTCATAGTTCGTAGGTTCGTCATGGTCAAGTAACATGACCTCCAGAACAGGATTACCATACCACTTTGGTGCGGATCTTACTCTGGTTGACCTACGAGGTTCGGTAGTAACTTGATCTAAAGTTACATGATCATCATCATTAGCTTCCTCACTAATTGGTGTAGGAGTCACAGGAACAGATTTCTGTGATGAACTTACTTTCCAATAAGGGAGCAGGTACAGTTACCTCATCAAGTTCTACTTTCCTCCCACTCACTTCTTTCGAGAGAAACTCCTTCTCTAGAAAGGATCCATTCTTAGCAACGAATGTCTTGCCTTCGGATCTGTGATAGAAGGTGTACCCAACTGTCTCCTTTGGGTATCCTATGAAGATACATTTCTCCGATTTGGGTTTGAGCTTATCAGGATGAAACTTTTTCACATAAGTATCGCAACCCCAAACTTTAAGAAACGACAACTTTGGTTTCTTGCCAAACCACAGTTCATACGATGTCGTCTCAACGGATTTAGATGGTGCCCTATTTAACGTGAATGCAGTTGTCTTTAATGCATAACCCCAAAACAATAGTGGTAAATCGGTAAGAGACATCATAGATTGCACCATATCTAATAAAGTACGGTTACGATGTTCGGACATACCATTACGCTGTGGTGTTCCAGGTGGCGTGAGTTGCGAAACTATTCCGCATTGTTTCAAATGAAGACCAAACTCGTAACTCAAATATTCTCCTCCATGATCAGATCGTAGATACTTTATTTTCTTGTTACGATGATTTTCCACTTCACTCTGAAATTCTTTGAACTTTTCAATTGTCTCAGACTTATGTTTCATCAAGTAGATATACCCATATCTGCTCAAATCATCTGTGAAGGTGAAAAAAATAACGATACCCGCTGCGAGCCTCAATATTCATTGGAGCACATACATCAATATGTATGATTTCCAACAAATCTGTTGCTCGCTTCATTCTTACGGAGAACGGCGTTTTAGTCATCTTGCCCATGAGGCATGGTTCGCAAATATCAAGTGATTCATAATCAAGTGATTCCAAAATCCCATCAGCATGGAGTTTCTTCATGCGCTTTACACCAATATGACCTAAACGGCAGTGCTACAAACAAGGTGCACTATCATTATTAACTTTGCATCTTTTGGCTTCAATATTATGAATATGTGTGTCACTACGATCGAGATCTAACAAACCATTTTCATTGGGTGTATGACCATAGAAGGTTTTATTCATGTAAATAGAACAACAACTATTCTCTAACTTAAATGAATAACTGTATTGCAATAAACATGATCAAATCATATTCATGATCAACGCAAACACCAAATAACACTTATTTAGGTTCAACACTAATCCCGAAAGTATAGGGAGTGTGCGATGATGATCATATCAATCTTGGAACTATTTCCAACACACATCGTCACCCCGCCCTTAACTAGTTTCTGTTCATTCTGCAACTCCCGTTTCGAGTTACTACTCTTAGCAACTGAACCAGTATCAAATGCCGAGGGGTTGCTATAAACACTAGTAAAGTACACATCAATAACATGTATATCCAATATACCTTTGTTCACTTTGCCATCCTTCTTATCCGCCAAGTATCTAGGGGCAGTTCCACTTCCAGTGACCAGTCCCTTTGTAGTAGAAGCACTTTAGTCTCAGGCTTAGGTCCAGACTTGGGCTTCTTCACTTGAGCAGCAACTTGCTTGCCGTTCTTCTTGAAGTTCCCCTTCTTCCATTTGCCCTTTTCTTGAAACTAGTGGTCTTGTCAACCATCAACACTTGATGCTTTTCTTGATTTCTACCTTCGTTGATTTTAGCATCACGAAGAGCTTGGGAATCGTTTCCATTATCCCGTGCATATTATAGTTCATCACGAAGTTCAAGTAACTTGGTGATAGTGACTAGAGAACTCTGTCAATCACTATCTTATCTGGAAGATTAACTCCCACTTGATTCAAGTGATTGTAGTACTCAGACATTCTGAGCACATGCTCACTAGCTGAGCTATTCTCCTCCATCTTGTAGGCAAAGTACTTGTCAAAGGTCTCATACCTTTCGACACGGGCATGAGTATGAAATACCAATTTCAACTCTAGGAACATCTTATATGCTCCGTGGCGTTCAAAACAATTTTGAAGTCCCGGTTCTAAGCCGTAAAGCATGGTGCACTAAACTATCAAGTAGTTATCATACCGAGCTTTGTCAAATGTTCATAACGTCTGCCTATGCTCCTGCAATAGGTCCGTCACCTAGCGGTGCATCAAGGACATAATTCTTCTGTGCAGCAATGAGGATAATCCTCAGATCATGGATCCAATCCGTATCATTGCTACTAACATCTTTCAATTTAGTTTTCTCTAGGAACATATCAAAAATAAAACAGAGGAGCTAAACGCGAGCTATTGATCTACAACAACATAGACAAGCAAAAAACTATCAGGTACTAAGTTCATGATAAATTTAAGTTCAATTAATCATATTACTAAGGAACTCCCACTTAGATAGACATCCCTCTAATCATCTAAGTGATCACGTGATCCATATCAACTAAACCATGTCCGATCATCACGTGAGATGGAGTAGTTTTCAATGGTGAACATCACTATGTTGATCATATCTACTATATGATTCACGCTCGACCTTTCGGTCTCAGTGTTCCGAGGCCATATCTGCATATGCTAGGCTCGTCAAGTTTAACCTGAGTATTCTGCATGTGCAAAACTGGCTTGCACCCGTTGTAGATGAACGTTGAGCTTATCACACCCGACCATCACGTGGTGTCTCGGCACGACAAACTTTGGCAATGGTGCATACTCAGGGAGAACACTTTTACCTTGAAATTTAGTGAGAGATCATCTTATAATGCTACCGTCAAACAAAGCAAAATAAGATGCATAAAGGATAAACATCACATGCAATCAATATAAGTGATATGATATGGCCATCATCATCTTGTGCTTGTGATCTCCATCTCCGAAGCATCGTCATGATCACCATCGTTACTGGCGCGACACCTTGATCTCCATCGTAGCATCGTTGTCGTCTCGCCAACTATTGCTTCTACGACTATCGCTACCGCTTAGTGATAAAGTAAAGCAATTATAGGGCGATTGCATTGCATACAATAAAGCGACAACCATATGGCTCCTGCCAATTGCCGATAACTCAGTTACAAAACATGATCATCTCATACAATAAAATATAGCATCATGTCTTGACCATATCACATCACAACATGCCCTGCAAAAACAAGTTAGACGTCCTCTACTTTGTTGTTGCAAGTTTTACGTGGCTGCTACGGGATGAGTAAGAACCGTTCTTACCTACGCATCAAAACCACAATGATAGTTCGTCAAGTTAGTGCTGTTTTAACCTTCACAAGGACCGGGCGTAGCCACTCGGTTCAACTAAAGTTGGAGAAACTGACACCCGCTAGTCACCTGTGTGCAAAGCACGGCGGTAAAACCAGTCTCGCGTAAGCGTACGCGTAATGTCGGTCCGGGCCGCTTCATCCAACAATACCGCCGAACTAAAGTGTGACATGCTGGTAAGCAGTATGACTTGTATCGCCCACAACTCACTTGTGTTCTACTCGTGCATATGAAATCTACGCATAAAACCAGGCTCGGATGCCACTGTTGGGGAACGTAGTAATTTCAAAAAATTTCCTACGCACACGCAGGATCATGGTGATGCATAGAAACGAGAGGGGAGAGTGTGTCCACGTACCCTCGTAGAACGAAAGCGGAAGCGTTATGACAACGCGGTTGATGTAGTCGTACGTCTTCACGATCCGACCGATCCAAGTACCGAATGCACGGCACCTCCGAGTTCAGCACACGTTCAGCTCGATGACGTCCCACGAACTCCGATCCAGCAGAGCTTCGAGGGTGAGTTCCGTCAGCACGACGGCGTGATGACGGTGATGATGATGCTACCGACGCAGGGCTTCGCCTAAGCACCGCTACGATATGACCGAGGTGGATTATGATGGAGGGGGGCACCGCACACGGCTAAGAGAGATCAATGATCAACTTGTCTGTCTATGGGGTGCCCCCTGGCCACGTATATAAAGGAGTGGAGGAGGGGAGGGGCCGGCCCTCTCTATGGCGCGCCCTGGGGAGTCCTACTCCCACCGGGAGTAGGATTCCCCCCCTTCCATGTAGTAGGAGTAGGAGAGAAGGAAAGGGAAAAGAGAAGAGAAGGAAGGAGGGGGCGCCGCCCCTCCCCCTAGTCCAATTCGGACTAAGCCTTGGGGGACGCGCAGCCTCCCCTCTCTCTTTCCCCTAAAGCCCAATAAGGCCCATATACTCCCCGGCGAATTCCCGTAACTCTCCGGTACTCCGAAAAATACCCGAATCACTCGGAACCTTTCCGAAGTCCGAATATAGTCGTCCAATATATCGATCTTTACGTCTCGACCATTTCGAGACTCCTCGTCATGTCTGCGATCTCATCCGGGACTCCGAACTATCTTCGGTACATCAAAACACATAAACTCATATTACCGATCGTCACCGAACGTTAAGCGTGCGGACCCTACGGGTTCGAGAACTATGTAGACATGACCGAGACACGTTTCCGGTCAATAACCAATAGCGAAACCTGGATGCTCATATTGGCTCCCACATATTCTACGAAGATCTTTATCGGTCAAACCGCATAACAACATACGTTGTTCCCTTTGTCATCGGTATGTTACTTGCCCGAGATTCGATCGTCGGTATCTCAATACCTAGTTCAATCTCGTTACCGGCAAGTCTCTTTACTCGTTCCGTAATACATCATTCCACAACTAACTCATTAGTTACAATGCTTGCAAGGCTTATAGTGCTGTGTATTACCGAGTGGGCCCAGAGATACCTCTCCGACAATCGGAGTGACAAATCCTAATCTCGATATACGCCAACTCAACAAGTACCTTCGGAGACACCTGTAGAACACCTTTATAATCACCCATTTACGTTCTGACGTTTGGTAGCATACAAAGTGTTCCTCCGGTAAACGGGAGTTGCATAATCTCATAGTCATAGGAACATGTATAAGTCATGAAGAAAGTAATAGCAACATACTAAACGATCAAGTGCTAAGCTAACGGAATGGGTCAAGTCAATCATATCATTCTCCTAATGATGTGATCCCGTTAATCAAATGACAACTCATGTCTATGGTTAGGAAACATAACCATCTTTAATTAACGAGCTAGTCAAGTAGAGGCATACTAGTGACACTCTGTTTGTCTATGTATTCACACATGTATTATGTTTCCGGTTAATACAATTCTAGCATGAATAATAAACATTTATCATGAAATAAGGAAATAAATAATAACTTTATTATTGCCTATGGGCATATTTCCTTCACCTTGGTCATCCAATAGTGCCGATCTCTAGTGCACAATACAGAAATTCCAACTGGGCATCTGGATAATATAGCCTGATGGGAGTATGGCTCCTAGATAACTTGATCCTCGTGCAAACTATCAAACTGCGTCGTGAAGGAGGGGTAGCAGCCCCTCACCTGGCTATGCGCAAACTGTCTCTGTGCATGGCAACAAATAAGCATTAGTAATACTATTGAATGGCAAGAAATAAACATTAATAATTCATATTGTTACTTAATATGAAAATACTTCTCTCCGTGTCCAAACAGATCCCATAGTAGGCAAGTCGCTGATAGCAGGCACGTAAGTCCCAGCCATGTCCTCCAAACCAAAAGGTTTATCAACGCAGATATAGGGTCGACCAATAGGGAATCTCTCGTATGACCAGAGCTGCAACAATAGTGGACATCCAACAAGACCTGATTTTCTAGACTTCAACAAGCAAGCTTTGCACAGGCCTCTGTACGTAGCAGCTAACACAGCAGAACCAAAAATCCTCTGTAGAATGTCCCCAGGGCAACGTGCGTCAGCTATCTCCCGTGCAATACCGATGAGTCGTGCATCGACAGTGGTCACGTGGTTCTCCGTGAACATCGTCTTGCCGAACAACCACATAATATATGCCTCTAGGGATCGGTCAATCTGTGCCTCTGACAACTGAACATCGGGATATCCTAAGGAGACAATCTACATAGAAACCAAACGATTGTATAAACTATGCAATGAGGACAATAATGAAAACAACATTTTTAAGCTGGCCGTGAAGGTTACCTGAAACTGGCTCAACCACTTAAAACGAGGCCCGTGAGGATCGTTGTCTAGGCCTGTAGCAGTTGGCACCGCAGCCAAAAAATGGGCCTGCATCGATGCTAGCCAACCAGATTCTGCCTCTAAAGGACCTATGGCAGCACCAGCCAGAGGTAATCCCAACAAGTAAGACACATCCTGTAAAGTAGGCGCCATCTCTCCCCAGGGAAAGTGAAACGTGTGTGTCTCTGGTCTCCATCTATCTACTAATCAGGTAAGGAGTGACTTGTCGTAAGAGAAACGTTTCACTTGCCTCTTGTGTAACTGCATTGGTTTACCTGTCTCATCCAATTGCGGATGTTCAACCCACTCATCCAATGTACCCTCAACCAGCCATGCCAAGGGTAGAAGTCCAACCCAACTTAACCTACAAAATAAAGAGAGTCATTATACCAGGTATCAAAAGTATGTCAAACATAGTAAGTCATTTTACGGACACATGCCTATTAACCCATGAGTCGTGTATCATCCAGTTAGACATTGGGGTGCGAGTGACCAACACGTCTAGGTTCTTGCCTGCTTCCATAAGTGCGGCCCGGTGCCCTCTATCAATATTACCATTAAGCAATGGATACGAAGCCATATCTGCAATTCGAATAACAAATCTCAGATGCAAATTAAAACATAGTCCAGACATATTACAAATTAAAACATAGTCAAATAATATTACAAATTAAAACAGAGTCCAGACATATTACAAATTAAAATATAGTCCAGACATATTACAAATTAAAACATAGTCCAACACATATTACAAATTAAAACATAGTCCAACACATTATATAGCTTCTGAGTTATTTCTTTCTCGTCCGCCCATTCGGCCTCGACTGCCACGACCACCACAACTGCCACGACCACGTCCGCCTCTTCCTACTGTTATCGCAGTCGTCGATGTAGAAGCACTCGTCGATGTGGAAGCACCGTCTTTGTTCAGGTCGGGACAATATTTCATCCTATGCGCATAAGCCGCGCATAGCAAACATTGTCTGGTTGCTCCACCAGCTTCAGATTGGTCCACATCGTTTCGGATGCGCTTTACCTTACGTCTGCCCCTGCTTGTTCGCCGAAGTTCTGGATCCGGGATGTATACTCTCTCCCCATCATTTACCTTGTTGAAATTGCCGACGACTCTAAACCCTGTCATCTCACCTGTCCAGACATTGAGTACTGCATCTTTTAAATAGTATGGGGACACGAAGGAGATAGCGTCCAACTCATCTGGCCACTGGCAGCCAGCACATGTGAGCAAGGCAGGTGCAACAACTTCGGTTTGTTGCATGTACACTCACAAGTTGGATAAAATTCCGTTCCAATTTTTACCTCGTGCGTCTTCATCTCATTTGCAGAACCAAAACCATCTGTAGGAAGCTGAACCTCATACCTCCTTTCCTGATTACCTATGAGTCTGACAGTGTGCTTCTTTGCTTTCTCTATCTTCTTTGCCATGTACTCCATGACACTGCTACAATAAGGTGTGTTCTGGTTATATGCAATATGCTTCTTTGCTAACTCGTGCCTTTCTCTGAAATATCTCAAAGTGCCATGGAATACAGCCTCTACAATAGCTGTGAGTGGCAATGCTCTATTCCCTCTGAGTACAAAGTTATACACCTCTGCAAGATCGGTTGTCATGTGGCCATACCTAGCTCCATGGGTGTCATGCAGCAAAGACCAATTCACCGCAGGCTATTTCTCTATCCACTCAGAAAAATTCTTTATTGCCCTGCCCTTCTTTCTCTGAGTATTAGGAGGGTCAATTGCTGGCAAGTCACAAAGACCTACTGGCTCCTCTAGCTCCGCGATGAGTGCTGCTAATTTAACCTGATCTTTTTCCATTTTCTTCCTCGCACGGACCTGCTTCTTAGTAAACTCATCTAGTTTTGACCAAATAAATTCGTATTTGCGCTGCTGGTTCTGGTTGCATAATTTTTTGAACAAGTTCATCAACCGTTTGTTCTTAAACTGTGAGAAAAAATTAGCCCCAAGATGGCGCATGCACCACCGGCTCTGCAAGTCCTTCCAAGGTGTTGGTTCGTGAGCTGTTGGATTCTTTAGTGTCTTCACGGCCTTCAATATACCAGCATGTCTGTCATGAATGACACACACGTTTGGTCGGTCTTTCACGATCGCAATTTTAACTTGACGGAAGAACCGTACCCAGCTCGGAAAGTTCTCACCCTCCACAAATGCCATGGCAAGTGGGATGATTTGATTGTTTCCGTCCATACCAATAGCAGTCAGGATTTGCCCTTTGTACTGACCAGTCAAGAATGTATCATCCACAAACATCACAGGAGGACAATGCCGGAAAGTTTCGATGCACATAGCGAAAGAGAAGAATACTCGTTTCAACACCTTGAAATCCGATATACTCTCCAACCTCGTGTGTTGTATGTTAACATAAGTGCCGGGATTCCTCTCCTTCAGTATGTCAAGGAGACGGACAACATTATCATATGAGTCGAAGAACGTCCCAAACCTTTCCTCCTTAGCCTTCTGCTTAGCCCTCCAAGCCTTCCCATAATGAATGTCATAATTCCATCTGACCTTCACTGCTGTCTGGATGTGTTTTGCTTCCATATCTTTCTTCTTCACTATCTCAGTATACATGAGTTGCACAATGAGAGTTGAAGTCAGGTTTGGATGACGGACCAACATGTTTTTCCTCACACAATTATGTGGGACCACATTGGTGACAACCCAGTGGATGTTATACTTCGGCACGTGCCCATGCACCTTCGCAGGACAATCTGTTTCAACACACTTCACGGTATAGTTTGTTGGACTTGATATGTGTGTCCGGAAAACCCTCTGCGTAGACATAGCCCACTTTATCACCGCATACTTAAATTTTTTCTTTGTATCAAACATAGCCCCTATCTGGACTTGGTTCATATTATATTGTCATGGAGTCTCATGGCCATCGTTGATAGTAAGACCGGTGGATATGTCCTGATCCCATGCAGAAGGAATTGGTACCTCCACTTCATCCTCAGAATTTTCAGAATCCAGATCCTCCGCAAATCCATCCTTGTCCTCTTCCTCCATCACTCTCTGCATTTCATCGCCTTCCTCATCCCCATCAGCAACACTAGAACCAGCTAATATTATCGACTGACTCTGCCCAGTATCATGACCACAAACATTGTGTGGCACGTAGTCTGACTCTTGGCTAGCATCCACATTCTGTGGCTGTGACCTGGATAAATAAATCTCGTTAGCCACTTGACTACCCTGGTAGGGTTTCATACCCCACGTGGAGTTGTACGGTATTCTCCTCCTTCGCCACTGGTTGCACTAGGGCATATGGGTGGATTCTTCGGTCTCGACAACGACTTAACAGGGTCAACCAATGATGGCTCCTATCTATCGGCATCAACTCCCACTTGACATTTTTACAGGATTTGGTCCATAATGCATGAATACTGACGGAACATACTTCAGGATCCAGCCCAAAACTAGTAGTCAACCAGTGCTTCAACTGTCTAATGTCCAGTCTGTCCGGGTTTGAAAGTGTCATGACGCCATTTTTAAACTCGCTAAGATCAACCCCCAACTCATTATATCGAACATTACCAGGGCCGTAGTAAACAGTCAAATTTACTGATTCAGACATTTTCACCTGTCAGACATTACCACATTCTCATCAATCGCAACGAACATAATTATTACCGGCTGCACTAACTATCCACTAAAATGACTATGTACACTAAATAAACTATACAGCTCATAGAAAATTTATGACGACATTGTTATACCTTCGACGCGTGTGTCCCCTTCTTCTTCCTCCTCTCTTCAACTCAGCGGCACCGGCCACCTCGCGGACTCCTTGCACCACCGGACAACACCACCGGAACTCCTCCTCACCACCACTGCCTCCACACCCGCACCTCCTCCACCCCACCACCTCCTCACCAGCCACACCTCCTCCACCCCACCATGGCTCCTCCTCACGCACAAAAAACTACCCCATAGCAAAAAAAAATACCGTAGGCCGGCGGAGAATGCTATGATCTATTGTTTCTGCGGATTGGATAGAAAAATGGGTGGAGGAGGGAAGAGATCGGCGCGGGGGACGAATGTACAGAGAGCAACGAGAGAGGGAGAGAGAGAGAGAGAGAGAGAGAGAGAGAGAGAGAGAGAGAGAGAGAGAGAGGAGGAGGAGGAGGTAGCGACCAGAGGAGGAAGAAAGGAGCTGCTCGGCCTTATCCAGGGGCTCTTCGGCCGCCTGGAGGCCGACGGGTCCTCTTCGGCCGCCTGGTGGCCGACAGGCCCCTCTTCGGCCGACAGCAGGCCGGCGGGCCCCTCTTTGGCCCACTGCAGGCCGACGGGCTGCTCTTCGGCCCACGCAGGCCGACGGGGTGCTATTTCTGCATTTTTTGCATTGGGCCCTATAGTTTTCAAATTTGCTATAATATTCGTCATAGTTTTGAAAAAAAAATCCTCCTAATGTGTGTAGGTACTATAGTAATCATCATCACATGTGTATCTACTACCATGTGTAGAAATAAACACTATGTTTATTATGTGTGGTGCTTTAATATATTGTTATTTCATGTGGTGAGGCGGTTAATGTCTTTTTTTTTGTAATCCACCCCGCTGATTTTTTTTGCCATGGTACCTTCGTCATTCCAACATGATTTAGGCGATTTTTCACACATATTTGGATATTATGGTATTGTTTCATAGTTACGACAAACTTAAGGATGTTAGTCTGATTCTCCTAAAAATGATGTGCATTTATAAATTGAAATAGTATATATTTCATAAGTAGTGATTTTTTAGGTTGGATATAGGTTATCAACCATGTGATCGATGCCAAAACCTCGCAAGCACGTGGATTGTTACATGTGGAAGGTGGCACGAAGCAACAACTAGGCACCAAAACAAGCAAGTGGTGAGTTATAGAGGTTATGAGACGATACGAGGTATTATATGTGAGAAAAGAATCATATTTACACCGGTTAGTATTTTATGATTGTTCAAAAGAAGTGCAATGTTTGTATTATTTTAATGATATAATTGCATGGAGCTAAAAAAAACAAATGGTCCATAAATTGAACCTTTTATTCTAAATATTTAAACATTTCAAAATATAAAAGTAAATATTGAATGCATGACTAATGTATGAGAGAGGATGGTGGAGGGTTAAAAATCTTTTAATTTTCTATCAGGTGAACTTCTATCTACCCTAGCTTCTAAGATTTTTTCCATTGGATTATATATAGTGACATTGACACCCAACATGGCATAAGTTTGAACGCAACATGTAGCCACCCAGAGACAACTCTCTAGTTAAGATTGACCACTATCACAATAGGCCTTGGATAACTCGGGAAGCATTTTATAGATCGGTGATCTCCTTACAAGCCGAAACACCAAAGCTAAAGTCGCTCGTACCGCCCAATGTTTAGTTTAACTATATGTTTATCTCCTGATATTTCCGAACTTTCAAAGTTAAAAGTCAACCTTTTAACTCCTCACAACATTTCAATAAACTTTGTTATTTTATGCTAGGAAATACCTAATGTATAATATTACATGTGTCAATTCCTTCGTAAATATCAGTCTAGTATCATTCTCATCCTCATATGATTGCTCACAATCTCCATATGTACTTTTGGGGATATTTAGTTATGATATTTAGTCTAGTTGTGCTTCATGATTATAATACATGAGGTGGGGAGTCATAGACCAGTTTAAACAACATTGATATTTTTAGTTACTGCGCTCCATACTTCCATGGTAATTTCATATTTAGTCTAGCTATGATCCATATTTTCCGTGAATACTAGTAGAGTATTTCTTGTCATTTCATGTGAAGAGTGTAGAAACTAAAATTATTTGGTTTGATTCATCGATTTAGTTTATTATTTTATTAGAGAGAAATTTAGAATAACTATTATAGTGATGAGGAGAATTTTAGAATAATTATTTGGTCATTGCTTTTGTTGATAGGTTTTACGGTTTTATCATGGAGAATTTCTAGGAAAGCAAGAAATTGGAGATTAATTATTTTTCAATGGAGATGGGGACCATGGCAAGCATGAGGTAGCCGTCGATTGTTCTAGTCTGATACCGACATGAGGATAATACAGACGCCGTGAATGGAAGAGTTCATAGGTTATTAAATGGAACGGCGCCAATGTCACGATCAGCATGTACTGGTACATGTATGTTGCCTCTATTAGATCGCGAGAGGGGTACGACATAAGTTGTTGATCTAGTTTAAACGTTTGCATGGGCGCATGCACACCATTTGGTCAGCAGTCTAATCCACTGATCCATGAGATAGCTCTTTTTTTATAAGGCGACGTTCCACCTCATTCGTGCCCCCCTTATCTCTTATCGGGCCTAGCCATACACACCAGGGCCATACTTGGTGTCATTTTCAATTATACGCACACAAAATGAGCCACGCTTAACGTGGGGTCTCCACCGTTAGATCAAGGGAGGTGCCACTGGGATCAGCTCGAGTGAGCGATCCGTGGGATGGCAAGATTGACCAATGAGGAGGCATGAATTTCCTCCTATGTATGACCCAACAAAAGCCCAAAAACAGGTCAAATCTATCTGTTTAGAACCCTATCCGTCCACATTCCCACCTTCCTCTTTCTCCCTTTGCTATCCACCGACGACGGATTGAGCGCCGACGATGAGGCCTGGAGGCCAGCGGATCCGGAAACAGGGTAGTGCACCTTGCAACCGCCGACCTGGGATGCGTGTGGTAGCGATGAAAGTCGGTGCTCCTCTTCTTCCTCGACCTCCAAGGACGTGCGACGGCAGTTGGGTACGCATGCAACCCACACGGGGCCATTGATGAGTATCCCTAAAAACTTTGGCGGGTTTTCAGTTTACGATCAATTAGGAAATGTACTATTTGACCCATTTGACGTGTATCCCTAAGTGGTTGTTTGGCTAGCGGATATTAGTGACGGGTTTATAGAAAACTAGTCTTTAGCTGATTTTTAGCAAAACCCATTTTATCAGAATTACCAGTTTATAGGAAACTACGTTTGGATATGGAAAATATAAAACTGAGTCTATCATATTCCTTGTTTGTATACGATTCAATTCCTCTCTCACCTCTGTGATATCACGACCATAGCTGGAGGAGGTGACATGAGAAAGTGTTTGCTCCAAGTCGGTTCGTACATCTGGTGGAACCGGAGCCCACAGCGGCAGGTTCAACTCGGCCTCAACGAGTCGCCTGCTTCGCCATCACCATTTGGTTCTCTTGGTGAATGAAATTCTTGGCATCGCTGACTCGGCTCACGCGCACGGTGGTGAACGTTTTCCCTCGACGTTGCCCTTCGATGGCCCCCGCACAAGCATGTGAAATTGATTACGTAGTTATATTCTTGGCGACCATCAGATCACTTGATTTTGTACTTTGAGAGGGAGATTCAATCGGTGGGAGGTTGAAATCGACCAATCAGCAGTCAACAGAAAAAAAACGCCATCAAAACTAGTACTTCGACAGACGAATCAGCAACCAATAATCTGTGAGAGATTTTGACGCCGTCTGATCTAAGCTGACGTCTGTGATCGACCCGTAACGAGTGTCGATCCGTGGGAGGTTGAAACGGACTAATGGGCGTGGCTCAGCAGCGTAAAAAAGGAAGAGCCCAAACAAAACTGTCCCAATCCCAAATGAGAACTGCTACACTTACGACGAGTTTTGTACGATGTACGTACGACAGTGGTCAGCAGCCGTTCGATCAGTTGGATGGACGAGTGAGATCATGTCGTACGAAAATCGTACGCACTGTTCATAGTATGCGCAGCAATTTCGATCCCAAATCCCTGTCGCGGCCGCGGCCGCTCCTCCCACTTCCACCTTCTCCCGTCCCGAGAACGCTGCTGCCGCCGCAACCACCGCCGCCGCAGTCAAGCGACGGCGGCCGCCACCCACCGCATAACTCCGCTCTCCCCCACAACCGGCGACCTCGTCTTCCACCCTCTCCTCCTCACCTCACCTTCTCCTCCCATCCTAGGCAGCTAGGCTACAGATCGAAGGCCGCCTTCGTCAAAGGGCTTCGTCGCGCCCCGGGGGAGGAAGGCTGCTCGCCGGACGTGTGCGCCGGGACAGGGCCGCCTCGCCCGATGGCTGCTCCGGACCACCGACGCCATGGAGCTCCGGACGCGGCTCCAACCCTAGTGCTTGCTAGTCAAGGTCATATCTTGCCCATCTTCTCCTCTTCTATTTGCTCATGTCCCCCCTTCCCATCCCTCCCCTGATGCATTCCTAACGCAGGCAGTTGCAGCGGCGAACACTAGCCGCAGCGCGGTCACCTTCAACATCTAAAAACTTTCTTCGATTCCATCTTGGTCACGCTGGTGCGCAGGGAGCTCGTCCACTACATCTGCATCTGCATCTGCATCCAGGACACGTACTGTTTCCCCAACATCATCGATTTCTTCGATTCTCTTCTTGTTTGCTTGATTGGCGATGAGTTGTTTTATCTGAAAAATTGCATCGCTGCAGGGGCACCTTCAGCTTCTCCTCTGACCCCACCTTCCTCGTCTTGCCAACTGCATCAACTATGGTAACAACATAGTTCAAAAAAGCACTAGGCGTTAATTGTGCGTTTTGCCATCGCCTTGCGCTTTACTGACCAAAGGGTATGCTTATGCGCAGTTATGCACAGATTAAGCGCAGTTATGCGCAATGCGTTTTGCCAACGCCTAGAACTTAGGCGCGTTTAAGCGCTCGCTTAGGCGCACCTTTTTTAACTATGGGTAACAATGAATCCATGTATCCATCCACATTGCCTGCTCTGTTTCTCCTGACCATAATGATGATGAAAATTATACATATGAACTATTACCGCGTCGTGCTACCCTTGCATCGCTGAGCTGACTGCAATTTTGCTGTATTCACGAAATAAATCCTACGTGTCCTTGCTCCACTGAGCTGACTGCAGTAAACATTGTGTAGTGTGTCTACCTGTTTGAGTGAGATTCATGAGGTTTGCATCTTGGAGTGTGTAATACTACTAATAGAACTATGATGAAACGTTTTCTTCTTTGAGTTAAAAGCTAGTAGGAGTAGTATTAACTAACTGTAGATTATTGGGTAATCATTATATTTGGACTTTTGATGCAACTAGTGTTAACTAACTGTTTCATATCTAGTTAAAAACGATAATCTTGGTGGTTGTAGAAAATAAACTCTGTCTTCTATTAAGTCAAACCATGCAATAAACTCTCCTTGCGTAGTATAGCTGTGCCCTGTTATTATTCTCTTGTTTTTTCTGTTCTTGTTGCTGCATAACTAACAAAGCAAGCAGTTTAATGAACTCTGCATTACTAAAGGTCCAAACATAATAAAAAGCTAATTCTAATGCATAAACTTGGTTTTTTGATGTCATTGCTATGTTAGATCATTACACATCCCGATACACCACCGGAGACATTCATATAGAGTCATATTTTTGTTCTAAGTATCGAGTTTTAATTCTTGAGTTGTAAGTAAATAAAAGTGTGATGATCATCATTATTAGAGCATTGTCTCATGTGAGGAAAAAATGATGGAAGTTATGATCCCCACACAAGGTGGGATGAGTCTTCAGACTTTACAAAAATAAAAGAGGCAAAAATACGCCAAAAAAAAATGAGAGAAACAAAAATAAGAGAAAAGAGAGAAGGGGCAATGCTACTATCATTTTTCCATACTTGTGCTTCAAAGTAGCGCCATGATCTTCATGATAGAGAGACTTCTATGTTGTCACTTTCATATATTAGTGGAAATTTTTCATTAAAAAACTTGGCTTGTATATTCCAATGATGGGCTTTCTCAAATTGCCCTAGGTCTTCGTAAGCAAGCGAGTTGGATGCACACCCACTTAGTTTTTTTTGAGTTTTTATAAACTTATAGCTTTAGTGCATCCGTTGCATGGCAATCCCTACTCACTCACATTGATATCTATTGATAGGCATCTTCATAGCCCGTTGATACGTCTAGTTGATGTGAGACTATCTTCTTCTTTTTGTTTTCTCCACAACCAACATATTCTATTTCACCTATAGTGCTATAGTCATGGCTCACGCTCATGTATTGCGTGAAAATTGAAAAAGTTTGAGAACATCAAAACTATGAAACAATTGCTTAGCTTGTCATCGGGGTTGTGCATGATTTAATACTTTGTGTGATGAAGATGGAGCATAGCCAGACTTTATGATTTTGTAGGGATAACTTTCTTTGGCCATGTTATTTTGAGAAGACATGATTGCTTTATTAGTATGCTTGAAGTATTATTGTTTTTATGCCAATATTAAACTTTTGTCTTAAATCTTATGGATCTGAATATTCATGTCACAATAAAGAAAATTACATTGATAAATATGTGCTAATTTTTTTTAAATAATACATTTTTTTTATTAATTTTCAAAAATATTACGCTGGATGAAAATATTTCAAAAATAATACACCGTCGGCCCGCAGCAGGCCGACTGGGTCTAGTCGGCCCACAGCAGGCCGACTGGGCTTAGTCGGCCCACCACAGGCCGACAGCAGGCCAGGCCAGCCACGCGCGGGGCTGTCGGCGCGCCCGGGCCCCTGTCGGCCCGCTGCAGGCCGATCGGCCAGCTGCCGGCCGACAGGGTGCGGGGCCCCCCAGCAGCTGGCTCCATCCTCCTCTCTCTCCTTCTTCTTTCTCCTTTCTTCTTCGTTTCTTCCACTCCTCGTGGCTAGCTACAGCTCCATTCTTTCTCCTCTTTCTTACAAGAAATGCCTCAAATTAATACACCAAAATGAGGCGTTTTTTTACAGATTGAGCACCGTGAATGGGTTCTACGTAGTTAGGGGAGCCAAGGGAGACCTCGATCTACTGATGGGGTAGCTCGTGGTGAGCATTTTTTTGAAGCTTTTTTTTAGCACATTGGAGGAGGTTGTGGCGGCGGTGGAGGTGGAGGTGGTGGTGCTGAAGCTGGGGCAGTGTGGTGGAGGTGGTGGAGGTGAAGCTCCGGCAGTTTGGTGGAGTTTCCGGCT
Organism: Thinopyrum elongatum; assembly: GCA_011799875.1. Taxonomy (NCBI): domain Eukaryota; kingdom Viridiplantae; phylum Streptophyta; class Magnoliopsida; order Poales; family Poaceae; genus Thinopyrum; species Thinopyrum elongatum. Next base: position 82,487,043 of record CM022297.1, on the reverse strand, counting down.
CCGGTGATTGAAGGCCGCCGTTCGTCGTTCGCTCGCACGCTTCAAGGGTATATTTCAACACACATTTTATTTTTCGTAGTTGTTCCGGTAGTATTCGGTAATATGTTTCGATGTGAAATAAATTAGGTGTGCGATTAAAGTTATTTGCTCCGGTAGTATCCGTAAATATATTTAGATGTCAACTATTTAGTTGTGTGAATATTTGAAGTTGCTCCGGTAATATTTCGTACTATATGTGGATGTCAAATATTTAGGTGTGTCAGTAGTTGGAGTTGCTCCGGCAAATATTTGTAATATATTTGTAGGTGTGTGAATTTTTTAGTTGCTCCGTTAATATTCCGTAATATATATACATGTCAAATATTTAGTAGTGCGGATATTTAAAGTTGTTGCTTAATACTTGTCTGTCATTGTTGAAAAAAAATTAGGTGAGCCGAGATGTCAGATGTAGTGACGTTCAAATTTTACTACGGTCCTGGTACTGTCCAAACAACTGACATGGAAGCTGATCTGAGTGAATTTACTCACATAGAGGTGCCAATGAGCGCACCTCAAACATGGTCTGTCTGTCAGTTGAAAGAATGGATTACAGGAAGTTTAGGGCTTGATACAGAAACACACACCGTCGGTGTTCATGCATTGTGGACACGGTCAAGTTCAATAATTTACTTTTATTTGAGGCCAATAGAGCGAGACTCCGAGTGGGTGCGGTGGTTACAAGGTTGCGAACGCAGGGGATGCAATCCTATTGCCTTAGTGTTTCCCGTCGTGAAGGAGGTCACTGCACATGAAGGCGAGGGTGGCTACGATCCTGGGCAGAGCAGTGGAGAGAGGCAGTTATCTATGTCAAATGCTGGAGATGATGGTTACGAACCAGGGCAGAGTAGTCAGGTAGAAGGAGGAAATGCCGATGGTGATTACAGTGGCAAGGTGGACGCTGACGAGGTAGATGGGCACATGCAGGACCAGATGGAAGAAGAAGACACCGATGTTGATAGGGGTCATGCCGATGATTCTGACGAGTCAGATGAAGAAGAAAATGCAGAGGAGGTCCCGAATCCTGCATCATGGAATCATGACTTCTCATCTGCAATGATGGTGAACGATGGACATGATTCTGCCTGGCAATATCACCAGAACAATATTGCGACGGGTGCTATGTATCCCAACAAGCAAGCTCTTAAGGATGCAATAATAAATTGGGCAATGTCCACGCAAAGGGTTTTCACAGCTCAGGTGTCAAGTCAGAAATACCTGATAATGGTATGCAAGAACACAGATTGTCCCGCTAGGGTGCACGGCTATCTCCCTAAGTATGGCACAAGTTGGGTGATCAGCGACTTAGTGAATCACACTTGTCTTATTCCCTGCATCCCTCAAGATCATGCCAACCTTTCATCGACGCTTATTGCTCGGTTGTTTTACGATTAGATATTGGAGGGCAAAGCTATGGAAGTGAAGGCAATCCAGACAAAAGTCTTCGCCAGGTTGAAGTACAGAATTTCTTATGGCAAGGCTTGGAGGGCTAAGCATGCGGCGCTTGAGAGGAGATTTGGTTCTTATTTTGATGCATATGACTCTGTTGTCCAGCTCCTCCACACACTGCAGCAGCGGAATCCAGGCACCTATATGGATATCCAAGACCTCTTGATGCCAGAGTTCCCAACTGTGAGGGTGCTGCATCGTCTCTTCTTCTCTTTCGGTGTATGCATTGAAGCTTTCAGGCATTGCCGACCGGTGATATGTGTAGATGGTACTTTTCTCACTAGCAAGTACAAGGGTCAGATCCTAACAGCCATAGGTCAAGACGGCCAAAATCAAGTTGTCCCACTCGCATTTGCTTTTGTGGAGAGTGAGAACATTGAAAGTTGGACATGGTTCTTCAGGCAGTTGAAAATATCAGTTGTGAAGGAGAAGCCCAATGTGTGCATCCTTCATGACAGGCATGCATGTATACTCAGTGCGATAAGGACACTAACAAACCCAGGCCCTGAGAAACAAACTCCATGGCAGGACTTGCAGAGCCGTTGGTGCATGCGCCATCTGGGGGCTAATTTCTTCTCGCAGTTCAGAAATAAGAGCCTGATGAATCTGTTCAAAAAACTCTGCAAGCAGAACCAGTTATGGAAGTACAATTTGATACGTGACAGACTTAATGTGTGCACGCAGAGACACGTTAGGGACAGAAAAGCTGCAAGAGATGCAGCGGTGAGGGCACATGTTGAAGCAGTAGCTGCACAGTTGGCGACAGGATCAGCGGCCGTGGAGGAGGAGCCTGTTGGGTTATGTGACCTGCCAGGCTTTGACCCACCTGTTACTAGGAGAAGGCTCGGAAGGTCGATTAAAACATTCCAGCAGTGGATAGAGCATGAGCCTCTGGAGAGGTGGTCTTTGCTACATGGCACACATGGAGCAAGGTACGGTGTCATGATAACCAACCTCGCGGAAACATACAACTTTGTCCTCAGAGGAAACCGGGCATTGCCACTTACAGCCATCGTTGAGGGTATTTTCTATGGCACCGTGAAGTATTTCAGAGATAGATGTCAAAAAGCAGAGCAACATATCTTGAACAACCCGAATACACGTTACTGTGAAAGAGTGACGAAGTACATGGACAACAAGATGCAAAAAGCTAGGTCACACACTGTAGTCGCCATCGGTAATCAAGAGAGAAGGTTTGAGGTCCGCTTAGTCAACAACAAATTCGGATGTGCAAATGAGTTGAGGACGCATGAGGTGAAAATTGGAAATGAAGCCTGGCCAACGTGTGAGTGCACATGCAACAAACCGAAATTGTTTCACCTACCATGCTCACATGTACTTGCTGCTTGCGGGCAGCTTGGAATGGATGCAATATCGTTTGTGTCTCCATTTTTTCTGAAAGAGTCTGTCCTCAATACCTGGACAGGTGAGCTGATGGGTTTTCGATCAATGGGTAACTTCAACAACGTCAACCCCGCTGATAGGCATTACATTCCAAACCCAGAGCATATGCGTACAAGTAGAGGCAGACGGCAGTGTCAACGCATCCGGAATGATATGGATGAATCTGAAACAGGAGGTCCGACTAGGCAATGCATTCTATGCAATGAATTTGGCCATAGGGACACTAATTGTCCCACTTTCGTCACTGCCAGTGGTACTGGTCGTGGACGAGGCAATCAGGGACGAAGAGGAGGTAGAGGAGGTAGAGGAGTAAGAGGGAGAGGAAGAAGATAAGCTAGCAGTACTATGTTATAAATTTGTATTAGTGTGGCACCATGTTTTGAATTTGTATTAAGTGTGGCACTATGTTCTGAATTTGTATTAAGTGTGGCACTATGTTCTGAATTTGTATTAAGTGTGGCACTATATTTGAAATTTGTATTAAGTGTGACACTATGTTCTGAATTTGTATTAAGTGTGGCACTATGTTTGGAATTTGTATTAAGTGTGACACTATGTTGTATTAAGTGTGGCACTATGTTCTACATTTGTATTAAGTGTGGCAACTATGTTTGAAATTGGTATGTGCAGGAATGGCGGGAATGTGGTTGCTGAATGGGGAAATTGATAAGGGTCATCGTGGTGCGATATGGTATGAGCGACAGCTCAAGCCTCTGGTCACTTGCACTCCTCTGGAGAATTCCCTACTGGAATCTGGTAATTTGCCGTCTGCCACCTCTTTGCCGTCCGCCAGCTGACGGCAAAGAGCCTCTTAGCCGTCCGCTTCCACAAAGCGGACGGCAAAGAAAGTGCAGATAAAAGTCTATTTGCCGTCCGCTGTTTCTTTGCCGTCAGCCAGAAGGCAGACGGCAAAGGGCCAGGTGGGCCCCACGGGGCACGGCGTGGCTAGGTCAGGTTCTTTGCCGTCCGTCAGCGGATGGCAAAGAGGAGACTTGGGCTAGCCCTAAACGGCCGCCCTTTTTGCCGTCTGCTAGCAGACGGCAAAGAAGGCCCACTTAACGGGCCGAGCCTTCTCCCCTCTCTCTCTCTCTTTCTTGTTTCCCTCCCGCGCCGCCCGCTTCTCTCCCCGCCGCTCTGCGCCGCCGCCCGCCAGCGCCCGACCCAGAACCCACCACCCACCCCACCCCCCGCGCAACGTCGCCCAAACAGCCCCGTCGCGCCCCGTCGCCGGAGAGGCCTGCGCGGGCCGCCCGGTGCCGGACCCCTCCCGCGGCCCTACGCCGCCCGCCCCGCTGCCGCCCTCCTCCCCGCGGCCCTGCGCCGCCCCGCCCCACCGGCCGACCTCGCTCTCCACCGGCGATCCCCTGTAGGTTTGTTCTTCCCCCCTTTTTTTTAGTTTTGTTTTTTTAGTTTCTTCTAGTTTAGTTTCTGTTTTAGTTTTAGTTTAGTTTTATTTTCAGTTAGATTTTTGTTTTAGTTTTAGTTTATTTTAGTTGTTTTAGTTTAGAAGAAGAAGAGGAGTAGAAGGAGGAGGAGGAGAAGAAGAAGAAGAAGAAGAAGAAGAAGAAGAAGAAGAAGAAGAAGAAGAAGAAGACGAAGAAGAGGAAGAGGAAGAGGAAGAGGAAGAGGACTCATGAACCCACCAAATGTCGTAGTCTTCAGATGTTATTGGTTCCAGCCGAGGGAGACTAGAAGGACTCATGAACATATAGGGCTAGTCGAAATCAAATAAAGCACCCATTTGGATGTTCCCGATGTCTATATTACGGCTCAACAGGCAACCCAAGTTTTCTATCTACCGTGGGCCTGTCAAAGTGATCCAAATCTCAGTGGTTGGGACGTCGTTTATGAAGTGCCGCCACGTGTTAGACCACCTCCCCCCAATGAAAAGGATTATGAACCTCACATTAACCAAGACACATATGACGAAGGAGAATTCTTCCAAGAAACACGTCTTTCCAAAAAACGTTTCAAGAACCGCTCTACTCCACCCCAGAACATTGAAGTACACAACGATAATGAATCCGACTTCACCCCTAAGCTGGAACAAGAAGAGCCGGAAGAAGAAGAAGTTACTGCTGCAGATGACCTGTCAATGCTTGAACGATTACGTAAAGGTGGCCTTCCACATGATGATGCATTTATTAATGATGATGATGAGCACGTCATTACCGATAGTGATGATGATGATGCTTTTATTAATGATGATGATGAGCACGTCATTACCGATAATGATTATTAGGTATTCAAATTTTTATGTTGTACTTGATTTATATAGTTATTTGTATGATTGTATGATTTATATAGTTGGTATTTATAATTTTCTTACTTTGTATGATTGTTTCTTATACATAGTGCCATGGTCTTGATTTCCGTCCCGGTCGGCCCTCGCTCGCTTTATGACTCGGATGTGGTAAATTCTCTTTCATAACTATTTGTTGCATTTCGCATTTATGCAAATTATGGCCATCAAGTTGACATAGAGATATTTTAATCTAGGAGGTATGTGAACCGGAATTTGAAACGGACCCTCTTGTCGAGAAGTTAAATTTAGTTGAAAAAGAAAATGAGTATTTGAAAGAAAAAATTAAAAGAATTGAAGAAGAGAAGATGACATTGGAGTTGTATGTTGCCGATGCCATCGATGATCACAAGATGAAGATGAATGCAATGCGCTTGAAGATGAATGCAATGCGCTTGAAGATGGATGCAATGCGCCTGAAGCTTAAGAAGATTAGAAAATATGCCATTGATAATGAGGCTTGGTATCATTATGCCGTTGGATCAATTGTTACCTTAGTTGCGATCTTCATCACATTTGTTGTATTGTGGGTAAGTTTTCTCTAGTGTTTTGCTTTACAAATGGATACTTAGCTTATTTTCCTCCTAAATGGCATAACCTAAGTTAGATAAAAAATGACATAATAACCTTACTAAGCTCCAAAATGACCTATTTACCTACCTTAGCTCTAAAATGACCTACACTTAGCATTTTTACCTAGCTTAGCAATAAAATGATATTTTTTCCTACCTTAGTTAGAAGAAGAAGAAGATAAAGAAGAGGAGAGGAGAAAAAGAAAGAGAAGAAAAAAAAATCTTCTTCTTCTTCTAACTAGTCTTCTTCTTCTTCTTCTAACTAGTCTTCTTCTTCTTCTTATAACTAGTCTTCTTCTTCTTCTTCTTCTAACTAGTCTTCTTCTTCTTCTTCTTCTTATAACTAGTCTTCTTCTTCTTCTTCTTCTTCTAACTTTCATCTTTCGCAATTTGCAGATTTGCTTTACATGAGGAAGCTTGGATTCATGTAGTGTACTATCCTTGTGGTGCTTCCTTGTTGTTTATGAAAACTTGTTTGGATATGTATGTCTATATGGATATGTTGTTGGAAACTTGTTTCTGGTTATGTATATATGGATATGTTGGACTTTGTTGAACTATGTTGTTGGATTGGATGAAATATGTTGTTGGACATGCTGTTGGATATGTATGCATGTATATCTGTGTTTGAAACCATGTCTAATTAATGGGATTTAAATAAAAACAGGGGATATATAGCCTCTTTGCCGTCCGCTAGCGGATGGCAAAGAGCTTTGCCGTCCGCTAGCAGATGGCAAAGAGGACACGTGGCAGTCACCTGTGCAAACTGGGAACACTGGCTGCCTATTTGGTCATTTTGCCGTCTGCTGGCGGACGGCAAAGTGACCATCTATGCCGTCTGCCAGCAGACGGCAATGATTCAAACCTCTTTGCCGTCTGCTGGCGGACGGCATATCTGGACACGTGGCAGCTTCCCAGTGCTGCCTAGCTGGGCTCTTTGCCGTCTGCTGGCAGACGGCAAAGAGCGCTGTTAACCCCCTAACGGCTCTGACGCCATCGCACTGCCGTCAGCTTTCTTTGCCGTCTGCTGGCCTCGGATGGCGGACAGCGTAATCCTTTGCCGTCCGTTTCTAAGAAGCGGACGGCAAAGAAGGCCTTTGCTGGCAGGCTTTCATCCGGACAGTTTGCCGTCCGCTAGCGGACGGCAAAGATGTTTGCCGTCCGTGATCCATGCCTCAAAGAAGCTGATTCCAGTAGTGATTGGATGATACACCCAGGATGGGTTCAGCGGTACGTGCTTTATTAATTTGCACAATGACATGAATATTAATGGGAGACACTAACTGAACTGTTCTGTCATGAAGGTTGACATGGGCTGGCCTTTTACCTTTCGCGCGTCTGGTTGAGTCTATCCCGGGCTGCAAACGCCTCGCCATCGACTCCTCCTTGTTGAGCTGCTTAGTGGACCGTTGGAGGCCAGAGACCCACACGTTTCACTTCCGGTGGGGAGAGATGGCTCCTACTCTAGAGGATGTGTCACTTTTGCTGGGATTACCGTTGGCAGGTCATGCCATAGGACCGTTTGACGCACCGGTTGGTTGGGAGCTTGGTTTTACACAACGTTTTCATGGTGTTTTTCCGGATGCTCCGGATCCGGTATGGGAGCATCACGGACCTAAGTATGATTGGTTGCTCAATTTCCAGATTAGTTCCCCTACCTATTATCTTCAAGTTATCATGCAAATGATTTTACAGAAAATACATGCGGCTTACTAAATATTTGTCTTTGCTTAATGCAGATCCAGAAGTTCCCGGCGTCGTTGAGTGCGGAACAGATCACTCGGAGCCTGGAGGCCTACTTAATGTGGCTTTTCGGCAAGGTGATGTTCACAGAGAACCATGTCACCACTATTAGCGCGCTCTACATCCCTATGGCACTCGAGATAGCTAGCGCGGAGATGGCGGATCAGATCAGACAGAGGAGTTGGGGCTCGGCGGTCTTAGCGGCTACATACCGAGGTATGTGCAACGGCTGCCAGCTTTCATCGACAAAGCCAGCCCTTCTTGGATGCCCTCTATTCCTACAACTGTGGTCGTGGGAGAGGTTCTCTATAGGGCGACCAGATATACGTGTTCATCAGCCTATAGACGCCATGTTCGATGCTGACGGCATCGACATGCCTACTTTCGGTCTGTGTTGGACACGTCGCGAGGTATGTATCGTGTTATAGTTTAATGCAACTTTTTTGTGCACAAGAGATAGTTCAATGCTAGCGGCTACTAACTTTTGTTTTCTGCAGAGATGCTTTGCTAGTGATCAGACCAGGAAGGCATACACGGCATTGAACGAGCAGTTCGATACGTACACTGGGGTCATCTGGCAGCCCTACACGGAAGCAGCCATACATGCAAGATACCCCGGTGGTATGTCTGTGCTATGCACAAGGGACCGAGATTACTGGATGACGAAATTGAAGATCATCTTTGATATCTTCGTCGAGGAGATGGCACAACAGAGGGTTATGAGGCAATTTGGTCTTCTGCAGTTGGAGCTGCCTCCCCCTACAGAGAACCCGGTGCCAGCACACGTCCACAAGTACTAACCAGTTTTTCAATGTTGCATTATCTTTGATAGTACTCCATTCGAAGCATTGCGTAATTGTTGAACACACACCATAATTTTAGGATGACGAGGAAGGGCATGCATAGGACAACTGCTGACTGGCTAGTTAGACTAGAGCCGTATGTTACAGAATGGGAGACAGCAAACACACATCTATGGCATGAGAATCACAATTTTGATCTCAATGAATTCAATCTCTATTTGCGGCGCTACATGACCGGAACACGGTTACGCATCATTGAGCGCTCTCACCCAGAGGAGATACCTGACCCTACTCCGTCGGATATGTACCCGAGCTATGATACTTCGGGCTCTAGGCAGTGCGCGGTAAGATATATTTTCTTTAAGTAAAGTTGTGACATACTTTGATGTGCATACTTAATAATCGTCCTGAAAATTTTCAAGCTCGCTTGACACACGAACTATACGATGACGTGACCAACTTTGGACGATCACTGTCGTCTGGACCTCTTCTTCAACACCGGCCTGTGCTACAGCCCTTCTTGGAACACATGCAGAACAAGATACGGGCTATCTACGAGGTTATCACGTGCACCCGGAGAAGCGACGTTGTTCAACACCAGCAGCAGCCACGTCACTCCACGCACCGACAGCAGCCACGTCCACGTCTAGCGCATCAGCCGACGACCAGGCCACCCCCTCCTGACCAACCTAGCAATTCGACGTGGCAGCACCCATAGCACTATGGTCCCACGTCAAGCTTCGTGTTTTCTCCACAGCAGCAGGGTCCCTCGTCGAGCTTCGTGTTTCAGCCAGAGCAGCCGTCACAGCCAGCAGGTATGTCTCTTCATATTTATTGTTTTCAATATTAGTTGAGGCGACCTCATTCTTCATGACTTAACGTTCATCGTGCAGGAGCCTAGGGATATCATGCGTCTATGTCGGCATCACATGATACGTGGGGGAGTGATCAACATCCTGAGGACAACATACAGGCTCAGATGTCGCAGCACATCGAGTGGATGAACATGTTCTCGACTCCTCCACCTGGCCCCACACAGGATACACAGTATGACCAGGGTGAGTCTAAGATTCCTCCTCGCCAGGTTAGGGCACCCAACAGGTTGGGATGGACGCCGCCTCAAGATCAGCCTCCGCGCCAGGGCAGACGTCGTCAGTGATGCTTCTATCTATAAGTAGAGACATGACTATCTACTTCTGTATGAGACTTATGTCTACTCTATGTACGAGACAAATGACTATGTACTTATGTATGAGACATATGCCTACTCTATTTAGTACTCTGTTATCCGAACTACAACATCATATTTAGATAGAACATAATGCTCGTACAACAAGACAGTACAAACAACTAGATAGAACTACATCTAAATTAAACGGTACATACGACTTAACTTACAACATACAGCATAAAAATTACATGAAGTCATCATCGTCATCCTCCATCGATGCAGAACTCTTGCCCTTCGACGATGAAGAAATCTTTCCCTTCGACGATGAAGAACTCTTGCCCTTCGACGATGCAGAACTCTTGCCCTTCGATGATGAAGAACTTTTGCCCTTTGACGATGCAGAACCTGGAAGCGGCGGCATGAAGATATCGTCTTCATCCTTGCTGTCGGCACTCCATAAAAAAGTATGTTCTGCTCCAAACTTGACGTACCTTCCACACTTTAGGTATCTTCCATGCAACCTCAGAAGTTCTTTCCGTATCTCCTCAAAGGTCCTGGAAGGCCACCCGCACCTACTTAATGCGTGAGCCAGCTCATTCAGTAGGGTGTCAGTACTGATGAGTTTGTCCCACGGAACTAATATGTTGTCTACCCTCAAATCGGCGGCTAAATCCAGAAGACATTTGGACATACTAGGGTGAAAACTACGATCAAAAGGATATCCGGACATCTTGGCGAGAACTAGAGAGCGGGAATATATGGCGAGAACGAGCAAAGTGGGAAAATATGACGACAATACGAGACTACGCTAGACTGCTTACCCACGTTACTGCCGAGGGTGTTTTATAGGCGGGAGGGAGACATTGGCGGGAACTAAGAAAGCGGAAAAATTGTGGCAGGAACATATGGCGGGAACTACCGAAGCGGGAAAATATGGCGGGAAGTAGAGAGCGGGAACATATGGCGGGAACAAGCAAAGCGGGAACATATGGCGGGAGATGGCGGCCCGAGAAAATATGGCAGGAAATAAGGGGGAAATGCGCGAGGGTAGATAGGGGTGGGTATGGCGGGAAATAAGGGGGAAACGCGCGAGGGTAGATGGGATGCACTGCGTGGCTCCAATTGGCCCACAATAGGCTGATAGGACCCAATCAGCCCACAGTGGGCCGATAGGACCTAATCAGCTCACAGTGGGCCGACAGGCTGCATGCCCCGCGGCCGACTGGCCAGTCGGCCAGCTGCAGGCCGACTGGAGGCCTATCGGCCTGCTGTGGGCCGACTAGACCCAGTCGGCCTGCAGCGGGCCGACGGTGTATTATTTTTGAAATATTTTCATCCAGCGTAATATTTTTGAAAATTAATAAAAAAAAGTATTATTTAAAAAAATTAGCTAAATATGTTAGGTAATATTTCACATTAAAAAATCTGTTTTTATTATTTATCTACTCGAGGACGAGCATGAATTAAGCTTGGGGATGCTTGATACGTCTCCAACGTATCTATAATTTTTTGATTGTTTTATGCTATTATATTATCTATTTTGGATGTTTTATATGCATTATTATGCTATTTTATATTATTTTTGGGACTAACTTATTAATCTAGAGCCTAGTGCCAGTTTTTATTTTTTTCCTTATTTTTCTTGGATCAGAAGACACCCAGCAAACTTGGAGTTGAAGGCAGGGGAGTCCCGAGGACTCCACAAGCCAGGGGGCGCGCCCTAGGGGGGCATCCTGATGGCTTGTGGGCCCCTTGGAGCTCCTATAACCCTAATTCTTCCTCTATATATTCCCAAATATTTTCAAATGACCAAAAGCGTACACCAAAATACTTTTCCGCCGCCGTAACCTTCTGTACCCGTGAGATCCCATCTTGGGGCATTTTCCGGCATCCTACCGGAGGGGAACTCGATCACGGACGGCTTCTACATCAACCCTATTGCCCTTCCGATGAAGCAGGAGTAGTTTACCTCAGACCTACGGGTCCATAGCTAGTAGCTAGATGACTTCCTCTCTCTCTTTGATCCTAAATACCATGTTCTCCTCGATGTTCTTGGAGATCTATCAGATGTAATATTCTTTTGCGGTGTGTTTGTCGAGATCCGATGAATTGTGTATTTATGATCAGTTTATCTATGAATATTATTTGAATTTTCTCTGAATTCTTACATGCATGATTCGATATCTTTGTATTTCTCTTCGAATTATCGGTTTGGTCTAGCCAACTAGATTGGTTCTTCTTGCAACGGGAGAGGTGCTTAGTTTTGGGTTCAATCTTGCGGTGTCCTCACCCAGTGACAAAGTAGGGGTAGCGAGGCACGTATTGTATTGTTGCCATCAACGGTAAAAAGATGGGGTTTTCATCATCTTGCTTGAGTTTATCCCTTTACATCATGTCATCTTACTTAAGGCGTTACTCCGTTCTTTATGAACTTAATACTCTAGATGCATGCTGGATAGCGGTCGATGTATGGAGTAATAGTAGTAGATGCAGAATCGTTTCGGTCTACTTGACACGGACGTGATGCCTATATGCATAATCATTGCCTTGGATATCGTCATAACTTTGCGCTTTTCTATCAATTGCTCGACAGTAATTTGTTCACCCACCGTATTATTTGCCTTCAAGAGAGAAGCCTCTAGTGAAACCTATGGCCCCCGGGGTCTATTTTCCATCATATATTTTCAGATCTATAAACCAAAAAACCCAAAAATATCTTACTGCAATTTATTTTCTTTTATTTTGTTTTACGTTTTAGTAAGCTTTTATATCTATCTCTATCAGATCTCACCTTTGCAAGTGACCGTGAAGGGATTGACAACCCCTTTATCGTGTTGGGTGCAAGTGTTTGATTGTTTGCGCAGGTGCATAGATTGGAGACTTGCGTGTATCTCCTACTGGAATGATACCTTGGTTCTTAACTAAGGGAAATACTTATCTCTACTTTACTGCATCACCCTTTCCTCTTCAAGGGAAAATCAACGCAAGCTCAAGAAGTAGCACGTATCCCCTTTGATTTCTGGCCACGATCCAAGAATATTGTTGATTAACGTCATTGAAAACTTGTTGGATCATATCTAAAACGGGGACTTCCTTTATAAGATTCTCATAAAAAATTTGATTATTTCCAAGCAAATGTCTTAACACATAATCACTATTGTAAAGGATCTCATCTATTACCGGTTTTTCACGGTTCATGCCATAAAAATCAAAAATTTCCCTAGCTTCCCGTACTATGTGATCAAATTCATTCATGAGAACAACGGTAGCTAGCTTTTTAGCTTTCGGATCCTTTATAACAGGTAGCTCATAAAACAATCTTTGCTAGGTAGGATGAGTACGGATAAATCTATTTTTAAGTTTCAGAACTAGCGCTGAAATAGCTTCCGCATAAGTTTTAGTTCTTTTAAGAATAGGAGCATCATCAAGAGTCAAATTTCGAACACAATTGAAAAATTCCTGGATAGTTTCTTTTCCCATAACATTCCCTTGCCCCAATACAAAAGTTTTAGTATCCAGATTGCCAGATCATCCAATTTTAGGAGTTAGGCCATCATCTGTTTCTGCCATACCAAAGTCACTCATGATGATGAGTTCAAGAAAATAAGCGATCTGACGAGAAAAAGGCGAACGAAAAAGGAGGCGAATAAAATGGATTTTTTTTGTGAAGTACTACGTGTTGGTGGATGATGTGAAACGTATTTCCAAGATTAATTGGAATGCGTTCACCCTCCGTGTTCTCCTCGAATGCCTTCGCATTGTGAGGAAAGGCAAACACCTCCGTCAATGGCCGAAGGGCAATTTAGCACTCTTGCAGGTACACCTACCAGACTTAATTGTAGCATTGTCAATTTTATTAATCATAGCAAATTTATGTTATGTATACTACTAACTATAATTTTTTTTATTTATGCAGTACTTGTACTGGGAGAAGGTGCAACCTCTGGAAGGTGATTGTGTTTTCAATCTCAACTTGTCCATACAACCTCTGATGAGAAATTGGACTGAAGCTGCAGCCAGTAGGAGAGATTGTTTTGATTATGACAATGGTCGCGGCCGTGATAACATCAAGGTATTTCATTGCGTTCTGTCAATCTTACATATTTTGTAAGTTAATAACATGTTTGTTCTGCTTCATGAGATGTACTTGTACTTGACATGCAGGTGGAAGATAATATTACCCAAGAATATAGGGCACAGGAGGCCAAAGTCCCAGAAGATGCTCCTTCACAGAAGGCAAAAGCCAAGCCCGCCAGTGCCACCGCAAGGAAGTTCAAGGCTGCGATATCCGCGGATGAGATGATGAAGGCTATAATGAAGCGGTGCATGGAATACATACACAACCAGATGAGGCAAATCCCTGATCTAGTCGCATAGGTGACACTCCCTAACCTTTATGTTTACAGTATGGTTGTAGTTACAAAACCATGCATGCATTAATTAATTTATATTTGTATCGCAGAGATTGTTGGAGAAGTTGAACAAAGAAGTTGTGATGTACAAGCCTGTGGGTGCAGAGGCATCCGGTAAAAATTATGCAGATGATGAAGTGGCTTCGTTTCAGAATGGTCCGCATGAAAAAAAGGAATTCATGGAGAAGGAAGACAATGTCTCTGATGCTTCTGAAGATCCGGTCATTGATCTGACGCAGCCAGAGGAAGATGTTGCGTACCAGAAAACCGTAGATGAGGAAGTATGTTTTGATATTATAATGTTGTATTTCCTTGTTTAATCTTTTTAGTGTTCATGAAGTAAACCTAACAAATTTTTTCTGCCTACCAGAAAACCCTAGCTAAGAAAAATGTTGAGAATGGTGCTTCACCTACGAAGCCTAATGATGAAATTGGTGAAGGAAATATGCCCTAGAGGCAATAATAAAGTTATTATTTATTTCCTTATTTCATGATAAATGTTTACTATTCATGCTAGAATTGTATTAACCAGAAACATAATACATGTGTGAATACATAGACAAACAGAGTGTCACTAGTATGCCTCTACTTGACTAGCTTGTTGATCAAAGATGGTTATGTTTCCTAACCATAGACATGAGTTTTCATTTGATAAATGGGATCACATCATTAGGAGAATGATGTGATTGACTTGACCCATTCCGTTAGCTTAGCACTTGATCGTTTAGTACGTTGCTATTGCTTTCTTCATGACTTATACATGTTCCTATGACTATGAGATTATGCAACTCCCGTTTACCGGAGGAACACTTTGTGTGCTACCAAACGTCACAACGTAACTGGGTGGTTAAAAAGGTGCTCTGCAGGTGTCTCCGAAGGTACTTGTTGAGTTGGCGTATTTCGAGATTAGGATTTATCACTCCGATTGTCGGAGAGGTATCTCTGGGCCCACTCGGTAATGCACATCACTATAAGCCTTGCAAGCATTGTAACTAATGAGTTAGTTGCGGGATGATGTATTACGGAACGAGTAAAGAGACTTGCCGGTAACAAGATTGAGCTAGGTATTGAGATACCGACGATCGAATCTCGGGCAAGTAACATACCGATGACAAAGGGAACAACGTATGTTGTTATGCGGTTTGACCGATAAAGATCTTCGTAGAATATGTAGGAACCAATATGAGCATCCAGGTTCCGCTATTGGTTATTGACCGGAGACGTGTCTCGGTCATGTCTACATAGTTCTCGAACCCGTAGGGTCCGCACGCTTAAAGTTCTGTGACGATTTGTATTATGAGTTTATGTGTTTTGATGTACCGAAGGTAAGTTCGGAGTCCCGGATGAGATCGGGGACATGACGAGGAGTCTCGAAATGGTCGAGACGTAAAGATCGATATATTGGACGACAATATTCGGACATCGGAAAGGTTCCGAGTGGTTCGGGTATTTTTCGGAGTACCGGGGAGTTACGGGAATACGGGGAAGAAGTATATGGGCCTTATTGGGCTTTAGGGGAGAGAGAGAGGCAGGCCGCGCGCCCCCCAAGGCCTAGTCCGAATTGGACTAGGGGGAGGGGCTGCGCCCCCTCCTTCCTTCTCTTCTCTCTTCCCCTTCCTTCTCTCCTACTCCTACTACTTGGAAGGGGGGGAATCCTACTCCCGGTGGGAGTAGGACTCCTCCAGGGCGTGCCATAGCTAGGCCAGCCCTCTCCCCTCCTCCACTCCTTTATATACGTGGCCAGGGTGGCACCCCATAGACACAACAATTGATCATTGATCTCTTAGCCGTGTGCGGTACCCCCCTCCACCATAATCCACCTCGATCATATCGTAGCGGTGCTTAGGCGAAGCCCTGCGTCGGTAGTATCATCATCACCGTCACCACGCCGTCGAGCTGACGAAACTCTCCTGTGAAGCTTTGCTGGATCGGAGCTCGCGGGACGTCATTGAGTTGAACGTGTGCTGAACTCGGAGGTGCCGTGCGTTCGGTACTTGGATCGGTCGGATCGTGAAGACGTACAACTACATCAACCGCGTTGTGCTAACACTTCCGCTTTCGGTCTACGATGGTACGTGGACACACTCTCCCCTCTCGTTGCTATGCATCACCATGATCCTGTGTGTGCGTAGGAATTTTTTTGAAATTACTACGTTCCCCAATAGTGGCATCCGAGCTAGGTTTTATGCGTAGATGTTATATGCACGAGTAGAACACAAGTGAGTTGTGGGCGATACAAGTCATACTGCTTACCAGCATGTCACACTTTGGTTCGGCGGTATTGTTGGATGAAGCGGCCCAGACCGACATTACGCGTACGCTTACACGAGACTGGTTTTACCGCCGTGCTTTGCACACAGGTGACTAGCGGGTGTCAGTTTCTCCAACTTTAGTTGAACCGAGTGTGGCTACGCCCGGTCCTTGTGAAGGTTAAAACAACACTAACTTGACAAACTATCGTTGTGGTTTTGATGCGTAGGTAAGAACGGTTCTTGCTCAGCCCGTAGCAGCCACGTAAAACTTGCAACAACAAAGTAGAGGACGTCTAACTTGTTTTTGCAGGGCATGTTGTGATGTGATATGGTCAAGACATGATGCTATATTTTATTGTATGAGATGATCATGTTTTGTAACTGAGTTATCGGCAACTGGCAGGAGCCATATGGTTGTCGCTTTATTGTATGCAATGCAATCGCCCTGTAATTGCTTTACTTTATCACTAAGCGGTAGCGATAGTCGTAGAAGCAATAGTTGGTGAGACGACAACGATGCTACGATGGAGATCAAGGTGTCGCGCCAGTGACGATGGTGATCATGACGGTGCTTCGGAGATGGAGATCACAAGCACAAGATGATGATGGCCATATCATATCACTTATATTGATTGCATGTGATGTTTATCCTTTATGCATCTTATTATGGTTTGTTTGACGGTAGCATTATAAGATGATCTCTCACTAAATTTCAAGGTAAAAGTGTTCTCCCTGAGTATGCACCGTTGCCAAAGTTCGTCGTGCCGAGACACCACGTGATGATCGGGTGTGATAAGCTCAACGTTCATCTACAAGGGGTGCAAGCTAGTTTTGCACACGCAGAATACTCGGGTTAAACTTGACGAGCCTAGCATATGCAGATATGGCCTCGGAACACTGAGACCGAAAGGTCGAGCGTGAATCATATAGTAGATATGATCAACATAGTGATGTTGACCATTGAAAACTACTTCATTTCACGTGATGATCGGTTATGGTTTAGTTGATTTGGATCACGTGATCACTTAGATGATTAGAGAGATGTCTATCTAAGTGGGAGTTCTTGAGTAATATGATTAATTGAACTTTAATTTATCATGAACTTAGTCCTGGTAGTATTTGCAAATTATGTTGTAGATCAATAGCTCACGTATAGCTCCCCTGTTTTATTTTTGATATGTTCCTAGAGAAAACAAAGTTGAAAGATGATAGTAGCAATGATGCAGACTGGTTCCGTGATCTGAGGATTATCCTCATTGCTGCACAGAAGAATTATGTCCTTGATGCACCGCTAGGTGACAGACCTATTGCAGGAGCAGATGCAAACGTTATGAACGTTTAGCAAGCTCGATGTGATGACTACTTGATAGTTTAGTGCGCCATGATTTACGGCTTAGAATCGGGACTTCGAAAACGTTTTGAACGCCACGGAGCATATGAGATGTTCCAAAGAGATGAAATTGGTATTTCAGACTCATGCCCGTGTCGAGAGGTATGAGACCTCTGACAAGTACTTTGCCTACAAGATGGAGGAGAATAGCTCAATCAGTGAGCATGTGCTCAGAATGTCTGAGTACTACAGTTGCTTGAATCAAGTGGGAGTTGATCTTCCAGATAAGATAGTAATTGACAGAATTCTCTAGTCACTATCACCAAGTTACTGGAACTTCGTGATGAACTATAATATGCAAGGGATGACAAAAACGATTCCCGAGCTCTTCGTGATGCTGAAATCAACGAAGGTAGAAATCAAGAAAGAGCATCAAGTGTTGATGGTTAACAAGACCACTAGTTTCAAGAAAAGGGCAAAGGAAAGAAGGGGAACTTCAAGAAGAATAGCAAGCAAGTTGCTACTCCCGGGAAGAAGCCCAAGTCTGGACCTAAGCCTGAAACTGAGTGCTTCTACTGCAAAGGGACTGGTCACTGGAAGTGGAACTGCCCCAAGTATTTGGCGGATAAGAAGGATGGCAAAGTGAACAAAAGTATATTTGATATACATGTTATTGATGTGTATTTTACTAGTGTTCATAGTAGCCCCTGGGTATTTGATACTGGTTCAGTTGCTAACATTAGTAACTCGAAATAGGAGTTGCAAAATGAACAGAGACTAGTTAATGACGAGGTGACAATGTGTGTTGGAAGTGATTCCAAGGTTGATAAGATCACCATCGCACACTCCCTCTATTTTCGGGATTAGTGTTGAACCTAAATAAATGTTATTTGGTGTTTGCGTTGAGCATGACTATGATTGGATCATGTTTATTGCAAAATAAATGTTATTTGGTGTTTGCGTTGAGCATAAATATGATTGGATCATGTTTTTTGCAATACGGTTATTCATTTAAGTCAGAGAATAATTGTTGTTCTGTTTACATGAATAAAAACCTTCTATGGTCATACATCCAATGTAAATGTTTATTGAATCTCGATCGTAGTGATACACATATTCATAATATTGAAGCCAAAAGATGCAAAGTTAGTAATGATAGTGCAACTTATTTGTGGCACTGCCGTTTAGGTCATATTGGTGTAAAGCACATGAAGAAACTCCATACTGATGGACTTTTGGAATCACTTGATTATGAATCATTTGATGCTTGCGAACCATGCCTCATGGGCAAGATGACTAAAACTCCGTTCTCCGGAACAATGGAGCGAGCTACGGACTTATTGGAAATAATACATACCGATGTATGCGGTCCGATGAGTATTGAGGCTCGCGGCGGGTATCGTTATTTTCTGACCTTCATAGATGATTTGAGCAGATATGGGTATATCTACTTAATGAAACACAAGTCTGAAACGTTTGAAAAGTTCAAAGAATTTCAGAGTGAAGTAGAAAATCATCGTAACAAGAAAATAAAGTTTCTACGATCTGATCGCGGAGGCAAATATTTTAGTTACGAGTTTGGTCTTCATTTAAAATGTGGAATAGTTTCGCAACTCATGTCACCTGGAACACCACAGCGTAATGGTGTGTCCGAACGTCGTAACCGTACTTTATTAGATATGGTGCGATCTATGATGTCTCTTACCGATTTACCACTATCGTTTTGGGGTTATGCATTAGAGACAGCTGCATTCACGTTTAATAGGGCACCATCTAAATCCGTTGAGACGACACCGTATGAACTGTGGTTTGGCAAGAAACCTAAGCTATCATTTCTTAAAGTTTGGGGCTGCGATGCTTATGTGAAAAAGCTTCAGCCTGATAAGCTCGAACCCAAATCGGAGAAGTGCGTCTTCATAGGATACCCAAAAGAAACTGTTGGGTACACCTTCTATCACAGATCCGAAGGCAAGATATTTGTTGCTAAGAATGGATCCTTTCTAGAGAAGGAGTTTCTCTCAAAAGAAGTGAGTGGGAGGAAAGTAGAACTTGATGAGGTAGTGGTACCTTCTCTTGAATTGGAAAGTAGTTCATCACAGAAATCAGTTCCAGTGATGCCTACACCAATTAGTGAGGAAGCTAATGATGATGATCATGAAACTTCAGATCAAGTTACTACAGAACCTCGTAGGTCAACCAGAGTACGTTCCGCTCCAGAGTGGTACGGTAATCCTGTTCTGGAAGTCATGTTACTAGACCATGACGAACCTACGAACTATGAGGAAGCGATGATGAGCCCAGATTCCGCGAAATGGCTTGAGGCCATGAAATCTGAGATGGGATCCATGTATGAGAACAAAGTATGGACTTTGGTTGACTTGCCCGATGATCGGCAAGCCATAGAAAATAAATGGATCTTCAAGAGGAAGACGGACGCTGATAGTAGTGTTACTATCTACAAAGCTAGACTTGTCGAAAAAGGTTGTTGACAAAGTTCAAGGAGTTGACTACGATGAAACTTTCTCACCCGTAGCGATGCTTAAGTCCGTCCGAATCATGTTAGCAATTTCCGCATTTTATGATTATGAAATTTGGCAAATGGATGTAAAGACTGCATTCCTGAATGGATTTCTGGAAGAAGAGTTGTATATGATGCAACCTGAAGGTTTTATCGATCCAAAGGATGCTAACAAAGTGTGCAAGCTCCAGCGATCCATCTATGGACTGGTGCAAGCATCTCGAAGTTGGAATATACGCTTTGATGAGTTGATCAAAGCATATAGTTTTATACAGACTTGCGGTGAAGCCTGTATTTACAAGAAAGTGAGTGGGAGCACTACAGCATTTCTGATAAGTATATGTGAATGACATATTGTTGATCGAAAATAATGTAGAATTTTCTGGAAAGCATAAAGGAGTTTTTGAAAGGAGTTTTTCAAAGAAAGACCTTGGTGAAGCTGCTTACATATTGAGTATCAAGATCTATAGAGATAGATCAAGACGCTTGATAAGATTTTTCAATGAGTACATACCTTGACAAAGTTTTTGAAGTAGTTCAAAATGGAACAGTCAAAGAAGGAGTTCTTGCCTGTGTTTTAAGGTGTGAAGTTGAGTGAAGACTCAAAACCCGACCACGGCAGAAAATAGAAAGAGAATGAAAAGTCGTTCCCTATGCCTCAGTCATAGGTTCTATAAAGTATGCTATGCTGTGTAACAGGTCTATTGCATACCCTACATTGAGTTTGGCAAGGGAGTACAATAGAGATCTAGGAGTAGATCACTGGACAGCGGTCAAAATTATCCTTAGTGGAATAAGGATATGTTTCTCGATTATGGAGGTGCCAAAAGGTTCGTCGTAAAGGGTCACGTCGATACAAGTTTTGACACTGATCCAGATGACTCTAAGTCTCAATCTGGATACATATTGAAAGTGGGAGCAATTAGCTAGAGTAGCTCCATGCGAAGCATTGTTGACATAGAAATTTGCAAAATACATAAGGATCTGAATTTGGCAGACCCATTGACTAAACTTCTCTCACAAGCAAAACATGATCACACCTTAGTACTCTTTGGGTGTTAATCACATGGCGATGTGAACTAGATTATTGACTCTAGTAAACCCTTTGGGTGTTGGTCACATGACAATGTGGACTATGGATATTAATCACATGGTGATGTGAACTGTTGGTGTTAAATCACATGGCGATGTGAACTAGATTATTGACTCTAGTGCAAGTGGGAGACTGAAGGAAATATGCCCTAGAGGCAATAATAAAGTTATTATTTATTTCCTTATTTCATGATAAATGTTTATTATTCATGCTAGAATTGTATTAACCGGAAACATAATACATGTGTGAATACATAGACAAACAGAGTGTCACTAGTATGCCTCTACTTGACTAGCTCGTTGATCAAAGATGGTTATGTTTCCTAACCATAGACATGAGTTGTCATTTGATAAATGGGATCACATCATTAGGAGAATGATGTGATTGACTTGACCCATTCCGTTAGCTTAGCACTTGATCGTTTAGTACGTTGCTATTGCTTTCTTCATGACTTATACATGTTCTTATGACTATGAGATTATGCAACTCCCGTTTACCGGAGGAACACTTTATGTGCTACCAAACGTCACAACGTAACTGGGTGGTTATAAAGGTGCTCTACAGGTGTCTCCGAAGGTACTTGTTGAGTTGGCGTATTTCGAGATTAGGATTTGTCACTCCGATTGTCGGAGAGGTATCTCTGGGCCCACTCGGTAATGCACATCACTATAAGCCTTACAAGCATTGTAACTAATGAGTTAGTTACGGGATGATGTATTACGGAACGAGTAAAGAGACTTGCCGGTAACAATATTGAGCTAGGTATTGAGATACCGACGATCGAATCTCGGGCAAGTAACATACCGATGAAAAAGGGAACAACGTATGTTGTTATGCGGTTTGACCGATAAAGATCTTTGTAGAATATGTAGGAACCAATATGAGCATCCAGGTTCCGCTATTGGTTATTGACCGGAGACGTGTCTCGGTCATGTCTACATAGTTCTCGAACCCGTAGGGTCCACACGCTTAAAGTTCTCTGACGATTTGTATTATGAGTTTATATGTTTTGATGTACCGAAGGTAGTTCGGAGTCCCGGATGAGATCGGGGACATGACGAGGAGTCTCGAAATGGTCGAGACGTAAAGGTCGATATATTGGACGACTATATTCGGACATGAGAAAGGTTCCGAGTGGTTCGGGTATTTTTCGGAGTACCGGGGAGTTACGGGAATACGGGGAAGAAGTATATGGGCCTTATTGGGCTTTAGAGGGAAGAGAGAGGCAGGCCGCGCGCCCCCCCAAGGCCTAGTCCGAATTGGACTAGGGGGAGGGGCTGCGCCCCCTCCTTCCTTCTCTTCTCTCTTCCCCTTCTTTCTCTCCTACTCCTACTACTTGAAAGGGGGGGAATCCTACTCCCGGTGGGAGTAGGACTCCTCCAGGGCGCGCCATAGCTAGGCCAGCCCTCTCCCCTCCTCCACTCCTTTATATACGTGGCCAGGGGGCACCCCATAGACACAACAATTGATCATTGATCTCTTAGCCGTGTGCGGTGCCCCCCTCCACCATAATCCACCTCGATCATATCGTAGCGGTGCTTAGGCGAAGCCCTGCGTCGGTAGCATCATCATCACCGTCACCACGCCGTCGTGCTGACGAAACTCTCCTGTGAAGCTTTGTTGGATCGGAGCTCGCGGGATGTCATCGAGTTGAACGTGTGCTGAACTCGGAGGTGCCGTGCGTTCGGTACTTGGATCGGTCGGATCGTGAAGACATACGACTACATCAACCGCGTTGTGCTAACGCTTCCGCTTTCGGTCTACGATGGTACGTGGACACACTCTCCCCTCTCGTTGCTATGCATCACCATGATCCTGTGTGTGCGTAGGAATTTTTTTGAAATTACTACGTTCCCCAACAATTGGTACAACACCGGAGAACCCTTGGATCGTTGGTATTTCTTCTCAAGCAGGTTCATCGGACATTGACATTAGTGAAACTTCTGTCACCAAGTTCGTGGCTAAGGCAAAACCAACAAAGGCTGCAACAAACGGGAAGGAAGACGACTTTACGAACGGGAAGCGGAAGCAGACCGTTCCCAAGAAATTTGAATCCCCATATGCACTTGACAAGCCGAGCAGGCATGCCACCCGCGGTACTCGACCATCCGGTACTACTACCGCGAGTAGAGGTACCGTTACTACGTTTCTTACTGCATTTTTTAGTACTAGTGCATGTATTCACCATTGTTGACGTTCATATATTTTCATGCAGCGTTGGTTTATGACAACGAAGTGCCGGAGGTTGTGGCAGATGAGTTAACGCCAGAACTAATTGATGCAGCTGTTTCATTTGTGGAACTAGCTTCCAAGAGCGAGAAGAACATGAAAAAAAGAGTTTACTACAATGCTAGTGGCAACGCTCTGAGTTCGGAAAGGCTTCGACCGGTACTACAACATGAATGGCTGTCGGATGATGTAAGTACTTTTTGCATGTCCTGTTATTTCATTGAATAATATGTGTCAACTTTGAATATGTAATGTCATTATGTTGTATGCAGGTTATTGATGCTTATCTGGAACACTTGGCGTTGCGCGTTGGTCATGATCGCCACCTCTGTCCAGCATGGAGGTCCAAATACCTTGTAGATCATGCTTTGGCATGGGACAATCCGGTGCCGTCAAGCTGTAACATGGATAGTGCGATTGCAAAAGCTGGAGCAGTTGCTAGAGTTCTGGAAGAGTATACTGTGCGTGATAAGGTATGTTAAGTTAAAACTTGATCAATGCATGACATTTAAAGAGGCATTTTATGTTAATACACAATGTTTTCTTACACTGTAGACGTATATCCCGTTGAATATCGGCAATACACACTGGATGACCGTGGTAATGCACATGCGAAAGAAACAATTCCAAGTTCTGGATTCGCTCTATCCTCTTGAGTTGTTAATCGAGACTGTTGAAGCACTGGTACTCTCACCAACATTGCTAGTATTGTTCGTGCAAATTGTTTTATGGTTCTCAATTGACATTTCCCTTTTTACAGCCGCTCACTATAGCACAGGATATGCTAGAGGCAAACCGTATTACACCCGGGAAATATCCAGACGTGACAAAGTGGCCTATCAAAGAATACGACATGCCACAACAAGAAGACGGGTGAGTTAATGATACATCATTATGTAATAACAACACACATGTGCATATGTGGTGTGACTAATGTTTGCATGTATATTAGGAACTCTTGTGGCCTTTTTGTGATTGAATGCGTGGAGCATTGGGACGGGGACCGAATGATGGGCCAATTTTCCCAGGTTGGTAGTTATCTATGTTTGTACTCTAGGTAGTATGTTAGTATAACTACTGGAATTGATTTCACCTTCATGTAAAAAATTCCAGGACTCAGTGAACGCAAGGAGAAGACGTTTCATCGCTGAGTTGATTTTGTCACCTACGAACACAATGGAATGTGTGAAAAACAAAATTCGCGACATCGCAAAGAAAAGATGTGCGTGAACACTTCATAGATGATGGAAGATTCAAGTTTGAGTGCTTCGATTTTACTCCTTTAGCAGATTTCGGGACCATGAATAAATTTGCTTTTATACAATTTATGTAATAAAGAGGTTACCTCCAATATTGTGTGGATCTTTTATTGCTTATGCATACATGTGTATGTGTAATGTTGTGGCACAATTTGATTGTAAGAATATAATTTTTTGCTTCACTTAACAGTTGATCTTGCTAAATATTTTTCTTAAATGCACATTTTCTTTTCTTTGAAAATTGGTACCTTTCTTCTACATTTTTTTCCTTCTAGTCTCAAAATGACAATCGTATGAAATATTATTCTTTTCTTCTTCTTTTCAGAAGTACAACTCCCTCTTTATTCATTGCTGATAACACTTACAACTTTAAGTAAAAGATAAGAAGCTCATTAGGAGCAATTTCAATCCACTCACTGCAGAATTTAGATCTAGCTACACAAGCTAATTCATGAGCAACAGCATTTGCTTCTCTAGGACATAATTCAAACCCAATTTAACTAAACTCACATGCCAAGTGGTAACAATCATCAATGGTGGCTGTTGCATTGCCCGCATACTCACCGTCCTTGTTCATAATCTCCATTAGTTCCATGCTGTCAGAATTAATGACTAGCCTGTTACACCCTGCCGACGAAGAGAGTTGAAAACCAAATTTAAGAGCCAATGCCTCTGTACAAACCCATTAGGTGGTTTTCTCCATCCGTTCTTCTTTACTACTGCCTTTCGGTCACATGCAATAACAATTTTTTTCAATATGTTACCTACTTGTTTAATACAGCAAGTCTTTTATTGCTCCTTTCCAAAAGTAAAAGGTTCATACACCAAGAATAGAGTTCAACCTCGCACGCACATTATACATGCATACATCCCAAGACAGTTGAACCAAAACACACTATCAGAACCGAAAACACGATAGGTCAAAACCATAGGATGCCATAATGTGAAGGCGATACTACCACTAATTTACGTGATTTAATTTCCTACTCACCACCTCCTGTTTACTATAGCCTACGACCACTAGCTGATGGTCCACAAAACTGAAGCAAGCCTTCTACTCTTCTTCCTGCACCACATTTCTGCACATGATAACAGAGAGGTTAGTTAAAGAATGATAAGGTAAAAAAAATCGACAGTGCATGCAAACACGTACTTCTTATTATTTTGCATTTCTTGCTGCGTTTAGTGTGTCCTAGCATTTTGCAAGCTCCGCACCGGGTTTT
The DNA here is from genome assembly GCA_011799875.1 of Thinopyrum elongatum. Lineage (NCBI taxonomy): Eukaryota > Viridiplantae > Streptophyta > Magnoliopsida > Poales > Poaceae > Thinopyrum > Thinopyrum elongatum. The sequence continues at coordinate 82,461,247 of CM022297.1, read as the reverse complement.
GATCTCATCGAACGAAAGTGGTCTACCATTTTCGGACAAAGCGCGGTTCTCATCATCCTTTGTTGCACCTTTGCTTGATACTTTAATAGGATCTTGAACTGCAACTACGTTGCCTTCACCATCATCTACATATTCAACTGCCCACTTACTGAGATTAGACGTTTTCTTGCTCAAATATTCCTTTAGCATATCATACTCATGGCTCTTAGCTATCACAGCCTTCGAACTCTCCTCTAACTGATCCCACAATGCTGGGTGTTTGCATGCCGCATGCATAGCTTCTTACGCTAACACACTCACCTGGCTATATTTCATTCTTTCCTCTGCCCCAGTCCAACCAAATCCCAATAGATCGCTTATGCACCTCGCCGGCAGTCCCAACCTTGCTTCTTTCGTGAACCAAAGAAGAACTAAACACTTAGGTATTTCAGATATATTCATGTACTTCAGTACATGGAATATGTGCTTGCAAGGTAGACCCTTTCGTATCATTTTTCTGCAGCTGCACCTTATAGTTTCTGCGGAATTTTCTGGTGTATACTCTACCCAAAAACGGCTCTTCGGGTTATTCTTCCCGGACACGAAGAACCGATCGGAATCGTCTCCGACCATTCTATCTACAATCTCCATGCTACCAATTTTTTTAAGATCATCTTGCAACATATAGAAGTTTGCTGTAGTGAAGACGTGAGAAGCAGCTACCTCAAGTTCCCTGGAGCTAGTAACTGGCACCGGTACAGTCTGTGAGGCCATGCAGTCATCTCGCACCTCATTCTCACGGATACGTACTATGGCGTTCTCATAGTGCAAAACCATATCCACCAGGGTCATTTCACCGTCTAGGTGGAGGTGCAGGCAGGAGTTCAAATTTTCACTCCTCTGGTTGCTTTTCATGCCAAGCCAAAACCGCTCTGTCAGATATGCTGCCGCCCACAATCTCTTCTTCTTATACATCCGCCTCATCCAAGTTACTGTTTTTTCTTACTGCCATCTTTTCATAAACGCGTGCCATCTCTCCTCAAATGTGGCCGTGGGCGTTGTGTAGTACAGAAGAGTCCGGAACTCATTCAACGACTTGTGACTGAGGTGAATCTTCATTTTTTTTCTATATGCCATGTACATATACAATGCCAAACATCTGGCAAGACTTCGTGAATTGCCCTGATCATCGCAGCGTCGGCGTCCGTGATTACACTCTTCGGCATCTTCTGACACATTGCCCTCAAAAAGGTTTGCAGCAGCCACATATATGTCTCTCCGGTCTCATCCGAAACTATGGCACAATCAAAAACAGTAGTCTTCCGGTGATTGTTAAGACCAGCAAAAGGTATGAATGGCATAGCATAGCGATTCATTTTGTATGTGCTATCAAATACAACCACATCACCGAAATCCTCATAGTCCTGCCGAGATTGGGAGTCACACCAGAACATTCTATTCAGGTGTCCATCCTTATCTAACTTGTACTCGAAAAAGAAGCTAGGATCCCTCTCTTTTCTACTAGCCATGATGCCTATGGATGTGGCAGCATCACCTTTTGAAGGTAGCTTCCTCTTCTCCCTGGATATAAGGTTGTATATATCACGCCTCGTAAACCCAACACCACCGTTCCATACATGTTTGCTGATGAAAGAATCCATAATAGTGTGAGTTCTAATCCCTGCGGCTCCCATTGCTATTATCTCAGCTTTCTGGTACTCTTTGATTTTTCTGTGGGACCAAAGAAAAGGTACTTCATCCGGTCTTGCTAACATATGACTATGCTTGTCCTCAAAACTACCAACATACCAAACCCCACGCTTTTCGTCAAGCTTCATGGCCAGGTGCGCTTCGCAGTGGCAGCGTGTCTCGGGTCTGAGCCTACGGGTGCGTCCTTCCTCGGTTAGCAACATGCTGTCACGTTTCCCTTCTCTGGAACAAACATATCGCCTATAGTTCATGTGATGTGACTCAGTTTTGCTATATCTGACCTTATCCTTTCTAATGCTGAAAGCATTATCTCTAGCATAGCTGTTGTAGAAAACGAACGCAGCTTCTAAATACATAAAAGTCATATCTATTATCTTCCTGAACATATCCCTCTTATCATCTGCATGGGCAGTATCTTGGACTTTCTCTTTCCCCTCATCTTCTGTCACCTACACAATGAAAACATAGACATGAAAACAAAATTTTGTTGTTTAACATTACTTTCATACAACATTGATTACATACATACCTCACTCTTATTGACCGACGACTGCGACTCCCCAGAAATAGGTGAATCTACTGATTCGTCATCAAGGCCTGTCTCCGCATCGGATTCACCGTAATAGTCGTACGCATTATGAGATCCTGAAATTAGCTGAATAACTCAACACAAACAGATAGTTAGTTATAATACAATAGCATCATCTCATACTTTGCACGGCATCAAAAATTTCGACTTCCGTACCTGACTAATGTATTCTTCATCCGAGACATCGGAATTGTTATCCTCATTATTATCATCCACGTCCATCTACAAATTTTAAATACAGAAATATAATGAGGTCGGATGTCACTCACATTAACAAATACTACATGATAATGACACTCACATTAACATCTTCCCCTTTGTTCGCATTCTCTGACCAATCTCCGTGCTCTGAATTTTCCTCATCTGACCAATCATCTATCCAGTCTTTCAAAAGCTCTCCGAACTCCAAATCTAAGTCTATATCAATTGACCCACTGTCCGCCATTTTCTGCATCAATTAATAAGTATCATCACACATGTAAACAATTCCAATAGTGAAGTACACAACTAATAGCACGCCATTAGCAACGTTAAGTAAACTACCGCAATCTAGGGCTTTCAGACCGTGCACACAACCAACGCCAAAAACCAGCGCCCATGGATCATCCCCGGTCTCCACAGCGGTCGGCAGCGATAAGGTACGTGAACCCTAGTAAGCAAGATGCCAACGACACCCGACGTGATCTATTACGATCGCGAGGAGCAGCACTACCGAAACTAGAACCGAGATAACCTGCGCCGCCGGATAGCTAGGTTAGCCGCCGCATGAAATAACGATGGAACACAACCGACGCCAACCCACACTACCTTAACCCTAGACAGAACAAACCCACATCAGCCGTCGTGATCAGTTTGTAACACCATGAACACTACCGGAACAAGATCCGCGATAGCCTGCGCCGCCGGGTAGATAGTTTAACCACTACCACGAAAATGGCGACAGTTCGTTACATGCTGCCGCCAGCGAGACAAAAGCGTGAGACGGGATGCGGTACCTGGGAGCGCTGGAGGTTGACGACGGTGCCGCCGTCGGTGGAGATCGCCGGGGACGAGATCTCCGCAACCGATATTCGCAAACAACCTCAGCTAGGGAACTGCGTGAATGATGAAGTTAGTTTTGGTAGGTCGTACGTGGTCGTGGGGTCGTGCGACTTTTTTTTTTTTGACCTATACGGTATGAGTACAACGGGTTATACGGGGCTTGGATAAGGGCTACAATGAGTTATACGGGCTTGGATATGGGCTACAGCGGGCCGCAGAAAAAAAACTGGCGGGGGACAAATATACCCCTCTGGCGTTGAGTTAGGGAGGAGCAGGGAAGCAACGCTCTTAAGAAGGGGAACACACGGAACCGGCCGTAGAGCGCGACATTGCCCATTTTGGAGGCTGGCGAGGTCCACCATGCCGCCGCTCTCGAGGTCATACTGGATCAGGCGAGGGTACTTCTCCACCACGACGAACGTAGTCGGACGCAGCCCCGTGGGCGTGCTGCAACGTCGTGTCGGCGTGATGCATCCACGTGTTCCACACCACCGCCTCGTTGGTGCGCACCCATGGCACGCGGCCGTTGTCTTCCATCACCCACGCGCCAAGCACGCCCTCCATGTCATTCCATGGGTGCATGCTATTCTTGGCGCCGATGTCAAACGCGCACAATCGGAGCCGGCCGCCGACGGGCCCCAGCGACGCACCGCCCCACTCCAAGTCCAGCCGCTCGCCGCTCGCATACCATCGAGGCGTGCCCGCTAGAGACATCGTAGCCGAGGATGCGGCCTCCGCTCCAGCCCAGCCAGTAGAAAGACGTGCCGACGTGAATGCCAGGGGACACTCGTGATGAGCTCCCTTGTTTCCCACTTGACGATTGCGGACCTGAAGGTCTCCACGAGCGTGCATCCGTGCCTACGCCAGGTGAGTACAACCACGGGGAAGGCAAGCGACCCGGCAGACGCGTCGTAGTGGAAGCCGGGCGGTGGACGGCGGGAGCGAGAGCCAATAGTTTGCGGCCGGGTCAAACACGCTGTGTCCCAGCTGCATCCGGCCGAGGGACGCCACGATGGAGATGCCGAGCATGGGGACGGTGCGCTCGAAGAAGACGGCGTAGTCTTCCACTCCCTCTCCCAACGGCAGCGCCGGCACATCGTCCACGGCCGAGACTTCAGTCATCGCGATGGCAGGATCGGTGGAGTAGAGAGGTTGGAAGACTGAATCGTCGCTAGCCGCGTCGAGGGCGCAGGGCTTGACCGTGTACTCGTGTAGTCGTTGCGCCGCGGCTGGACGACGAGCGCATACGGGCGGACGCTCACGAGCGGCAGCGGCCGCGGGAGGAGATGGCGGCTGAGGAACATGGGCTGGGAGAGCACGGCGTGCCACCTCCGGCAGACGGCGGCGAGGCGGTAGGCGTCCTTGGTGCGCAGCCGGTACAGGATCTCAGAGACGATGCCATCGTCCACGTGCGGCATGGGTGGCGCTGTCGCCGCAATTTCGGCGCGATCGCGTCGATCATCTTTTTTTTTTTAAATCTAGATCACGCTTATTATCTTTTTTTTCCAGATATAATCGCGTTCATTAGATTGACTTGGTGGGCTTTTTTTATTGGGCCGCGTGCGTCTGGATATAGGGGAAGCGAAGCGGAAAATTACGCGGTTCCGTCTCCTGTCGGCGACTCGCCAGCCAATTAACTAGTTGTTCAACAAGATTTTTTACTACAAATCGTACAAAAAATTAGAAAAAGAAAGTTATCCAATGATGACTTGTACCAGTAGCATTGTTGTGTATGCATGGAGCAAGGAGTGCCGATACACATACATGTACATTATATAGATGCATGTGCATGGTACGTGGAGTACTTTGGGTTAATTAAGTGAATGCGTATTAATAAGTGGGCTAATGGACGAATATTTTATTAGTCCGACGTACATGGCCCATGCATGGTTGGCTTAGCACGGCATATGAATGGCAAAACAACCTACGTTCATGCATGCATCAAGATTCCATGAAGCTACCGTGCGTGTACACGTCTCGGTTAGGGCGTACGCGATTCAAGTACCCTGCCGGTGTATGAATGCATACCCGAATACCCGATCAATGACGTGCCCTACACTGTTTAATTAGTCATGCGTGTGCGTCAAGTTGAAAGACAAGCATCAGGTTGAGAGATAAGCATAAACGCACGTATCTTAAACAACTGGCGTCCATATCCCTTCCAAGAAGATCGGACCGGCCGGGTGCGGCGCGTGACAGCAGCGCCCTACCTTGCACCTATAAATACACAGCAAGGAGGCACCCAGCGGGAGGGAGGACGCGCCATGATGGCAGCGTCTAGAAAATGAGGACGTGCGCACCCAGGAGGCAACGACGCGCCGGCGGCGGCGCGCACGCCGCTTGCGTCGAGGCTCGGGCGAGCACGGCACACCTATGAGGAGGTGCCCACGACGGCAGCATTGAAGAGATACGCTCTCGCCGGGCAACTTACACGGCCTACCCGCACCCGGTCAGGAGGCGACGGCGCGCGTGCCGTACCCCTGGGGCCGGGCCAAGGAGCTCTACTTCTAATGGAGCAGTTGGTAGTCTTTATTTCAGGGTTTTTTTCGTCACACCTCCCACTTCGCCTGGTTTTTTTTCGCCTCTCCTCCCACCTCCCATCTTTGTCTGGTTTTTTTTCCTTCCCACCTTCCACCACGCACATACAAAAACAACCCCTCTCGCTCAAAAAAAACTGACGGAGGCCAACCTGGTAGCGGTCGAAACGGACGAGCAACCTCGCGCGAAGAAAAAACCGGACGCAGCGGGCGAGCACCCTCGCACGACCTGGTAGCGAAGACCTCTCAGACGAAAGGACCTGCCCTCGCTACGTGCATCCAACCGCCGCCGCCGCCGATCTCTACACCGCCGCCGCCGTCGCCGATCTCTACACCGCCGCCGCCGATCCCTACGCCCTACCAGCCGTCGCGGATCAGTTTGCCGGAGGCGAGGGGTCCTCAAGACGGCGCTGACCGTGAGACGCTGACGCCGCCAACTCCCAGAGCAGCCGCTGACGCCGCTGATCTCTGAGGGGAGCCGCCGACGCAGCCGCCGCCGCCGATCTCCTAGGGGATACGCCGACGACCCCCAGGTCAGGGCGGTTTCGACCCAGTGCAAGCGACGAACCTCATCAGGTATGCTGGACATATCTCATCAAACGCTGGACAGATCGCATCACGCCTAGAGATGTACAGAACGTATACCTCCCACTTGAATCTGAGAAAAAATACACCAAAAAAATGAACAGACCTCAACAAGACTGGGGATGACTATTGTCCAGGAACTATTTGCGTCCCCATTATTTTGAAAATGACATACAAATGCCAGCCTTGGTTTTTCTCTATCTGCAGAATCACAAGCATTGATGCATGGTGTTTAACACAGGTCATCATTCAAGACTGTAAGTCTGCATAAATGGCTATGAATGCCTAATAAATCTGAATGTAACTATAAGTCTGCATAAATGACTGTAAGTCTGCATAAATAGCTATGAATGCCTAATAAATCTGAATGTAACTATATGATGCCTACTAAAACTTTAGCTAGCTTAATCGTGCTAAAGATAAGGGGCATAATCTGTCCCACAACTGCGTTGTAACATAGTCTTTTCTGTATGAGATGCTCTGTAACAACTAATATAGTCTGCTGTAGTAGGAGCCTTCATTTTAATTTTTCATTCTTACCTGAATTATGAATTCTAAATGCAACCGAAATCAGAGAAGCAGTTGGGTTTGGGTGCATAAGGTAGGAGTCGAGGTGCCACTGCTACTGATGGTTGGCATGGAGACTGCGGCGGCATGCTGTCAATGAAGGCCTGCTGCTGGTTTTCAAGCCAGGGACATACCTGGGAAAATGGAAGCCCTGTAGCGTGTTAGCAAAAGAGAATGTGAAAACTCGTTAGGCTTACAGTATTCCTCGATACAGATCTTTTGCTATAACATAAATGCTTTCTATCACTATTGTTATAAAATTTGCTATAACATGTCAGTCTCGCACCCATACAGATCTTTTGCTATAACATAAATGCGTGTCTCTTTCATGGCCCAAGGCATGCTATAAAAATTGAAAACTTTCCCATCACATATCTATCTGTTCGTGTTTCAAGAGATTGATAGGTACAGTAAACATTTAGGTGAATAGTTATGTGATGTATTTCGTCAAATATTCTCTTATTGTGTGTTTCATTATGATGTTTTTAGCTGAATAGTTATCCATTGCTTGACTTGCTTATAATTCTGAGTATACAATGGGTACGGGTTGTTGTGATGGCCATTGATAGGTACATATGGGCAATCCACAAAGCAAAGCAACGGAACAAATGCCAGCGTTGGATGTACCTCCAGGTATGTGTTCGGCTATACATGTCAAACACGATCCCCTTATCTCTACTCCTAATGACATTTGTGAGTACTGGAGGTGTTGCAGGGCAGATGGAGGGGCCAAATGTTGACGACTACAGCCCTGAGATTGTAGCCGTAACTGACGTCGTTGACGAGATACACCCAAGAAGTCCAGGTTTAAGTCTGTGGACATATAGACAACTTGATATTTTACGTCCATCATATGCTTTTTATGGGATCACTCATAACTAACCGATTTGGAGACGCACATCATATCGAACGGACCAAGTGTGTGACTTGTAGGAATGCATGGTACTCTTCCCCAACACACCAACTGTGATATCACAAATGTGCATCAACCTCCGAGTTTCATTCCAGGTAAGTATTAAACGTAATGTTGGTTTGCCATGGTGCGGTTAGCTGTAAACTGCTTCGTTCTGTCCATTATTTGTTATTTTTGCATGATGCAGACAGCCCAGCAGTCTCTTTCATAAATAATGAAGCTTCGTTGCCGGTGCCCAGTAATCTCACTCACGTTTATTCCGCAAATGTAGCACAAAGTTCAAGTGGTATTTCCCGATACGTGTTTCGTATGAACTAATTATGGGATTATTTTCATAAATTGCCCTGACTTATGGCTTTTATGTTTTTTCAGTAGCTTTGAATGTCGCCAAGCAAACTTTGAAAAATGGGAGGTCAGACGAAAAAAGGGAGCAGTATAACGCCCGGAGGCGAGCTGCTTATCGGAAGAAAAAAGAGGATGGTACGGTCAAGCGCCAAGATGAAAATCAACCTTCCTTTCCAATGTCTGGTATGATTGATTAATGTTTCAGCAATACAATGAACAATGAATATATATCAAGTAGTCATTGCATACGTTACATGCACTGTAGTGGTTCATCTAGCTTCATTCTTTCTCGATAGAGCTATCTCCTTTAAAACTGGATGTTACCCACCTCACAAATGTCATGGGACCCTCGTTCCTTCACACCGTGCTTTCCCACGGACCGTCGAGGAGTCTTCTACCAACCACCCCACTATCCACCCCGATCCTACCCCCTCCCGTGTTTGTGTCGATCCAGCATCGCCATGAAGGGGGACGAGGCATGCACCACCCGTGACGCCTTCTCTCCCGAGCCAAGAAGGCACATCCGATGTCTCCCCAACCATTGCCATGTTATAACATACATTTGAATGTCGTCTTTTACCACGAAACAAAAATAGAATGTCCGCTGTTGGGTATGCAACTGATATGCCATCGTATTTGTTATTAACACTTGAAGCAGCCAACCAATGCATTTACCCTTCTATCCTAAATGTGTCATGCAATGTAGTGGTTCAGCAAGCTTCATTCTTGTTTATTGGGTCCTGCGTCGACTACTCTCACTCTGGTTTCTTTAATGACAAAGAACTAGCTAGCGTGCAACGTATCCAGGAGGAAAAGAGGGAGCTTATAAACGCAAGGCGGCGGGCAACTTATCGGAAGAAAAAGGTTGAGGGTACCATCAATCTACAAGATGATGTGCAAAATAATCCCCGCCCCACTCTCGGTGATATCACTAATGAGAGGCAATCAACCTCGGTGATACCTGGTTTCTCTAATGACACGGAATTAGAGAGCATGCAACATGATAAGGAAGAAAAGTTGGATACTGCGAGCAAGCTACAAGATCATGTGCAAACTGTTCCCAGACCCCCTCTCGGTGACATCACGAATGTTCATCAACCTCACCAGGCGATATCAGGTACAGTTGTCAAATTTTGCAACGTCGTCTATACATGACCGGTACTCAATGTATAGATTCAGTTGTTCTTCTGGCTTCATTATTGTTGAACAATTAAGTTCTGAGTATGTCCTGAATGACACCAGGAGTTGTCCTGAATGACACCAAAAACACTAGACGAAAACGCGTAGAAGAACGCAACAATAACATTGTAGACGAAAAAAAGGGAGAAACGAAACGCCCAGAGGCGAGCTGCTTACCGGAAGAAAAAAGAGCAGCTTATCCAAGATGAAAATCTGCCTCCCCTTACGATATCAGGTACGATAGTTTTATGTTTCATCTTTACTATGATAGTATATATGTATAAATTAATCGTTACATAGATTGACGCGATGTCACTAGCTTCATTCCTGTTCAACAATGAAGTTCTGAGTATGTTTCCACACTGTTGTAGAACCAGCTAACCCAACTAGCTCCACCTATACATCATTCTCACATGATGATGCACCATTTTCTCCTTCAACTACAATCACATCTGGTGTCATTCATGACAAAGACCTAGCTAGGAGGCAACGTGATAATGAACGCAAGTCTAAATTAACAGACGACCAAAAGGAGCAGAGAAACGCACAGATGAAAGCATATTATCAGAAGAAAATGGATGAGGGAACGACAGATGTTAGAGAAAAACTTAATCAATAGATACGAGAGAAGCGCATGCAACGTCGAAGAAGCATGAATGCGATTGAGAAGGGGGAGTCAAGTGCTCAGAGAAAGGCAAAATATGCTTCAAGGAAAAACACCCCGTGTGCTGAATCCATCGCGATGCCATGTCCAGATGTGACTAGCACAACCTCCCACTCTCGGGCTTTCACCTCACGCGCATCACCCGTCTCTCAGGCCGCCGAAGCCGCTTCACCTGATGGCAGCCCGCCGACGAGCATGCCGACTTACGCTCTCGGTACCGATGGTAAGGACTGGCTATGTCACAATCTCCCACGCATAATTCAGTTGTACCCTCTTTTGTCACAATATTGGCTATTGTCACAATCTTCTCAATGATGTCGCAGAAGACACGGAGGCATTCCTTAGCCGCATAATGGGCGATGATCCGATACCACCTGACTTCATGGATGACGAGTACTATCTATTTGGCGGCCAAGGTATGGTCAACGGTAAACAAGCACACGGTGTAACTTTTTTTATTGAAAATATTAGTAGACGATGTTCTGAATGCGATGTTTCAACAAATGCCCGCAGGATCCGATGTTGAGAGCATGGATGGAGGCGAAGCCGCGAGCATGTCCAGCGCTGAGCGTATCGACATTGATCCATTTGACTATGTCTACTCAAACCTCCCCGACTGCACACACATCCTGAAGCATGCCGCGAACTGCGACCACTGCAAGGCCAAGAAGTTTGAGTCCGAGACCGACGGCTTCTGCTGTCGCAACGGGCAGATCGAGCTCAAGGAACCGGATCCCATACCAGAGCTAATGAGGCTTTGGTCCAGCACGGATGCGGACTCTAGACACTTTCGGGAGAACATACGGTTCTTCAACGGCCACTTCTCCTTCACAACCCTGGGCGTCAGTCTTGATGAAAACTACACAAACATGAAGTCTGGGGTGTACACGTTCCGGGCGCACGGCACCATCTACCACAACGTGCATTCCTTCGGGCCAAGCTCCCGTCCAGAACATCTCCAGTTGTACTTCTACGACGACGACCCGAACCTGACCCATCGCAAGGCTGCCACCAAGGATATGGACCAGAATGTTGTCAAGAAGTTAGTGGACATACTCCGGGGAAACCTGTACTCCCAGTAGTTTAGGAGTTTGGGTGCACACAAGGACAACCTTGACGATTACAGGATGCACTAATTTGTGGATAGTTGTTTTGAAATCAATCATGTACTACATCAAAGTAAAATGTTGGGAGTACATGTCACACACTCCAGCCTTCATGAGGTTGTTGACCATTAGCAGAAGATGTGAAGTAACCAAGCTCACATCACTCTGAATGGATCTATTAGCTATTTCAACAGGAAAGGGACAGACAGAACGAAGCAACAAGTGATTTGCTCATACCAGTGGAGGCAGCGAATGTAGGAGGTTTCTCGCAGCACTTGTGGTCAGCAAAGGATGAGCACCCACGCCCGCTCCTTGTTGCCGGCCTCTGCTTCCTCCTCACTTGACACGGGTCTATGCGGGGAGTTGAGCTGGAAAATCCTCCTGTTAGATATAAGTGACAAAATATAATCTGTTGAATCACTAATATAATGTATATGCGGGGAGTTGAGCAGTATACTTTGAAATGTGTAACATGATGTACTAATATAATGGATGGCCTGTAACACTCCTCACATGCGCTGAAAACTGTTATTTACAGTTTGATCTGGTGAACCTGATGAAAACACCTATTTAAAAGAGGATGTAATAGATTTTGTAGTTATTCTTTTGTCCGATTGATAATATCTTGCTTCTTATGCGAACTGGTTAATTGATTGTCATCCTTTATATCCCCTTATTATTCTGATAGGTCAAATTTTTGTTTACCAGCAAGTATTCCTTCTCCCTTTTGTTAGGTTAAAGTATTTTCATAAACATAATTTTGAAGATTATAAGATGTTTTTTTTACATAATTCCCCAATAATCTGCCCATCTTTTTTTTCTTAATGTTGCATTATTTCAACGCTGTGGTCTAGCTTATCAAGTTTTGTTATTACCTTTCCAGCCAGATACTTTGTTTTCCACTATGATCCAGAGTCTGCCACGAGCAGTGCGAGTGTCTAATATTTGGTTTCCTCGATTCAGCTTGATACACTGTTGGTACATATACTCATGTTGGTTCTGCTGCAAAATAAGGCCTTGCCAGAGAAATGGGTGTGTTAGTACGCGATCCTCACGTGCTTGCGAGTACGCGTACACATATACAATACGTATCATTTTTTGTATGGCGCATACAGGCATACACCTGTGTTGAGCTAGCCAGTGTACGTATGCTGTCTACGATCGACCGGCGGCCGGCAAAAGAGAAAGAACATGAAAGAATGACCAACTGGCGCCGTATGTAAGGGCGCAAACACGCACCAGGCATGCATGCATGCACTCGCTAATAAACAAAAGGTCAGCAAACCCGGTCGTTCCCAGGTTTGTCCTTGAGTGTTCCGGCGCAACCAGTCTACAGAACCAAATAATGAAAGAAATCAAATAATGGGTGTAATCTTATTAACTTAGCTGGTGAAATGGAAATGGAAAATAATATAATATAAAGGGAAAAAGGAAATAACTTAATCTGAACATCAGTAAGATTAAGGAGGAATATCGATAGAGAAGAAAGTCAAATTCCCCTATTTAATATTACGGAAACAAATAAGAAATTGAGATTGTGGACGCATGTGATAAATCCGAGGCCTTCTGGCAAGGCAAGTTATCATACGAATCACAGATTATGCTACAACCAAACCAAAACTGGAACCTTTGATTTGTTTCCTTGTTTAATTTCTTTTTAATGGCAACGTCCCAAATATTTCCTTGTGAAAGGGCTAAAACGAATCTGCTCTCTTTCTCTTCAATGACAGCGTCCCCAAAATCACCTTGTTAACAGGAGACATAGATAGGAAAGATGATCCGGCGCTGATTCATTTGGGACGTGGAGTATTGGATAAAAATAAATTATTACCATATTATCTGATATGTTTTGCAATGGAATCATGCGCTTATAGAAGGATATAAGGAGCACCTTCCGATGCCGACAGCATCATATAAACGTGCACGTGCATGTTGTGAGTCCACCCAGCTTTCATTGCCTCCTAGCTCGCATCTCGTCCCTCACGCGCCAATGGAGGCAGTTCCCGATCCAATGGAAGCAGTGCCCAGCTTTGGTGGCGTCAACGATGCAGTCGACTTCATCTTCACTTACATCAAGTTTTGCTCAGACCATGAGGATTTAGAGTATGCATCTATACAATTCTTGCATCCACTACACCTATGCTTTGAACGTCTCTAGATGTAGGTATAGCCAAGACGACCAATTAGATAACAATGATTTATTTAAATCTATATGTTTCAGTTCGATTAGTATTGCTTAGACAGATTTAATTATTGTGGCCTGTTTGGCTATCATTAATATGTGTGTAAGTATTCCTTCAGAAAACAACAACATATAGTTGTCTTCATCACCGGGAACTTACTTTTGGTGCAGATCGTGATATTACAGTTGTGCAGTGTCGACATGGTACATTTTTTTAGTCATGATTTGTTTATCTTAAGCAGCAGTGATTCTCTCCTAGAAATGACACTAACCATATAGAAGATGCATACATTTCAGCCATTACTAATGTGACTACCCAGGCTGATAAGTACCATCAGATTATCCCATCTTAAGCAGCAGTGCTTCTCACCTAATAGTTGTTATAAAAACACGTACTATTTGCTTGACGACACGTTGAAGCACTAAATTTTTTATTACCCTGTTTTTCTAACAACTTTGCTGCCATGCTGGTTTGCTGCTAAACTGCCAAGGTTTTTAAAACTAGAACTATGGTTTCTAACAAATACTTATGTATTCGTAAAAAAAGTCAAATGTTGTGCTACCCAACGCACACTAAATGTGCACCAATTTGAATGCAGCGAGCGATATGTACTGCTATGAAAATATGTTAAATCATATAAAGGTTTTTGCATATGTATATACTATGAAAGTACTGTATATTATAGAGATTTCAAGATCTTGTTTATAATTTGAGTAGAGATCTACTACTGTTGGCAGTGGATTTTTGGTCGCTTCAGTTGACCAGTACTACAGGGATCAGACACACACGAGCAGCCACAGACGCTATGACACTTGTCCCATTTGAATTTTACGTTTATTTTAAATTATGTTTTTTTCCTAAACCTTGTTCTGCTTTTGTTTGCAGCACAATATGGATAAGGAGCCCTCGACCATACCTGATCGACGTTACTCTCCGTATGATCCAAGAGACCATCCGAGGGGATGGACGGGTACATCCAACTTGCTTCAATCTTGCAGTGCGTAAGCTTATTAGCGACGCAGCAGAGAGGAACGTAGGCACTGACTTTGTTGGATCGACACATTTTTTTGATTTGCGATTCCATGGCCTAGCACGGGTGCTGAGTCAGTCCCTGTTAGACCAAGCTAAGTGCACCAAGGCATTGATCGACACTGTCATGATCCAGCCTTTTCCGAAATATAACGTGTTCACGACCCCGTCCATTGTAAGGGTTCTCATTCTTAAAATTAGTCTTCCAAACTATATGTTTGCCAATAACCTGGGTCTACCCATTACAGTACCTACTGCCTTTGGCTCCCGTAGATTCCTGTTACGGGCTACTTGTAGTGAATATTGAAGAGAGGAGGACTCTCCTGATTGATCAGTCCAACGAGTCCTTCCTAGGCTTGGACTTTCATGAAAAAGAATTGAAGAAGGAAGCCCTATTAGTGAAGCAAGAATTTGGAAGTGTGATGCAATGGGAGAGGCCTGGTTTGAATGCCCAAATCGTGGATTGGCCACAAGATGAAACCTATATTACAGCTCCACGGTAATAGTTTAAATTGGTTATCACATTGGAGCTACACCAATATAGCTTCTAACATATGGAGTTTTTTTTGTCACAGCCTGGACTCTGGATTGAAAGTCCTACAGGAGATGGCCCACCAAGATCATACTCTCGGGCATAACATGTCCAGGACTGAGGTGGGTGCATATATAACGAGCTTCCGTCTTCCATATATTTGCTAAATCTATGTTGTGACTTGGGTTTTGCATATTTTAAAGGATCCAATACAACTCAGAATGCGACTCATGATCCAGATGCTGAATGTCAAGGGCAATCAAGCATGTGATAACATTCCACAGGAAATTAGAGCGGCGTTGAGGTTCATTAGCGAGTAAGGTGGACAGCTGCTTGACGATTATCTCATCATGCCCGTGTGTTGCTAATTAAGCTACTCGCTAGGGATATTAAAACTTCTATCTTCTACGTGTGAAGTTTAAATTACTTTATGGTTTTGGCTTGCATTAGCTTTGTATTTGCTGCAATGTTGGTTGCTTGTTCCGTTTCTATCATGTATTTTCTCTTACAAATACATTGTGTTTGCCTGCCATGAACTGCGAGTCCCAATTGAGTTAGAAAAATGGCGCGCCCTCCTTGACGCACTATCACCCCTACTAGAAATACGAAGACCATAGAATTCACTAAAAATGGCAGGGGAGGTACTATGGCTGGCGAGTTGTTGCAGTCGTATCATGGATCGCATCATATACTTCCTCATCGTATAACTCCATCCATACACGCACTGTTATATGATATGAGGTTTACTTCGTCGGAAATCATCACACATACAAGCTACGAATTATCCAACTTAAAAAATGTATATGTACTTTACTTGAACCAAGCCATTGACCGAGCATATGATGCTTATAAGGCACATACCTTATACCCAGAGTTGCAATGTGAATGACATTATTCTTCAAGTTCTCCTCGATCTCCTCCTCTCCCAATGTTCGCACGTGTTACTATGGATGTGCAGGTGTGTTTTAGTTATGAAGCATAGAACATCTCGTGTGTTGATAGCCTGTTTTGTTGGGGAACGTAGTAATTTCAAAATTTTCCTACGCACACACAGGATCATGGTGATGCATAGCAACGAGAGGGGAGAGTGTGTCCACGTACCCTCGTAGACCGAAAGCGGAAGCGTTAGCACAACGCGGTTGATGTAGTCGTACGTCTTCACGATCCGACCGATCCAAGTACCGAACGCACGGCACCTCCGAGTTCAGCACACGTTCAACTCGATGACGTCCCGCGAGCTCCGATCCAGCAAAGCTTCACAGGAGAGTTTCGTCAGCATGACGGCGTGGTGACGGTGATGATGATGATACCGATGCAGGGCTTCGCCTAAGCACCGCTACGATATGATCGAGGTGGATTATGGTGGAGGGGGGCACCGCACACGGCTAAGAGATCAATGATCAATTGTTGTGTCTATGGGGTGCCCCCTGGCCACGTATATAAAGGATGGAGGGGAGGAGGCCGGCCCCCTATGGGTGGCGCACCAAGTAGGGGGGACTCCTACTAGGAATCCTACTCCTAGTAGGAGTCCACCCAAGAGGGAAGGAAGAGGGGAAGAGGGAGAAGGAAAGAGGGGTGTTGCGCCCCCCCCCCCCCCCCCCCCAATCCCTTGTCCAATTCGGACCAGCAAGGGGAGGGGCGCAGCAGCCCCCGCGGCCTGCTCCTTTCTTTCCCGTATGGCCCAATAAGGCCCATAACTTCCCCCGGTGAATTCTCGTAATTCCCCGGTACTCCAAAAAATACCCGAATCACTCGGAACCTTTCCGACGTCCGAATATAGCCTTCCAATATATCGATCTTTACCTCATGGACATTCCGAGACTCCTCGTCATTTTCATGATCTCATCCGGGACTCCGAACAACTTCGGTACATCAAAACACAAAAACTCATAATACCGATCGTCACCGAACTTTAAGCGTGCGGACCCTACGGGTTCGAGAACTATGTAGACATGACCGAGACACGTCTCCGGTCAATAACCAATAGCGGAACCTGGATGCTCATATTGGCTCCCACATATTCTACGAAGATCTTTATCGGTCGAACCGCATAACAACATACGTTGTTCCCTTTGTCATCAGTATGTTACTTGCCCGAGATTCGATCGTCGGTATCTCAATACCTAGTTCAATCTCGTTACCGGCAAGTCTCTTTACTCGTTCCGTAATACATCATCCCGCAACTAACTCATTAGTTACAATGCTTGCAAGGCTTATAGTGATGTGCATTACCGAGTGGGCCCAGAGATACCTCTCCGACAATCGGAGTGACAAATCCTAATCTTGAAATACGCCAACTCAACAAGTACCTTCGGAGACACCTGTAGAGCACCTTTATAATCACCCAGTTACGTTGTGACGTTTGGCAGCACACAAAGTGTTCCTCCGGTAAACGGGAGTTGCATAATCTCATAGTCATAGGAACATGTATAAGTCATGAAGAAAGCAATAGCAACATACTAAACGATCAAGTGCTAAGCTAACGGAATGGGTCAAGTCAATCACATCATTCTCCTAATGATGTGATCCCGTTAATCAAATGACAACTCATGTGTATGGTTAGGAAACATAACCATCTTTGATCAACGAGCTAGTCAAGTAGAGGCATACTAGTGACACTCTGTTTGTCTATGTATTCACACATGTATTATGTTTCCGGTTAATACAATTCTAGCATGAATAATAAATATTTATCATGAAATAAGGAAATAAATAATAACTTTATTATTGCCTCTAGGGCATATTTCCTTCAGTCTCCCACTTGCACTAGAGTCAATAATCCAGTTCACATCGCCATGTGATGTAACACCAACAGTTCACATCACCATGTGATTAATATCCATAGTTCACATTGTCATGTGACCAACACCCAAAGGGTTTACTAGAGTCAATAATCTAGTTCACATCGCCATGTGATTAACACCCAAAGAGTACTAAGGTGTGATCATGTTTTGCTTGTGAGAGAAGTTTAGTCAATGGGTCTGCCAAATTCAGATCCATATGTATTTTGCAAATTTCTATGTCAACAATGCTCCGCACGAAGCTACTCTAGCTAATTGCTCCCACTTTCAATATGTATCCAGATTAGATTGAGACTTAGAGTCATCTGGATCAGTGTCAAAACTTATATCGACGTGACCCTTTACGATGAACCTTTTGGCACCTCCATAATCGAGAAACATATCCTTATTCCACTAAGGATAATTTTGACCGCTGTCCAGTGATCTACTCCTAGATCACTATTGTACTCCCTTGCCAAACTCAATGTAGGGTATGCAATAGACCTGTTACACAGCATAGCATACTTTATAGAACCTATGACTGAGGCATAGGGAACGACTTTTCATTCTCTTTCTATTTTCTGCCGTGGTCGGGTTTTGAGTCTTCACTCAACTTCACACCTTAAAACACAGGCAAGAACTCCTTCTTTGACTATTCCATTTTGAACTACTTCAAAAACTTTGTCAAGGTATGTACTCATTGAAAAATCTTATCAAGCGTCTTGATCTATCTCTATAGATCTTGATACTCAATATGTAAGCAGCTTCACCAAGGTCTTTCTTTGAAAAACTCCTTTCAAATACTCCTTTATGCTTTCCAGAAAATTCTACATTATTTCCGATCAACAATATGTCATTCACATATACTTATCAGAAATGCTGTAGTGCTCCCACTCACTTTCTTGTAAATACAGGCTTCACCGCAAGTCTGTATAAAACTATATGCTTTGATCAACTCATCAAAGCGTATATTCCAACTCCGAGATGCTTGCACCAGTCCATAGATGGATCGCTGGAGCTTGCACACTTTGTTAGCATCCTTTGGATCGATAAAACCTTCAGGTTGCATCATATACAACTCTTCTTCCAGAAATCCATTCAGGAATGCAGTCTTTACATCCATTTGCCAAATTTCATAATCATAAAATGCGGAAATTGCTAACATGATTCGGACGGACTTAAGCATCGCTACGGGTGAGAAAGTTTCATCGTAGTCAACTCCTTGAACTTTGTCAACAACCTTTTTCGACAAGTCTAGCTTTGTAGATAGTAACACTACTATCAGCGTCCGTCTTCCTCTTGAAGATCCATTTATTTTCTATGGCTTGTCGATCATCGGGCAAGTCAACCAAAGTCCATACTTTGTTCTCATACATGGATCCCATCTCAGATTTCATGGCCTCAAGCCATTTCGCGGAATCTAGGCTCATCATCGCTTTCTCATAGTTCGTAGGTTCGTCATGGTCTAGTAACATGACTTCCAGAACAGGATTACCGTACCACTCTGGAGCGGAACGTACTCTGGTTGACCTACGAGGTTCTGTAGTAACTTGATCTGAAGTTTCATGATCATCATCATTAGCTTCCTCACTAATTGGTGTAGGCATCACTGGAACTGATTTCTGTGATGAACTACTTTCCAATTCAAGAGAAGGTACCACTACCTCATCAAGTTCTACTTTCCTCCCACTCACTTCTTTCGAGAGAAACTCCTTCTCTAGAAAGGATCCATTCTTAGCAACAAATATCTTGCCTTCGGATCTGTGATAGAAGGTGTACCCAACAGTTTCTTTTGGGTATCCTATGAAGACGCACTTCTCCGATTTGGGTTCGAGCTTATCAGGCTGAAGCTTTTTCACATAAACATCGCAGCCCCAAACTTTAAGAAACGACAGCTTAGGTTTCTTACCAAACCACAGTTCATACGATGTCGTCTCAACGGATTTAGATGGTGCCCTATTAAACGTGAATGCAGCTATCTCTAATGCATAACCCCAAAACGATAGTGGTAAATCGGCAAGAGACATCATAGATCGCACCATATCTAATAAAGTACGGTTACGACGTTCGGACACACCATTACGCTGTGGTGTTCCAGGTGACATGAGTTGCGAAACTATTCCACATTTTAAATGAAGACCAAACTCGTAACTCAAATATTTGCCTCCGCGATCAGATCGTAGAAACTTTATTTTCTTGTTACGATGATTTTCTACTTCACTCTGAAATTCTTTGAACTTTTCAAACGTTTCAAACTTGTGTTTCATTAAGTAGATATACCCATATCTGCTCAAATCATCTGTGAAGGTCAGAAAATAACGATACCCGCCGCGAGCCTCAATACTCATCGGACCGCATACATCGGTATGTATTATTTCCAATAAGTCCGTAGCTCGCTCCATTGTTCCGGAGAACGGAGTTTTAGTCATCTTGCCCATGAGGCATGGTTCGCAAGCATCAAATGATTCATAATCAAGTGATTCCAAAAGTCCATCAGTATGTAGTTTCTTCATGCGCTTTACACCAATATGACCTAAACGGCAGTGCCACAAATAAGTTGCACTATCATTACTAACTTTGCATCTTTTGGCTTCAATATTATGAATATGTGTATCACTACGATCGAGATTCAATAAACCATTTACATTGGGTGTATGACCATAGAAGGTTTTTATTCATGTAAACAGAACAACAATTATTCTCTGACTTAAATGAATAACCGTATTGCAATAAACATGATCCAATCATATTCATGCTCAACGCAAACACCAAATAACATTTATTTTGCAATAAACATGATCCATTCATATTCACGCTCAACGCAAACACTAAATAACATTTATTTAGGTTCAACACTAATCCCGAAAATAGAGGGAGTGTGCGATGGTGATCTTATCAACCTTGGAATCACTTCCAACACACATCGTCACCTCGTCATTAACTAGTCTCTGTTCATTTTGCAACTCCTATTTCGAGTTACTAATGTTAGCAACTGAACCAGTATCAAATACCCAGGGGCTACTATGAACACTAGTAAAATATACATCAATAACATGTATATCAAATATACTTTTGTTCACTTTGCCATCCTTCTTATCCGCCAAATACTTGGGGCAGTTCCACTTCCAGTGACCAGTCCCTTTGCAGTAGAAGCACTCAGTTTCAGGCTTAGGTCCAGATTTGGGCTTCTTCCCGGGAGTAGCAACTTGCTTGCTATTCTTCTTGAAGTTCCCCTTCTTTTCTTTGCCCTTTTTTTGAAACTAGTGGTCTTGTTAACCATCAACACTTGATGCCCTTTCTTGATTTCTACCTTCGTTGATTTCAGCATCACGAAGAGCTCGGGAATCGTTTTTGTCATCCCTTGCATATTAAAGTTCATCACGAAGTTCCAATAACTTGGTGATGGTGACTAGAGAATTCTGTCAATTACTATCTTATCCGGAAGATCAACTCCCACTTGATTCAAGCAACTGTAGTACTCAGACATTCTGAGCACATGCTCACTGATTGAGCTATTCTCCTCCATCTTGTAGGCAAAGTACTTGTCAGAGGTCTCATACCTCTCGACATGGGCATGAGTCTGAAATACCAATTTCATCTCTTTGGAACATCTCATATGCTCCATGGCGTTCAAAACATTTTTGAAGTCCCGATTCTAAGCCGTAAATCATGATGCACTAAACTATCAAGTAGTCATCACATCGAGATTGCTAAACGTTCATAACGTTTGCATCTACTCCTGCAATAGGTCTGTCACCTAGCGGTGCATCAAGGACATAATTCTTCTGTGCAGCAATGAGGATAATCCTCAGATCACGAAACTAGTCCGCATCATTGCTACTATCATCTTTCAACTTAGTTTTCTCTAGGAACATATCAAAAATAAAACAGAGGAGCTATACGCGAGCTATTGATCTACAACATAATTTGCAAATACTACCAGGACTAAGTTCATGATAAATTAAAGTTTAATTAAGCATATTACTCAAGAACTCCCACTTAGATAGACATCTCTCTAATCATCTAAGTGATCACGTGATCCAAATCAACTAAATCATAACCGATCATCACGTGAAATGGAGTAGTTTTCAATGGTGAACATCACTATGTTGATCATATCTACTATATGATTCACGCTCGACCTTTCGGTCTCAGTGTTCCGAGGCCATATCTGCATATGCTAGGCTCGTCAAGTTTAACCCGAGTATTCTGCGTGTGCAAAACTGGCTTGCACCCGTTGTAGATGAACATTGAGCTTATCACACCCGATAATCACGTGGTGTCTCGGCACGACGAACTTTGGCAACGGTGCATACTCAGGGAGAACACTTTTACCTTGAAATTTAGTGAGAGATCATCTTATAATGCTACCGTCAAACAAAGCAAAATAAGATGCATAAAGGATAAACATCACATGCAATCAATATAAGTGATATGATATGGCCATCATCATCTTGTGCTTGTGATCTCCATCTTCGAAGCATCGTCATGATCACCATCGTCACTGGCACGACACATTGATCTCCATCGTAGCATCGTTGTCGTCTCGCCAACTATTGCTTCTACGACTATCGCTACCGCTTAGTGATAAAGTAAAGCAATTACAGGGCGATTGCATTGCATACAATAAAGCGACAACCATATGGCTCCTGCCAGTTGCCGATAACTCAGTTACAAAACATGATCATCTCATACAATAAAATATAGCATCATGTCTTGACCATATCACATCACAACATGCCCTGCAAAAACAAGTTAGACGTCCTCTACTTTGTTGTTGCAAGTTTTACGTGGCTGCTACGGGCTGAGCAAGAACCGTTCTTACCTACGCATCAAAACCACAACGATAGTTCGTCAAGTTAGTGTTGTTTTAACCTTCACAAGGACCGGGCGTAGCCACACTCGGCTCAACTAAAGTTGGAGAAACTGACACCCGCTAGTCATCTGTGTGCAAAGCACGGCGGTAAAACCAGTCTCGCGTAAGCGTACGCGTAATGTCGGTCCGGGCCGCTTCATCCAACAATACCGCCGAACCAAAGTGTGACATGCTGGTAAACAGTATGACTTGTATCGCCCACAACTCACTTGTGTTCTATTCATGCATATAACATCTACGCATAAAACCAGGCACGGATGCCACTGTTGGGAACGTAGTAATTTCAAAATTTTCCTACGCACACACAGGATCATGATGATGCATAGCAACGAGAGGGGAGAGTGTGTCCACGTACCCTCGTAGACCGAAAGCGGAAAAGTTAGCACAACGCGGTTGATGTAGTCGTACGTCTTCACGATTCGACCGATCCAAGTACCGAACGCACGGTACCTCCGAGTTCAGCACACGTTCAGCTCGATGACGTCCCGCGAGCTCCGATCCAGCAAAGCTTCACAGGAGAGTTTCGTCAGCACGACGGCGTGGTGACGGTGATGATGATGCTACCAACGCAGGGCTTCGCCTAAGCACCGCTACGATATAATCGAGGTGGATTATGATGGAGGGGAGCACCGCACACGGCTAAGAGATCAATGATCAATTGTTGTGTCTATGGGGTGCCTCCTGGCCACGTATATAAAGGATGGAGGGGAGGAGGCCGGCCCCCTATGGGTGGTGCACCAAGTAGGGGACTCCTACTAGGAATCCTACTCCTAGTAGGAGTCCACCAAGAGGGGAAGGAAGAGGGGAAGAGGGAGAAGGAAAGAGGGGTGTTGCGCCCTCCAATCCCTTGTCCAATTCGGACCAGCAAGGGGAGGGGCGCAGCAGCCCCTGCGGCCTGCTCCTCTCTTTCCCGTATGGCCCAATAAGGCCCATAACTTCCCCCGGTGAATTCCCGTAATTCCCCGGTACTCCGAAAAATACCCGAATCAGTCGGAACCTTTCCGACGTCCGAATATAGCCTTCCAATATATCGATCTTTACCTCTCGGACATTTCGAGACTCCTCGTCATGTCCATGATCTCATCTGGGACTCCGAACAACTTCGGTACATCAAAACACAAAAACTCATAATACCGATCGTCACCGAACTTTAAGCGTGCGGACCCTACGAGTTCGAGAACTATGTAGACATGACCGAGACACTTCTCCGGTCAGTAACCAATAACGGAACCTGGATGCTCATATTGGCTCCCACATATTCTACGAAGATCTTTATCGGTCAAACCGCATAACAACATACGTTGTTCCCTTTGTCATCGGTATGTTACTTGCCCGAGATTCGATCGTCGGTATCTCAATACCTAGTTCAATCTCGTTACCGGCAAGTCTCTTTACTCGTTCCGTAATACATCATCCCGCAACTAACTTATTAGTTACAATGCTTACAAGGCTTATAGTGATGTGCATTACCGAGTGGGCCCAGAGATATCTCTCCGACAATCGGAGTGACAAATCCTAATCTCAAAATACGCCAACTCAACAAGTACCTTCGGAGACACCTATAGAGCACCTTTATAATCACCCAGTTACGTTGTGACGTTTGGCAGCACACAAAGTGTTCCTCCGGTAAACGGGAGTTGCATAATCTCATAGTCATAGGAACATATATAAGTCATGAAGAAAGCAATAACAACATACTAAACGATCAAGTGCTAAGCTAACGGAATGGGTCAAGTCAATCACATCATTCTCCTAATGATGTGATCACGTTAACCAAATGACAACTCATGTCTATGGTTAGGAAACATAACCATCTTTGATCAACGAGCTAGTCAAGTAGAGGCATACTAGTGACACTGTTTGTTTATGTATTCACACATGTATTATGTTTTCTGTTAATACAATTCTAGCATGAATAATAAACATTTATCATGAAATAAGGAAATAAATAATAACTTTATTATTGCCTTTAGGACATATTTCCTTCATGCTTAAGCACTTGGCAATTATAAAAGAAAGAGATATTTTTGGTAGTTTCCATGGCAAAAAGACATTGTACGGATTTGCCATCAGGAGACCACTATTTGTACATACATTGTAAGGATTTGCCATGGCAAATGATATAAACAGGACTTTTTGCCATGGCAAACTTTAAAAGTCGGTTACGGAAACAAATTTTTGGACCTCGGGGAATGTCTTGCACATTAGCACACTTGAAAAACAACGATGTACTCCAGACAGTTATTGACTAAATTACAGTATAATGAGGTGCTAGATTTTGATGTGAAAAACAATGTACTCCAAGAAATTTAACCCAGTACTATTGCAAATTTAACTCCAAAACATGCAGCAAGCTCAGCTCCCCGTTGGCGTACAGTACAACGCTAAAATCTTTGAGCAAAATACAGTACTCATATCACAATTTTGGAGTACAGTAGAATCCTGATGCTCTAAATTTTGGAGTACAGCCCTAAAATCTTCATAAGGCATCTCCCAAATTACCATTACTCCCTAAAATCTTGGAGTATATCTGACTGAATTTAGAGCAGCAGCTACTGAATTTTTGAGTACTATAGTAAGTAGATTCAGTCAAGCATGATTCAGTCAAAGCACTAGGGCCAAATTGGCAAACAAGACAGCTACTGAATTTAGAGCAGCAGCAAAATCAGTGCAAAATGAGATGCTTGCTGCTGCCTAGGGCCAAATTACCAGCCATGATTCTTGCTGCTGCTGCCTATGGCCAAACATAGCAGCTACTGAATTTAGAGCAGCAGCAAAATCAGTAGAAAATGAAAATTGCTTGATGCTGCCTAGCCCCATGGCTGGTAATCATGCCAAAGCACTAGGAGTAATATTCTGAACGTAGAGGGAGGCTTGACCTTGGGTTGCTGCTGCCCCATGGCTGGGTGTTGTTGCTGCCCCATGGTTGACTCCTCCTCGCCATGCATCCCAGCACGAACACCAACAGGGCACAAGGTGATGGGCCAGCTGCAGAGGCAAGAAAGAAAACAGAGGAAACAGGGCATCAGGTATGCACGCAGCAAGAAGAACAGATCGAGTGAGAGCAGCAGCCAGCGGGTGATACCTCTCGACGGCGGCGGTCTGCGCGAGCTGGAGCGGCCTCTCGACGGCGGCGTACACCTCCTCGTGCCCCGACCAGAGCAGCGCCTCCACGGGGAAGTAGAGCACCCTGCATCCACGCGCGCGCACGAATCAGTCACTAAATCCAGCGAATCTGTTTAATTGGGGCGGATCGAGGTCTCACCTCGGAGCAGAAACCACAGCTCAGGTCAGGTCAGCTCAGCTCAGCTGCCACCAGCATCCAGAGAGCTTGATGTGGGCACCGGAGCCGGCCTCCATGGCGGCGATGGAGGAGCCCCCGAACCGACGCGCGAGGCGCCGTGGTAGCCTCTGAATCCGACGGTGGGGACGCCCTGCTTTTGCTCTTCCCCATCCTTCTTCTTATTCTTCTGTGTGTCTTCGACGCCGACCGCCGCCGCAGTAGCAATGAAGCGAGAGAGAAAACGTGGCGCACAGAACCAGCGCCTCCGCCACCCAGAAGCTCGTCGCCGGCGCCTAAAATATTGATTTTTGGACCTCGGGGGGTGGTGGATTTCTGGCGCAGGCCGTGGGAGAAGACGTGTTGGGAGGAGAGGAGAGGCCTGGTGCCCTGTCGGACGCCGCACTCCCGCAGGGCAACAGCCCGAGTGCCCGCCGGCCGCCGCCCTCCCGCAGGGCAACGACACAACACTCACACCGCCCGCGCAACGGCACAACCGCCGGGCCGCCTCTCCTTCGGATCCGGCGGCGAGAAGATAAGGTAGCACTACGGCAAACAGTTAATTTACCGTCTGGAGGCTCTTTGCCGTCAGCTTTTCATCGGGCAAGACGGCAAAGAAACAATTTGCCGTCATCAGCAGACGGCAAAGAAACACAGACGATAAAATAGACTTTGCCGTCCGTGAAAAAAACACAAACGGTAAAGAGCTCACTTTGCCGTCTGCAGACGAAAACACAGACGGCAAAGTGCTTTGCCGTCTTCGTTTTTTGTTACAGACAGCAAAATGCACACATTGCCGTCTGTTAAAAAAACCAAAGACGGCAAGGCACTTTTCCGTCTGTGTTTTCGTCTGCAGACGGCAAAGTGAGAAAGCACATCACGCGGATCAACCTCGCGGATTGATGACATGGCAGCAATCCACCACCGCCCACTGCTCCTATACACGATCTACACCACACACCACCCCACCAGCTGCCCACCACACACTCCCACCGGCCTTGACACACAACCACCCACCACGCCCCCACGCAACTAGTAAAAACCAGCCCACGTGCCTCCTCTCTCAATCTCCCTGGCACTACTCCACCACCTGCCTAGACTAAAAAAAAATACTCCACCACCTGCCTGCTGCCATAGCCGGACCGCGCAGCTGCCGGCCACCGCGCGGATCCGCGCGCCACCTGCTGCCTTGCCGGACCTGCCGCTGGCCTCCGCGCGGCTCCGTGCGCCATCGTCCTCGGCCCGGCCACCCGCTTCCACGCGCCTCCGCGCGCCGCCGGCCTCGGCCCGGCCCGGCCGCCCGCCTCCGCGTGGCTCCTTGCGCCGCCGGCCTCGGAACGGCTGCCCGCCTCCGAGTGGCTCCGCCGGCCTCCGCCCTGCTCTGCGCACCGCCGGAGTCCGCCTCCTCTGCTCTTCGCGCGCCGGATTCGACCTCCGCTACTCTCCTCTGCCGCCCGCCTCCGCGCACCGGCCGGTCTCCGCTGCTCTCCACTGCGACGGTCTCCAGCGCCCGGAATAGGGTGGCGAGCTGGCGCGGTGGCGAATGGCTTGAGCTCCTCGGTCGTCCATGGTGGCATCGGTGTGCTCCTGGCCATTGAGAAAGGAAGGAGAGGGAGAGGAGCGTGGCTGCTGCTGCTCCGGTGAGCACCGGCACAGGGATGGTTGAACTGAGGCGCCCGCGTCCAGATCTAACTCCTGTAGTGTGTTGTGTAATACTGTATGCTCGTGTGTATTCCGTTCCTTTAGTGGAATAGAGTAGTTTTGTTTTAGATCAGCGAGTGATGAGTGATACTGTGTAAATAGAGTAGTTTTGGCTTGTGAAATCCATTCATTCATGGTTGATTCTTGGTAGGAGGTGTTGATAGATACTGTGGTGTTTGTTGTCTGCAATTGGACTGTTTTTTTTAAATAGAAAACATTCTTTGCCGTCTCTGGTGTTTGAGGCTGTGGGCAAAGGTGGATTATGGCAGACGGCAAAGATGGATTATGGCAGACGGCAAATGTAGTTTTCTTTGCCGTCTGTTGTTATACAGCATGACGGCAAAGACGGTTTGGCTGACGGCAAAGACTTTGCCGTCACCCCGACAAAGAGCAGACGGCAAAGCAGTGCTTTGCCGATTTAGGCGTTGCCGTCTGACTTTGCCGTCTATTGACTGATGGCAAACTCTTTGCCGTCAGTATTTCCCTCTTTGCCTGTCGTTGCTGTTAACGTGGGCATCTTTTATTTTTTTTAGTGGGGTTAATGTGGGCTAAGATATTTCTTTTTTTTAGGGGGTAGATTGGATGCTGGTTGGGCCGTGTTGGATAGCTAATTTGGGCCTTGGATCGGCAACGTTTGCCCAAAAAAAAGTATATATATACGCCTCAAAAAAATAAAGAGTGTGTATATATTAATTAAGCATGGTTCCTGAAAATAAATATTTTTATACGTATTAGATATATTCAGAGTATCACAAAAAAATCACAATTTTGAGAGAAGAAACCGATATACTTGGTTTACATCACAGTCGTCAGAGATTAAAAATCTGAGGCACGTAGTGAAACTAAAAAGTTTTGCGAGGGAATTCAAAAAAGCACTCGAAATTAAGCTACCCGGTTGGAATTCTGATATATCTAAATGGCAACGTTTATTTCCGTCTGGTATTCCAACGAGCATAGACGGGTAATAAGTTCATAATA
This sequence comes from Thinopyrum elongatum, assembly GCA_011799875.1. NCBI lineage: Eukaryota > Viridiplantae > Streptophyta > Magnoliopsida > Poales > Poaceae > Thinopyrum > Thinopyrum elongatum. The sequence goes on along the minus strand of CM022297.1, from coordinate 82,432,673 downwards.
AAATATTTATTTTTCTTATCCATTTATTTTTTATATTATTAATTTATAAAATTGCAGGGATGTGTCTGGCTATTTTGTTTTTCATTTTATGCTCTGGAGGAACGGTAAAGAACTGGTCAAGCCATGCGCGGTGAGTATTGTCGGTTACACGTTTTAAGACATTCGACGTGAAATATTCATAATAACTACATATATTATTTGTGCAGGATGGGTATGAGTTGAGAAAGTATTTTCTATTATACTTGCTAAAACATCGTGGGAATGAAGCTAAAGGCAACTTCTCTGATATTGTGCAAGAATTTCTTAAGCGCATCAAGTAGATCTTAATAATTTGTAATAGATGTTTAGTTGGAACATCGCTCAATTTTTTACACGGACATGTCGTCAATTTTTCTTTTTGTTATCAATTTATATTGCAAGTGAAGTTGACTTCAATTATTAATTTATTGTGTACGTGCTATATTTTCTGTATGTGTGAAAGTTAGTATGCATTATCTTTATATAACTCTTGCAACATATTTCAAGATCCCGTGGCAACGCACGGGCATTCTACTAGTGGTCATATGTTTGTTAAACAGTTTTGCTAAGTCTCAGTCGACTTAGACTTCGTTATGTCTCAGTCGATAATATCTTCTTTTGATTTTGCATGAAGATTCGTGTAAACATTCTTTTCAGTTTTTTCTTTTTCTTCTTACATATTATATCACTTGACTTAGACTTAGTTAAGTCTCAGTCGACTGAGACCTAGCCAGACCCTTTGTTAAATTGCAGGGAGGCACGAAGCACCCAGGAGGTGACGGCACCGTCGCAGCGGACGAGGGACGCGCCGTCGCAGCGGCCTTCAGAGGACGGAGGCAAGAGACGCGCCTACGGTGCAGCGTCGAGGAGATCCGGTGGACGTGCGCCACGCCGGAGGTGGCGCTCACTGTGCCCCGAGCTCTGGCGCCGGTCGGACAACAGCGACGGCGACGAAAGGCACAGAGGGACCCAGCCAGAGTCCAGAGGGAAGGACGACGCCCCTGGCGGCGGCGCGCTGGCCGGTCAGCACACACGTGCTCTGGCCCGCGACGGCCTGGCCGCGGCGAGGCACGCGTGCAGTAACGCGGAGCATGCATCATCAGCCTCGTGGAGATGAGCGTGCCAGCAAGGACACAACATGGTGCTGCATCTCAGGTCAGCACAATATCTAACTTCCATCCATCTGTCTTGTGTAGCCTGGCAGGATACGTACAAGTATCATGCGCATCTGGGAGCATCATCCTCCGGTACATGGAGGAGACAGACGCGTGAGCGCCATGGCAGCAGCGCCTCCTTACGAGTCTTGTCCGGCCGGCCGGTGGGCTGGTCAGGAAGGCGACGCGTGAGAACTCACGCATGGAGGAGCCCACGTACGGGAGGGGCTTGATCAGATCGCATCTGGTTGAGAAAACTCACCAGGCGCATGGCTGAGTGTGAGGAAAGTCTTCAAAGCCCACGCGCATGGGTTTTCGGCTCCCTTCCCGTGCAGGGGGCCGGGATGCACGCGACATGGACCAGGCCGCCCACCGGCTTTGTCTCTCGCCGTTCAAGACGATGACACTCCGGGGGGCCGCAGCTAGCCCCCGGTGCAACCTTCACCGTGCGTCCCTCAAGCAGCGAAGGTGACATGCCAGGGCTGCCGTAGCCCTTGGTTCGGTGGCTGCTGCTGGTGTGCACCCCGTGCACTCCCCATCGGCAATTCCCTCGGGGAGGACTCCGGCGAGAACGGCAACGGCACGCCAGGGTTGTCGTTCATGTGCAGCCCCGGCGATCCCTTCATGCCGGACTCATCATCGGCGACTACGCCCCGGGGTTGCCGTTCATATGCAGGCCCCGGCAATCCCATCATGCCGGACTCACCACAGGCAACGACGACACCGGAGTTACCGCTCGTGTGCAGCCCCCGACGGTTCCTTCATGCCGGACTCTTCACCGGCGACAACGTGCCGGGAACTGACACTCGCACGCAATTCCCTGTGCGCCCTCCACTCAAGACAATGATGCCGGGGTGGCCGCTCGTGTGCAACCCCCGACGATCCCATCATGCCGGACTCGTCACCGGCGACGACACGCCGGGGTGGCCGTTCGTGTGCAACCCCCGACGATCCATCATGCCGGACTCGTCACCGGCGACGACACGCCGGGGTTGCCGTTCGTGCGCAACCCACGGTGATCCCTTCATGCCGGACCGATCACCGGCGACGACGCGCCCGGGTTGCCGTTTCGTGTGCAGCCCCCGCGATCCTTCACGCCGGACCCATCACCGGCGACTTCCGCGGGGACGACGACCGCCGGGGCCTAGTAGCCCTCGGTGCACTCTCCATCGGCGACTCCCGCGAGACGACGATGACGACGCCGGGGCCGTGTAGCCCCCGGTGCACTCTCCACCGGCGACTCCCGCGAGGACGACGACGTGTCGGGGCCATGCAGCCCCTATTGCACTCTCCCCGGGTGCACTCTCTGCGGCAGACTGGCGACGTGCCACGGCTGCGCAACCCGGGAGCATTGTCTGCCGGCCACACTCACGTGCCGACCTGCCTTGAAGACGACAACGTTGGGGTTGCCGTTCGTGCGCAGCCCCCGGTGATCCCTTCATGCTGGACTCTCCACCGGCGACGACGTGCTTGGATTGCCGCTCGTGCGCAGCCCCCGGCTTGCGACAACGACGTATCCGCGGGGCGCCATCTACACCGCCTCTGACATCGAGTGCCCCCAAGGAGGGGCGTCGTCTACGCCTCCGCCGATACGTAGCCCGGCCAGGGCAATGAGCCATGTACATCGCCACCATGGCAGAGCCCGTGCAAGACGGGCGGCGTCTGCATAGTCGCGGACATGGCCCATCGTTGGGCTTCGTTCGCGCCGACTCTCGGCTCGACAAGGCGGCTGGCTACACCGACACGCTTGTTGAGTGGGCGTTACCGCCCAAGTCTACAACACCCACACCGACGCACATCATCAACATCGTCCTAGCGCTGGCGAGGCAAAGCTATACTCCACCGACATGTCTTTATCCGATGAAGCAAACCACTACTTGATATGCTGACGAGGCAATGTCAAGTCATCCAATCCGACACCGACAAGGCGGACATCACCAGGCTGGGCACCGACGAGACGAAGGCCGCCAACATCTTCATCATCGGACATCGACACGGTGGAGGGGCATGGCTAAGCATAGCTGGAGCGATGGGTGTATCGCTCTCCCCTTCCACTTCATCACCATCTACACCAACCTCACGGAGAAGACGAGACCAGAAGACGACGACCATTGCAGCAGCTTAATCGGAGGTGGTTCGCGAGCTTGACTCGCGGACGTAATTAAGCGGGAGCTTTCCGAGGCCCCGTGAACCAGAACCTCACATCGCCGAAGTCATTTTGGCCGCGCCAGCAGGCCACGGAGCGCATCCTTAATAGGGACTTTGTAATTTTGTTTCTCGACACGAGATTAATAAAAATACATATTTCCCTATGTCTTTTCTTTGTGTACTTAGTACACTGGCACGCCCGCGTTATTTTTATTTTTCCGTGCCAAACACTAGTGACACCTCGTACCGTATATTAAATATTGTGTTGTATACAAAGTTTTCACTATTTATCAAATATTGGTATTTCAGTAGTTGGTCCACCAACAGAGTACTACTTTTTTCAGTCTAGCGGGTCCAGAGCATTACTTTTTGTCAGACAGGGCCGTGCATACATCAGCCTCTTCTCTCTCCCTTGTAAACAAATCCATAGACTTTATTTCATCTTAGCAAAGTAAAAACATTCTTATCTTTTAAACTATAATTTCGTATTTGAAATAATTTATATATTTGAATTCTTGACGCCAAGACCTTTAAAACTAGACCGATCTTGAATACATTTCAAACACATTTAAATTCTAACATTTCACATTTCGTATGTGGAACTAACATATTTCACATTTCACATTAGAATTTCACTTTCCATGGTTACTATTTCACAATGCATAGCCTACATTTCATTTTTCACTGGCTTGTTTCATAAAAAACATTTTCCAATTGTACATTTATCAAAAAAACTATTTCACTCTTTTGAAATAAATTATTTCACATTTTCAAACAATTAATGATACATTATAATTTCACTTTCTGTGGTTGCTAGTTCACAATTCAGAAGCTACATTTTCACTTTTCGCTGGCTTGTTCGACAAAAATCACATCAATTTAATTTGCATATTTTTGAAATAACATATTTCACTCTTTTGAAAATAAACGGTTACACATTTCCAAATAATCAGTTTCACAATTTCATATTTTTTTCACTTTCAAAACCAATATTTCACTTCCACTGTCTTGTTTCACAAAAAACACATTTTCAAGTGAAATAGGTTTATTTCACATACGAAATGTGAAATGTTGGAATTTGAATGTGTTTGAAATGTATTCAAGATCGATCTAGTTTTAAAGGTCTTGACGTCAAGAGTTCAAATATATAAATTATTTCAAATACAAAATTATGGTTTAAAAGATAAGAATGTTTTTACTTTGGTTAAGATGAAAAAAAGTCCATGGATTTGTTTGCAATGAAGAGCGAAAAGACATATGCATGCGCGTGTGTGAGAAGAGAGAGAGAGAGAGAGAGAGAGAGAGAGAGAGAGAGAGAGAGAGAGAGAGAGAGAGAGAGAGAGCTATAACATCAATACCTGCCATGCAAGGACAAAAAGTGTGGGACAGTAGCTGTATTAGACTGGATATTCAGTTTGTATAGTAAAAAAAAAGGAAAAATAAGTATTTTTTTTGGACCGAATCTTAAAGCAGCTATTGAATGATGAGATTATCACCGGTACGAGACGGAACCGCTCAATATGACTTTCCCGGGAGGGAAGTGCAGATGGCGAACCCCATCACGCCGAGATGCGGCAGCGCCGACGACGCGCCGCGACCCATGCCACACTTGGATGACGGCATGCTCTCCGAAATTCTGTACCGGCTGCCCACCAAGGACGCCTACCGTGTCGCCGCCGTCAGTCCATGGTGACACGGTGCTCTCCCTGCCGACGTTCCTCAGCCGCCATCTCTCCCCGCGGCCGCTCCCGCTCCTTGACGATCGCCCGTACGCGCTCGTCATCCAGCCGCGGCGCAACGTCGGCTACTTCACCCACCTCACCCTTGTCCCCATCGAACCCACGGATCGCGTCCCCGTCAACATCCCTCTTGTGACGACCCCGGCTTAATCGTGCACTAATCATACACGCAAATGCGCACGATCAAGCCTAAGGACTCACTTGAAGATATCACAACACAACTCTAAAACATAAATAAAGTCATATAAGCTTTATATTACAAGCCAGGGCCTCGAGGGCTCGAATACATAGCTCGATGGCATACAAGCGTCAGCGGAAGCATTAGATATCTGAGTACAGATATATCACAGAGAGAGAAAAAGGCCTTCACAGAGGTGGGGTAAAATAAAATACTACTATCGAAAGGCGTAGGTCTCCTGCCCTGGACCCTCCGATCCTACTCCTGGTCGTCAGTCGGCTCCTCGTAGTAGTAGTACTCGCCAGGCGGGTAGTAGTACTGGTCGTCGGCTGGGGCGTCTGGCTCAGGGGCTCCGTCGTCTGGTGGCATCAAATGGAATATGGGGAAAAAGAAAATAAAGCAAACGTGAGTACTCATCCGAAGTACTCAGCAAGCAAGGATCTACACTACATATGCATCATTTTCAAAGGGGGCTGTATATGTGGACTGGGCTGCAGAAATGCCAGAATAGAGGGGGAAAGCCTAGTCTATCGAAGACTAGCATCTTCATCAATCTTCGTCAGTCTTGCAGCAATAGAAGAGATCAGATGAACATAATGTAGTAGTAGTAGTATCATCAACCTCGACTTGAGATCCTTTCTCGACTCCCTGCGAGAAAGCAATCCCAGAGCCGTACTATCCAGTTCTCATCACATGTTCTAGTTGTACCGATCGGGATACAACTCCGAGTGTCCGTTACCGTAGGACAGGCTATCGATAGAAGTTTCTTCCCTGCAGGGGTGCACCAACTTACCCACCACGCTCGCTTAACTCCGGCCGGACACACTTTTCTGGGTCATGCCCGGCCTCGGCTAAGCAACACGCCGCAACCCGACCAAATACTTAACAGAGAGGTCAGCACGCCGGACTAACCTATGCCCCCAGGGGTCTTGGGCCATCGCCCCGGACGCTCCTGCACGTTGCGTACACCGCCGGTGAGCAGACCTAGCAACCCCTTAATACAAGCGCGGTTGCGTTCCCAGTCCAACCCAGCGTGTGCCGCTCAGTTGCTGACGTCTATTAAGCTTCGGCTGAAGTATACGACGCAGAACGCCCATACTATGCCCACGTGATGGTTAGTGCTATCGGGCCAGAGGCCCCTCGGATCAAATATCCAAACCGTAGTGGATTAGGAGCGCGCGGAAACGAGCAGAGACTCACGATCGATGTGACCCCGTCGCCCCGTCTCGAGGACTTGCGGCAAGGGCTAAGAATGCCCGGCCACGCCTCGTAGTTATCTCGCGGGCACCATCCAGGTCAACCCGACTCCACATCACTTCGCGTTAAGCTCGCGCGGGTACCCCTCAGGGCCGACCCGTCTTTAGTATCATGGTTTAGTGCAAGTCAACTCATCAACAATAACTGTGTGTCTGGCACCAGGGGAGCCCTGAGGAATCACCCTCGATGGAACCCCACTTGATGTTATCATCAAGGTGAACAAAGGAGGAATCACCCTCGAGGTCCACACTTGAGGGGTTGCACGACGATGTCGTTATCGGGGGTGGTGTAGGAGGAATCACCCTCGCTTACCACGACCGGGTAACTAACCTACAAGGTTAACATCAGAAGTGCTGACGAGGTATCACCCTCGACACTCGACGATAACCTAGCAGTGTCGGCAACTAAGGTGGAAGTGATGTGCGGTGCCCGGGTCTGGTCTTCAATCCCGATGATCGGGTCTTCTGATATCCAGCAGGGCAGTCGGGATCAAGTGGAGGTCTCTGTCGTGTCTCTACCCAGCCTATACTACGCAGTCTAGGATAACCAGTAAGGTAGCAAGGCAGGTTACAATAAACAGGCTATGCAACAGATATAGGAAACAGTAGCAGTAGCAGTTCTAATGCAAGCATAAGAGAGAAGAGAATAGGCGATATAGGCATGTTCAAAATGGGGATGCTTGCCTGTTTGCTCTGGGGCAAGGGCAAGGTCGTCGGTGGTATCGTCGGGGACGTAGTCGTACTCCTGAGCTGCGTCTGCCTCGGGAGCTACGTCAACGGCGGGGTCTACCGAGAGAGAAGAGGGGGAAGAAACAGGTAAACATAATGCAAACAAATGCAATACGGTGCGTGTGATGCTATGATGCAGTGCAGGGTTGCCTAATTATGCATCTAAGTCATTTTAGTTATTTTTAGAATTAATCTGGGATTTAATATCCGACGTGTGTGCACTATTCATCTGCCGGATTCGGGTCCAGAGCTACGAGTTCTTCTACGTAGGGGGTTCCGATGAAGAAACAGACGGCACGATCAGACTCGGCTCGTCGTTCTGAGCAACTTTCATGTTTTAACTTTTTCGATCCGAGCTACGGTTTAAAAGTTATTAATTTTTAAAGTTTATTTGAATTTCTGGAATTTATTTATTTAATAAACTCAACATTATCCAGAATAGTGCCTGATGATGTCAGCATTGCGTGAGGATGACGTCAGCATGCAACAGTGGCGCTGACTGGTCAAATATGACATGTGGGTCCAGTGGGACCCACCTGTCAGCCTCTGTTATTTTTAACAGTGGGCTAATTTTAATTCCAGGGTTAATTAGGGGACGGGCCCCACTTGTCAGTGTCTAGTTATCTAACTAATTAACTTTTAATTATAAAAACGTTTTAGTTAATCTAATTACACGGTGGGGCCCGTATGTCAGTGACTGGGTTGCCCAGTCAGCACCGTTGACTGGGTCAACCAGTCGACTGGGGTCCGCGGGGCCCAGCGTCAGTGACTCTGGGGGCGGGCCCGTCTGCGCCACGTAGGCGGTGGCCGGCGTCTCGCCGCCGGCGACGCCAGAACGCGGCGGAGAGCCTCGGCTCTCGCCGGAATTCACCTACAGACCGCCGTTCGGCACGCGGCTTGACTCATTCGAAAGGGCGCCCGCCCGCGAGTCGAGTGGTGGGGTTGGTTTCGCCGGACCTGGCCGGAAACTTCGCTGGCGTCGAGGTCTGCGGCGGAGCGGCTACGGGCGTCGACGCAAACGGTGCTGCAGCGCGCCAGGCGGCAAATGGAGGTGCTGGGGAGGTGCTGCGCAATGTGTCGAGCACAAAGGGCTCGGCCCTGTGACCAACTGATCACCGGAATGACGCCGGCGATGAGCGCGGGCGGCGGCGCTGTCGGGCACATGTCGGGCTAGAGGCTAGAGGGCTAGGGGAAGCGCGTGCGGGGGCGTGTTGGACTCGCACGAGCTCCAGGAGCACGGTGCGCGACTCAGGCGAGCGTGCTAAGGGCCACAGCAATGGCGTTGAGCTCGTCGGCGGCGGGCAGAGCACGGACTTGGGGCACCTAGCTACGGCGCGCAGCGAGGGTTCTGGAGGGAGGAGAAGGGCGGCAAGCTCACCTCGCGGCACGCACCTAAGGCCATTGGGGGGATTAGTAGCTGCTGCGCTCGCCGGAGTCGGAGAAAGCCGACGGTGTCCCGAGGAGGAAGATGACGGAGATCCGGCGTTGCCGTGCTCCTCAGCTCCGTTCGGTTGCTCTAGGGGACGGGGTCGTCCGTGGCGCTCCTTCCCGGCACCTCCAGGCGACGTGGGGAGACCGGTGGCCACGGCGGTGCCGAAGCGCGGCGACGGCGGCGCTCGGGTGCCGTGGATCTGGAGGGGAAGAGAAGGTGAGGCGAGCGAGGGAGAGGACGGGGGAGTGGATAGAGTGGCCAGGGGGGAAGCACTGGGGCTTGCCCCTATCCCCTCGGGTGGCTGCGGCGTCGGTGGCCGTCGGCGTGTCGCGCTGCGACCGGTGCGCGCCGGCGCGACCACGGAGAGAATGACACGGCGAGGGAGAGAGGAGGAGATGGGCCAGCTGGGCTGGGCCAGTGCACTGTGCACTTGGTCCAGTCCAGCTTTAGCCTTTTTCTTTTTCTTATTTTCTGTTTTCTTTTCTTTTCTGTTTTGTTAATGGTTAGGCCTCTTTTACTATTTTGTAAAATATGGGAGTTGACCCAAATAACACCATGCAACATTGCCTTTCACCAAAAATTGGTTTGGGAAATGTTGGAACTCTTTTGAATTAAAAATGATTTTAAATGGATTTAAATATTCTGTTTTGGTGCTATTCCTAATGGTTTGAGCGAATTATCTAACTCCAAATATTTTGATAATGGTTTTATAAATGTTCCTGGATTATTTGCCATCTAATGAACATTTTCCCATCAGAATTTGAACAACTCCATATTTCACTTTTGAATTTGAGTTGATTTTGAGATGTGAATTTGAATTGGATCATTAACCCATATGACTTGGCACTCCAAATGATCATGACTTGGCAGTTTTAACAGAGTGTCACAGAGCTTATTACAAGGGGTGTTACAAGTTCTCCTCCTCTAAAAGAAATTCTCGTCCCGAGAATTTAGGAGGTAGAAGAAAAGAGTCTGGGATATTCTTCCCGAAGATGATCCTCGCGTTCCCAAGTGGCTTCATCTTCAGTGTGATTCGACCACTGCACTTTTAGGAACTTGGTCGTCTTCTGACGAGTTCGACGTTCAGATTCGTCGAGGATGCGGATCGGATGCTCCTTATAAGAAAGATCATCTTGTAGCTCGAGCATCTCATGATCCACTGCACGGTGCGGGGATTCCTTGAAGCACTTACGAAGTTGCGACACGTGGAAGACATCATGAATATGGGAGAATTGCGGTGGCAACTCCAATTTATATGCCACCTGTCCACGTCTAGCCACGATGCGGAAAGGACCAATATAGCGAGGAGCTAGCTTGCCCTTGATTCCGAAACGACGGGTGCCCTTCATTGGAGTGACACGAAGATAGGCTTGATCACCAGGTTGATAGATCACACCCCATCGCTTGCGATCATAATTACTCTTCTGACGGTCTTGAGCTGCTTTGAGATTCTCCCGGACAATTCGGACTTGTTCTTCGGCATGTTGAATTATGTCCGGTCCAACAAGAGGTCGTTCCCCAGTTTCTGACCAATTCAGAGGGGTTCGACATTTACGACCATAAAGAACCTCAAAGGGGGCCATTTTCAAGCTGGCTTGGTAGCTGTTGTTATAAGAGAACTCGGCATACGGGAGAGATTCCTCCCATTTCTTACCGAAGGATATAACACAAGCTCGAAGCATATCTTCAAGCACTTGATTAACGCGCTCAACTTGGCCTTGGGATTGTGGATGATAAGCTGAACTCCAGGTAATATGAGTTCCCATTGCTTTCTGGAAACTTTCCCAGAAATGTCCAGTGAAAATGCTGCCACGGTCTGAACTGATTTCTTTGGGAATACCATGGAGTGAAACAATTTTGGAGATATATAGCTCTGCTAACTGACTGGCAGTAATAGTCTCCTTAACTGGCAGAAAGTGTGCAACCTTGGAAAGTTGGTCAACGACGACAAGAATAGCATCGTGACCCTTCTGAGACTTGGGAAGACCAGTAATGAAGTCCATTTGCACTTTATCCCACTTCCATAGAGGAATAGGGAGCGGTTGCAGAATTCCAGCAGGTTTCTGATGTTCTGCCTTGACGCGACGACAAACGTCACACTCGGCAGCGTATCGAGCAATGTCCTGTTTCATTCTAGACCACCAGTACCTTTGACGAAGATCTCGATACATTTTGGTACTACCCGGATGGATAGATAGCGGTGTATCATGGGCCTCCTTCATGACTTTGTCGGTCATCAGCTCGAAGCGAGGTACTACAATGCGGTCTCGGAAGTACAAGGTTCCATCTTCAGCAATCGAGAAATCCCTGTACTTTTGAAGGTGAAGTTCTTTCTTCATTAGACCAATTTCAGCATCTTTGGCTTGCGCAATCTTGACAGCTTTCTCAAGATCTGGCTGTATCACAAGGTTATTAAGAGAACCTTGCGGGACGATGCAGAGATTCAGCTTGCGCAATTCTTCATATAGCTGGGGTTGAGCTTGCTTTACCATGAGGTTGCTACAGTATGACTTGCGGCTCAAAGCATCAGCCATCACATTAGCTTTGCCAGGAGTGTAGGAAATACCACAGTCATAATCGGTGATTGTTTCCAACCATCGCTGCTGACGAAGATTAAGTTCCGGTTGAGTGAATAAGTACTTCAAGCTCTGATGATCGGTGTAAATCTCACACCGATTACCAAGGAGGTAGTGACGCCACTGCTTCAAAGCATAAATCACAGCAGCAAGTTCGAGGTCATGCACTGGGTAATTATCTTCATGTGGACGCAGTTGTCGCGAAGCATAAGCAATTACTCTTCGCTCTTGCATTAGGACACAACCTAGTCCTTGGCGAGATGCGTCGCAGAAGATCACGAAATCTTTACGAGAGTCTGGAGGAGCAAGGACTGGAGCAGAAGTCAGCTTGTCCTTGAGGGTCTGGAAGCTTTCCTGACATTTGTCTGTCCACTCAAACTTAACGCCTTTGTGAAGCAGATTAGTCAGGGGCTTGGAAATCTTGGAGAAATTCTCGATGAAACGGCGGCAATAACTTGCAAGCCCGAGGAAACTTCTGACTTGCTTAACATTCTTCGGAGGGGTCCAGTCAAGAATAGCTTGAACTCGCTCCGGGTTAACTGCGATACCATCCTTGGAGATGACATGCCCAAGGTATGTTACCTCAGAAAGCCAGAATTCACACTTAGAGTACTTGGCATATAACTTGTGCTCTCGTAGTCTCTCCAGAACAAGACGAAGGTGCTCAGCATGTTCTTCTTTGTTCTTCGAATAAAGCAGAATATCATCCAGATATACCACGACGAATTTGTCGAGGTAATCCATGAATATGTAATTCATTAGGCGAGAGAATGTAGCTGGAGCGTTTGTTAAGCCAAACGACATGACGGTGTACTCGTATGAACCATAGCGAGTAACAAATGCAGTCTTCGGAATATCCTCTTCACGGACTCGGATCTGGTGATAACCCAACCTCAAGTCGAGTTTAGAAAACACCGAAATTGATCAACTCGCTGGATCCTACTCTCCGTGTGCACTCTGATGCAGAATCCGGTCTTATCGAATGACAACTCGGAGTATAATACAACTCGGAGAGAAAGGTTAAACAAAACAATGGAAAGGAAAATGATTATCAAACTAATCAGATCAAAGACAGGGAAATCGCACTGAATCCAGCTCTCCGGGTGGATAGAATTAACGAGAACCTAAATGCCGGTGTTAGTAAATTTTATTAAACCCGAATAGACGAGAGATTAGAATCCCAGAGTAAAGACGAGGAATAAAAGATCCTAATACCACCCAGTTGGCGACGTGGGCCCGTAAGCCACACAGCCAAGTTAGTAAAACAGTTTTTTGACCACTAGACTCAACTTCGGCCAAGGAATTGGGAAGGGGGATACCTAGAGGCAGTCGGCTTTGATACCAACCTGTGACGACCCCGGCTTAATCGTGCACTAATCATACACGCAAATGCGCATGATCAAGCCTAAGGACTCACTTGAAGATATCACAACACAACTCTAAACCATAAATAAAGTCATACAAGCTTTATATTACAAGCCAGGGCCTCGAGGGATCGAATACATAGCTCGATGGCATACAAGCGTCAGCGGAAGCATTAGATATCTGAGTACAGATATATCACAGAGAGAGAAAAAGGCCTTCACAGAGGCGGGGTAAAATAAAATACTACGATCGAAAGGCGTAGGCCTCCTACCCTGGACCCTCCGATCCTACTCCTGGTCGTCAGTCGGCTCCTCGTAGTAGTAGTACTCGCCAGGCGGGTAGTAGTACTGGTCGTCGGCTGGGGCGTCTGGCTCAGGGGCTCCGTCGTCTGGTGGCATCAAATGGAATATGGGGAAAAAGAAAATAAAGCAAATGTGAGTACTCATCCGAAGTACTCAGCAAGCAAGGATCTACACTACATATGCATCATTTTCAAAGGGGGCTGTATATGTGGACTGGGCTGCAGAAATGCCAGAATAGAGGGGGAAAGCCTAGTCCTATCGAAGACTAGCATCTTCATCCATCTTCGTCAGTCTTGCAGCAATAGAAGAGATCAGATGAACATAATGTAAAGCAGTAGTAGTAGTATCATCAACCTCGACCTGAGATCCTTTCTCGACTCCCTGCGAGAAAGCAATCCCAGAGCCGTACTATCCAGTTCTCATCACATGTTCTAGTTGTACCGATCGGGATACAACTCCGAGTGTCCGTTACCGTAGGACAGGCTATCGATAGAAGTTTCTTCCCTGCAGGGGTGCACCAACTTACCCACCACGCTCGCTTAACTCCGGCCGGACACACTTTTCTGGGTCATGCCCGGCCTCGGCTAAGCAAAACACCGCAACCCGACCAAATACTTAACAGAGAGGTCAACACGCCGGACTAACCTATGCCCCCAGGGGTCTTGGGCCATCGCCCCGGACGCTCCTGCACGTTGCGTACACCGCCGGTGAGCAGACCTAGCAATGCCTTAATACAAGCGCGGTTGCGTTCCCAGTCCAACCCAGCGTGTGCCGCTCAGTTGCTGACGTCTATTAAGCTTCGGCTGAAGTATACGACGCAGAACGCCCATACTATGCCCACGTGATGGTTAGTGTTATCGGGCCAGAGGCCCCTCGGATCAAATATCCAAACCGTAGTGGATTAGGAGCGCGCGGAAACGAGCAGAGACTCACGATCGATGTGACCCCGTCGCCCCGTCTCGAGGACTTGCGGCAAGGGCTAAGAATGCCCGGCCACGCCTCGTAGTTATCTCGCGGGCACCATCCAGGTCAACCCGACTCCACATCACTTCGCGTTAAGCTCGCGCGGGTACCCCTCAGGGCCGACCCGTCTTTAGTATCATGGTTTAGTGCAAGTCAACTCATCAACAGTAACTGTGTGTCTGACACCAGGGGAGCCCTGAGGAATCACCCTCGATGGAACCCCACCTGATGTTATCATCAAGGTGAACGAAGGAGGAATCACCCTCGAGGTCCACACTTTAGGGGTTGCACGACGATGTCGTTATCGGGGGTGGTGTAGGAGGAATCACCCTCGCTTACCACGACCGAGTAACTAACCTACAAGGTTAACATCAGAAGTGTTGACGAGGTATCACCCTCGGCACTCGACGGTAACCCAGCAGTGTCGGCAACTAAGGTGAAAGTGATGTGCGGTGCCCGGGTCTGGTCTTCAATCCCGATGATCGGGTCTTCTGATATCCAGCAGGGCAGTCGGGATCAAGTGGAGGTCTCTGTCGTGTCTGTACCCAGCCTATACTAAGCAGTCTAGGATAACCAGTAAGGTAGCAAGGCAGGTTACAATAAATAGGCTATGCAACAGATATAGGAAACAGTAGCAGTAGCAGTTCTAATGCAAGCATAAGAGAGAAGAGAATAGGCGATATAGGCATGTTCAAAATGGGGGTGCTTGCCTGTTTGCTCTGGGGCAAGGGCAAGGTCGTCGGTGGTATCGTCGGGGACGTAGTCGTACTCCTGAGCTGCGTCTGCCTCGGGAGCTACGTCAACGTCGGGGTCTACCGAGAGAGAAGAGGGGGAAGAAATAGGTAAACATAATGCAAACAAATGCAATACGGTGTGTGTGATGTTATGATGTAGTGCAGGGTTGCCTAATTATGCATCTAAGTCATTTTAGTTATTTTTAGAATTAATCTGGGATTTAATATCCGACGTGTGTGCACTATTAATCTGCCGGATTCGGGTCCGGAGCTACGAGTTCTTCTACGTAGGGGGTTCCGATGGAGAAACAGATGGCACGATCAGACTCGGCTCGTCGTTCTGAGCAACTTTCATGTTTTAACTTTTTTGATCCGAGCTACGGTTTAAAAGTTATTAATTTTTAAAGTTTATTTGAATTTCTGGAATTTATTTATTTAATAAACTCAACATTATCCAGAATAGTGCCTGATGATGTCAGCATTGCGTGAGGATGACGTCAGCATGCAACAGTGGCGCTGACTGGTCAAATATGACATGTGGGTCCAGTGGGACCCACCTGTCAGCCTCTGTTATTTTTAACAGTGGGCTAATTTTAATTCCAGGGTTAATTAGGGGACGGGCCCCACTTGTGAGTGTCTAGTTATCTAACTAATTAACTTTTAATTATAAAAACGTTTTAGTTAATCTAATTACACGGTGGGGCCCGTATGTCAGTGACTGGGTTGCCCAGTCAGCACCGTTGACTGGGTCAACCAGTCGACTGGGGTCCGCGGGGCCCAGCGTCAGTGACTCTGGGGGCGGGCCCATCTGCGCCACGTAGGCGGTGGCCGGCGTCTCGCCGCCGGCGACGCCAGAACGCAGCGGAGAGCCTTGGCTCTCGCCGGAATTCACTTACAGACCGTCGTTCGGCACGCGGCTTGACTCATTCGAAAGGGCGCCCGCCCGCGAGTCGAGTGGTGGGGTTGGTTTCGCCGGACCTGGCCGGAAACTTCGCCGGTGTCGAGGTCTGCGGCGGAGCGGCTACGGGTGTCGACGCAAACGGTGTTGCAGCGCGCCAGGCGGCAAATGGAGGTGCTGGGGAGGTGCTGCGCAATGTGTCGAGCACAAAGGGCTCGGCCCTGTAACCAACTGATCACCGGAATGACGCCAGCGATGAGCGCGGGCGGCGGCGCTGTCGGGCACATGTCGGGCTAGAGGCTAGAGGGCTCGGGGAAGCGCGTGCGGGGGCGTGTTGGACTCGCACGAGCTCCAGGAGCACGGTGCGCGACTCAGGCGAGCGTGCTAAGGGCCACAGCAACGGCGTTGAGCTCGTCGGCGGCGGGCAGAGCACGGGCTTGGGGCACCTAGCTACGGCGCGCATCGAGGGTTCTGGAGGGAGGAGAAGGGCGGCAAGCTCACCTCGCGGCACGCACGTAAGGCCGTTGGGGGGATTAGTAGCTGCCGCGCTCGCCGGAGTCGGAGAAAGCCGACGGTGTCCCGAGGAGGAAGATGACAGAGATCCGGCGTTGCCGTGCTCCTCAGCTCCGTTCGGTTGCTCCAGCGGACGCGGTCGTCCGTGGCGCTCCTTCCCGGCACCTCCAGGCGACGTGGGGAGACCGGTGGCCACGGCGGTGCCGAAGCGCGGCGACGGCGGCGCTCGGGTGCCGTGGATCTGGAGGGGAAGAGAAGGCGAGGCGAGCGAGGGAGAGGACGGGGGAGTGGATAGAGTGGCCAGGGGGGAAGCACTGGGGCTTGCCCTTCTCCCCTCGGGTGGCTGCGGCGTCGGTGGCCGTCGGCGTGTCGCGCTGCGACCACGGAGAGAATGACACGGCGAGGGAGAGAGGAGGAGATGGGCCAGCTGGGCTGGGCCAGTGCACTGTGCACTTGGTCCAGTCCAGCTTTAGCCTTTTTCTTTTTCTTATTTTCTGTTTTGTTAATGGTTAGGCCTCTTTTACTATTTTATAAAATATGGGAGTTGACCCAAATAACACCATGCAACATTGCCTTTCACCAAAAATTGGTTTGGGAAATGTTGGAACTCTTTTGAATTAAAAATGATTTTAAATGGATTTAAATATTCTGTTTTCGTGCTATTCCAAATGGTTTGAGCGAATTATCTAACTCCAAATATTTTGACAATGGTTTTATAAATGTTCCTGGATTATTTGCCATCTAATGAACATTTTCCCATCAGAATTTGAACAACTCCATATTTCACTTTTGAATTTGAGTTGATTTTCAGATGTGAATTTGATTTGGATCATTAACCCATATGACTTGGCACTGCAAATGATCATGACTTAGCAATTTTAACAGAGTGTCACAGAGCTTATTACAAGGGGGTGTTACACCTCTCCAGCGCAAGTACATGGCCACGAACTCCGACCCATAGCCCTGCCTTCTTTGACACGGCTGGAGACGACTCGGTGTTCCAACTTCTCCACTCCACAGGCACAGACGATCCCGCTTCTCCTACGGCGGACGACTACGACGACGTTGATCGGCATGGCCACGATCTACCTGTGGATGTCGGCATCTCGTCTGGCCAGGCCACCACGACAACTGACACGGACGCCTCGGCTGGGGATGTTGTGCCGGCGCCGCCGTTGGGAGAGCGCCTAGAAGATTACGTCGTCTTCTTCGAGCGCACCGTCCCGATGCTCGACATCTCGATCGTGGCGTCGCACGGCCGTCTGCTGCTGGGCTGCAGCCGGAGCCGCTACTATGTGTGCGACCCAGCCGCGAACCGCTGGCTCGCGCTCCCCCCGTCCACCATCGCGCCGGTCAGCGTCGCCAACACGGGTTTCCACTACGACGCGTCCACCGACCTGCTCGCCTTCACCGTGGTCCTCCTCGCCCGGCGCCGGCGTCAGCGCGTGCGCGTGGAGACCTTCAGGTCCGCGGCCGGAAGGTGGGACGCAAGGGAGCTCGCCGTGAGTGGCGCCGCTCGCTGCCTCGGCACGGCGTCCCACGGCATCCACGCCGGCAACTGCTTCTACTGGCTCAGCCGGCGCCGGGGCCGCATCCTCCGCTACGATGTCGCTCGCGAATGCGCTTCCGTGTTGCGCGAGCCAGCAGAGGCGGGGCGGTCGAAACGGAGGGTGGGACGGTCGTTGGGATCCGTCGGCGGCCGGCTTCGGATGTGCGCGGTCGATATCCACAACAGGGGCAAGCCGTCTCGCGGTATGGAAAGTGTCATCGGCGTGTGGGTGATGGACGAGGCGGCAGCGCGGCCGCTGTGGCGGCGTGTGCACGAGAAAGTTCTGGGCGACATGTAGGAGTACTATTTAAATATGCCGTCGTACCACGAGAAGCCGGTGGACTTCGCCGGTGCGTCCGGCGGGTTTGTGGTGGTGGAGGAGAACCAGGGCATGCGCCGGTATGACCTCGAGACTTCCGGCAACGTGTATCTCACCACCCTCCAAATTGGCAGTTGCCGGCTCCGCGCGCTATACCGCCGGTTCCATGCGTTCCCCTTCTTCAAGTGAGATGAGAAGAAGATCAACACTTCGCGTAATCACATCGCAACCTGCATGCAGCAGTGGCTACTTTCATTGCTTCTTAAGTTTCAATCCGTCGTACGCGTGCCGGCTGCCGAGCGATGGATCAAGTGCGGTTTCGTTCGGTTCGGTTCGGTTCGTTTCCGATGCAACGAATTGACGCGAAATTCGGGTCACGCGCGACCGCTGGGACCCGCGCGCCGACCCACGACGACCCGTGTTTTTTTTTCTTCTTCTTCTTTAATTAAATCAAATCAAATCAAAGCTCTCTCAACAAAATACATATCCCCTGCTTTTACGTCCGAGTCATCTTCGACTCTTCCAGGATCTCCTCGGCTCGCCGCCTGGCCTCAGCCATGGACGGACGAGCTCCATACAAATCTTCCCCGGGGCTGGTGCAGGCCGACCTCCTCCGCTGCCTCTCCCAACCATGCATCACCCTCGCCGTTAGCTGGACCCGCCGGCGAGCACAGCGACTCAAACCGGTCACGGCTCTTCTTCTTTTCTTACAAATAAGAGAAAAAGACGGCATTTTGGAGACGTCGACGCCAACCAACGGAAGGAGTCTTCGTTGTTGTCGGTGCGCTCGCCGTCTTCCCCGGTCGCCCCCGCTTCTCCGATGAGGTCCACGTCCATCAAAGTGAGCATTTTGTTTTTACCATGACGAGCAGGGCCAGGGCATCCCTTGAAGATATCGATATGTGCGGCGGCTTCCACTGTTCTGGCTCGCAACGCCACCGTATCCGCGGCTGCAAATTTCAGAGGGTTGATGCCTTCTTTTTCGTTTTCTTGTCCTTCTTGATTCATGAATCAAACATCAATCAATTTTGCAAAAAGGCCAAATTGATCTTTCTCCATCCCCACACAGACGATCAAATTACGCTGCAGATCGGACCACGCCACGCCGGCGTGCGTGCAAGGCGATCGAGGAGCTAGCGTTCCCAGGTGCGGCGTGGTACCCAAGCTAGCTAGCACGGCCATTTCTTCTTCGTGCGATACGGCGGTCGGAGCACAAAGTGCGCGTCTTTTCCCATCTCGCGCGCTCTTCCGATATGCCGCCGGCCATCTCTCCGGCCGATCCCTCTCTCTTTCCATGAAGATGAAACCGGGCCGGTTGGGTCGCCTGTGCCAACGCCACAAAACCGAGGCCCGGGCCTTGCTCCATTCCACCGGCCGCTACCTCGCTCCTGGCCTGGGTGCATGCCGGTCGCCGACGTGCGCCAAGAGAGAGCATCCCGCGCTGCGCCGCCGTACGGGTCTAGCGCCCTCGATGGAGTGAGTGTCTAACGCTTCCCCGACCGCTCCAGAGGAATCCGCCGTCAAAGAGATCTCTTAATCTCCACCCACGAGCCAACCATCACTCCATCCTTGACGATCGATATATGCGTACGTGCTCAACCGGTCCGACCGCCATCACTCGATCTGCGGCAGCGTGATGTTACATAGTAATCTCTTTTTCTTCTTCTTTTTTTTTGCGGGTATTTTCTTCTTCTCTTTTCTCCACGCAACATATATACTCTCTCATCACCATGCATGCATGTTCACCTAGGATGTAGCACATGAAACAGCGCCGTGGACTCGTGCGCAATTTGTCGTCGCAGTACCATGACCTCGTACCTCACTGTTATGCTAATTATACAATGCCCGGATCAAATATAGTACACGTGTCATTAATTACTTTATATCTAGCAGATCTACATTTTCTTTTCTCAAGTTTGGAATTAACTATATATCGATAAAATATACTACTATTACCCAATCAAAAATAATAATAATATACCCCCTTTTTCCCTCCCTTGATGAAATCACGTTCTCTCTTTTGATCTAGCTCTTACGACTCGCGTGATGGAAGTGGCCGGTGAGTCAAATAGCGCATCGACGTTGGCAGGGCGATGAAGCGGCCCGCGGTGTAGCGGCAGTGGGGAAAATGGGCCTGGTGCATGTGTACAGATGCCGGACGCTGGTGTGTCGGCCTAGAGGATGCAAGATAATTCATGAAGAAACACAATGCCATCCCAGCCCCGGGCGGGAAATTTTCCGTTTCTATTCGGCACCCTCCACACGACAACCCATATATGTGCTCGTAGTGGATTATGGCTCATGATGCATCAACCGCCGCCTGCTACAATCCCTCCCGCGGCAACTGACGATGCATGCTAGCTGCGTGGATGACCATACAGTTGCCGTGAGTTGAAGCATGTAAAATGGTCGGTGACCCGCCGCAAAGCCGCCACCTCACCATGGACAAGAAAAATAAATCAACTCAAAGAAAATGAAAGACATGGATATAATCGATGAAAGATGAATCGAGCTAAAAAATGGTCAAAACAATGTTTGTGATTCCTTTACTTTAGGAGGACCTTAAATTTGCCGACTCACTATACACACCAGCTCCTGTGATATCCGACTAAGCAAAGCCCCTGGTCTGCTTAGATGGTTGCGCACAATTATTTCCTTAAACCTGATGATTACCCTGATATGTCGCATATTATGATCATCCCTCACGTACTGCTAGCTGATTCAAACGCACATGCATGCACCCGACGAACGTGCATCATATCCACTCGATGCATGCTAGCTAATCATATACTACATGCATCTCAATCTTTTACTCCCTCCCTCCCATAATATGAAAGCTATACATTAATTTCTGAATAGAAAGAACTTTCTCGCCGTGTGTGTTTCGCGCTTAATTTCTCATGCAGTGTGTTTCTCGTCCATTCTCTCCCGCCTGAAAAGTTTTCCGCTTAATTTTCCACGCCTTGTGTTTCCCGTCCGGTATGTGTTGCCCGATGTTTCACATTCGATATGTCCCTGCCCAAAATTTATAAACCTTTTTTAATGACTACCCATGGCATTTCAATAAAAAATATTATTTTATGCTAGGAAGCACAAAATGTATATTTTTACATGTGTCATTTCCTTGGTAAAGATTATTCTAGTACCATTGTCATCCTCGCATGATTACTCACCGTATTCACACATACTTTTGGGGATATTTAATCATCATATTTATTCTATATAGAGCTCTATCCACCATAATTATGGTATATGATGTGGCGAGTCGTAGATCACTTGGAAGAACATGATATTTTTTAGTCCCCGAGTGGTGTGAAGCAACCTATGCATTTAGTCGAGCGGGTGCATTACTAGTGGCCATGAGACACCACTACTAGGAAAAGGGCTATAGCTGATATGGATATTAATGGCGTATCATATATGTGGTGCGTCACTGCTATATAGCAGTGGCGCACCAGATACATGTGCGCCATTAGTGTCCTCATTGCTAATGGCGCACCAGACACACGGTGCGTCATTACTAGCAATTTTTTTTATTTTTCCAAAACTATTAATAGCGCACCATCGCACAGTGCGTCATTACTAGTTTTAACTATTAATGGCGCACCACACGCTCCGTGCGCCACTACTAATAAAATTTTTTTTTACTTTTTTTTTTCAAAACTAGTAATGGCGCACCTGTGTGAAGTGCGCCATTACTAGTTCAAACTAGTAATGGCGCACCACAACCACGGTGAGAAACTAATACACAATTATATATATATATATATATATATATATATATATATATATATATATATATATTTGGCAAAACTAGTAATGGCGCACCCCTAACTGGTGCGCCATTAGTAACCAGGGTTACTAATGGCGCATTTTTAAGTGGTGCGCCATTAGTAACCTGAGACCAGTTAGATATTTTGGACAGCCACCTACCACACTCACTTTCCCCACTTTATTCTCTCCACCTCCTCCTCCAAACTTGTCTCGGCTGCCTCCTCCTCCTCACCTCATTTGCAACATAGATTCACCCAAATTAAGTGGTTAAATTACCTTTTTTTTGATAGGTAAGTAAGGGGAAAGCTTTCTTTAATTATGTTGTAGATCTACTTTTTTCTCCCTCCAACAACGTGCACATGCACTTTTTATGGCCTAGATCTACGTATGTTTGTGGTGTTGCATATGTTTGTGTTTGCAGGTACCGGTATTTGAAATGCGATAGTTGCCAATATTTTGCCGGAATGTTGATTCATTTCCGTTTCGGCGAGAATTTGGCACTATGCATTCTTTTTGGTCCTATTTTTAGGCAAAGTCATGCCAAATTTTTTCTTGGTTCTAAAATATCGTTTTGCTCTACCCCGCAGGCGACCATGGTCCGCACGATGACCGAAGGCATCGTGAATAGGTTTTTGAGCTCCGCGAAGGCCGAGATGCTTCAAAAGAACGAGACGGAGATAAGATGTCCGTGTCGAAGATGCAAGCTGAAGAGCCTTATTACGGACCCGGATTCCGAACAGGTGCGGGACCACCTGCTCTTGCGTGGTTTCATGGATGGCTATCGGTGGCAAGGTGATGAAGATGACTATGAAGTCGTCCATGGGGGCCGGGCAAGAAATGAGGAAGGGCAGCAAGACAACCGCGGCGGCGAGGGCGGGCGAGAAGACGAAGAATCTCCAGGACATGATCACGACGGTGATGCAGTACACAGTCATCATGTAGAAGATGCCGGACATGATGATGAGGAAGATCAAGACGAAGGGCATGATCATGAAGATGAAGATGCCGGAGCAGACGACGATGGACCATCGATGGGCTGGGTGCAGGACCCTCATATTCAAGAGCTGCTTCTCAAGCAGACGGATAACACAAGAGCTGCCGCCCGAGAGAAAGCCAAGCTGGATCAACTGGAGATAGACGCGGTTACTCCATTGTATGAAGGATGCAGGCCCGAGGATACCCGCCTGAAAGTAACGCTCATGGCTCTGGAGATGAAGGTAAAACACAAAATGACCGACGCATGCTTCGACGAGAACATGTCATTCTGGCACGAACGTCTTCCCAAGGGGAATAAGTGTCCGACCAGTTTCGAGGAGGCGAAGAAAATCGTGTGTCCTCTGGATTTACCGCACGTGAAATACCATGTGTGCATGAATGATTGCATCATTTATCGGGACGAGCACGCGGAGTCTACCATATGTCCGGTGTGCGGCGTCACTCGATACAAGAAGAGGAAGAAAGCTCCTCGAAAAGTGGTGTGGTACTTTCCGATCACTCCTCGTCTGCAGGGGTATTTCGCGGACCCTAAGGCAGCAAAGCTCCTGCGTTGGCACGCGGATAGGGAGGAGAAGAAGCGAGAAGATGACGGAAATGATCCAGAGATAAATAAAAAAGACAAGATGCTGAGTCACCCTAAGGATGCGAGCCAGTGGCAAGCGTTGAACTTCGAATACCCAGATTTTGGGGACGATCCAAGGAACATCGTGCTGGGCGCGAGCACCGATGGAGTCAATCCGTTTGGCAGCCAGAGAAGCACACATAGCACCTGGCCTGTGTTTGTGTGGATGTACAACCTTCCCCCCTGGAAGTGCATGAAGAGGAAGTACATTCATATGAGTATGCTAATTGAAGGGCCGAGACAACCAGGGAACGACATCAATCTGTATCTGGGGCTGCTGAAAGAGGAGCTAGACACGCTGTGGAAAACGCCAGCCAATACGTGGGACGCCGCAGAGAAAGAATATTTCCCTATGAGAGCCGCACTGCTCACGACGGTGCA
Organism: Thinopyrum elongatum; assembly: GCA_011799875.1. Lineage (NCBI taxonomy): Eukaryota > Viridiplantae > Streptophyta > Magnoliopsida > Poales > Poaceae > Thinopyrum > Thinopyrum elongatum. Next base: position 82,409,027 of record CM022297.1, on the reverse strand, counting down.
ACACTATCTCGGTTACGGATATGTCGCGGGGCAGGTGGTCCACGGATTTCGTGCATGCGTCAGGTGCATGGATGACACAACGTATCGCCAGCTAGATAGAGATCCCGGGTCTTCGAAAACCGTGTTCATGGGACATCGAAGGTGGCTTCGCGATGATGACTCATGGAGAAAACGCAAGGATCTGTTCGATGGTGAAACCGAACCCCGAAGACGCCCGCGTACAAGGAGCGGCGAGGAAATAGACGAGATGTTGAAAAATTGGAAAGAGTGCCCACTGCCGGGAAAGAAGCGAAAGGCGCCAGAGCCGCTGCTGAAGGTATGGAAAACGAGGTCGGTTTTCTGGGACTTGCCGTACTGGAAGATCCTCCGTGTGCCTCACAGCCTTGATGTCATGCATATCACAAAGAACGTGTGCGAGAGTCTGCTTGGTACCCTGCTCAACATGCCAGAGAGGACCAAAGATGAGCCGAAAGCAAGGGTAGACTTGAAATCAATGGGCATCAGGGAGGAGCTTCACGCTAATGATGATGAGGCGACGGACACGGAAAGTCGTCGCAAAGGCAAAAAGGCCAAGAAGATCGGAAATGACTGCCCTCCCGCGTGCTTCACTCTAAGTCAGGAGGAGATCGAGCAGTTTTTCACCTACCTCGTAGGAGTAAAACTTCCTTATGGTTACGCGGGGAAGATAAGCAGATACCTAGACTCAGCGAAGCAGAAGTTCAGCGGGATGAAGTCTCACGACTGTCACGTGCTGATGACGCAGATACTTCCAGTTGCAATCCGTGGGATCATGGACGCGCACGTCCGTGAAACGCTATTTGGCCTATGCAACTTTTTCGACGTCATCTCTCGGAAGTCGGTTGGCGTGAGGCAACTCAGAAGGCTACAGGAAGAGATCGTGGTGATACTATGCGAGCTTGAGATGTACTTCCCGCCCGCATTCTTCGATGTTATGGTGCATCTGCTGGTCCATATCGTGGAGGATATCATCCAACTCGGGCCGACGTTCCTGCACAGCATGATGCCGTTCGAAAGGATGAATGGTGTCATCAAAGGATACGTTCGCAACATGTCACGTCCAGAGGGAAGCATAGCCAGGGGCTTTCTGACCGAAGAGTGCATCTCCTACTGCACGAATTATTTAGGCATCGAGAACCCCGTTGGTCTGCCCGTCAACAGGCACCTCGGCAGGCTCGCTGGATGGGGTCACCGCGATGGTCGCCGCGAAATGCATGTCGACTTGGAGGGTCGACTCGCCGACTTTGAAAGAGCAAACCTAGTCGCGCTACAACACATAGACGTGGTCGATCCTTGGGTGGTAGAGCACAAAACCTTTATTGAGAAGACATACAATGACCGAGGCCAACAGAGGACGGACGGAGATATAATCAAAGAGCACAACTCATGTTTCACGCGTTGGTTCAAGGAGAAGCTTCTGTTGTACCCTTTACATGAGGATTCTTCCGCGGAAGAAAAACTCATATTCGCCTTGTCACAGGGCGCCGAGCACAACCTGATGACCTTTAGGCGTACGATATCAACGGCTACACATTCTACACCGAGGACAAGGACATGAAGAGCGATGGTTATCAGAACTCCGGGGTAACGATGGAATCCTACACCGGTAACGACAAGGACAGATACTACGGAAGGATCGAGGAGATCTGGGAGCTGAGCTACGCTGGAGAGAAGGTCCCGATGTTCCGTGTCAGATGGGCCAAGAGCGTCCTAAAAGAAGACCGGTATTTCACCACCATGGTTATACCCGAAGCCAAATCCAAGACCGCGTGCGCAAACGTCACCGCGAAAAATGAGCCATGGGTACTGGCTTCCCAAGTGGACCAATGCTTCTTCATTACCGACCCGTCAAAGCCCAGTCGTGTTGTCTTGAGGAGAGGCAAAAGGAAGATCATCGGAATGGATGGAGTCGCCAATGAGCAAGACTTCGACAAGTACGGCGACCCGAAGATGGAACATGATGACGACGATGAAGTGCCATACACCACAAGAAGAAGCAGGACCACCCTACCTAAAGGACGTCCGTTCAACAGAAGAACTCCATTTGCGAAAAAGAAGGGCAAGAAGATTGTGAAAAGATAGCTAGCTAAGATCGATTGTATTTAAATCGTAGTCTTCATTTCTCGATTGTATTTCGGCATATGGAAATGGGCGGCACTTTTTGAATTCATGAATATTTTGAAATCTGATGATATTTTTTCATATTCATAAATGTTTTCTAAAAAATTATTAGATGCAACTAAAAATCCAAAAAAAAATCAAATAACAAATTTGATGATATTTTTTCATATTCATATTTTTTCATAAATGTTTTGAAATCTGATGATATTTTTCCACATTCATAAATATTTTCAAATTTGATCGTCATTTTCTAAAAAATTATTAGATGCAACTAAAAATCCAAAAAAAAAGTTAGTAATGGCGCATCAGGGGAGGGTGCGCCATTGCTATGAAGGTATTTATGACGCACCCGAATGAGATGCGCCATTGATATACAAATTTTTATTTATATTTATTCTTGTATTTTATTTTTCAGTGTTCCTTTTCCTGCTTAAATTTCATGGGCACTTTTTGAATTCATGAATATTTTTTCAAATTTGATGATATTTTTTCATAATCATAAATGTTTTACCAATTCACAAATGAATGCAACTAAAAACCCCAAAAAAAAATTTACTAATGGCGCACCGCTAGGTGGTGCGCCATTGCTATCCAAAAAAAAAGTTACTTATGGCACACCGTTAGGTGGTGCGCCATTGCTATCCAAAAAAAAAGTTACTTATGGTGCACCGCTAGGTGGTGCGCCATTGCTATCCCTCCCCCCACTAAAATCCCCAATCCCCGATCCCCAATCTCACATCTCTCTCAGCCCCCCCACTGCGCCGCCGCCCCTGCGCCCCCGCCGCCTCCCTCTCCCCATCCTCCCCTTCCTCCCTCTCCGACCCACTGCGCCGCCGCCCCTACGTGCGCCGCCGCCCCCGGCCCCCCCCCGTCGCCTCCTCTCCCCATCCTCCCCTTCCTCCCCCTCCGACCCTCCGACCCCACCCCGACGCGTCTCCTTCCTTCCACGCCGTCGAGCACCGAAGCAGGCCGGAGAAGTCCAGCACGAGCGTCTACGTCGTCTCCGTCGGATACGTCGACGAACCGGACCGGAGCCGAGCCGAGGAGCACCGCGAACCCGCCACCGAGCCCTTCTTCCACCTCGGATTCCGCCGCCTCTCCTTCAAGTCCGGAGGTCCAACAAAGGTATAGTGACGAGCAAATCTACTTCAGTATAAGGAAGTGCACAAACAAAGAAGCATTGGATGATTGTTGTTGATAGGTAGCTCTTGATGCATAATAATCTATATCTATATCTTTCCAGCACAAATGATTGTATCATGATTGGTACAACTTAATTGGCAATTTTTGCTTTTTCTAATCTCTGAGTTTGAAGATGAATTAGGAAAGGGAACATGTACTACATTTTTTCCATTTGAATCTGCCATATACAATATGTATTTATGGCATTGATGTACAGTTATTAGGATAGTTACTTCTTTAGGTATTGTGCTATAAATGAGTTGCTTCATTTGAGTCGTATTCTTTTGCTCTGTCCCGGCATATTGTGCTATAAACGAATCTTCATGATAGTCTGTGCTAAGTACTTCAGGTCAGCCTACTTATATTGTTTTAAGAACAACCATTCTATTTTCAATATTTAGAAATGAATTGATCTAAAATGTATGGTGCATCTTTTTGACTCTGTAATTTTGGATGATTCGTGGAATTACTGCCCTGTTAGCCTGTCATGTTCACTGAAAAAATTCAGGAAGGGATGATGCAATCTTCAACAAAATTCAGAAGCTCCGCCTTTTCATTCTTAAAATCGCCATCATTGCAAAATATGTGCCGTGTAATGTTATTTAACATTGGAGGTTTACTTTCTTTCAGTATGAGAATTCGAAAAAATAACTTTACTTTTACACCTAATGGTGTTGGGTTCAGAAAGCAAGAAGTCTCGAAACACACCTCATTTAAACCACGGTGAAACCTAGCTAGGTCATCTTTAATCTGAATAATAATCTTTACAGGGAAGCTGTAGTACCATATGAATGCACAAGATGGATGTCATACTCAGCATGGATGTTTTACTGCCATTATCTTTGTTTGCAAATGTTTCCGTAAACATGATACTCCTCAAATTCAGTTAAACTACTGCCCAGAAAATGATTTTGCCTTGTCCACCTGGGATAATGATTTTGCCTTGTCCACCCGAGAGGCCCTTGAGTTTGCCGGAATGTCGATTAACTTCCGTTCCGGCAAATTCGGGTACTCCATATGTCCTATTTTCAGCAAATGTCATGCCGAAATTTTCCGTGAATTTTAGCATGACTTTGCTAAAAATAGGACATATGGGGTACTTGCGACTAATGCATGGGCCGGGGTATCTTAGTACTTAATTAAGTAGGATCAACTGCCTCTTGTGTTATACATATAGAAGTGTGATATCAACTCATAGTTATTACTAATGTCAGTTGCTCGTCATCGATAAACCCTAATCTGGTAGGATGACCTACTAAAAAAGCCCATACTACATATTCTTTTAGGGTGCCTTGTCATCGATAAACCCTAAATGATGAAAACTTAGGCTTTTAGGGTGCCTCGGTGTCGATAAAAACCTAAATGATGAAAGCTTAGGCTTTTAGGGTGCCTCGGCGTCGACAAACCCTAAATGATAAAAGCTTAGCTTTTAGGATGCCTCGGTGTCGACAAACCCTAAATGAGGAGACAAGAAGAAGGGGGTTAGGAAGGGACTTGGACCTTAGGAACAACACACTAATAGGTTCCATCCCAAGACACCTAGGCAATATCACAAACATCTCTCAATTGTTCCTTGACAATAACCAACTTTTTGGCGACATTCCTCGAGACTTAGGTTATTTGGTCAACTTAGAGATCTTGTTCCTTGACAATAACCAACTTTTTGACCAAACTTTTTTCCTATTCAGAGCGAAGCATGGCCCACAACGATGAGGCCGGCGGTTCGGGCGGCAAGGCATTCTGGGAGCTGTCCCAGGAGATGGAGGAAGAACCTCAGCACTATGAGGACGCCGCGGAAGACACCGATCCTGACTACACAACCCCTAGTGGCGTCGGGGATGACACCACTGATGGTGCCGCCGAGGATGCCACCACTGATGATGGCAGCGCACGCACAGATGGCAGCCAACCGAAGAGGCAACGGAAGGACCGGCGCCCGAACGTGCTCGGCACCGTCAAGGAGGAATTTACTGAAGTGTCCTCCGAGGGGCATCCAACGGCGCCCAAAGAATTAGTCAAGGGGTACGCGGGACAGCTCGGGTGCATTCTCCGGAGCACCGTCTCGATCAACACCGAGAACCTAAGGCATCGTGACCGAGGGAATTTGCGCAACCTCCTCTTCACGAAGCTGCACGAACGATACAAGTTCCCCGGTGACTTCGCAAACACACGCCTCTCAGGGAATAAAGTGAACAGTGCCGCCCTCACGAAGATGAGCAAGGCCCTGGCTACTTGGAGAGGCGCGGTGAAGAGCATGATTGAAAAAGGTGATAGTTATGAGAAGATCAAGGTGAAAAATCCTTCGATCAGCGAAGATGACTACCGGGAGTTCAAGATCAAGTGCGAGAGCAACGCATCCGAGGAATCAAGTCAGTGGGGGAAAGATATGCGGGACTTGAACTTAGGGGTCCACAAACTCGGTCCCGGCGGTTACAGAGTGGCGGAACCTATATGGGACAAGGAGGACACGGAGCGTGCCGAGCAAGGCCTACTGCCCCGCTTCGAGAAATACCGTGACAAGCAGACCAGGAACTATGTCAGGGCCCGGTACAAGATTGACCCGGTAACCAAGGAGCTTACCACGGATCCGAAGACCAAGGCGCTTGAGCGTGTTCTGGTAAGGAATACACCCCCGCGTAATTAGCTCCATATGGTTGCATTCTAATTAATGAAGCCAAATTTCTAAATGGTTCACATTCCTTCCGTAGGACACTGAAAGCAGTAGCGCGGGGTTGTCTCAGAGCTCCCCTTTCGACACCCCTTTAAATAGGGCGTTGAACATAATGAAAAACAAGGATAAGCTCAGTAAGCCGTCGTCAGCTGGTCGTGTGGCCGGCAAAGGCTTGTCCACAAAATGGTCGGAATACTATACCGTTGGGCGAAAGGAGAGAAAGACCAGCTCGGAAAGCTAGCAGCGCGAGGTTCAACAACTCAAGGCACAAGTGGCGCAGATTCCGGAGATGGTCGAAGAGCAAGTGCGAGACCAACTGGGAGCGACGATCACCGCCATTATACCTACCTTGGTTTCTGGGCTGCAGGCGTGGGTGGCGGGCGGCCAACAGGGGCCGCCCCCGATTCCCAGCTTCACGGGCAGCAACTCGCGCAACGCGCCGGCGGCGCCATTGGTGTCTCCGGCGGAGGCGGCATTGGTGTCTCCCGCGGCGGCGCCAGCATTGCAGCTTAATGCACCCGGGTGTGGGAAGAATACACCGGCCAGCACCTCGGCAGCAAGCGGCCCCTCCGTCAATTGCACGCCCGCCGTTGGCGGTGCCTCGACATTAGCCGAGCTCGACGCCATCACGGTAACTAATTAAGCCTCTCGGCCGATGACTTCATCTCCTTGCCTTTGACTGGGCATCCCTGACGCCCTACATGTTTTCGCAGGGCGCCGCCGACGTTCCGTGCACTCTCCTGCACTTCGTGAACGACGAGTTGGTCGATGTCGCCAAGGGCAGAATCGTTCAACCGAGCAGCCGCGTGTTCCACGGTAATCAGATGCCACCCACCGTTTATAGGGTTCAACTGGTTCGGGTGCTGCCGGGCTTCGACGACATATTACCTCCGTATCGACCCCATGGGGCCGACGAAGATGATGTGATGACCCTCAGCGCCTGCATAAGCTAGCCCATGCTTTGGCCGAAGAGCCAGATTCATTTGGCGGCGGGGGACACCACCCCACAGACAACACCGCCAGTCGTGCCGGCGCCAAGACATGGCAAGACCCCCGCAACGCTACCGGACATGCCAGACATGCATATGGCACAGGATCCAGACGACGACGACGACGACGGTACATTTACCAACGTCGATAAGTACTTCAACGAACATGGGTACGGTGACGAATTCTTGGGGCCTCCTTCTCAAGAACCCAACCCTGCAAAAGACGATCTAGCTGGTACCGCGGAGAAACCCAATTGCAACAGGCGTCGTCTGGCGTTCAGTTCTCAGGAGATGCCTCCAGCTGCCGCCTTCACCGAGCCTCAGATAGCCGAGGTGCAAAATATTATCAGCTCCAACACACTCAAGAAGGCGGTCTCTGAGCAGAACTCGATCCCATTACAGCAGAAGAAGAAGGGACGGAAAAGAAAGAGTAACAAGGGTGCGAGCCAGCCGGCACCGAGTACGATCCGTGCTCAGGACGGGCCACCTTCACCTAAGGATATCTCGAGGAGGGTGCATGTGGCGGGTAGGCCGATGCTACCGACTAATCTGCTCAATGCTGCAACCGGTGTTATGCGGAGTCTGCATGACAGTGTTCTTTCTTTGGAGAAGCGGCGTCTCCGAGAGAATGATGTGGCATACCCGGTTTTCGTGGCCAAGGTGCCAGAGGGCAAGGGCTTTGTGGATAGCGCCATCGGGGGTATGATCATCCTGCGGTTTGATGACATCTTCGCTATGTTTAACCTTCATCCGCTGCACTACACCTTCGTTCGGCTATTTTCGCTGAGTATGGAGATGCGGATCATTAGAGACAAGACCCTGGACATCGTGATAGTCGACCCCTTCTACATGCGTGCCAACATCTTGGGCAGCGCTGGGGACCGGCAAGTCGCGAGTTCATACCTCGAAGGCGTCATTCTGGCAAACCCAGATACGGATAACTTCCGCGTGCTTTACTTTCCTGAGTAAGTCATCCCCTCACCGCCCCGTAACATATGATTTCTTAGATTTCGATCGTTCTTTTTTTTTCTAACATTCCGTGTTTTATGCAGTGACACACATTGCACACTCATCTTCTTAAGCCCGAAATATTCCATGGCCACGTATTTTGACTCGGACCGTCAGTCGAAGAAAAACTACACAAATATCAAGAAAGTTCTTGATGATGTTCTCCCCGGCTACGCCAGATCTAGAGGCACCTTCAGCAGGCCAATTCGTAGGTACGGCAAGCACGTGTTCACCCACAATACGATGTTCCCCTGCGTCAAGCAGCCGCCTGGCGGTCAGAAGGATGCCTACTACGCCCTCCATCACATGCGGGCGATCGTACGGGACCATAATCACCTTCTGCTACCAAATAATCTCAAAGATTGGGCCGCACGCTTGTCGGCAATCCAGGACGCGGACATCAGACAAGAATTCTTTCGCATCCAGTCGGAGTTTGCGGAAATCATCCATCAAGATGTCCTTCATACCTCGGGGCAGTTCTACCTCAGATATCAACCGTCCAACAGTGAGATAGAAACAACGCTACAAATGCAGGCTGACAACGCCCGTGATTTCATGACCATCACGACAGACGACGGCTTCATCCACGCTCCGGTCTCTGAGTCGAGTCGAAAGTAGTGATGCTATGTAGTTCTGAAATATCGATTAGCTCATGTTGTAATTAAACTTTAATGAACTTGTATGTCTCTTTGGTTTGGACATTCGTTCAACTTATATGTAATCGATGCTATTTATTAGTAGGACCATGAATCGTGCTATTAATGTCTTGCTTTTCTCTTCCGATCCTTTTGTTGCATACTTATATATTGCTTATGTATTGTCTGTGAATTGCTACTAACGTTTTGTTTGGCTAGTGCATAGAGATGCCGTTGTATGTCGTGTACAAGGGTAAGGTTCCCGGAGTCTACGACGACTGGGAGGAGTGTCAGAGACAGGTTCACCGTTTCAGCGGTAACAGTTACAAAGGGTACACCACTAGGGCGAAGGCGGAAGCTAGATACGCGCGCTATCTAGCGGGAGAGAGGAGGGAGCGGAGGAGGAACCGAATGAAGACCAGTTTCATCGCGATGATGCTCATCGTGATGACCGCAGCTCTCTTCTATGTGATGGTAGTTTAGATGATCGATATCGACTTGTAATGTGAAGACAAACTCGCTACTCGCGGTCTCGAGACTTGTAATGTTCTAACTTTGTTCGGTCTTTTGAATTCGGAGACTAGCTAATATGATGAATTGTATTCGGAGACTAATCTTCTATTGTATTCGATGAATCTGCTGTTTATATGTTTTGCTGTCTATATTCTGTGCAGTAATATATTTTGTAATCAGTGCAAATATCAGAAAAGAAAAAAAAATATTCCTAATATTCATACTAGTGGCGCACCATACAGCACATTAGTGGCGCACTGCTATAAAAATACTAGTGGCGCATTATCTGTTAGTGCGCCATTAGTAACCCAGAGCACAACGTAAATATGGCCCCCTAGGAGGCATACTAATGGCGCACCGTGTGACTTACTAATGGCGCACTGCCTGGTGCGCCACTATAGTCTGGTATACTAATGACGCATCAGGGGTGCGCCATTAGTATATGTTACTAGTGACGTGATGATAGTGACGCACCGGTAGTGCGCTATTAATGGTCAAAACAGGTGCGTCACTAATAAGCCTTTTCCTAGTAGTAGTGCGCAGTGCATGACTCGTCAAAGCAAAGCAATATTGGTGTGAAACAACACTCAGCGCGTAATCAGGTACTAGTAAATGCGATGCTAGGGACCACTAGGTGAATTTGACGGTGGAAGCAAGTGACTTTTTTAGTGGGACTGATACATACGGAGTAGAAGGCGGCACAAAAACACACGAGACACTTAGCGAAGAAGCTAGCCATCGGTTAGGGGCAGCAAGTCGTACAATACAACGATACAAATCGGATCCGAGAACTTAGAAAGGCAAAATACATAACTACCCACCATGCTAGACATCCCACCCTCTTTTTATGAAACTATTTTTTCATGATTAGCAAACGACACATCGCAGACCTTATCATTTGAATATTCTATGTTCATTATAAAATCAACATTTTTAACGTTACCCATGGCATTTTAACAAAATGTATTATACTATTATTATGCTAGGAAAGATCAAATATAAATTATTATACTTGTCCATTCCCTTGGTAAACATCCTGCTGGTACCATTCTCATCCTCATACCATTATGCACGGTCTTCACATATAGCGATCTCATCCTCGTGAGATTACTCACTTGTGCGCATGCCATATTCATATTTGGGCATTTTCAATTGCATGGCCATTAGCCCCCGTGAGTGAAGGACCAAAAAAGAGCATATCCCATTGAGACAGTTATGGATTTGATTGAGTTCCCCTTACTTAGCCAACCATGTTTTAAATATATTAACTAAACTAACCCAAATGATCTTTTCAAATTTTCAAGATTCACATCACCAAAATGTTCAATATGTTATTAAGTTATATGCAATAAGATCGTAGTGTGGTGGCACATGTTGCAACTAGTAAGGTTGATTTTCCGATAAAATAACCTTATACCTGGTGTTTCCCGTCCGATGTCTCTCGCATGAAAGCTTCTCCCTCAATCTCTCGCACCATGTGCTTTCCGCCCAATATATTCCACTCGACAAAAAGAACTTGCCTGCCACATATGTCCTGCTCAAAAGTTTTTCGCTCAATTTCTCGCGTCATGTGTTTCCCGTATATATTATGTATAGCCTGACAAAAAGAACATTCTCGGTGTGTGTGTTTCCTGCTCGAAAGGTATATGGCCCAATTTCTCGCACTACGTGTTTTCCTCCCGATATGTGTCGCCCGAGAGTTTCCCGCCCATATTCACACACCATGTATTTATCGTCTGGTATCTCCCGCATGAAATTTTCTCACATAATTGCTCGCAGCATGTGTTTCCTTCCCAATATGTGCCGCCCGAAAGAAAGAACTTTTCCGACGTGTTTTTTAGTCTGGTGTCTCCCGCCCAATTTTGCTCGTGCATGTCTTTCTCGCCTGATATGTACCACACAAAAGTTTCCCGCCTAATTTGTCACACCATATGTTTCTAGCCCGATATCTCAGACCAGAAAGTTCATGCCCAATTTCTCATGACACGTTCTTCCCCGTCCAAAAGTTACCCTCTCACTTTCTCGCGCCGTGTGTGTTTAGCCCTGATATAGAGTGGATGGTGGCACAAAGCTACACCATGGAGACAAGGAACAGTGTGTTTGGGGCAGCATAGCGCTCCTAATGGATTTTTTTTCAAAACTATGACGGGATTTTTAGCAAATATGAAATCTATAGGGTTGAACGCCAAAAACTCAAAACTATAACCCCGTCGGCCTGCGGTGGGCCGAAGATGTACCTGTCGGCCTCTGGCTGGCCGAAGAGAGGCCCGTTGGCCTCTGGCTGGCCGAGGGGTGGCCTGTCGGCCTCTGCTAGGCCGAAATATTTTTTTTAATTTTAATTTAATAATGATGTACAACGATTGCCCGTCTTATAAACATTGTAAAAATATTATTTATGCTTCCGCGCAACTCTTTCCCTCCATATTTTCCCGGCATCCCTTTCCCGCCATATTTTCCCGTCATACTTTCCCGCCATCCCTTTCGCGCCATACCTTTCCCGGAATATTTTCCCGCCATCCCTTTCCTGACATACTTTCCCGCTATCATATCCCGCCATTTTCTACTCTCTACCTATAAGACCCCCTTGACAGTAAGGTGGGTAAGCAGTGCAGTGTAGTGTACTCGAGATGTCCGACTATCCTTTTGATCATAGTTTTCACCCTGAGATGAGCAAATGTCTTCTGAGACTAGCCACCAATTTCAGGATGGACAATAGGATAGTTCCATGGGACGAACTCATCGGTAGTGACACCATACTGAATGAGTTGGCTCACGCATTACGTAGGTCTGGGTGGCCTGGAAGGACTTATGAGGAGGTACGTAAAGAACTTCTTAGGTTGCATGGAAGGTGGAAGAAGGTAGTGCAGACAAAGAGTGAAACTTTCTTAAGGATTGCAGCAGAGCATACATATTTATGGACCGCCGACAGCGAAGACGAAGACGATATCTTCATGCCGAGCACGAAGGGCAAGAGTACCGCATCGTCAAAGGGCAAGAGTACCTCATCGTCGAAGGGCAAGAGTACCGCATCGACGGAGGATTACGATGATGCCTTCATGTAGTCTGTAAGCTTCATTTTTTTAAGTTCAGCCCTACCGTTTAATTCAGATGTACCTGTATCTGAATGAACTATTGCAGTCTCTTTGGAAATGTAACTGGAATGACAATGTGAATTAATAGTAATATGTTTCTCGCATACATAGGTGGATATATGTCTCCAACTCTGATAGAAGCAAGTGCGATAGTAACACATACATCAAGCATGTCTCATACATAGATAATGACTCATACATAGATAACCATATCACTGCTAGGGACGACGACGAATCTTGGGCTTCCTCGGACAAGGACCGGAAGGCGATAAGCGCTCAGCCGGTGGACGAGTCCCACGATGACCACGACCATAGACAACCTGGTCTGTCAGTGTCTGTGTCTCCTGCGTCCATGGTGGTGGTGGAGTGTGAAGAACTGTCTGCGAGAACTCATAGGTGTTTGCAGCTCGGTCATCGTCATCGCCGTCGCCGTCTAAGAACGAACCAGCACCACTAAGTATCGGTGAATGGACTGAATGCATGAACGATTGCGACTGGTTGCCGCCTGCGGTAAAGTAAAATATGTAAAATTGATTTGCGAACCTACAATGTTTAAAAGAATGTACAAAGTAGTGTTACCTAGGTCCATCTGATTATGCCAGGAAGAGCCCCCTGGTTGTGAAGGAGGTGGCTGTTGGCAGAAATAGCTCCCTAGTTGTGAAGTAGGTGTCTGCTACCAGGAAGAGCTCTCTGGTTGTGAAGGAGGTGTCTGCTGCCAGGAAGAGCTCCCTGGTTGTGAAGGAGGTGTCTGCTGCCAGGAAGAGCTCCCTGGTTGTGAAGGTTGTGGTTCTGAACGCTGCACAGAGGGTCGTGGTTCCGAACGGTGCACAGAGGGTCGAGGTTCTGAACGCTGCAGAGAGGGGCGTGGCGGACGATGTGCTGGACGAGGAATAGCAACATCCGAAGATCGTCTACATGTAACAGCTGCGTAAATCCCGCGTAGCTTCTCATCAAGTCGCCTCAACCATGAGACGTTCTCTCGCGGTGGAATATTATCTCCCCTCTCAAAGCGTTGCATTAAAGCGGAAACCTCCTGTAGCGCCTCGCATGTCAAGTCACCCTGTACATGGAGAGTTAACCAATTAGATCATCGTTGTATGGCAGATAACACGAATAGTGAACCAATTGTATATGTTCAGCTTAAGAAAAAACTGAACATGTGAGAACCATAGCACGTACTGCGTGGTGTCTGGTTCCCACAACATAGGCAGTTGAGAACAGATCGCTGGTGAGAGGGGCTTCGATCTGATCAGGAGCTGCTGATGGAACCAAGTAGATCCTTGTGCTATGCTGGTAACGCTGCAGATACAACCCGAACTTGTCCCAGTCAAAGAGCGGAATCTCATCCCAGATATTTGTCGGCGCAGTAGTCCATTCATCCACGTAATGGCTAATGTCTTGAAGCCAAGAATGCAGGGACTTGTTTCCTCCTCCGTGACTGTACCTGAGATTGACATGCGCGTTACATGATTTGTTATATTCTGAATGCAGACCTAAGAACTAAAATAGTATTACTTACTTATGCACGTGATCTGGTAAGTGTGGAATAACTGGAGGGTCAGGCTCTTGGCATAGACCGAACTGTCTCATCACCCTATGAAGAGCCATCTCCTCAAACGTCACGTCGAACACCAACCTGGCGTTGGTCATCCAATAGTGCCGATCTCTAGTGCACAATACAGAAATTCCAACTGGGCATCTTGATAATATAGCCTGATGGGAGTATGGCTCCCAGATAACTTGATCCTCGTGCAAACTATCAAACTGCATCGTGAAGGAGGGGTAGCAGCCCCTCACCTGACTATGCGCAAATTGTCTCTGTGCACGACAACAAATAAGCATTAGTAATACTATTGAATGGCAAGAAATAAACATTAATAATTCATATTGTTACTTAATATGAAAATACCTCTCTCCGTGTCCAAACAGATCCCATAGTAGGCAAGTCACCGATAGCAGGCACGTAAGTCCCAGCCATGTCCTCTAAACCAAAAGGTTTGTCAACGCAGACATAGGGTCGACCAATAGGGAATCTCTCGTATGACCAGAGCTGCAACAATAGTGGACATCCAACAAAACCTGATTTTCTAGACTTCAACAAGCAAGCTTTGCACAGGCCTCTGTACGTAGCAGCTAACATAGCAGAACCAAAACTCCTCTGCAGAATGTCCCCAGGGCAACGTGCGTCAGCTATCTCCCGTGCAATACCGATGAGTCGTGCATCGACAGTGGTCACGTGGTTCTTCGTGAACATCGTCTTGCCGAACAACCACATAATATATGCCTCTAGGGATCGGTCAATCTGTGCCTTTGACAACTGAACATCGGGATATCCTAAGGAGACAATCTACATAGAAACTAAACGATTGTATAAACTATGCAATGAGGACAACAATGAAAACAACATTTTTTAACTGGCCGTGAAGATTACCTGAAACTGGCTCAACCACTTAAAACGAGGCCCGTGAGGATCGTTGTCTAGGCCCGTAGCAGTTGGCATCGCAGCCAAAAAACGGGCCTGCATCGATGCTAGCCAACCAGGTTCTGCCTCTAAAGGACCTATGGCAGCACCGGCCAGAGGTAATCCCAACAAGTAAGACACATCCTGTAAAGTAGGCGCCATCTCTCCCCAGGGAAAGTGAAACGTATGTGTCTTTGGTCTCCATCTATCTACTAAGCAGGTAAGGAGTGACTTGTCGTAAGAGAAACGTTTCACTTGCCTCTTGTGTAACTGCATTGGTTCACCTATCTCATCCAATTGCGGATGTTCAACCCACTCATCCAATGTACCCTCAACCAGCCGTGCCAAGGGTAGAAGTCCAGCCCAACTTAACCTAAAAATAAAGAGAGTCATTATACCAGCTATCAAAAGTATGTCAAACATAGTAAGTCAATTTTACGGACACATACCTATTAACCCATGAGTCGTGTATCATCCAGTTAGACTTTGGGGTGCGAGTGACCAACACGTCTAAGTTCTTGCCCGGTTCTATAAGTGTTGCCCGGTGCCCTCTATCGATATTACCATTAAGCAATGGATACGAAGCCATATCTGCAATTCGAACAACAAATCTCAGATGCAAATTAAAACATAGTCCAACATATTACAAATTAAAACATAGTCAAATAATATTACAAATTAAAACATAGCCCAGACATATTACAAATTAAAACATAGTCCAACACATATTACAAATTAAAACATAGTCCAACACATATTACAAATTAAAACATAGTCCAACACATATTACGAATTAAAACATAGTCCAACACATATTACAAATTAAAACATAGTCCAACACATTATATAGCTTCTAAATTATTTTTTCCTCGTCCGCCCCTTCGGCCTCGACTGCCATGACCACCACGACTGCCACGACCACGTCCGCCTCTTCCTACTGTTGTCGCAGTCGTCGATGTAGAAGCACTCGTCGATGTGGAAGCATCGTCTTTGTTCTGGTCGGGACAATATTTCATCCTATGCCCATAAGCCGCGCATAGCAAACATTGTCTGGTTGCTCCACCAGCTTCAGATTGGTCCATATCATTTCGGATGTGCTTTACCTTACGTCTGACCCTGCTTGTTCGCCGAAGTTCTGGATCCGGGATGTATACTCTCTCCCCATCATTTACCTTGTTGAAATTGCCGACGACTCTAAACCCTGTCATCTCACCTGTCCAGACATTGAGTACTGCATCTTTTAAATAGTATGGGGACACGAAGGAGATAGCGTCCAACTCAATCTGGCCACAGGCAGCCAACACATGTGAGCAAGGCAGGTGCAACAACTTCGGTTTGTTGCATGTACACTCACAAGTTGGATAAAATTCCGTTCCAATTTTTACCTCGTGCGTCTTCACCTCATTTGCAGAACCAAAACCATCTGTAGGAAGCTGAACCTCATACCTCATTTCCTGATTACCTATGAGTCTGACAGTGTGCTTCTTTGCTTTCTCTATCTTCTTTGCCATGTACTCCATGACACGGCTACAATAAGGTGTGTTCTGGTTATCTGCAATATGCTTCTTTGCTAACTCGTGCCTTTCTCTGAAATATCTCAAAGTGCCATGGAATACAGCCTCTACAATAGCTGTGAGTGGCAATGCTCTATTCCCTCTGAGTACAAAGTTATACACCTCTGCAAGATTGGTTGTCATGTGGCCATACCTAGCTCCATGGGTGTCATGCAGCAAAGACCAATTCAACGGAGGCTATTTCTCTATCCACTTAGAAAAATTCTTTATTGCCCTGCCCTTCTTTCTCTGAGTATTAGGAGGGTCAATTGCTGGCAAGTCACAAAGACCTACTGGCTCCTCTAGCTCCGCGATGAGTGCTGCCAATTTAACCCGATCTTTTTCCATTTTCTTCCTCGCACGGACCTGCTTCTTAGTAAACTCATCTAGTTTTGACCAAATAAATTCGTATTTGCGCTGCTGGTTCTAGTTGCATAATTTTTTGGACAAGTTCATCAACTATTTGTTCTTAAACTGTGAGAAAAAATTAGCCCCAAGATGGCGCATGCACCACCGGCTCTGCAAGTCCTTCCAAGGTGTTGGTTCGTCAGCTGTTGGATTCCTTAGTGTCTTCACGGCCTTCAAAATACCAGCATGTCTGTCATGAATGACACACACATTTGGTCGGTCTTTCACGATCGCAATTTTAACTTGACGGAAGAACCATACCCAGCTCGGAAAGTTCTCACCCTCCACAAATGCCATGGCAAGTGGGATGATTTGATTGTTCCCATCCACACCAATAGCAGTCAGGATTTTCCCTTTGTACTGACCAGTCAGGAATGTACCATCCACAAACATCACAGGAGGACAATGCCGGAAAGCTTCGATGCACATAGCGAAAGAGAAGAATACTCGTTTCAACACCTTGAAATCTGGTATACTCTCCAACCTCGTGTGTTGTATGTTAACATAAGTGCCGGGATTCCACTCCTACAGTATGTCAAGGAGACGGACAACATTATCATATGAGTCGAAGAACGCCCCAAACCTTTCCTCCATAGCCTTCTGCTTAGCCCTCCAAGCCTTCCCATAAGGAATGTCATAATTCCATCTGACCTTCACTGCTGTCTGGATGTGTTTTGCTTCCATATCTTTCTTCTCCACTATCTCAGTATACATGAGTTGCGCAATGAGAGTTGAAGTCAGGTTTGGATGACGAACCAACAGGTTTTTCCTCACGCAATTATGTGGGACCACATTGGTGACAACCCAGTGGATGTTATACTTCGGCACATGCCCATGCACCTTCGCAGGACAATCTGTTTCAACACACTTCATGGTATAGTTTGTTGGACTTGATATGTGTGTCCGGAAAACCCTCTGCGTAGACATAGCCCACTTTAGCACCGCATACTTTAATTTTTTCTTTGTATCAAACATAGCCCCTATCTGGACTTGGTTCAGATTATATTGCCATGGAGTCTCATGGCCATCGTTGACAGTAAGACCGGTGGATACGTCCTGATCCCATGCAGAAGGAATTGGTACCTCCACTTCATCCTCGGAATTTTCAGAATCCAGATCCTCCGCAAATCCATCCTCGTCCTCTTCCTCCATCACCCTCTGCATTTCATCGCCTTCCTCATCCCCATCAGCAACACCAGAACCAGCTAAAATTATCGACTGACTCTGCCCAGTATCATGACCACAAACATTGTGTGGCACGTAGTCTGACTCTTGGCTAGCATCCACATCCTGTGGCTGTGACCCGGATAAATAAATCTCGTTAGCCACTTGACTACCCTGGCTGGGTTCATACCCCACGTGGAGTTGTACGGTATTCTCCTCCTTCGCCACTGGTTGCACTAGGGCATATGGGTGGATTCTTCGGTCTCGGCAACGACTTAACAGGGTCAACCAATGATGGCTCCTATCTATCGGCATCAACTCCCACTTGACATTTTTACAGGATTTGGTCCACAATGCATGAATACTGACGGAACATACTTCAGGATCCAGCCCAAAACTAGTACTCAACCAGTGCTTCAACTGTCTAATGTCCAGTCTATCCGGGTTTGAAAGTGTCATGACGCCATTTTTAAAGTCGCTAAGATCAACCCCCAACTCATTATATCGAACATTACCAGGGCCGTAGTAAACAGTCAAATTTACTGATTCGGACATTTTCACCTGTCAGACATTGCCACCTTCTCATTAATCGCAACAAACATAATTATTACCGGCTGCACTAACTATCCGCTAAAATGACTATGTACACTAAATAAACTGTACAACTCATAGAAAATTTATGACGACATTGTTATACCTTCGACGCGTGTGTCCCCTTCTTCTTCCTCCTCTCTTCAACTCAGCGGCACCGGCCACCTCGCGGACTCCTTGCACCACCGGACAACACCACCGGAACTCCTCCTCACCACCATCTCCTCCTCACCACCACTGCCTCCACACCCGCACCTCCTCCACGCCACCACCTCCTCACCAGCCACACCTCCTCCACCCCACCATGGCTCCTCCTCATGCACAAAAAACTACCCCATAGCAAAAATAATACCGTAGGCCGGCGGAGAATGCTATGATCTATTGTTTCGGCGGATTGGATAGAAAAATGGGTGGAGGAGGGAAGAGATCGGCGTGGGGGACGAATGTACAGAGAGCAACGAGAGAGAGAGGAGGAGCTAGCGACCAGAGGAGGAAGAAAGGAGCCGCTCGGCCTTATCCAGGGGCTCTTCGGCCGCCTGGAGGCCGACGGGTCCTCTTCGGCCGCCTGGTGGCCGACAGGCCCCTCTTCGGCCGACAGCAGGCCGGCGGGCCCCTCTTCGGCCCACCGCAGGCCGACGGGGTGCTATTTCTGCATTTTTTGCATTGGGCCCTATAGTTTTCAAATTTGCTATAATATTCGTCATAGTTTTGAAAAAAAATCCTCCTAATGTGTGTATGTACTATAGTAATCATCATCACATGTGTATCTACTACCGTGTGTAGAAATAAACACAATGTTTATTATGTGTGGTGCTTTAATATATTGTTATTTCATGTGGTGAGGCGGTTAATGTCTTTTTTTTTGTAATCCACCCCGCTGATTTTTTTTTGCCATGGTACCTTCGTCATTCCAACATGATTTAGGCGATTTTTCACACATATTTGGATATTATGGTATTGTTTCATAGTTACGACAAACTTAAGGATGTTAGTCTGATTCTCCTAAAAATGATCTGCATTATAAATTGAAATAGTATATATTTCATAAGTAGTGATTTTCTAGGTTGGATATAGGTTATCAACCATGTGATCGATGCTAAAGCCTCGCAAGCACGTGGATTGTTACATGTGGAAGGTGGCACGAAGCAACAACTAGGCACCAAAACAAGCAAGTGGTGAGTTATAGAGGTTATGAGACGATACGAGGTATTATGTGTGAGAAAAGAATCATATTTACACCGGTTAGTATTTTTGATTGTTCAAAAGAAGTGCAATGTTTGTATTATTTTAATGATATAATTGCATGGAGCTCAAAAAAACAAATGGTCCATAAATTGAACCTTTTATTGAATGCATGACTAATGTATGAGAGAGGATGGTGGAGGGTTAAAAATCTTTTAATTTTCTATCAGGTGAACTTCTATCTACCCTAGCTTCTAAGATTTTTTCCATTGGATTATATATAGTGACATTGACACCCAACATGGCATGAGTTTGAACGCAACATGTAGCCACCCAGAGACAACTCTCTAGTTAAAATTGACCACTATCACGATTGGCCTTGGATAACTCGGGAAGCATTTTATAGATCGGTGATCTCCTTACAAGCCGAAACACCAAACCTAAAGTCGCTCGTACCGCCCTCTGTTTAGTTTAACTATATGTTTATCGCCCCATATTTCCGAACTTTCAAAGTTAAAAGTCAACCTTTTAACTCCTCACAACATTTCAATAAACTTTGTTATTTTATGCTAGGAAAGACCTAATGTATAATATTACATGTGTCAATTCCTTCGTAATTATCAGTCTAGTGTCATTCTCATCCTCATATGATTGCTCACAATCTCCATATGTACTTTTGGTGATATTTAGTTATGATATTTAGTCTAGTTGTGCTTCATGATTATAATACATGAGGTGGGGAGTCGTAGACCAGTTTAAACAACATTGATATTTTTAGTTACTGTGCTCCATACTTCCATGGTAATTTCATATTTAGTCTAGCTATGATCCATATTTTCCGTGAATACTAGTAGAGTATTTCTTGTCATTTCATGTGAAGAGTGTAGAAACTAAAATTATTTGGTTTGATTCATCAATTTAGTTTATTATTTTAATTATTAGAGAGAAATTTAGAATAACTATTATAGTGATGAGGAGAATTTTAGAATAATTATTTGGTCATTGCTTTTGTTGATAGGTTTTACGGTTTTATCATGGAGAATTTCTAGGAAAGCAAGAAATTGGAGATTAATTATTTTTCAATGGAGATGGGGACCATGGCAAGCATGAGGTAGCCGTCGATTGTTCTAGTCTGATACCGACATGAGGATAATACAGATGCCGTGAATGGAAGAGTTCATAGGTTATTAAATGGAACGGCGCCAATGTCACGATCAGCATGTACTGGTACATGTATGTTGCCTCTATTAGATCGCGAGAGGGGTACGACATAAGTTGTTGATCTAGTCTAAACGTTTGCATGGGCGCATGCACACCATTTGGTCAGCATTCTAATCCACTAATCCATGAGATAGCTCTTTTTTTATAAGGCGACGTTCCACCTCATTCGTGCCCCCCTTATCTCTTATCGCGCCTAGCCATACACACCAGGGCCATACTTGGTGTCATTTTCAATTATACGCGCATAAAATGAGCCACGCTTAACATGGGGTCTCCACCGTTAGATCAAGGGAGGTGCCACTGGGATCAGCTCGAGTGAGCGATCCGTGGGATGGCAAGATTGACCAATGAGGAGGCATGAATTTCCTCTTATGTATGACCCAACAAAAGCCCAAAAACAGGTCAAATCTATCTGTTTAGAACCCTACCTGTCAACATTCCCACCTTCCTCTTTCTCCCTTTGCTAGCCACCGATGACGGATTGAGCGCCGACGATGAGGCCTGGAGGCCAGCCGATCCGGAAACAGGGTAGTGCACCTTGCAACCGCCGACCTGGGATGCGTGTGGTAGCAATGAAAGTCGGTGCTCCTCTTCTTCCTCGACCTCCAAGGACGTGCGACGGTAGTTGGGTACGCATGCAACCCACACGAGGCCATTGGTGAGTATCCCTAAAAACTTTGGCGGGTTTTCAGTTTACGATCAATTAGGAAATGTACTATTTGACCCATTTGACGTGTATCCCTAAGTGGTTGTTTGGCTAGCGGATATTAGTGACGGGTTTATAGAAAACTAGTCTTTAGCTGATTTTTAGCAAAACCCGTTTTATCAGAATTACCAGTTTATAGGAAACTACGTTTGGATATGGAAAATATAAAACTGAGTCTATCATATTCCTTGTTTGTATACGATTCAATTCCTCTCTCACCTCTGTCATATCACGACCATAGCTGGAGGAGGTGACACGAGAAGGTGTTTCACTACCGGACTGCCCCTCTAAGCCGACGGCCGCCGGCCGTCGGCATAGGCCCACTGCCGTCGGCTTAGGTCTATGCCGATGGCCCCCGTCGGCATATACCCGTCGGCGTAGATCACGTCAGCGTAGATGTGTCAGACCGTCGGCATAGGAAAGCCATCGGCATAGGCATGTATGCCGACGGAGTCCGTACAGCCATCGGCATATCTACACCGTCGGCAATGATTCTCACCTGACGGCAACCGACGGCGCCGTCAAACATGCTGACGAACCATGAGCTGCCATGTGGCAGAGATATGCCGACGGCCAAGCCGTCGGCATTGATTTTCATCTATGCCGACGGCTTGGCCGTCGGCATATCTCTGCCACGTGGCAGCCGCTGGGCGCTCCTGGCAGCAGAGGTATGCCGACGGCCAAGACGTCGGCATATCTCTGCCATGTGGCCGCTGCTGGGCGCTCCGAGGCATAGCTATGCCGACGGCAAAGCCGTCGGCATAGATCTGTCCTGTTTTTTTTAAAAAAAATTGCTCTGTTTTCTCTGTTTCAATTCAATTTGACAGCATTTAAAACCAGAAAATATGACAATATCCATATACACATAGAAATAAGACAGATCTATAGATCATCATCAAGTTCATCATCATAGAGATACTCAAGATCATCATCATCATAGAGATACTCAAGTTCATCATCTAAAGATACTAAAGTTCATCATCTAAAGATCCTCAACATCATCATCGTTGAAACACATCAGCCAAGAAAGCCACCGCCAAGACCGCCACCGCCAAGACCAGCAGCACTCTGCCAGATCGGCGTGACTGGGGTCGACGAAGCAGGAGTCGAGCCACCGGTCCCCTACATGTTTGAGAAGAGATTCTAATGGTAAATATGATATGATAGTGTTGAATGAACGAGAACTAGTTTGTCAGTAGTTAGGCAAATGTACTAACTGGAGTATCACTGCCTAGTGCCACCCATTCATCGAACGTGGGCACGTGTGGGGGTTCTCCCGCAGGTGGTGGTGGGGGTCCCATTTGTGGTGGATCCGTGCGGTTACTCCAAGACACCAACATAGCCTGGATGTTAGTTAAACAAGCAAACTAGAAGGTCAAAAGGAATGAAAGTGCAAAAACTTAGCTTGGTTTTAAGAGGGCAAAACTAACCGTCATCATCTGACGGTTGTAATCATCGTTTGCCTTCACTCGTTGCAAGTACTCCCGCACCTCGAGATTCCTATGCTCGACAAAGGCCTTATATGCCTACAAAATTTAGGTTGTTTCTAAGTGAGCAATGCCGAAAATAAACTGAGAAAGTTAGAGAGAAAGAAGATAAAGGGGAAGTGCTTACAGCATGCTGGTGGGCTAAGGGAGGCTGCGAACGCCCCGTACTCTCTAACGGGCTCGGGTTGGTAGCCCGAAGCCGTGTGTACGAGACCGAAGGAGTGATCAAGCCATCGAAACACGGATACCGGCCATGGAACTTTGGCTGGATGGCCACCACCGCCGTGTCGTCGATCTGAGACTGGACGACGTCAGGAGCATCCAGACCAGGCGGATGCAACCTCTGAAACTGCTGAGTGTAAGACTCCAGGTGCTCCTCGGTCTTGCCGTAGTACTGGCTCTCGCCGGCCTTGTGATCACTACGCTCGCGGGCCAGCTTCCACGACTCAATGTCTGAGAGCGGCCTCTTCAACTTGTCCTCCTGCAACATCAAACAGAAGTTAGCCATACATAAGAACATGACGGTAAAAAGAAGAACAAAAATGCATCATGCATATAGATATACCTTCATGGCCTTGAAGCCTCAGTGGTTCCTGTTTCCTTGGCCGTGTGTCCCGTCTTTTCCACGGTTAGCCCGGGCCTTGCTGCTCTTGGCAGCAAAGTCTGCATCCTCGCCGAGCCACCTATCCACCAAACTCGCCCATCCATCATCCTTTCCAAAGCACCAAGGAGGAATAACCTAAATAATGGAAGCATGACATGTGAGCACGAAATGATGATATTGACTGCTTATACGTTGGAATGAAAAGTCTCTAATATTGTCTTCATGTACTGCTCCCTGTTCAAGGTAAGTCCTTGCTTCTGCTCTTCACTTTTGCTCATCTTTTGATGAAGGTAGGTGTGGTAGTAGTGCGAGACGGCAACCCAGTGCACCTCGTACTGCAACTGACGAGCTTTCTTCTTCATCGCAGCCAGCAAGACCACGTCGGCTCTGGCCTTGTGCTCGTTAAGAACTCTATAGAATTGCTGCAATCATGCATAAAACCAGAAGCAAACAAAGCATGCGTTGAGTGATTCGATGATAAACTATGAACGAAACTGAAGACAAGTGATTCTGAAGAGAACTTACCCAAAATTTGGTGATCACGGCCTTAGCGGCCGTCCCGTACTCCGCGACGCTGGCAGCCTCGTAGTGGGCCCAGCTCGTGGCCAAAACCCGCAGCTCCGGGTCCCGATCTGGCCTCGGGCAGAATAGGCCCGGCCAAAACTCCTTCAACAGGACAGTGATAAGGCCATTCGGTTTACGGCCCTGTCCGTGAAGGATCCAGTTCCTACAAAAGAAAATCAAAGAATTAGCATGTGTACACTAAGAAAATGTTGGCATGTGTTCAAAATATGATTGAGAGGCACTTACTTTGTCCCCTTGGGTTCAATGAGCCACTTGTTGGCCTCGATAGAGGGTGGTGTAGGTAGTTCTGCAATACCACACAGCCACCCCTTCGGAGCATCCGACGGCAAGTCACCCCACAACTCGGGGTCAACCTCCCCTCCACCCTCCTCCTCACCCTCCTCCTTGCACTCCTCCTCCTCGCCCTCCTCCTCCTCGTCCTCCTCCTCCTCAGATTCAGAAGGTGCCTCGGTATAGGAGGGCATCGAAGAAGACCCCCCTATTTCAGACACGGCCCGGAATTTTTTGATCCCCTGCCTCTCCCCCCACCTCCTCCTCCTATAGGGGCTCTCCCCCACCTCCTCCTCCTCTAGGGGCTCTCCCCCCACCCCCTCCTCCTCTAGGGTCTCCTCCCCCGACCCCTCGACCTCCCTGTGAGGTGTCATCCTCGCGTAGTCAGGGGGAAACCTTGTGGGCTCGTCCACTCCGAGTAAGTCCTTTGAATTTACGTAGGAAACCGGCGCCGCTGGACTTGCCCATGATTAGCAAACCTGCATTGAGAAGAGAATAAACAATTAGTAAGGATATCAAATAAACAAGCATATAGGAAAGAACATTAATAACAGAAGAGTACATTAAGCATACTATTGTAATGATCATTAAAAGAACTTACATTTTCTAGAACCCATATGAATCATCACTATTGTAATCTATTTGTCGACCGGTCTCATCATCGCTATCACGCATATCTTCTTCGTTGTCTGACGGAGGTAGAGGCTCTTCCTCATCGTATGTCTCAGACCCTTTTTGGGGTCGAACCATCGGCATTTGAACACAGTGAGACTTAGGGGTTCGCGGCCACGTTTGAATGTAAGCTCGTATATTTTTCCTACCCTTCCGTAGTAATCTACTTTATTATCTCCTTCGGTGAAGACTCTGGTATTTATAGTTTTGGGACCAGGCCGTCTGTTCTGGTGCTCCTCTGTATGGAAGCGATACCCATTCACATCATACTTTTCGCATGTCATGACCCGACTATTAAAACCCATGGAAACCCATCTCAAATCTTCATCCATTGATGTGTTCGGATCTTTTCCCTACAAGTTTAATTGAAATTATAGGGTGCATGAGTTTAATTGGAATTGTAGGGTGAACTGGGTAATAGGGAAGTGTGAAAATTTACTTTCTCCATGAACCACGCAACAAAATTTTTCCTTCCATCGACACCCTTTCGGAGAAGAGCAAGTGCCTCCGGTTCAGTAGGAGGCAGCATTCCCGTCCACTCTTCATCAACGAATCGACTAAAATAAGAAAAGCGGTATTAGAACGAGGCAAAGTGAACATAACGAATTGACTACAAGAATGGTGCAAAGGAATTACCTCATCCACTCATCCTCAACTTCCTTGATGTTGTGCAAGATATAGAACATGACATCCTCCCACTCATCTTGTGGCATGATATAAGGTGTTGAGCATCTAGCCCTGCCACCTTGCCCGCTGAATAGAGGCAACCTGGGTTTATACTTGGGTTCTTCTGTATTGTATCGAGACACCTTATTGTGCAGCGTGGGAACATGGTTCGGATAGTACGCTGTCCTGAGGTCTGCCACCTCCTCTAAGATAACTGCCTCAGCTATGGAAGCTTCAATCTTAGCTTTGTTTCCACATTTCTATCTCAGATGCTTGTTCTGTCTCTCAGGGCCGTACTGCCAACGATTCTGCACAGGGCCCCCCAACAATACCTCGTTCGCGAGGTGCAAAATGAGATGTGTCATCAGAGTAAAGAAGCCCAGCGGGAAGATCTTCTCTAGCTTGCATATCAACTTCGGCGCCTTCTTATGCATTTCTTTTATCATCTCGGGACATACTTCTTTAGCACAAAGCGTGCGGAAGAAATGGCTGAGCTCCGCAAGCACACGCCAGACACGCTCGGGAACATAGCCCCGAACCATCACCGGCATAATCCGCTCAATCCACACATGATAGTCATGACTCTTGAGCCCGGTCACTTTGCCCGTTGAAAGATTGACCCCCTTACTTATATTCGACGAATAACCATCAGTGAACTTCACGACGTGTTTCAGCCACTTGAATGCCTCCATCTTATGATCCTTTTTAAGTACGAAGTCAACATCTGGCTTGAACCAAGATTTTCGACTGCCTGTGGGAGGCTGCATGTGTAGACGTGGTCTATCACAAATATTCTGTTGATCGACTCTAGCATTAACATTATCCTTTGTCTTATCAGGAATGTTGAGGATCGTGCGAAAAAGGGACTCTGCGACATTCTTTTCAGTGTGCATCACGTCGATGTTGTATGGAAGTTTGAGGTCCTTGAAATAGGGAAGCTGCGTGAAGGGGGTAATGTGAGTCCAGTTGTGCGTCTCACCATATCCTTCAAAACATTTTTTCCCTTTGCCTTTTCCTTTGCCCTCGTCTTCGCCCTCGTCTTCGCCTGTGGCTTTGGCTTTGGCTTTCCCTTCGCCGGCAGGCTTAAGAGCTTTCAGCTGAGCAAGCACATCCACACCAGAAAACGTTGGAATCTCGTTTACTTCATGGACGACTAGGCCTTTTGTGAAGTTCTTCTTGTCTTCCCTATCAGGATGGTCTGGGGGTAGGAACTATCGATGCAGGTCAAAGGCAACATACTTGCCACCCTTCTTCAGCAAAATGAAACACAAGGCCTGCATGCACACTGGGCAAGGCATCTTCCCACTTGTACACCATCCGCAGAATAGGGCATAGCCGGGAAAGTCATGCATGCAATACTGTAGCCAAACTTTCATCAAGAAATTTTTCTGCAGATGCCCGTCGTATGTCAACCTCGGGAAGTACCAAGAATGGTGCAAATCATCCACCAACGGCTGCATAAACACACTCAAATTCTTCCTCGGATATTCAGGCCCCGGAATTATAAGCGACAGGAACATGGTCTTGCGTTGCATTATGGCGCCGGGAGGGAGATTGAGCGGAATAACAAACACGGGCCAGCAGCTGTATGGATTAGACGACATACCATATGGATTGAACCCATCACCTGATATAGCAATTCTGACATTCCCAGCCTCGGCTGCTTCCTCCGAGTATTCTATATCGAATGACTTCCATGCTTCACCTTCTGATGGATGTACAATTTTATTTGGATTGTACCTTTTCCCTTCCTTGTGCCACTTCATCATTTTGGCAGACTCCTCGGTGATGAAAAGGTGTTGCAGTGTTTTTATAAAATCAAGATACCGAAGAACCTTCACAGAAATTTTTAGCTGCTGCTTCTGACCCTGCTCATCGACCACCTCAATATACCGAGAGGAACCGCACTTCCTACAGTAGTTGTCATTCGCATACTCATGCCTAAACAAAAGGCAATTCTTTGGACAAACATGTATTTTATCATAATGCATGGAGAGCGCCTTCTTGATTTTCTTCATAGCGTACATGGTTTTCGGCAGTTCATGGCCCTCAGGGAGGCTGTTAGCCCATACTCCCAGAAATGCTTCGAAGCAACATCGGCTACAGCCGTACTCGGCCTTGACTGCCATCAGTTGCGAGATGGCATCGAGCATAGAGAGCTTGGCACCCTCATAAAGAGGTTTCTTTGGCGAGGCCAAGATTTCTAGGAAGGCCTTTGCGGTTTCCTCCGGCTCCTCCGGTTCATTCGCTGAATGTGACGGAGGTGTCGGCTGTGCAGCAAAGACATCATCTAGCATCTCTCTAACCCCATTGTCCTCATAACCAGTGACGCGTTGTCGTATCACCTCCTCTCTACCACGGTCCCACTGGGCAAAGTTTATCGGGCATATTAAAGTTGGGCATAAATCCATGCATGCGAAGGTGCTTAGTCATCTCACTCTTATCTCTGCGCATACGTCTCTTACATTTGGCACAGGGGCATTCTGGCACAATCCTCATTGGACTACGGAATATCTCTTTCAAAAACACATCAGTTTTCTCGACCCACTCTATTGTTACTTGATTCCGACGGAAAAACCCACTATACATCCACTCATTATTTGCCATCTCTGCTTTATTGGAAGCCACACAAAAAAATTAAGGATTCATTTAAATTACTCACATCAATATTTTATTTTTTACAGGGTTGACGAGAAACGACATTTAATCCACCTACATCTCTAATAGGTAAAGATGGGTCCTAATCCCACCCGAGAATGTGTAGATTGAGTACGTTGTCCATGCTCTACCCCATTCCGAGACAAAATTTTGGCAGCACCTCCCCGCTGTTCTCCAAATACACGTCTCGGCAAATTGCCGGGAGAATGTGCATCCGGAGAACAACGGGGAGGCGCCGCCGAAATCCTGTCTCAGAATGGGGTAGAGCATGGACAACGTACCCAATCTACACATCCTCGGGCTGTCCGTGGAAAATGCTGGACAATCCGAAAGAGCTGCGGTGATAAATATGCAATTGAATGCATATTTATCGATGCAACCCTTTCGGATGGGAGACGCCTAGGTTACGCGACTTGATGTGAAAATTTAATCTACTGACATGGAAAAAAAGCGGACGAGGTCATGGAATTGTTGCTCACCCTTCGATGTAGACGATGTAGTCGATCAAAGGAGAGGGATGATCGTGGACCAACACCTCCAACATCGACGATCACTCCACGAAGATGGAACACCACAAATCCTGTTAATTCCACCGAGTGAAAAAGATTTAGGTCATCACCTCACATTAAGCATTGACACTTTAAACTATGAAAAAAAATCATATTTTGTCAAGTGTCAAATTTGGAAGCACTTATCATATCCCAATTTAGGTCATCACCTCACATTAAGCATTGACACATCATTTTTTTTAGCAAGATCATCATGATGAAATAACCACTTATCATATCCCAAATTTGAAGCACATCTCATATAGCTACTTAACAACATCACAAACTGAAAATAAAAGCTTCGTTAACAATTTTATAAACTAAGTGACTCAAGTTGCTTTTTTAACTATGATAATTCATTTTGCCGAGATTCATCCATCTAGCAACCTAGCAGTAGCAAAATAATTCATTTTGCCGAGATTCATCCATCCATCTAAGACACATACAACATTCATCCATCAAGCAACCTAACAACATCCAACATCCATCCATGCATCCATTCATACATCCAACAGTAGCTAAATAATGCAAAAAAATGAAGAAAAAAAAACAAAGGAGTGCTAGCTCACCGGGCAGAGGGGCGTCGCGGTGGTGGAGTTGAAGGTAGGGGCCGGCGGTGGAGGGGACGGGAGGGCCGGGGCGGGGCTGGGCCGGCCGGAGAAGCCCGGCCAAGACAGCAGGGGCGCGGGCCGGCGAGAGCCACGGCCAGCCGTGGTCGGGACCGCCGCCGCGCAAGCGCTAGGGTCAGGAGGAGCGGGGTGGTCGGGTGGCGGTGGGTGTCGGGAGGAGGCCGGGACGGCAGTGCGGCCTCGCGGGGAGGTCGGGGCGCCGGGTTGGGAGAGGAGGGGCGGGGTCGAGCGCGCGGGGTTGGAGAGGCCGGGGCGGGGCTGGGCCGGGGCGGAGGCGAGGCGGCGCGGGGTTGGAGCGGCCGGGGTGGGGCTGGGCCAGGTTGGATGCGGCGGCGGCGGCGCGGGTGTGGAGGATGCAGCGGCGTGGGCGGGTGGAGGCGCGCGGCGGCGGTGATGCGGGTTGGGAGGCGCGGGGGGTGGGGGAAAGAATGAGGGGAGGAGAGGGGCGCCGCGAGGGGATAAGGTAATCTATGCCGACGGCATAGCCGTCGGCATAGTTTAAGATGCCACATGGCAAACTATGCCGACGGCTATGCCGTCGGCATAGGTAGCATCTTTTTTTTGCAGCAGCATAGATAGCATCTGAAAACTAAAAAATAGTACCACATCGCCAAAGGAAGAGCAATTTAACCAGTTTAAATACTTGGCTAATCCATACGAACCAAGCTCCGGTATTCATTAGACTTTCGTTAGGAAAACGGACAATTAATCTGAAACTTTCAGTGCCCGGGCACCGGTCTGGTTTCCGGGCACTGAAGGTTTCAGAGTAATCGTCTATTTTCCATGATGGATGCCGGTGTTTTTTATTTGCAGTCTGCATCCGTGTACACCTGACACAGCCGTTCCCCCCCTCCAGGTGTCGGCGGCGGCGCCGTCCGTGAGGGGGGCCAGACCCCGGAGACGCGTGCCGCCTCTTCAGACATGCCACCACACCATCCCGCATGTATGAGGGCCTGGTGCGACGCTCCGGTGGCATTGCTACCCCCCAGGGCCCCCGTCCCGCCTAACCCTGGAGCGGTTGACCACGAGATCTAGCCCTTTGACTTTCCACGGACGGGCTTTGACCAGTGGACCTCTCCACCCGGTTGTGTTAGGTCAGCCATAGGGACACCTGGGAGCAACATCTGGGCCAAACCCACAGCAACATCCCCTCCGTGTAGACCCGACGCGTACGTTTCCCCCCTACAGATGCCGGCGGCGGCGCCGTCCGTGAGGGGGCCCACACCCCGAAGACGCGTGCCGGGCGTTTGCAACCGCCACAACACTTCCAGACTTGTGAGGGGCTGCCTACGCAAGATTTGGCGGCATGCTAGCCCCCGGAGGCCACCGGCCACAGTCGTAGACACGCGAAGGGCAATCCGTGTAGAGGGAAGTGTTCAGATACTTCTCCATCACCAAAAATTATGAAAAATTACCATGGGTCCTATAGCACATGTGCCCACGTCGTGTAAAAAACTCATGATTTTATCGCACTCCGAGTATTTAATAATATTCACGCCGCACCATTACCGCAGAACGTCTACTACTGTGTCATCGCCGTCCGTTAGGGGGGCCACTCCCTGGAGACGCGTGCCGCCTCTTCAGACATGCCACCACACCTCCCGGCATGTATGAGGGCCCGGTGCGAAGCTCCGGTGGCATTGCTACCCCCCCAGGGCCCCCGTCCCGCCTAACCCTGGAGCGGTTGACCATGAGATCTAGCCCTTTGACTTTCCACGGACGGGGTTTGACCAGTGGACCTCTCCACACGGTTTTGGTAGGTCAGCCCATAGGGACACCTGGGAGCAACATCCGGGCCAAACCCACAGCAACATCCCATCCGTGTAGACCCGACGCGTCCGTTTCCCCCCTCCAGGTGCCGGCGGCGGCGCCGTCCGTGAGGGGGGCCACACCCCGGAGACGCGTGCCGCCTCTTTAGACATGCCACCACACCACCCCGCATGTATGAGGGCCCGGTGCGACGCTCCGGTGGCATTGCTACCCCCCCAGGGCCCCCGTCCCGCCTAACCCTGGAGCGGTTGACCACGAGATCTAGCCCTTTGACTTTTCATGAAAGGGCTTTGACCAGTGGACCTCTCCACCCGGTTGTGTTAGGTCAGCCCATAGGGACACCTGGGAGCAACATCCGGGCCAAACCCACAGCAACATCCCCTCCGTGTGGACCCGACGCGTTCGTTTCCCCCCTCCAGGTGCCCGCGGCGGCGCCGTCTGTGAGGGGGCCCACACCCTGGAGACGCGTGCTGGGCGTTTGCAACCGCCACAACAATTCCAGACTTGTGAGAGGCCGCCTAGGCAATATTTGGAGGCATGCTAGCCCCCGGAGGCCGCCGGCCATAGTCGTAGACACGCGAAGGCAATCCACGTAGAGGGATGTGTTCAGATATTTCTCCATCACCAAAAATTATGAAAAATTACCATCAGTCCTATAGCACATGTGCCCACATCGTGTAAAAAACTCATGATTTTATCGCGCTCCGAGTATTTAATAATATTCACGCTGCACCATTACCGCAGAACATCTACTACTGTGTCATCGCCGTCCGTTAGGGGGGCCACACCCTGGAGACGCGTGCCGCCTCTTCAGACATGCCACCACACCACCCCGCATGTATGAGGGCCCGGTGCGACGCTCCAGTGGCATTGCTACCCCCCAGGCCCCCGTCCGGCCTAATCCTGGAGCGGTTGACCACGAGATCTAGCCCTTTGACTTTCCACGGACGGGCTTTGACCAGTGGACCTGTCCACCCGGTTGTGTTAGGTCAGCCCATAGGGACACCAGGGAGCAACATCCGGGCCAAACCCACAGCAAGATCCCCTCCGTGTAGACCCGACGCGTCCGTTTCCCCCCTCCAAGTGCCGGCGGCGGCGCCGTCCGTGAGGGGGGCCACACCCCGGAGATGCGTGCCGCCTCTTCAGACATGCCACCACACAACCCCGCATGTATGAGGGCCCGATGCGACGCTCCGGTGGCATTGCTACCCCCAGGGCCCCCGCCCCGCCTAACCCTGGAGCGGTTGACCACGAGATCTAGCCCTTTGACTTTCCACGGACGGGCTTTGACCAGTGGATCTCTCCACCCGGTTGTGTTAGGTCAGCCCATAGGGACACCTAGGAGCAAAATCTGGGCTTAACCAACAGCAACATCCCCTCCGTGTAGACCGGACGCGTCCGTTTCCCCCTCTAGGTGCCGGCGGCGGCGCCGTTCGTGAGGGGGTCCCACACCCCGGAGACGCGTGTCGGGCGTTTGCAACCGCCACAACACTTCCAAACTTGTGAGATGCCGCCTACGCAAGATTTGGCGGCATGCTAGCCCCCGGAGGCCGCCGGCCACAGTCGTGGACATGGGAAGGGCAATCCGCGTAGAGGGAAGTGTTCGGATACTTCTCCATCACCAAAAATTATGAAAAATTACCATCAGTCCTATAGCACATGTGCCCACGTCGTGTAAAAAACTCATGATTTTATCGTGCTCCGAGTATTTAATAATATTCACGCCGCACCATTATCGCAGAACGTCTACTACAGTGTCATCGCCGTCCGTTAGGGGGGCCACACCCCGGAGACGTGTGCCGCCTCTTCAGACATGCCACCACACCACCCCGCATGTATGAGGGCCCGGTGCGACGCTCCGGTGGCATTGCTACCCCCCTAGGGCCCCCGTCCCGCCTAACCCTGGAGCGGTTGACCATGAGATCTAGCCGTTTGACTTTCCACGGACGGGCTTTGACCAGTGGACCTCTCCACCCGGTTGTGTTAGGTCAGCCCATAGGGACACCTGGGAGCAACATCCGGGCCAAACCCACAGCAACATCCCCTCCGTGTAGACCCGACGTGTCCGTTTCCCACCTCCAGGTGCCGGCGGCGGCGCCGTCCGTGAGGGGGGCCACACCCCGGAGACGCGTGCCGCCTCTTCAGACATGCCACCACACCACCCCGCATGTATGAGGGCCCGGTGCGACGCTCCGGTGGCATTGCTACCCCCAGGGCCCCCGTCCCGCCTAACCCTGGAGCGGTTGACCATGAGATCTAGCCCTTTGGCTTTCCACGGACGGGCTTTGACCAGTGGACCTCTCCACCCGGTTGTGTTAGGTCAGCCCATAGGGACACCTGGAAGCAACATCCGGGCCAAACTCACAGCAACATCCCCTCCGTATAGACCCGACGCGGCCGTTTCCCCCATCTAGGTGCCGGCGGCGGCGCCGTCCGTGTGGTGGCCCACACCCCAGAGACGCGTGCCGGGCGTTTGCAACCGCCACAACACTTCCATACTTGTGAGAGGCCGCCTACGCAAGATTTGGCGGCATGCTAGCCCCCGGAGGCCGCCGGCCACAGTCGTAGACACGCGAAGGGCAATCCGCGTAGAGGGAAGTGTTCAGATACTTCTCCATCACCAAAAATTATGAAAAAATACCATTAGTCCTATAGCACATGTGCCCACGTCGTGTAAAAAACTCATGATTTTATCGTGCTCGGAGTATTTAGTAATATTCACGCCGCACCATTACCGCAGAACGTCTACTACTGTGTCATCGCCGTCCGTTAGGGGGGCCACACCGCGGAGACGCGTGCCACCTCTTCAGACATGCCACCACACCACCCCGGATGTATGAGGGCCTAGTGCGACGCTCCGGCGGCATTGCTACCCCCCAGGGCCCCCGTCCCGCCTAACCCTAGAGCGGTTGACCACGAGATCTAGCCGTTTGACTTTCCACGGACGGGCTTTGACCAGTGGACCTCTCCACACGGTTGTGTTAGGTCAGCCTATAGGGACACCTGGGAGCAACATCCGGGCCAAACCCACAGCAAGATCCCCTCCGTGTAGACCCGACGCGTCCGTTTCCCCCCTCCATGTGCCGGCGGCGGCGCCGTCCGTGAGGGGGGCCACACCCCGGAGACGCGTGCCATCTCTTCAGACATGCCACCACACCACCCTGCATGTATGAGGGCCCGGTGCGATGCTCCGGTGGCATTGCTACCCCCCAGAGCCCCCATCCCGCCTAACCCTGGAGCGGTTGACCACGAGATCTAGCCCTTTGACTTTCCACGGACGGGCTTTGACCAGTGGACCTCTCCGCCCGGTTGTGTTAGGTCAGCCCATAGGGACACCTGGGAGCAACATCCGGGCCAAACCCACAGCAACAGCCCCTCCGTGTAGACCCGACGCGTCCGTTTCCCCCCTCCAGGTGCCGGCGGCGGCGCCGTCCGTGAGGGGGCACACACCCCAGAGATGCGTGCCAGGCGTTTGCAACCGCCACAACACTTCCAGACTTGTGAGAGGCCGCCTACGCAAGATTTGGCGGCATGCTAGCCCCTGGAGGCCGCCGGCCACAGTCGTAGACACGCGAAGGGCAATGCACGTAGAGGGAAGTGTTCAGATACTTCTCCATCACCAAAAATTATGAAAAATTCCCATCAGTGCTATAGCACATGTGCCCACATCGTGTAAAAAATTCATGATTTTATCGCGCTCCGAGTATTTAATAATATTCACGCCACACCATTACCGCAGAACGTCTACTACTGTGTCATCGCCGTCCGTTAGGGGGGCCACACCCCGGAGACGCGTGCCGCCTCTTCAGACATGCCACCACACCACCCCGCATGTATGAGGGCCCGGTGCGACTCTCCGGTGGCATTGCTACCCCCCAAGGCCCCCGTCCCGCCTAACCCTGGAGCGGTTGACCACGAGATCTAGCTCTTTGACATTCCACGGACGGGCTTTGGCCAGTGGACCTCTCCACCCGGTTGTGTTAGGTCAGCCCATAGGGACACCTGGGAGCAACATCCGTGCCAAACCCACAGCAAGATCCCCTCCGTGTAGACCCGACGCGTCTGTTTCCCCCCTCCAGGTGCCGGCGGCGGCGCCGTCCGTGAGGGGGTCCACACCCCGGAGACGCGTGCCGCCTCTTCACACATGCCACCACACCACCCCGCATGTATGAGAGCCCGGTGCGACGCTCCGGTGGCATTGCTACCCCCCCAGGACCCCCGTCCCGCCTAACCCTGGAGCGGTTGACCACGAGATCTAGCCCTTGACTCCACGGACGGGCTTGACCAGTGGACCTCTCCACTCCGTTGATGTTAGGTCAGCCCATAGGACACCTGGGAGCAACATCCGAGCAAACCCACAGCAAAATCCCCTCCATGTAGACCCGACACGTCGTTTTCCCCACCCAGGTGCCGGCGGCGGCGCCGTCCGTGAGGGGGCCACACCCCGGAGACGCGTGCCGCCTCTTCAGACATGCCACCACACCACCCCGCATGTATGAGGGCCCGGTGCGATGCTCCGGTGGCATTGCTACCCCCCAAGGCCCCCGTCCCGCCTAACCCTGGAGCGGTTGACCACAAGATCTAGCCCTTTGACTTTCCACGGACGGGCTTTGACCAGTGGACCTCTCCACCCGGTTGTGTTAGGTCAGCCGATAGGAACACTTGGGAGCAACATCCTGGCCAAACCGACAGCAAGATTCCGTCCGTGTAGACCCGACGCGGCCGTTTCCCCCCTCCAGGTGCCGGCGGCGGCGCCATCCGTGAGGGGGGCCACACCCCGGAGACGCGAGCCGCCTCTTCAGACATGCCACCACACCACCCGGTTGTGGTAGGTCATCCCATATAAACACTTGGGAGCAACGTCCCCTCCGTATAGACCCGATGCGGCTGTTTCCCCCTTCCAGGTGTCTGCCGGCGGCGGCGCCGTCCGTGAGGGGGGTCACACCACACCCCTCCGTATAGAATTGAAAAGTAAGGTATTTATGCTTATATTAACACATGCTACATGTAAGTCAATCAGATAATAATACGTAAAAAACATAAAAAATTCTATATGAAATGCAAAAAAATAAATAAAAAATTCTATATGTAAGCCAGGGGCAGATGGACGGCGCGCCGTGGATCGATGACGTGGCATCTATGCCGACGGCGGCCGTCGGCATAGAAGATGGTCGGTGCGCCTCGGGTCGATGACGTGGCATGCTCATCTATGCCGACTGCCGCCCGTCTCGGCCGTCGGCATAGATCGGACGCCGTTAGCCGCACGTCACGAGCGGGTCGCCGGGCCCGCAACTATGCCCACGGTCCATGTATGCCGACGGCCGCTGTAGGCGTAGCCTGGGCTAAGCCGACGGCTCATCTGTGCCGACGGGGGCCGTCGGCATATATTTTGCCGTCGGCATCGGGCCCTGTTCCGGTAGTGTTTGCTCCAAGTCGGTTCGTATGTCTGGTGGAACCGGAGCCCACAGCGGCAGGTTCAACTCGGCCTCAACGAGTCGCCTGCTTCGCCATCACCATTTGGTTCTCTTGGTGAATGAAATTCTTGGCATCGCTGACTCGGCTCACGCACACGGTGGTGAACGTTTTCCCTTGACGTTGCCCTTCGATGGCCCCCGCACAAGCATGTGAAATCGATTACGTAGTTATATTCTCGGCGACCATCAGATCACTTGATTTTGTACTTTGAGAGGTGGGAGGTTGAAATCGACCAATGAGCAGTCAACAGAAAAAAAAACGCCATCAAAACTAGTACTTCGAGAGACGAATCAGCAACCAATAATCTTTGAGAGATTTTGACACCGTCTGATCTAAGCTGACGGCTGTGATCGACCCGTAACGAGTGTCGATCCGTGGGAGGTTGAAACGGACTAATGGGCGTGGCTCAGCAGCGTAAAAAAGGAAGAGCCCAAACAAAACTGTCCCAATCCCAAATCCCTGTCGCGGCCGCTCCTCCCACTTCCACCTTCTCCCGTCCCGAAAACGCTGCTGCCGCCGCAACCACCGCCGCCACAGTCAAGCGACGGCGGCCGCCACCCACCGCATAACTCCGCTCTCCCCCACAACCGGCGACCTCGTCTTCCACCCTCTCCTCCTCACCTCACCTTCTCCTCCCATCCTAGGCAGCTAGGCTACAGATCGAAGGCCGCCTTCGTCAAAGGGCTTCGTCGTGCGCCGGGGGAGGAAGGCTGCTCGCCGGACGTGTGCGCCGGGACAGGGCCGCCTCGCCCGATGGCTGCTCCGGACCACCGACGCCATGGAGCTCCGGACGTGGCTCCAACCCTAGTGCTTGCTAGTCAAGGTCATATCTTGCCCATCTTCTCCTCTTCTATTTGCTCATCTCCCCCCTTCCCATCCCTCCCCTGATGCATTCCTAACGTAGGCAGTTGCAGCGGCGAACACTAGCCGCAGCGCGGTCACCTTCAACATCTAAAAACTTTCTTCGATTCCATCTTGGTCACGCTGGTGCGCAGGGAGCTCGTCCACTACATCTGCATCTGCATCTGCATCCAGGACACGTACTGTTTCCCCAACATCATCGATTTCTTCGATTCTGTTCTTGTTTACTTGATTGGCGATGAGTTGTTTTATCTGAAAAATTGCATCGCTGCAGGGGCACCTTCAGCTTCTCCTCTGACCCCACCTTCCTCGTCTTGCCAACTGCATCAACTATGGTAACAACATAGTTCAAAAAAGCACTAGGCGTTAATTGTGCGTTTTGCCACCGCCTTGCGCTTTACTGACCAAAGCGCATGCTTATGCGTAGTTATGCACAGATTAAGCGCAGTTATGCATAATGCGTTTTGCCAACGCCTAGAGCCTAGGCGCTCTTAAGCGCTCGCTTAGGCGCACCTTTTTTAACTATGGGTAACAATGAATCCATGTATCCATCCACATTGCCTGCTTTGTTTCTCCTGACCATAATGATGATGAAAATTATACATATGAACTATTACCGCATCGTGCTACCCTTGCATCGCTGAGCTGACTGCAATTTTGCTGTATTCACGAAATAAATCCTAGGTGTCCTTGCTCCACTGAGCTGACTGCAGTAAACATTGTGTAGTGTGTCTACCTGTTTGAGTGAGATTCATGAGGTTTGCATCTTGGAGTGTGTAATACTACTAACAGAACTATGATGAAACGTTTTGTTCTTTGAGTTAAAAGCTAGTAGGAGTAGTACAATATGGTCAGGAAAACAACCTTGTCTCAAGGTTCAGGTCTAGTCAGTAGCCATAGCTGCGAAAATAGGAGAAAAAGTCTGTCCGAATTGTTGCTTTCTTGATTTTTGTTTTGTTTTAGGAAATCAGTATGTGTCCAGTCAAAATACTATATTGTGAAGAGGTTGGCTGTGTCATCCCGGTTGCTCGCGCGCTAGGAGAGGATGAGATGGCGGCCTTGCTGTTTGGTTTGACGTCACTCTTCCGCCCTCGCGAGGAGAGAGCTCGCTCTGCTCCGACCCTGTCTCTTGAATCGATTTTATTCGATTTGATTTGGAGTCTCTGCTGCAGGAAAGGCGGTGGTGGAGAACCCGAGATACCCGCTCATCTCCACTTCACCTCTAAATAATAGACAAGCCTGAGGAGAGGAGAAGAGGAGAGCACCCTCCAACGCTGCCCTCTTCTCCTCCCCCCCTCCAGGTTGGTTGGTTGATTCCTTGGGGTGCAAGGGTCCCAATTTCAACTTGTTAGTCTAGACTCTAGATAGACATTCTAGATTTCTAGTTTCTCTGTTCATTCTAGCCGGAGGTTCCTGCAGGTTGCTCTGTTGGTTCAAGTTGGTGTTGCTCTGTTGGTTCAAGTTGGTGTTGCTCTGCATTTGTTCAGGAGAAGAACATACATACCCACCCTTGTGCACTTGTTCAGAATTTTCTTAATGCTGCTATATCTGTTCTGTTGCAATGCACACAAGACCGAAAAGAATCAAAAGTCTAGGATTTAGCACTTTTGATTTCTGTTGCAATGCACATGTATTACCCTTATCGATACTAACAAGTCATTTTGAAACTGAGCTTTGTCAACACTCATGTGTATGTATTACCCTTATATGTTTTCAAGCCAATAAATTTATCTTGGCTATCTAAGTGTTGTTGATCTGTTCTCAGCCACAATTTGATTGGAGATAGAAGAAAGCGTGTATGTAGGTACTTCATCATGCCTAAAAGACATAAGCAGCCATAGAATCATTTTTAAGTCAGCCGCTCATGCCTACAAGCTTTTGTTTTTCTTTCCACAAGTAGGCATAGCACACTGGGGCACTTTTTTTATGCTCAAAGACAAACAATAAGATCTCTAGTTTACTGTTTACTGTAGATTATTGGGTAATCATTATATTTGGACTTTCGATGCAACTAGTGTTAACTAACTGTTTCATATCTAGTTTAAAACGATAATCTTGGTGGTTGTAGAAAATAAACTCTGTCTTCTATTAAGTCAAACCATGCAATAAACTCTCCTTGCGGTGTATGCTTAGTCAGTATAGCTGTGCCCTGTTATTATTCTCTTGTTTTTTCTGTTCTTGTTGCTGCATAACTAACAAACCAAGCAGTTCAATGAACTCTGCATTACTAAAGGTCCAAACATAATAAAAAGCTAATTCTAATGCATAAACTTGGTTTTTTGATGTCATTGCTATGCTAGATCATTGCACATCCCGGTACACCACCGAAGATATTCATATAGAGTCATATTTTTGTTCTATGTATCGGGTTTTAATTCTTGAGTTGTAAGTAAATAAAAGTGTGATGATCATCATTATTAGAGCATTGTCCCATGTGAGGAAAGGATGATGGAAGCTATAATCCCCTCACAAGTTGGGATAAGTCTTCAGACTTTACAAAAATAAAAGAGGCCAAAATACGCCAAAAAAAGAAAGAAACAAAAATGAGAGAAAAGAGAAAAGGGGCAATGCTACTATCATTTTTTCACACTTGTGCTTCAAAGTAGCACCATGATCTTCATGATAGAGAGACTTCTATGTTGTCACTTTCATATACTAGTGAAATTTTTTCATTAAAGAACTTGGCTTGTATATTCCAATGATGGGCTTCCTCAAATTGCCCTAGGTCTTCGTGAGCAAGCGAGTTGGATGCACACTCATTTAGTTTTTTTTGAGTTTTCATAAACTTATAACTCTAGTGCATCCGTTGCATGGCAATCCCTACTCACTCACATTGATATCTATTGATAGACATCTTCATAGCCCATTGATACGTCTAGTTGATGTGAGACTACCTCTTTTTTTTTGTTTTCTCCACAACCAATATATTGTATTTCACCTATAGTGCTATAGCCATGGCTCACGCTCATGTATTACGTGAAATTGAAAAAGTTTGAGAACATCAAAAGTATGAAACAATTGCTTGGCTTGTCATCGGGGTTGTGCATGATTTAATACTTTGTGTGATGAAGATGGAGCATAGCCAGACTTTATGATTTTGTAGGGATAACTTTCTTTGGCCATGTTATTTTGAGAAGACATGATTGCTTTATTAGTATGCTTGAAGTATTATTGTTTTTATGTCAATATTAAACTTTTGTCTTAAATCTTATGGATCTGAATATTCATGCCACAATAAAGAAAATTACATGGATAAATATGTTAGGTAACATTTCACATCAAAAAATATGTTTTTATCATTTATCTACTCGAGGACGAGCATGAATTAAGCTTGGGGATGCTTGATACGTCTTCAACGTATCTATAATTTTTTGATTGTTTTATGCTATTATATTATCTGTTTTGGATGTTTTATATGCATTATTATGCTATTTTATATTATTTTTGGGACTAACTTATTAATCTAGAGTCCAGTGCCAGTTTTTGTTTTTTTTTCTTATTTTTGAGTTTTACAGAAAGGAATATCAAACGGAGTCCAAACAGAATAAAACTTTCGCGATGATTTTTCTTGGATCAGAAGACACCCAGCAAACTTGGAGTTGAAGGTAGGGGAGTCCCGAGGACTCCACAAGCCAGGGGGCGCGCCCTAGGGGGGCATCCTGAGGGCTTGTGGGCCCCTCAGAGCTCCTATAACCCTAATTCTTTCTCTATATATTCCCAATATTTTCAAATGACCAGAAGCGTCCACCAAAATACTTTTCCGCCGCCGTAACCTTCTGTACCCGTGAGATCCCATCTTGAGGCATTTTCCGGCATCCTGCCGGAGGGGAACTCGATCACGGACGGCTTCTACATCAACCCTATTGCCCTTTCGATGAAGCATGAGTAGTTTACATCAGACCTACGGGTCCATAGCTAGTAGCTAGATGACTACCTCTCTCTCTTTGATGCTAAATACCATGTTCTCCTCGATGTTCTTGGAGATCTATCAGATGTAATATTCTTTTGCGGTGTGTTTGTCGAGATCTGATGAATTGTGTATTTATGATCAGTTTATCTATGAATATTATTTGAATCTTCTCTGAATTCTTATATGCATGATTCGATATCTTTGTATTTCTCTTCGAATTATTGGTTTGGTCTGGCCAGCTAGATTGGTTCTTCTTGCAACGAGAGAGGTGCTTAGTTTTGGCTTCAATCTTGTGGTGTCCTCACCCAGTGACAAAGTAGGGGTAGCGAGGCATGTATTGTATTGTTGCCATCAAGGGTAAAAAGATGGGGTTTTCATCATATTGCTTGAGTTTATCCCTTTACATCATGTCATCTTACTTAAGGCGTTACTCCGTTCTTTATGAACTTAATACTCTAGATGCATGCTGGATAGCGGTCGATGTATGAAGTAATAGTAGTAGATGCAGAATTGTTTCGGTCTATTTGACACGGACGTGATGCCTATATGCTTAATCATTGCCTTGGATATCGTCATAACTTTGCACTTTTCTATCAATTGCTCGACAGTAATTTGTTCACCCACCGTATTATTTGCCTTCAAGAGAGAAACCTCTAGTGAAACCTATGGCCCCCGGGGTCTATTTTCCATCATATATTTTCAGATCTATAAACCAAAAAACCCAAAAATACCTTGCTGCAATTTATTTTATTTTATTTTGTTTTACGTTTTAGTAAGCTTTTATATCTATCTCTATCAGATCTCACCTTTGCAAGTGATCGTGAAGGGATTGACAACCCCTTTATCGCGTTGGGTGCAAGTGTTTGA
Source organism: Thinopyrum elongatum (assembly GCA_011799875.1). Lineage (NCBI taxonomy): Eukaryota > Viridiplantae > Streptophyta > Magnoliopsida > Poales > Poaceae > Thinopyrum > Thinopyrum elongatum. Next base: position 82,366,510 of record CM022297.1, on the reverse strand, counting down.
TTGTTTGCGCAGGTGCATAGATTGGAGACTTGCGTGTATCTCCTACTGGAATGATACCTTGGTTCTTAACTAAGGGAAATACTTATCTCTATTTTCTGCATCACACTTTCCTTTTCAAGGGAAAATCAACGCAAGCTCAAGAAGTAGCACGTATCCCCTTTGATTTCTGGCCACGATCCAAGAATATTGTTGATTAACGTCATTGAAAACTTGTTGGATCATATCTAAAACGAGGACTTCCTTTATAAGATTCTCATAAAAAAATTGATTATTTCCAAGCAAATGTCTTAACACATAATCACTATTGTAAAGGATCTCATCTATTACCGGTTTTTCACGGTTCATGCCATAAAAATCAAAAATTTCCCTAGCTTCCCGTACTATGTGATCATATTCATTCATGAGAACAACGGTAGCTAGCTTTTTAGCTTTCGGATCCTTTATAACAGGTAGCTCATAAAACAATCTTTGCAAGGTAGGATGAGTACGGATAAATCTATTTTCAAGTTTCAGAACTAGCGCTGAAAAAGCTTCCGCATAAGTTTTAATTCTTTTAAGAACAGGAGCATCATCAAGAGTCAAATTTCGAACACAATTGAAAAATTCTTGGATAGTTTCTTTTCCCATAACATTCCCTTGCCCCAATACAAAAGTTTTAGCATCCAGATTGCCAGATCGTCCAATTTTAGGAGTTAGGCCATCATCTGTTTCTGCCATACCAAAGTCACTCATGATGATGAGTTCAAGAAAATAAGCGATCTGACGAGAAAAAGGCGAACGAAAAAGGAGGCGAATAAAATGGAAATTTTTTGTGAAGTGGGGGAGATAAAAATAAGAGGCAAATGACAAATAATGTAAATTGCAAGGAGATGAGATTTGTGATTAGGAACCTGATAGATGTTGATGATGTCTCCCCGGCAACGGCGCCAGAAATAGGCAAGTTGATGGGAGACTATCTTTACTTGATCCTCCCCGGCAACGGCGCCAGAAATTCCTTTTGATGCGGCTTGAAACTGCGTCGGTATTTCCCCAAAGAGGAAGGGATGATGCAGTACAACTACGGTTGATATTTCCCTCAGTTATGAAACCAAGGTATCAATCCAGTAGGAGAACCAAGCAACACTATGTAAACGGTACCTGCACACAAAGAACAAATACTTGCAACCCGACGCGTAAAAGGGGTTGTCAATCCCTCCACGGTAAAAAGATTGATTGGTTTGTATGTGTTTGGATAAATAGATCTGAATAAAACGCGAAATAAAAGATGCAAATAAAAAGTGCAGCAAAGTATTTTTGGGTTTTTGGAATAATAGATCTAAAAACAAATGCGGTGAAAAAATAGATCTGAAAGCAATATGATGAAAGATAGACCCAGGGGCCGTAGATTTCACTAGTGGCTTCTCTCGAGAAAATAGCACACGGTGGGTAGACAAATTACTGTTGGACAATTGATAGAAGATGGAATAATTATGACGATATCCAAGGCAATGATCAATATATAGGCATCACGTCCAAGATTAGTAGACCGACTAATGCCTGCATCTACTACTATTACTCCACTCATCGACCACTATCCAGCATGCATCTAGTGTATTAAGTTCATGGAGAAACGGAGTAATGCAATAAGAACGATTACATGATGTAGACAAGATCTATTCATGTAGGAATATACACCATCTTGTTATCCTTAATAACAATGATACATATGTGCCTCGCTACCCCTTCAGTCACTGCGTGTGGACACCTTAAGATCGAACCCATCACAAAGCACCTCTTCCTATGGCAAGAAAAATCAATCTAGTTGGCCTAACTAAACCAAAGATTCGGAGAAGAAATACAAGGCTATAAATAATCATGCATATAAGAGATCAAAGAAATTCAAATAATATTCATGGATATAGATTTGATCATAAACTCAAAGTTCATCGGATCCCAACAAACACACCGCAAAAAGGTTTACATCAAATAGATCTCCAAGAGACCATTGTATTGAGAATCAAAAAGAGAGAAGAATCCATCTAGCTACTGCCTACGGACCCGTAGGTCTATGGTGGACTATTCACGCATCATCGGAGAGGCACCAATGAGGATGATGAGCCCCTCCGTGATGGTGTTAGATTGGATCTCGTGGTTCTGGAACTTGCGGCGGCTGGAATTGTGTTTCGTCTGCTCCCCTAGGGTTTCTGGAAAATTTGGGTATTTATAGAGCGAAGAGGCGGTGCAGGAGACCCCCGTGGGCCCCACAACCCACCCGGGCACGCCTGAGCTCCTGGGCGCAACATGGTGTCTTGTGGGCCCCACGGGCCTCCCCTCTGGTCCTTCCTTGGCTCCCAAGTTGTATTCTGGTCCAAAAAAATCTCCAAATTTTTTGCTGCATTTGGACTCCGTTTGATAGGGATACTCTGAGAAGTAAAAAGCAAGCAAAAAACAGCAACTGGCACTGGGCACTATGTCAATAGGTTAGTCCCAAAAAATGATATAAAGTTGCTATAAAATGATTGTAAAACATCCAAGAATGATAATATAACAACATGGAACAATCAAAAATTATAGATACGTTGGAGACGTATCAGGCAATCAGACTATACGGCATTAAAACTTTCACTTAGTCATAGGAGCTTGACGGTGGGGGCTGGTGACGAGCCCCCGGTGTGCGAAGTGGTCGGCTTAAGCAGCAGAGGTTTGCGCCATTGCCCACTTCAGCTTATGCTATGAAAAAGCCCTTCCTTTAACATGGGTGATCTCTAACAACACGTCGCCTAACGCGGTCTTTGGATTGCCGACCAGTTTTAGCTTACCTAGATAGTCAATTTTCGGCTTTGTCCACTGAGGCGCTCTGCCAATTAAACTGTCGGCACTATCGCAATGGTTCTCCCGTTACACCCTTAGCTGAATTTGTCGGGAACGTAAAGGGTACACATAGGATCCGGGCAACCCAACTATTGACCAAAATCCAGGTTCTAAACTGATGCATATAATGCAACATCCGAGACACCGAGTACTTCGTACTTGTATTGTGGGGCGGGGAAACCAAGCCCGTTAGCAGTTGTATTTAAAGATGTTCTTGTAGCTCACATGACGTGCTTGTACAGAAATACAATAAGGACCTTGAAGGGCTTGTTTCTTCATTTTATGAGTTCAAGCTTTACATGTCGTGCTGTAACAAGAGAAACTAAAAGATACAATGCAAAGTAAAGGTAAAGAAAGGAGCAGAAAGCAGGTCAAATCTTGACATCGGGGTTATGGGCCCAGGACACTTACTTCTGCACGTCTGCGTCTCCATGCTGTTGACCAGCTCGTCCTCGTTGATGGCGAAGACGAAGACGGACTATGTGCCACCTCGACCTTGCATGTGCTTGAAGCATTCGCTGGCCGAGTCCTTTGAAAGAGGTCTGCAGATGTCCGTTGTGTGGTTGAGGCCACGTGAATATAATTTTGTTGGCTAGCTCTTTGACAGATCCTTGCCGAAGTGGGAGCTCGAAGCTTTGTCGCTCCTCGGTCTAACCGATCCGGCGTTTCCATAATTTTGGCTCCTCGGTGGCCCAAGGAAATTTTAGTGTGAAATTGTGCACCCTAGTAACGTTGTGCCCCTTCTAAGGGGAGCGCGAAAGGAGCCCGTACCCCTATTTAGGGTGTGGTGGTATGTGTCCGAGGTCGACTAGCGTGGACTGCATACGCTTTGAAGAGCTAGGGGTGCGTTTACCTCCACGGGCTGCCTCCTCGAACGCCTGCACCTCGGCTGTGAAGGCCGTGGTCTGCTCCTCTGTCCAGATGGAGTTTCCGTGTTACCATTTACTGTGATAACACTGTTGGTTCTTGGCATTTTAAGCTTGAGATAAGCGTAATGCGGGACTGCATTGAAGCGAGCGAACATTGTGCGCCATAGGAGCGCGTGGTATCCACTTCGGAAGGGGACGATGTCAAAGATTAACTCCTCGCTTTTGAAGTTCTTGGGTGACCCGAAGACTACCTGCAAATTCACAGTTCCGGTATGGCGGGCCTCGACGCCTGGAATGACACCTTTAAAGGTGGTGCTGCTCGGCTTGATCCGAGATGAGTCGATGCCCATCTTCCTAATCGTGTCCTCATGGATTAAGTTGAGGATGCTTTCTCCGTCCATTAGGACGCGTGTCAGATGGAAACCATCGACGGTTGAGTTCAGGATGAGTGTAGCCGATCCGCCGTGCCTGATGCTAGTCGGATGATCATCCTTATCAAATGTGATCGGGTAAACCGACCATGAGTTGAACTTCGGGGCGACTGGCTCTAGCGCATAGATGTCCCGAAGTACACGCTTCCTCTCCCTTTTAGGGATGTGGACATAGATCATGTTTACTTATGTTACCTCATTGGGAAACTTCTTTTGGCCTCCATTGTTGGGCCACCGAGGTTCATCCTCGTCTTCACTGCGATTTTGGGCTTGACCCTCTATCACTACCTTGCCAGCTTATTTGAAGACCCAGCAGTTCATGTTAGTGTGGGTTGCTGGTTTGTCCTAAGTGCCATGGATTTGGCACGCTCGATCCAGGATTTTGTCTAGCTGGCTAGGTCCACGCTTGTTCCCTTTAAAGGGCTTTCTTTTCTGTCCGGATCTAGGTCCGGTGAATCCTGCGTTGACTGCGGCTTCCTCTGTGTCGTTCCCGCCATTTTTATGCCTGTTTTTATTGTGTCGAGGCTTTCCATTGGTGTCACGTGTCTCCGAGGTGCCTGCCTCACCAGTGTGAGTACTTCGGGCAAGCCAACTATCCTCTCCCGTGCAAAAGCGGGTTATTAAAGAGTAAGGGCTGCGATGGTCCTCGGCTTATCCTGGCCAAGCTGCCGGGCAAGCCATTCATCTCGGATATTGTTCTTGAATGCGGCGATGGCTTCGGCGTTGGAGCAGTCTATGATCTGGTTCTTTTTGGTAAGGAACCTGTTCCAGAACTTCTGAGCTTATTCGCCTAGCTCCTGGGTTACACGGCTGAGGTCATCAGCGTCCGGGGGCCGGACGTAAGTGCCTTGGAAATTTGCCCGAAAGGCATCCTCAAGGGCCTCCCAACTACCAATAGAATGGGGAGGCAGGCTATTAAGCCAATGCCTAGCCGGCCCTTTAACTTTAGTGACAAGTATTTGATGGCATGGAGGTCATCTCCATTAGCCATGTGTATGTGGATAAGGAAATCTTCGATCCACACTGCTAGGTCTGTAGTGCCATCGTATGATTCTATATTGATGGGCTTAAACCCTTCTGGAAATTGATGTTCCATTAACCTGTCTGTAAAACAGATCGGGTGGGATGGACCTCGGAACCGAGTAGTATCTTGTCGGAGGTCGGGGGAGAGCTGTGTATAGGCTTGATCTCAGGCACGGTCGTTCCTGTCTAACCAGGCGTCGTTGCCATCGGGCCCGGCGAGCGCGCGTCCTCTTGACCCGTAGATGGACCGAGGAGGCGCTCGGTTTGCCTCAATGTGACGTTGAACATCGTGAGGGTCTAGGTAATCCACGGGGTCCTTTCCATAACGGCATCAAGTCGGTGGGGTATTGAGGTGTTCCCGCGTTGGCCTGTCTCATCCTCTAGGGGGTCGGTCAGGCGCATCGGCAGCTAGTTCGTCATCGAACTCCGACAGCAAACGCCTGCAAGGATATGTCTTGGGCGCGCTATGGAGTCGGTCTTCGAGATGTTGTTCGGCCAAGAGTACTTCGACTCACTTCTCGTTCAGAGCATCTGTATTGGCTGTTGGGAAACGTAGTAGAAAACAAAAAAAATCGCCCGACGGTCACCCAGAACAATATGAAGATGCATAACGAGTTGAGATCAACGATTGTTACCGACTCCGGGAGTGCAGCGGAAGTAGATGAGTAGGTGTAGCTCGTACTTGGAGTCCCTCTAACATCGATAAAGATCCCGCGAACCGTCCTCGAACAGAAGACCAAAATCATGGCCTCTCTACCAAGTTGCAAGCGTATGGTCTTCCCAATCCGGCAGCGCTTCCTCCTCCAGAGCTAATTGTCATCGAAGAATTAGAGGAAGGAGTTTAGAACCACACGGGGATTCTAATTATGAGGATTAGAGGTGGCTAGGGCTCGCTCTAATTAGTCAACTAAGACCAACTAGAACGTGCACTAGATCAACTAGAGGAGGCTCCAAAACTTGTGTTAACATAGGGTGGAACGAGCAAACTAAGCATGGTGAAGGCTATACTTGACACTTTTATTGACATAAAAGATACAAAACATTATTATAAATAACAGCAAGCAAATGCAAGTAAAAGAAAATGACGCTCCAAGCAAAACACATATCATGTGACGAATAAAAATATAGTTTTGAGTGAGGTTACCGCTAATGTTGAACACGAAAGATTGGATGCCTTTCGGGGCATCCCCACGCTTGGTTGCTTGAGTCTTCCTTGAATATTACCTTGGGGTGCCTTAGGCATCCCCAAGCTTAGGGTCTTGCCACTCCTTATTTTCCTCACATCGACATCTCACCCAAAACTTGAAAACTTCAATCACACAAAACTTAATGGGACTTCGTGAGATGGGTCTACTTCTGAGACTCTGTCTCGTGAAGGAGGACAACTTCTGTCATCAGAAGGAACCAGAAGATACTGGAGTATTGTGGGGGCATTGCAATTCCTGACTTTGACTCGCCCGGACATCAGCTATGCCGTAAACAAAGTGTGCCAATATCTTCACTCGCCGGCAGAGGAGCATTGGACAACAGTGAAACGTATCTTGCGATATCTGAAGCACACAGCCAACATAGGATTGAAAATCAGCATATCCACGTCCGCTCTGCTAAGTGTTTTCTCTGATGCTGATTGGGTTGGGTCGACTGATGATCGACGCTCTACCAGCGGTTTTGTGTTGTTCTTTGGCTCTAATCTGGTGTCTTGGAGCGTGAGGAAACACGCTACGGTGTCTCAGTCAAGTACCGAAGCCGAGTACAAGGTGCTGGCAAATGCAACGGCAGAGTTGATTTGGCTTCAAACTCTACTTGGCGAGCTCGGCATTCGGCAATGGAGACCACCGGTGTTGTGGTACGACAACATAGGAGCGACATACTTGTCTGCTAATCCAGTATTCCATGCATGCACCAAACACATTGAAGTCGACTTCCATTTTGTCCGGGAACGAGTAACTCGCAAGAGATTAGACATACGCTTCGTGTCGTCTCAGGACCAGCTAGCTGATGGCTTGACCAAACCGATTGGCGCTGCACAGCTTCGACTTCTGAGTCACAATCTCAATCTCTCGGGAGCTAAGATTGAGGGGGAGTGTTCATCAGATATACATGATAGCTGTGATTAGTTAGTATCTAGCAGGTAGTTAGATATTGTTAGCTAACTTGTACTACACGTACTCTATAACCGAGCATATCTTTCTGTTGTACATGATCGGTTATCATACTCTGAATATAAATAGCAGCCTGGGCCATCTGTTTGGATGTGCGATCCAATGTACCTCCTCTTTTACACCGCCATCTCCCGATAACCAGACGAAAGTGCAGCAATACTCACAGGAACTAGATGAGATTCTGCTAAGAGAGGAGCTCATGTGGAGACAACGTTCGAGAGCTACGTATCTAAGATGCGGTGATAGAAATACGAAGTGGTTCCAGAAAAAGGCCACTTGGAGAAAGAAAAAGAATGCTATCTCCGGAGTTAGAAATAACCAAGGGGAGTGGGTAGAGTATAAAGACAACATCCAATCCATGACCAACTCCTTCCAGAATCTGTATGAAAAAGAAGAGGGCACGATACCAAATGACCTTCTCGACACAGTGGCTGAAAGAGTCATGCCGGATATGAACGCCATGCTCACAAAAACTTTCTCCCCGGAAGAGGTTAGCGATGCTTTGTTTCAAATTGGTCCCCTAAAGGCCCCAGGCATTGATGGTTTTCCAGCAAGATTCTATCAAAGGAATTGGGAAGCACTCAAGGATGATGTGATACGAGCCGTGGTGTGGTTTTTTGATGATGGGGTGATGCCGGAAGGTATAGATGACACTATGATTGTCGTCATACCCAAAGGGAAAGACCCCCAGACCTTCAGAGATTTTAGGCCCATAAGCCTGTGCAACATGATCTACAAAGTAATATAAATGCCTTGTGAACCGTCTCCGGCCAATCCTTGATGAGATCATATCTGAGATGCAGAGTGCATTTATCCCTGGTACGATGATTACAGACAACGCGGTGATCGCTTTCGAGTGTTTTCATAAGATTCAGAATGGAAGAGCGGGCCACGAGTCTCACGACGCGTACAAGCTGGATCTAGCCAAAACTTATGACAGAGTGTATTGGGGTTTCCTCGAGGGGGTTCTTAATAAAATAGGCTTTCGCTTGAAGTGGACAAATTGGGTGATGCTATGTGTGAAGTTTGTGAGATACTCAGTCAGATGTAATGATGAGCTCTTAGAACCATTCCTACCCTCACGAGGATTAAGACAAGGTGACCCACTCAGTCCTTATCTCTTCCGCTTTGTTGCTGATGGTTTGGTAACCCTCTTGAGGAAAGAGATCATGGAAGGAAATTTGACCCCAATCAAGATAGCAAGAAATAGTCCGGGATATGAAACCTCCCCTTCGCGGATGACAACTTGCTTTTTTTCAAAGCTTCTGTGGATCACGCAAAGGTCGTTAAGAAGGTATTGGAGACCTTCCAATGGGCCACAGGTCAGCTCTTGAGTGCGAGCAAATGCTCGATCCTCTTTAATGAGTTCTACCCAGAGGAGACCAGGAACGAGATCAAAAGAATTCTTGAGGTTCCGACCATTTCTTTTGAGAGCAAATACCTTGGGCTACCGACACCTGAGGGGAGGATGAAGGATGAACATCTCCAGCCCATCATGGACATATTTGGGAAACGTTGCAATGATTGGTCAGAAAAGTTTATGTCATTTGCAGCGAAGGAGGTGAATGTGAAACCTGTAGTACAGGCCCTCCCTACCTATACGATGGGCGTCTTCCTCCTCTCAAAGCGCTTCTGTGAGAAATATGAGAAGTTGATTCGAGAGTTTTGGTGGGGGGATGAAGAAGGACACAGGAAGGTGCATTGGATGTCGTGGGAACACATGATAAAACCAAAAAGGGCAGGAGGAATTGGATTCAGAGACATGCGTCTTTTCAACATGGCCCTACTGGCGAGACAAGGTTGGAGACTCATTCAGAAACCAGAGAGCCTATGTCGAGAGTGCTGAAATCTAAATACTACCCGAAAGGGAACCTGCTGGACACCGTCTTCTCATCAGATGCCTCGCCGGTGTGGATGGCCATCGAAGCCGGTTTACAGATACTGAAAAAGGGTATTGTGTGGCGTGTGGGTGACGGGAGAAAATTCAGATGCAGAGAGATCAGTGGATCCCGAGAAAGGAAGGACTCATGATGGCCAGTTTCATGAGACGTTCACGCCTAAGATGGGTCAACCAGCTCATGTTGCCAAACAGCAAAGAATGGAACGGGGAACTGATAAGGCAAATTTTCTACCCATTCGATGCTGATGAAATTTGCAAGATAAAAATCCCCTCTGCAGAGGTGGGTGACCAAATCGCATGGCACTATGAGACTAACGGGGTCTTCTCGGTCAAGAGCGTGTACAAACTGGCCGCCTCTATGGATCAACAGAGCATGTATACCCCGACAAGCTCTTCTAGCGACCCAGGTGACCATAGTGTATGGGACATAATTTGGAAGGCCAAGATACCGGAGAAGATAAAAATATTTTGTTGGAGGATTGCTACAAATACGTTGGCCACAAAAAGGAATAAATTCCGTAGAACCATATCCCACGATGACACATGTGATATATGTGGTAATGGAGTGGAGAATGAATACCATGCTGTGGTGGCTTGTACAAAAAGCAAGGCGCTGAGATTTGCTGTCCGAAAACATTGGCCACTACCGGCAGAGAACAAATTCTGGTATACATGAGACGATTGGCTGCAACTCCTACTCTGCACGGAATCGAAAGAAACTCACATCAGAATAATGTTGCTGCTGTGGAGGTGCTGGCACCTGCGGGACGACTGTGTCCACAGAGATGGCAGAGAATCAATATTACATTCAGTGAATTTCCTGCACAACCGTCCGACTGGAATCGTTTACCTCACGCTTTTCTTTTGTGGTGCAATACAAGTATATAGTACTGTATGCGCTTGCTGCCGAATATACGCAGGTGCATAGGAGTACATGCTAACACGGGGTACTAACTAGCTCGTTTTGTTGATCATGGCAGCGGCGCCGCACGTCGTCATCCTCACGAGCTCTGGCTTGGGCCACGTCCTCCCGGTCTCCGAGCTGGCCAAGCGCCTCGCCGTCCAGCACGGCTTCACCGTCACCATCGTCACTTACGCCAGCCTGTCCTCGCCCGGCCACTCCTCGCCGCTCGCCTCCCTCCCGCCGGGCGTCTCCGTGGCCGCGCTCCCGGAGGTGTCCATCAACGACCTCCCTGCCGACGCGCACTTGGTGACCCGCATCGTCACCATCATCGACCGGGCCCTACCACAGCTACGCGACCTTCTACGCTCCCTCCTCGACTCCCCTGCGGGGATCACCGCCTTCCTGACCGACATGCTCTGCCCTGCGGCCCTCGCCGTGAGCAAAGAGATGGGCCTGCCTGGGTACGTCTTCTACACCTCCAGCCTCATGTCGCTGTTATCATTGCTCTACACCCCGGAGCTCGCCAGGACCACAATCTGCGAGTGCCGCGACCTCCTGAAGCGCGTGGTGCTCCCGGGGTGCGTGCCGCTACACGGCACCGATCTAGTCGACCCCGTCCAAAACCGCTCCGACCCCGTGTACCAAATCATGGTCGACCTGGGGCTCAACTACCTCCTCGCGGAAGGCTTCATCATCAACACCATGGACGCGTTGGAGCACGACACGCTACTGGCGTTCAAAGAGCTTTCTGACAAAGGCGTTTACCCACCGGCGTACCCGGTGGGTCCATTCACCCGGCAGTGCTCCGAGTCCGACAAGGCCATGCACAGCTGCTTATGGTGGCTGGACAACCAGCCGGACGACTCGGTCTTGTACGTGTCGTTCGGCAGCGGCGGCACGCTGTCCACAGAGCAGACGACCGAGATGGCAGCTGGACTGGAGGCGAGTGGGCAGAGGTTCCTCTGGGTGGTGCACCACCCCAACGACAAGGACAGAAGCGCGAGCTACCTCGGTACTGCCGCCACCGATGACGACCCGCTGAGCTACCTGCCGGAAGGGTTCCTAGAGAGGACGAACGGGACAGGGCTCGCCGTGCCGCTGTGGGCGCCGCAGGTGGAGATCCTTAACCACGTCGCCGTGGGAGGGTTCATGTCCCACTGCGGATGGAACTCCACATTGGAGAGCGTGGCGGCGGGCGTGCCGATGGCGGCGTGGCCGTTGTTGGCCGAGCAGAGGTTGAACGCGGTGCTGCTGTCATCCGAGCGGGTGGGCCTGGCGCTTTGGGAGAGGCCACCCCTGGGTAAGGACGGGGCGGTTGTCCCGCGGGAGGAGGTGGCGGCGCTGGTCAGAGAGCTTATGGAAGGGGAGAAGGGCGCCGCGGCACGGAAAAAGGCCGTTCACCTCCGGGATGAGGCTGAGATTGCTTCGGCGCCCGGTGGCCCGCAGGACCGAGCTCTCGCGGTAGTGACTGGCATGGTTTCCTTGCATCGGAAGAGCCACGATGAGTAAAGAGGAAGCTCCCTAAAAGAACTGAATAAGAGGCATGGTGGTTGAAGTTTTTTCTTCATTTATGTTTGTATCGATTGCTATATGTCTATTTGACATTTAGATAAGGAATAATATGTTGTTCTTTGAAGATACTATTATTACATCACTATGATATCTAAGCTTCCTTGAATGTAAGCGTTCTGAGCCCTCCGGGGCTGGGAGGGTCGAGTGACCATGTCTCTTATTTTTTTACGAGAACCCACTTGGTTTCTTTAGGATAACCATGGTCTCTCACTAGTTGAGTAAGTATTCTTTTTTTAACATAGTATAATCAAAGCGCTCACATACACGAGCATACACTCGTCCGCATGAGTACATACACGCACACCCTGCCCTTATGAGCACTTCTAAGAGTCGGCACATCATTTTGAGATTGACGAAGTTGTCGCAGACGCCTTCGTACGCACATCACCGAAAGGCATAGAATAAATGCAGGAAAATGCGAGCACCAATGTCAAGTATGAGACTTGAACTCTGGTCGGCAGGGGATACCAATGTCCTCCTAACCATCCAACAGTATGTATTGTTTACTGTTTGGGTCAACCATCTAACTACGTGTGTCCAACACTTGATGGGTTAAGTGTCACTTACTCGCTGAACTAAAACCACGACATTTATTTTATATCAGACGGACTACTTTTTTGCGAGAAAAAAATGGTTACCTGTCGCTCATGTACATCTGTTACGAGGCAAATTAATGATGCGGCCAACTATATCCATGCCTATCAAAGTGATGTACCATCGGCCCACCGCACAGTCGCACGGTCACTGTCAACTTGGCCCATCACCGCCTCCTCTGCATCACATGGCTGCATGGGTGCCGTTAGTCCACCACCACGCCGCATGCCCCGCCCATTGTTGGAAATATGCCCTAGAGATAATAATATTATATTATTATATTTCCATTATTCATAATTAATTGTTTATATTTCATACTATAACTGCTATGATCCTGGAATATGCGATTCAGTGGAAAACTCATAAGCACGTGTAAAATGATAAACGGTAAACAATAGGTTCCCGATCTCACCTCTAAGACTGGCTCAGGTGTTGTTGGTGATCATGTTTTCCGGATCTTAGGATATCGTTAAGTGTAATGATAATCCTAAAACAACATTGAGGGTATGACGTTAGAAGAACAATCATATTCAATCGACCCAATACTTGTCTGTTATGCTATGTGATTATATCGTCTGAAATCATCTGTTATAACACGGAGTGTTAGCATGTGTTTTATTTCCTCAGACCATGAGAGTGTCTCAGGTCACTTCCTACCAGACGATGGGCTTTATGGTTGCTCAAACGTCATCTGTAACAAGGTGATCATAACGAGAACTTTCAGGCACACCAGAAATTTTGACAAGTGACCGGACAACTCGAGAGTGGGATTTGCTCCTCCGACGTTGGAGAGATATTCTTAGGGCCCTCTTGGTGTGACGGCATCCATCATCGTCTGGCCAGACACAGGTGACTACATCACGGGGATGTCGGAACATGTCAATGAGAAAGAAGAACAAAACCGGTAACGGTAGCAATAGTATAGTGAGCATGGTGATGACTCAGGAGGATACCGATGCACACCGGGTTTTGTAAAGTATCGCGAAGCAAAGGGAACATCACATGATAACCAAAGGTTCACTCGAATATCATTCGTATAATCATAGTGACCGACATGGATGTCCACGGTTCCACTATCGGTCATTGAACGAAGGGGTTTCGTTCATGTCTATGGTTTACCTAACCTACGGGGTCACAAGCTTAAGGTAATCACGATCTGCTGAGTGTTAGTGGAACGAGAGTGATGAGAATATATTTGTGGAATTGTTTCATTAATATTCGGAATAGTTCCGAGAGGTTTCGGAAGTGTTTCGGGGTCACCAAAAGGGTTTCGGTGAATATCGGATAATACCGGGTATTACCGATTAATTATATATAGGTCAAAAATGTTTCCGGGGATGTTAAATTATATATATAATGCTCTTAAAATATTTAGAACATTTTATATTTAATTTAAATATCAATGGGCCTTAAAAGGCAAAGAGGTGGAAGGTAACTTGGGCCACAAGGGCCCAAGTAGGAAGGCACGCCCCCCTTTCCTTGTGGGGGGAGGATTGGACTAGGAGAGGGAGTCCTAGTCCCTCTCCCTAGGCCGCCACCCCAAGGGGGACTTTCCCCCCTTGGTGAATGCCCTCTCCCTCCCCTCTAACCTATGTATACTAGATGATTTCCATCCTATGGATATACAAGTTTTGCAACCTCCTCTAGTTGTTCTAGTTCTAGTTCTTGTTGGTCCTAATTGACTAATTAGAGCTAGCCCTAGCCACCTCTGATCCTCATAATTAGAAGCCCCGTGTGGTTCTAATCTCCTCCCTCTAATTCTCCGGCAATGATTAGCTCTGGACGGCAAAGCGCTGCCGGATCATGAAGATTGTACACTTGCAACCAAGTAGAGAGGTCGTGCTTTCAGTCTTTCGTTCGAGGGTGGTTCACGGGATCATCATCGATGTTCGAGGGACTCCAAGTATGATCTGCACCGACTCGTCTACTTCCGCTGCACTCCCGGAGTTGGTAACAATCGTTGATCACAACCCGTTATGCATCTTCATATTGTTCCTGGGTGATCGTAGGGCGATTTTTTTTGTTTTCTACTTTGTTTCGCAACAATGGCATCATGAGCAGTTCTATGAGTAGATGCAGGTTGCGATCTAGATCATATGTGGATGTGAGGGTAATGTTCTTGCTATGCTTCCCTTGAGTGTTGCTTCGGTTCAGTTCATTGATGGCATGGTGTCACTTTCTATAAGGTTCTGACAATCGCTTGGCTTTGGCTGTCGACGATCTGCTAACAGTTCCTTGGGCTTCAGCATAGTCAAGAATAGTGAACCATCGCATACACAAGAGGGCAATGCAGATGGATGATCTTCTAGGGGGTTACGCGTATTAGACGAAGTTTAGTGTGGGGGAACGAGATTTTTAATTAGGTCTCTTCTTTCACACACCCCAAAAGTTAATCTAGCAACAAGGATTATCACATTATGGTGTGCACGTAGGTAGGTAGGTTTATCTGGAAACCCTAGAACCCACGTAATTAAAGTTTGCCAAACCGATTAGTGGACGTCTAACTTGGTTTTGTAGGGTTTGCATATGATGTGGTATAGCCTTCATCATGATAATGAGTTTATATATAAGATGGTTAGATATTGTAATGTTAAGTGGCATGTTGATAACCCACAAGTATAGGGGATCGCAAAAGTTTTCGAGGGTAGAGTATTCAACCCAAATTTATTGATTCGACACAAGGGGAGCCAAAGAATATTTGTAAGTATTAGCAGTTGAGTTGTCAATTCAACCACATCCGGAGACTAAATATCTGCAGTAGAGTGATCAGTAGCACAGTAGTATGCTAATTTGATAGCAATAGTAGCGGTAATGGTAACAGTAGCAGTTTTGTAGCAATTATAACAGTAGCAGCAACAGTAGTAACTTAGCAAAGACCAATATGTGAAAAGCTCGTAGGCATTGGATCGGTGATAACATTGGATAATATTCATCATATAATAGTCATAACCTAGGGCGACACAGAACTAGCTCCAATTCATCAATATAATGTAGGCATGTATTCCGTAAATAGTCATACGTGCTTATGGAAAAGAACTTGCATGACATCTTTTGTCCTACCCTCCCGTGGCAGCGGGGTCCATAAGGAAACTATGGGATATTAAGGCCTCCTTTTAATAGAGAACCGGAGCAAAGCATTAACACATAGTGAATACATGAACTCCTCAAATTACGGTAATCACCGGAAAGAATCCCAATTGTTGTCACCTTGGGTTATCCGGATCATAACAAGTAATAGGTGCATATAACTTGCATGGTAGGATCAAGAACAAAAATATATTGGTGAAAACATAAACAGTTCAGATCTGAAATGATGGCACTCGGGCCCTTGTGACAAGCATTAAGCATAGCAAACTCATAGCAACATCAATCTCAGAACATATTGGATACTAGGGATCAAGCCCTAACAAAACTAACTTGATTACATGATAAATATCATCCAATCCATCACCGTCCAGCAAGCCTACGAAGAGATTACTCACTCCCGACGATGAGTATCATGAAATTGGTGATGGAGGATGGTTGATGATGACGATGCCAGCGAATCCCCTTCTTCGGAGCCCAGAATGGACTCCAGATCCGCCCTCCCGATGAAAAACAGGAGGTGGCGGCGGCGGTTCCGTATCGTGAAACGCGATGAAACTTTCTCTCCTATTTTTTCTCGGGAAATAGAAATTTATAGTATCCAGATTAGGGTCAGTGGAGCCTCATGTGCCCCACTACCCACCAGGGCGCGCCAGAGAGGGGGGAGGGGGGGGGGGGTGGCGCGCCCTGGTGCCTAGTGGGCAGCAGCCCCCCCTCAAGTGGGTCTTGGCTCCAGTATTTTTCTTTTATTCCAAAATAATTCACCAAAAGTTTCGTCGAATTCCGAGAACTTCTATTTCTGCACAAAAACAACACCATGGTAGTTCTGCTGAAAACATCGTCAGTTTGGGTTAGTTTCATTCAAATCTTGCATATTAGAGTCCAAAACAAGAGCAAAAGCATTAGGAAAAGCAGATACAACGGAGGTGTATCAACTCCCCCAAGCTTAACCCATTGCTTGTCCTCAAGCAATTCAGTTGACAAACTGAAAGTGATAAAGAAAAACTTTTGCAAACTCTTTTGTTCTTGTGTCCATATATATTCTTTAATAATACCCAGGTTTTTAGCAAAGATCATGAGTAACCATACAAACGATAACTCTTAGAAATTATATTCACTCATATCAATGGCATAATCAACTAGCAAGCAATAATAAAATATCTCAAATTCCAACACTTTGTCAAAACAACAATGATATAATATGACAACATAGTATCTTGCTAGCCCTTTATGAGACCGCAAAACATAAATGCTGAGCACCTCCAAAGTTCAAGCAGCGACTAAACATTGTAATTCACGGTAGAAGAGATCTAGTCATGATGCACACAACATTAACTATACACAATGCATGATAATGACAATAGTGCTCTCCTGTCTGGTGCTTGTTTGAGAAGGTGATGACTCAATAATAAAAGTAAAATAGCATAAAATTAAATAGATAGTCCCTTCGCAGAGGGAACCAGAGATTTGCAGAGGTGCCAGAGCTCATAGCTTAAATCAGAGATAAATATAATTTTGGGAGGTGCACCTTTCCTGTCAACGTTACGACCAAGAGTTTTGAATATCTTCAATGCTAAACACATTAGCGGCGGTTCTCAAGCGGTAAAAGTAAAGTTTACTCCCCCTCCACCAAAAAACACAAGCCATGGCTAGCCGAATCCTCGGGTGCCCTCCATACCAACAACTGTCCGGGGGAGTTTTTGTTTAATTATTTGCAATTTTAAACATGGGACTGGGCATCCCGATTACCGGTCCCTCTCGTGCAAACACTCATCATGAGAATAACCTGCTTAGCAAGGAAGATATTGACCACCCCCTATCACTCCATGAGCGGTACAGGCACACAAAACAGATGTTCATTTGAATTTTTAGAGGTGGCACATGAAAATTTACTTAGAACGGCAGATTAATACCGCATATAAGTAGATATAGTGGACTCATATGGAATAACTTTGGTTCAAGGGTTTTGATGCACAAGCAGAATTCCTGCTTAGTACAGGCGAAGGCTAGCAAATAGGTTGAGAAGTGACTAGCTAGAGGGCAAAAACGGTCATAAACATGTGTTGTGAATAATTAACATTGAATACTAGCATGAGTAGGATATAAACACCATGAACATAAATATCATGGAGGCTATGTTGGTTTTGAATCAACTACCTGCGTGAACATGTGCCAAGTCAAGCCACTTGAAACATTCAGAGGAGGATACCATATCATCATACTACATCACAACCATTTTAAGCATGGCATGTTGATATCTAAGATAAATCATTATCCACTCCTAGCTACTTAAGCATGGCATGAGCAACTATAATCTCTAATTGTCATCATAAGCATGTTTAACCATAATATGTTGAATCATGGATACTGAATTAAACATATTTACAAAAACAAAAACAAGTTGAGTTCATACCCGCCTTTCTTTGCCCCAGTAACTTCATCAAATATCGTCATTATTGCCTTTCACTTGCATGACCAAATGATATGAAAATAATAATAGTGCAAGAGTGTCGTGGCAGTAGTAGAAAAATGACCTTACGTTCACCTCATTAGTCCCGGTTCGTTTACGGCCCGGGACTAATGTGACCACTAGTCCCAGTTCCAACGGCTAGGGGCACGGGCATCATTAGTCCCAGTTCGTTTTGTACCTATAGTCCCGGTTTGTGTCACAAACCGGGACTAAAGGGGTGGTGGCAGGCTGGGGCCTCACGAGCCCTTTGGTCCCGGTTCGTGACACAAACCGGGACTAGAGGCACACCTTTAGTCCCGGTTTGGGTCACGAACCGGGACTAAAGATGCTCCTATATAAACCCTTCGTCTGGCCCGAGCCCATTTTCCCCTTTCCTCTCCTCTCTGTTCTTCCCCTCTTGCTCGAGCTCACCCTCCATTTTTGCCAAAATTTGTCAAGATTTGAAGGCACCCCATCCATCCAAGTGTTCACAAAGGTTAGCAACTTTGTCCTTTCATCTTTCATTGCTAGATTAGCTCTTGCAATGCTCTATAAGTATAGTGATTTGTGGGTTTTAGTTTGGGAGTAATTATATGTGGGAGTTTATTTGATTTATATGCAATTTGAGCTCAAATTTACTTCTTAGTTTGCTTGTGTAGGTGTGGTTTACTTTGTGCCTTCCCGTCCCCATCCTAACCACCTTCGATCGCCCGCACCGTCCCGTCGCCGGCACCACCTTGGTGAGTCGGCCCTCGTCCGGTTTATGATTCGGATGTGGTATATACTCTCCTTTATAACTATTTGTTGCATTTCGTGTTTATGACAATTATGCCCATCAAGTTGACATAGATATTTTTATCTAGGAGGTATGTGAACCGGAAATTGCAACCGACCCTCTTGTCGAGAAGGTAAATTTAGTTGAAAAAGAAAATGAGTATTTGAAAGAAAAATTGAAAAGAATTGAAGAAGAGAAGATGAAACTGGAGTTGTTTGTTGCCGATGTCGTCGATGATCACAAGATCAAGATGGATGCAATGCGCTTGAAGATTAGAAAGATTAGAAAATATGCCGTTAATAAAGAGGCTTGGTATCACTATGCTGTTGGATCAATTGTTACCTTAGTTGCGATCTTGATCGCATTTGTTGTTGCATTTAAATGCTTTAGCTAGAGAGTTTGTATGTTGTTTTATGAGAATAAGTGTGTATGAACTTTATGTATGAACTTGTATTAATTTGGTCTTTTCGGTGTTGTGTAATGAAGATGAGCCGGCAATGGATGTACGATGACCGATGCTCTCCCCAGTTCATTAATGGCGTGCATACTTTTCTGGTTGCGGCTGAGGCAAACAAGCGGGCGGATGGTTTTATGTGTTGTCCATGTGCTGTCTATAAGAATGATCACAATTACTCTAACTCAAGAACCATTCACATCCACCTATTTACATCCGGTTTCATGTCCGGCTATAACTGTTGGACCAAGCACGGAGAAAGAGGGGTCCTAATGGAAGAGAATGAAGAAGAAGAGGATGATGACAGCTATCCTGGCCATGGGTTCCCCGAATACGATGGTACAACAATGGGGAAGATGCTGAGCCGGTAATGGGGGAAGAAGCTAAAGAAGAGGCGTCAGATGAGCCCGCTGATGATCTTGGTCGGGCCATTGCCGATGCAAAGAGAAACTGCGCAAGTGAAAAGGAGAAGCTGAAGTTGCAGCGCATGTTAGATGATCACAAGAAATTGTTGTACCCAAATTGCGAAGATGACAAGAAAAAGCTGGGTAACACACTGGAATTGCTGCAATGGAAGGCAGAGAATGGTGTATCTGACAAGGGATTTGAAAAGTTGCTGATAACGTTAAAGAAGATGCTTGCAAAGGACAACGAATTGCCCGACAGTACGTACGAAGCAAAGAAGGCTGTCTGCCCTCTAGGATTAGAGGTGCAGAAGATACATGCATGCCCTAATGACTGCATCCTCTACGTACGAGGATTTGAATGCATGCCCGGTATGCGGTGCATTGCGCTATAAGATCAGCCGCGATGACCCTGGTGATGTTGAGGGCGAACGCCCCAGGAAGAAGATTCCTGCCAAGGTGATGTGGTATGCTCCTATAATACCACGCTTGAAACGTTTGTTCCAAAACAAAGAGCATGCTAAGTTGATGCGATGGCACAAAGAAGACTGTAAGAAAGACGGGAAGTTAAGAGTACCTGCTGATGGGTCGCAGCGCAGAAAAATCGAGAGAAAGTGGGAGGACTTTGCAGATAACGCAAGGAACGTATGGTTTGGTTTAAGTGCAGATTGCATTAATCCTTTTGGGGAGCAGAGTAGCAATCATAGCACCTGGCCTGTGACTCTATGTATCTATAACCTTCCTCCTTGGTTGTGCATGAAGTGGAAGTTCATTATGATGCCAGTGCTCATCCAAGGCCCTAAGCAACCCAGCAACGACATTGATGTGTACCTAAGGCCATTAGTTGAAGAACTTTTACAACTGTGGAATGAAAAAGGTGTACGTGTGTGGGATGAGCACAAACAGGAGGAATTTGACCTACATGCGTTGCTGTTTGTAACCATCAATGATTGGCCTGCTCTCAGTAACCTTTCAGGACAGACAAACAAGGGATACAACGCATGCACGCACTGTTTAGATGATACCGACAGTATATATTTGGATAAATGTAAGAATGTGTACGTGGGACGTCGTTGATTTCTTCCGATCAAGCATCTCTTAAGAAAGAAAGGCAAGCATTTCAAAGGTGAGGCAGATCACCGGAAGAAGCCTCGCCACCGTACTGGTGATGATATACTTGATATGGTCAAGGATTTAAAAGTAATCTTTGGAAAGGGTCCTGGCGGATAATCTGTTCCTTATGACGCTGAGCAACACGCACCCATGTGGAAGAAGAAATCTATATTTTGGGACCTACCCTATTGGAAAGACCTAGAGGTCCGCTCTGCAATCGACATGATGCACGTGATGAAGAATCTTTGCGTGAACCTGCTAGGCTTCTTGGGCGTGTATGGGAAGACAAAAGATACACCGAAAGCACGGGAGGACCAGCAATGTATGCACGGAAAAGACAGCCTGCATGCAAAGCAGTATCAGGGTCATGCCAGCTACGCTCTTACCAAAGAAGAGAAGGAAATCTTCTTTGAATGCCTGCTCAGTATGAAGGTCCTGTCTGGCTTCTCGTCGAATATAAAGGGAATAATAAATATGGCAGAGAAAAAGTTGCAGAACCTAAAGTCTCATGACTACCATGTGATTATGACGCAACTGCTTTCGGTTGCATTGAGGGGGCTTCTACTAGAAAATGTTCGATTAGCCATTGTGAAGCTATGTGCATTCCTCAATGCAATCTCTCAGAAGGTAATCGATCCAGAAATCATACCAAGGTTACAGAATGGTTTGGTGCAATGTCTTGTCAGTTTTGAGTTGGTGTTCCCACCATCCTTCTTCAATATCATGACGCATGTCCTAGTTCACCTAGTTGAAGAGATTGCCATTCTGGGTCCTGTATTTCTACACAATATGTTCCCCTTTGAGAGGTTCATGGGAGTCTTAAAGAAATATGTTCATAACCGTGCTAGGCCAGAAGGAAGCATCTCCAAGGGCCATGAAACACAGGAGGTCATTGAGTTTTGTGTTTACTTTATTCCTGACCTTAAGCCGATTGGTGTTCCTGAATCATGGCATGAGGGCAGACTGGATGGAAAAGGCAAGCTAGGAAGGGACCAAGTAATATGTATGGACGGGCATTCTTGGGCGCAAGCACACTACACAGTTCTACAAAATTCCACCTTGGTGGCTCCGTATATCGAGGAACACAAGAATATTATATGCTCCAAACACCCGGAGCAGTCTGACGACTGGATTACACGTGAACACACGAGGACTTTCGCCGGTTGGTTGCAGACACATCTCATGCATGACGACACTGTTGCAGATGGGCTGTACTTGTTGTCCCAGTTACCATCTTCGACTATATTGACTTTCAAAGGGTACGAGATAAATGGGAATACATTTTACACGATCGCCCAACATAAAAAGAGCACCAACCAAAACAGTGGTGTCCGCTTTGATGCAACAAACACCAATAGGCCAAAGGACACATATTATGGTTACATAGAGGAGGTATGGGAACTTGACTATGGACGTGGTTTGAAGGTCCCTTTGTTTCGGTGCAAATGGGCCAATCTGACAGGAGGCGGGGTAAAGGAAGACCCGCAGTACGGAATGACAACAGTGGATCTCAACAATCTTGGGTACGTAGATGAACCATTCGTCCTAGCCAATGATGTGGCGCAGGTTTTCTATGTGAAGGCCATTTCTACCAAGCCGAGAAAAATAAAAGATAAGGAAGCGAATACATCATACGATGAGCCAAAGCACCACATAGTTCTTTCAGGGAAAAGAAACATCGTGGGAGTGGAGGACAAGACAGACATGTTAGAAGCACTATTCAAAAAATCTTTCGATTCAGCGATTTATCATCCGATTTATCGCTACTCTTGGGGTGACCGATAAGATTATGCCTTATCTTCACCGTTTATCATTTGGGCCGATTTATCGCAATGAGAAGCGATTTATCGGGAATCTACCAATAAATCAGGCCTATTCATAGCACTATGTTTGCACAAACTATGTTTATTTGTGTTTTGTGGACCTTGTTACGCAATATGTACCATTGTCCTATTTTGTTTGTCATTATACGATGATACAAAGACTAGGAATCAAGGTAACACTTATCTCCAATATTGTTTTGGTGTTGAATATAGCATATTTTAGTGTTGGGAACCTGGGATTTGCAAAAAAAAAAGTCCAATTAATAGTCGACCGATAAAATCGATTAATCGGCCGATTTCCGATTAATCTCTAATCCCCAGCTGACCGAGACGCTAACGATAAGCGATATCCTCAACATTTGTTGGAAGATTATGAAAAGTTTCATGAAATTGCTCCCTTCACAGTGAATATTGACCCGAGCATCCTGTTAAATGATGAAGATTGTCCATGGTTACGGCGCAAAGGGACACATGTGAAGAAAAAGTTTTATACCCTAAGATCCCACTCTGGGATGTGACCGGCTTCACCGTCATCACTTTCTTCTCTAGTGAGTTTCCAGACTTATATATCTGGAAAATCCCACTTCGGACAAACCAGAGGTAATCTTTGTAATAGTTATGGTATTTATGTGTTTTGGCATTTGAAACATGAACAAATATTATGTCCAAACAAAATATTTCATGCATTATGTAGGACTTCATTTGCTATTTTTCATGCATTTACTGATTTTTTTGAGCTAAATGACCCTGAAATTGAAAAGCACTACAAATGAACTCTGAAAAGGTTGAAAGTTGGCATGGTATCATCATTTCACCCACATAGAATGTGCTAAAAAGTTGAGAGGGTTACGGCAAAAACTAGATGCACGTCGTGTACAAGATGGACAATCCTTTCGAAGTATCAGTGTTTTGGACGAAAACTCATCTGTTACAAAGGCATTTCATTTTTTAACTTAATTCAACTCCAGACTTTTTGTGCGTTTAGTATGCACCATTCAAATACACGTCATCAATTTTCAACCCTTTCTGACTTCATTTGCTATTTTTCATGCATTTACTGATTTTTTTGAGCTAAATGACCCTGAAATTGAAAAGCACTACAAATGAACTCTGAAAAGGTTGAAAGTTGGCATGGTATCATAATTTCACCCACATAGCATGTGCTAAAAAGTTGAGACGGTTACGACAAAAACTGGATGCACTTCGTCTACAAAATGGACAATCTCTTTCGAAGTATCAGGGTTTCGGACGAAAACTCATCTGTTACAAAGGCATTTCATTTTTCAAACTTATTTCAACTCCATACTATTTGTGCGTTCAGTATGCACCATTCAAAGCCATGTCATCAATTTTCAACCCTTTCTGACTTCATTTGCTATTTTTCATGCATTTACTAATTTTTTTTTGAGCTAAATGACCCTGAAATTGAAAAGCACTACAAATGAACTCTGAAAAGGTTGAAAGTTGCCATGGTATCATCATTTCACCCACATAGCATGTGCTAAAAAGTTGAGAGGGTTACAGCAAAAACTGGATGCACTTCGTGTACAAAATGGACAATCTCTTTCGAAGTATCAGGGTTTCGAACGAAAACTCATCTGTTACAAAGGCATTTCATTTTTTAAAACTTATTGCAACTCCAGACTTTTTGTGCGTTCAGTATGCACCATTCAAAGCCACATCATCAATTTTCAACCCTTTCTGACTTCATTTGTTATTTTTCATGCATTTACTGATTTTTTGAGATAATGACCCTAAAATTGAAAAGCACTACAAATGAACTCTGAATGGTTGAATGTTGGCATGGTATCATCATTTCACCCACATATCATGTTCTAAAAAGTTGAGAGGGTTACAGCAAAAACAGGATGCACTTCGTGTACAAAATGTACAATCTCTTTCGAAGTATCAGGGTTTCGGACGAAAACTCATCTGTTACAAAGGCATTTCATTTTTTAAACTTATTTGAACTCCAGAATTTTTGTGCGTTCAATATGCACCATTCAAAGCCATGTCATAAATTTTGAATCCTTTCTTACTTCATTTGCTATTTTTTGTGCATTTACTGATTTTTTTGAGCTAAATGACCATGAAATTGGAAAGCACTACAAATGAACTCTGAAAAGGTTGAAAGTACGCATGGTATCATCATTTCACCCACATAGCATGTGCTAAAAAGTTGAGAGGGTTACGGCAAAAACTGGATGCACTTCATTTACAAAATTGACAATATCTTTCGAAGTATCAGTGTTTCGGACGAAAACTCATCTGTTACAAAGGCATTTCATTTTTTAAACTTATTTCAACTCTAGACTTTTTGTGCGTTCAGTATGCACCATTCAAAGCCACGTCATCAATTTTCAACCATTTCTGACTTCATTTGTTATTTTTCATGCATTTACTGATTTTTTTGAGCTAAATGACCCTGAAATTGAAAAGCACTACAAATGAACTCTGAAAAGGTTGAAAGTTGGCATGGTATCATCATTTCACCCACATAGCATGTGCTAAAAAGTTGAGAGAGTTACGGCAAAAAATGGATGCACTTCGTGTACAAAATGGACAATCTATTTCGAAGTGTCACGGTTTAGGACGAAAACTCATCTGTTACAAAGGCATTTCATTTTTTTAAACTTATTTCAACTCCATACTTTTTGTGCATTCAGTATGCACCATTCAAAGCTACGTCATCAATTTTCCACCCATTCTGACTTCATTTGCTATTTTTCATGCATTTATTGATTTTTTTGAGCTAAATGACCCTGAAATTGAAAAGCACTAAAAATGAACTCTGAAAAGGTTGAAAGTTGGCATGGTATCATCATTTCACCCACATAGCATGTGCTAAAAAGTTGAGAGGGTTACGGCAAAAACTGGATGCACTTCGTGTACAAAATGGACAATCTCTTTTGAAGTATTTGGGTTTCGGACGAAGACTCATCTATTACAAAGGCATTTCATTTTTTTAAACTTATTTCAACTCCAGACTTTTTGTGTGTTCAGTATGCACCATTCAAAGCCACGTCATCAATTTTCAACCCTTTCTAACTTCATTTGCTATTTTTCATGCATTTACGGATTTTTTGAGCTAAATGGCCCTGGAATTGAAAAGGACTACAAATGAACTCTGAAAAGGTTGAAAGTTGGCATGGTATCATCATTTCACCCACATAGCATGTGCTAAAAAGTTGAGAGGGGTACGGCAAAAACTGGATGCACTATGTGTACAAAATGGACAATCTCTTTCGAAGTATCAGGGTTTCGGACGAAAACTCATCTGTTACAAAGACATTTCATTTTTTTAAACTTATGTCAACTCTAGACTTTTTGTGCGTTCAGTATGCACCATTCAAAGCCACATCATCAATTTTCTACCCTTTCCGACTTCATTTGCTATTTTTCATGCATTTACTGATTTTTTGAGCTAAATGACCCTGAATTGAAAAGCACTACAAATGAACTCTGAAATGGTTGAAAGTTGGCATGGTATCATCATTTCACCCACATAGCATGTGCTAAAAAGTTGAGAGGGTTACCGAAAAACTGGATGCACTTCGTGTACAAAATGGACAATCTCTTTCTAAGTATCAGGGTTTCGGACGAAAACTCATCTGTTACAAAGGCAATTCATTTTTTTAAACTTATTTCAACTCCAGACTTTTTGTGCATTCAGTATGCACCAATCAAAGCCACGTCATCAATTGTCAACCCTTTCTGACTTCATTTGCTATTTTTCATGCATTTACTGATTTTTTGAGCTAAAAGACCCTGAAATTGAAAAGCACTACAAATGAACTCTAAAAAGGTTGGCTGTAAGTAGAAACAAAAGAAATTAAATAAAGCAAAAAACAAAAAAACTGGAAAATAAATGAATAAAAAAATGCCCGCCTGCTGGGCCGCCACGTCCTGCATACGAATAGAAACCCAACTACTAGTTGGGCTAGGATGTAGGCCCGCACGGCCCAGTAGGCCCCACAGGGCAGCACAGGTTCGGTAGGCCCACAAAGGCCTGCTTAGAGAGGAGTTCGACAGGGTAGCCACGTCGGGGCTTATAAACCGCTGCGAGCTCCTCTCAACTAGCGAGGTGGGACTAAACATTGATGCACCTCGCCTGCTAGCACAACCCCTTTAGTCCCGGTTGGTGGCATCAACCGGGACTAAAGGCCTCCCTTTTGTCCCGGTTGGTACCACCAACCGGGGCTAAAGGGGTGCCTTTAGTCCCGGTTGATGCCACCAACCGGGACTAAAGGTGCCTCGTATATAAGCAACACTTACGAATTCTCCCGTCCCCCACCCTCCATTCTCTCGAGGCCGCCCCACAGAGACACCGCCGCCTGCCCCGATGCCGTCGCCGCCCCTGACGCCGGCCACCCGCGCCTCCTTCCCGA
Source organism: Thinopyrum elongatum (assembly GCA_011799875.1). Classification (NCBI taxonomy): domain Eukaryota; kingdom Viridiplantae; phylum Streptophyta; class Magnoliopsida; order Poales; family Poaceae; genus Thinopyrum; species Thinopyrum elongatum. The sequence goes on along the minus strand of CM022297.1, from coordinate 82,339,715 downwards.
CGCCGCCCGCGCCTCTCCTCTCCGACACCGCCCTCGCCGGCCGCCCTGCTGACGCCGCCCGCGCGCACCTCTCCTCTCCGGCGCCACCCACGCTGGCCGCCCCGTTGACGCCGCCCGCGCCCTCGCTGGCCTTGACCTCGCCGTCGCCGGCCTCGACCTCGCCCGCTGTGAGCTCGCCGCCCCCTCCGGCGATTTTTTTTCACTAGATGTTTTAGATTATTATTAATTAGTATACAATGTATGTATATATGTATATATGTATGTATGTTTTAGATGATTATTTTTTCACTATATGTATGTATGTTTTAGTTTTTTTTCACTAGTTTTTTTATACAATGTATGTATATATGTATATGTAGATGAACGGTGGAATTTGCATAGATTTTCTATTTTTTAGTTTTTTTATACTTTTAATGTTGTATCATAGTATAGAAAAAATTTGCATAGGAAAAAGTTGCATAGAAAAAAGTTGACCATGTATTAAAAATATTTTAATGTTAATATATATCTTAATGTTGTATTTGCAAAAGTTTGTCATGTATTTGCAAAATCAAGTGAAAAAGAATTACAAAAATCACAATCAAGCATTTAAAAAATGTTAAATTTGCATAGAATTTGTCCTCGATGTCTACGATGTCTGGCCCGCATCCTCGTCGTTGACTGGTTGGCGACGAGCTACTTGAGAGGCCCCATGTCCGGGACTGGGCTCCGCCGGGCTGGCACTGGGAGGTGCTACCTTCCGGGGTGTGACGCCCCCGGCTCAATCGTGCACTAATCATACACGCAAATGCACACGATCAAGCCTAAGGACTCATGGGAAGATATCACAACACAACTCTAAAACATAAATAAAGTCATACAAGCTTTATATTACAAGCCAGGGGCCTCGAGGGCTCGAATACATAAGCTTGCGTACAAGCGTCAGCGGAAGCATCAGATATCTGAGTACAGATATGAAACAGAAACAGAAAGGCCTTTAGAAAGGCGGGGCAAAATAAAACATTACGATCGAAAGGCGTAGGCCTCTGGCCTGGGACCCTCCGAACCTACTCCTGGTCGTCATCCAACTCGTAGTAGTAGCCATCCTCTGGGTAGTAGTAGTAGTCGATCGACGGGGCATCTGTCTCAGGGGCACCGTCCTCTTGGTCACGACAAACTGATTTAGGGGGAAAAGGAAATCAAAGCAACCGTGAGTACTCAGAAGTACTCAGCAAGCAAGGATCTACACTACAAATGCAACATTTTCAAAGGGACGCTGTATATGTGGACTGGGCTGCAGAAATGCCAGAATAGAGAGGAGGCCTAGTCCTATCGAAGACTAGCATCTTCAGAGGTCTTGCAGCATTAGAAGAGTGAAGACAGTAACATATAATGTAGCAGTATCATTAAGTCTCAACCTCACCCAGAGATCCTTTCTCGACTCCCTGCGAGAAAGCAATCCCAGAGCCATACAGTCATCAACCTCGTCCGGAGATCCCTTCTCGACTCCCTGCGAGAAGCAATCCCAGAGCCATAGTATCCAAGTATCCAGTTCTAAAATGTATCAATCAGGATACAACTCCGAGTGTCCGTTACCGTAGGACAGGCTATCGATATAAGTTTTCTTCCCTGCAGGGGTGCACCAACTTACCCACCACGCTCGCTTAACTCCGGCTGGACACACTTTTCCGGGTCATGCCCGGCCTCGGCAAATGACACACCGCAACCCTACCTACAGCTCAGCAGAGAGGTCCCCGCCGGTCTACATCCTAAGCGCAAAGGGGTCTTGGCCATCGCCCCTCGCCCTCCGGGTCGTTGCGCACACGGTGAAGCCAGACACCAACACTACAGGAAGGCGCCGGTCCGTCCGTGCCGCCATGCTGAACTAGACGTCTGACAGAGCTTTCGGCTGATGCATACGATGCAGAACGCCCATACTATGCCCACGTGATGGTTAGTGCTATCAGGCCAGAGGCCTGCTCGGATCAAATATCCAAATTGTTAGTACCTTAGGCTTGCGGTAACGAGCAGAGACTCACGAAAGATGTGACCCCATCGCCCCGTCTCGAGGACTTGCTGCAAGGGTTAAGAATGCCCGGCTGCAACTCGTATTCATCACTCGGGCACCATACAGGCACCCGTCTTCACAACACTCGCCTCTCAGGCGCACGCGGGTACCCCTCAGGGTCGACCCGCCTATCCAAGTAACAGTGTAAAGTCCAAGTATCCGTGTGTCCATAACATCAGAGGAATCCGAGGTATCACCCTCGTTGAATTCCCACTCGATGTATCCGTCAAGGTGAACTCGAAGGAATCACCCACGATGGGTTCACACTTGATGTGTTGCACGACAGCGTCGTTACCGGAAGTGGTGAAGGAGGAATCACCCTCGATGACCACGACCAAATAGCTACTCTACAGAGTTAACATCAGAAGTGCTACAAGAGGTTTCCCCCTCGACACTCGATAACGCTGCAGTGTCGTTACAACTAAGGGGGGTGATGTGCGGTGTCGGGGCCTAGTCTTCAATCCCGTTGATCGGGTCTTCTGATAATCCAGCGGGGCAATCGGGATAAGTGGGGTCACTGATAGGTCTCTACCCAGCCTATACTAAGCAGTTTAGGATATACAGGTAATTATCAACACCAGGTTACAATAATCAGGCTATGCATCAGAATAGGTAAAGCAGCAGCAGCAATTCTAATGCAAGCATGAGAAAATAGAATGGGCGATATAGGGATGATCAAAGGGGGGGCTTGCCTGGTTGCTCGGCGGCAAGGGCAAGGTCGTCAATGGTGTCTTCGGTCTCCGGAGCTGCGTCGGTCTCGGGGACGACGTCGGGGTCTAACGAGAGAGAAGAGGGGGAAGAAACAGTAAATTCAAAGCAAACAAGAGCATGTCATGTCAATAAGTAGAGATAGCGGTGTTCTATCGTGGTGCTAGGTAATACGGGCGAAAGAGAAAAACATCCGGGAAAGTATTCCCGGTGTCCGACATTTCGGACAGACGAAAAGAGGGGAACGGATGCACGTTCGCTATGTTAGGGACGTGTGGCGGACGAACGGACTGCATATTCGGATTCGTCTCATCGTTCTGAGCAACTTTCATGTATAAAACTTTTTCATCCGATTTACGGATTATTTTATATGATTTTTTGAAGATTTAAATGATTTTCTAATTTTCTGGAATTATTTTAAATTCGAAATAAAAACAGAATATACATTTGTCACCTAGCTCTACACTAGCCTGAGTGTATGACCAGTGGGGTCCAAGAGTGGTCTAGTCAGCAGAGTTGACCCAGTCAACATTTGACTGGTCAAAAGGTAAATAGTGTTTGGATCCCACTTGTCATTGGGTGATATACTAAATAGAGTTAAATTTAATCCAGGGACTAATTAAGCGCGGTGGGCCCATGTCAGTGGCTGTTTTAGGGGGGAATTAGCACCTAATTAGATCAACACTAATCAACTAGGGCGGGGCCCGCTTGGTAGTCAGTGGGGGGGGAGGTTAGCGCTAAATAACTGGGGTTATCCCCTCCAAGTCAACAGAGGGGGCCGGCTGGGCTCGTGGTGCGCAAGGCGCCGGCGGCCTCGCGGGCGCGCATGGTGCGAGGGGGAAGGAGCAGGGCGCCATGGGGCTGGGCAACGGCGCGGGCCGGCGCGCCAGGCCGTGGCCGGCACATGTGCGGGGCGAGGCGCAGGGGTGCGGAGACCGAGCAACAGCAGGTAAGCGGAACCAGCGGGCACGGCGAGCGAGCAAGCAGAGGCAGGCGACAGTGGGCGCGGGAGCGTGCGGCACCGGGCAGCAGCAGCGTAAGAGCAGCAGGTGCAGCGGTGGGCGCGGGGCCTTTCGGCTGCGGCGGCTGGGGGCCCGCGGGGCTGCGGTACAGCAGCGGCAGCAGCGGCCGAAGGCGGCTGCGGCCGGGCACGGCGGGGCAAGCAGCAGCGGCATGGGGGGAGCCGCGCCAGTACGCAGCGGCAACAGCCAGCGGGCGGTCGCGGTGGTAGCAGGAGCAACGAGCGTGGCCAGGGCCGCGGGCGAGCACGCGCGAAGTGAGTTTCGGCCATGGCGGTCGAGCACGGGGACGGTGCTATGGTAGTCAAAACGAAAGAGGGGGGGGGGGGGTCGAAGGTGGAGCTCACCGCGAGCTCACGAGAGAGGTCGGGACGACCAGAGGTGACTTGACGACGACGTATGCGACGATGGCGTCCGGCGGCCGCGCACGGAGCAGACGGCTCCATGGCGGCGATGTTATGCGTCCCGACACGAGCTAGTCCTCGTAGTCGATGAAGCAGCGGACGACGGTCCTCCAGGGCATAAAATCATGGCAAACGGTGGCCGGTGGCCACGGGATCGACGACGATGACGACGACCACGAGCTCGGCCTTGTTCAGGTTGTCGAATTCGACCGAGGGAGAGGGGATTTGGGAGCTAGGGTTGCAGAGGGAGAGGGAGGATACTGGGGGTGCTCTTATCCTCGGGGAGGGTCGCGGGATGGCCGGCACCTGGCAATCGAAACCATGGACGCGGCGCGTGCGTCCACGGTGTCTGTGATGAACAGGGAAGGAGACAGGGAGAGTTGGGCTGGGGTGGATTGAGCTTGTTGGGCCGGTTGGCCCAGTGGGGGGGTTCATTTCATTTCTTGTTTTTCTCTTTTATTCATTTTATTCCTTTTCTGTTTACATTTTATTTTTATTTATTATAGCTTTATCAAATATAAAAATGAGCCCCTAATTTAGTGTCAATAAATATGCTACTGTCCCAATAGTTTTGGGCAACTAAAAAAAATAGTTTTATAATTTAATAGTTGAAAATGCATTTAATTAATTGCTTTTGCTACTGTTTTATCCATCTAATAGTATTTAAATATTTTATAAAGGTGTGGTTTCTCCACCATAATTACCTATGCATTATTTGGTTCACTCCGAACATTTTAGTTTTAATTTTTGAAAATTTTTATTGTTTGCTTGATTTTGAATTTGAATCGGTTTTGAATCAAAGGGGAATCTAGCAACAATAATTGTGATGACATGGCACCTTTAGCGTGTGGTTACTGTAGCTTAACTACCGGGGTGTTACACGGGGCGCGTAGCTTGGTGAGGAACCGGGCTCCCGTCGTCGACCCGGAGCTTCTTTGGTGGCGGTCGCATAGGCCACTTTCGGTGCGGAGGCATCCGGCCCCCGCGGAGGTGGTACGTCGCCGTGTCAGGGAGGAGGACGAGCACATCTGTCGCTACATGGTTGCGTTGGACGTCAGGTTCTCCAATACCTGGCAGGTTCTTCAGGGATCTCACCCGAGCTATGATCCTGTGATGGTTCCTTCTCTTTGGGTGTCCACCGCCCGCTCCTCAGGAACCGCGAGTGAATTAGATTCTTCGATAATATTCGATCTATATTAGCTAGTGATGTTATATGATAATATTCGAGACGATGTATTCGAGATTATATTATTCGATAATATTCGAGATGATGTATTCGAGATTATATTCGATGATGCATATTATCTGGATTATTTGAGATGTATTAGTGATATTATTTGAGATGCATATTATCTATTATGATTCAGATTTTCCTTATTGATTGCATTCTAATTTGAATACCAAATTGTTTTATCTTTCTTCTGGATTAGTTAAGCTATGGACGATACTGGCAGAGACGGAGAAGAGACCATGTTCGACATCATACGCTCCCCGAGCCCAGACAATTCTCTTGAAAATGACGGCTCGCAATATCTGAACAATTCCGGTGAGGGTATATTACTATTTGATAAAGAAGAACGAAGAGATGAAGGCCACAACAATGATGACGAAGGAAATGTTCTTCAAATAACAAAGACCGGCGAGGTATATTTATATAAGGCATCTGGTGATCATTAGATGTATTAATTGATTTGTGTATATATATATATATTAACGAATCAATCTTTCTTATTTTAGCCCTCCGGATCAAGCAAATCTTCTACAAGCAGGGCAGTACGAGGCCCGGCCAAAAGGTTGCAGGCTGGCGTAATGTACAACATCGATGACATCAAACCAAATGGCGAACCGGTTGCTCCTAAGATGAATGCGGACAAATTTACTCGTCAATGCGGAGTTATTATCAGGGACCAAATCCCGATCTCCGTTCAAGAATGGAATAAGCCAGCAAAGGGAGATCAAGGAGTTAGTTTTGTCTCCGAAAGAGCAAAGGATCTGCTTTGGGAATCGCTCATGTCACATTTCACCCTAACAGATCATTTCACAGAAGCACAACCGGAGAAAGTCAGGAAGAGTGCTCTTAAGAAGATGGCGATTGCATTATGCAACCACAAGAAAAGAATATGGACCAAGTACGAAGCAGACAGAAAGAAGACTCCAGTATTCAAGGGAGCACTGGAGAAGGCAAGAGATCACTGGGACTCTTTCGTGAAGTTCAAGGAATCAGAAGCAGCTTAGGAACGGTCCAGAATAAACAAGATTAATGCTGCAAAAAAGAATTGGTACCATACTCTGGGACCAGGTGGCTACCAGCAGTGGCAGAGCCACCTCCCGGCTACCCGGGGCAGCTGCCCGGGCTCAGCCATGCATTCTAGTTTGAATAATAGCATTAAATGGAGAGCTAATCACCATTTTATAGGGGCAAACAACTGATAGACAGCAGCTCCGTGTACTTTGCCCCGGCTCGCCGGCCGAGTTGGCTCCGCCACTGGCTACCAGGTCGCCCGGCCTAAGTGGGATCAAGCCGAGGAACAGATGATTGCTGCAGGGGTCACTCCATTTACATTGAGTTGGCCCGACAGGTGCAGGACTTGGTTTTATGCGCATGGGGGGATGTTGGACCCAAAGACAGGGCTGGTTATGGAGCGGGCAAGTCTTAAAGAAGCCTCCAACACTTTACTTGTTGCAATAGAAGAGGCTCGAATGGGGGCATTCAAGCCCGAGAGAGAGAACAATGAGCTTACGCGCGCCCTAAAGAATCCTGAACACCCGGGAAGAATACGAGGCAAAGGCGTTGTTCCGTGGTTTGAGGGGTTTGCAGATTGCAACGACACTTACAGAAGCCGTGCGAGAAAGAGGCAGCAGGAGGAGGAAAAGAGGAAGCTGGAGGAGGAGCAGAGGAAGGAGGAAGCAGTCCGCTTTCAACTGGTAGAATCAAAGCACGCGGAATTGGAACGCGCTTTCATGCGGCAGCAGGAGCAGATCGACTCACTTAGCCAGGAAAGGGCATCTCAGCAGCGGCAGCAGCAAGCAGATCCAGCATTGGATAGCACCGTCCCATCTATGCCAAAAAGCAGCGTGGGTTCCACCCCGGCCGATGATGCACTGCTGGCTAGATACCCCGTGGATGATATCAAAGGTACGACACCTTGTGAGCTACACATGAAAGTGAAGAACATATCCTTGAAGGTGGCGGATGGCTATGCTTTAACAAATCCCCCTGAAGCAACCTTCCATGGCAATCCGATTCCAGCTGGCTATGCTCGTGCCGGGGTGGATGAACTGATGTCAGGATATAACGAGCTAGAGCTTGACATTCCTGGAGGTGACGACGAGCGCACACAGGGAGACTCCATACATCGTATCATTCTATGGAGAAAGGATTGCATCATCTTTCCAAGTCCACCGACTCCTGCTCCAACAAGTCCGCCGCGTCAGCTGACTCCACCGCCCCACACGGAGACAGAGCGCGACGCTAGTCCGCCACCGCGTCAGCCGACTCCACCGCCCCACCCTGAGACGAAGCGCAGTGCTTGTCCGCCACCGCGTCAGCCAACTCCACCACCGCTCCACCCCGAGACAGAGCCCATCAGCGAAAGTCGGCCATATCGATCTCGGGTGCGTCAGCCTTCTCCAAAGCAGAAGAGAGCACCAAGCAAGAAAGACTCTCCTCCTACCAAAAAGAAGTTGGCTTACGAGATGACTATCAAGGAAAACAATGCCGAAGTTGCTGCCCAAGTGGAGGCCCATTTTGCACCGAAACCGCCCCCGCCGCCAAAGGAGAAAATACCTGATGAAGTCATACAACACTTTATTGATAATGCTCAACCGGCTATGAAGAGGACGGACTCAGACTATGAGCGCTCTATTAAGAAGTCATATCATGCACAAAAAGATAAGGAGTCGAGCTCAAGCCAAGCAGGTAGTAGTAAATGCGGGAAAACTGTTCCCCAGCTGGGAGAACAGGCAGTGCAATCGACCCCCCCGCTCATTGTACAATCACATGTGAGTACCGCCAATCTGCCAAAAATAACCGACGCTCATAGACAGATGGCTAAAGAGGCCGGTGTCACTATTTATCAACTCCTAGAGATCGAGCCTATCCCCGGGATTCAAGATGATGAAGTAGCATGGAAATATGTCCCCGGCCAACCTCTGGTCAGGCCCGAGGAGGTCCAGAATCTATCAATGAGAATGCGCAGATTACATGACTGGTACCTGAGATAAATCAAGAACGGGCGAGAGGCCCTCATGGTGAAAGTCAAGGAAGAGCATTACTTCCATGGAAAAGATTTGTCGGTTGAGTTTCAAGAAATTAATGTTTCAGTTATTCAAACAAGACGCACTCGACAAATCAATCATCAGTTGCTATTGTCTGTAAGTGATTTCTTTCTGTAATTTAAGTCTCTAGCTGTGCTCGTTCATTGCTTGTAATTATCCTCACTATATTCTTTTCTGTGGTATTATGCAGAATGAAGATTTATGAAATGAAAAGAGCTGGACGCTATGGCATTGGGTTCATTGACCCAAATACCATTAATGAAGAGGTGTGGTCACGTCACAAAAAAGAGACAGAGAAGAGCTTGCTAGAGTTTTTTAAGCAACTAAATACCCAACCAAAAATAGTACTTCCTTACAACTTCGGGTGAGTGTTACTGTCTTGTACTACAAATTCTATTTTGCTTACTAGATGTTAATAAGTGTAGTTGATGAGTTATGCACATGCTCTCTTAATTATACAAACGTGTGTGCATGCAGTTTTCACTGGATCCTGCTAATCATTGAAGTTGATGACGGAAAAGTTAAAGTACTGGACTCACTACTTCAAGAAACTAAAGATTACTTAATCATGAAGGGGATGGTCGACAGGTAATTTCAATCATTATCGCACTATGTCAGCCTCTTTAGTTCATTTCCTAATATCAACTAATTAATAACTCCTTTATTCATTTTCTTTGCCGGGCAGAGTTTGGCAAAAGTTCATCAAACAGGTTAAAGGCCCATGGAAACAAGGGCTGACATGGGTGCGACCCAAGGTACGTAATTAAGTAGTACTAGCTACGTCCGCGCATCTCTTTAATTCTAGTTTCAATACCATTATCCTGCTTGATTAATTATTATCTGATTGAATTCTATTCTCGTAAAGTACATGAGGCAGGTGCCAGGGAATAATTTATGTGCATACTATGTTTGCGAGAACATTCACATTATGACGTCCGAAAGGAGCACATCTGCAAGACAACTTTGGGTACGCAAACACAATTCAAAGTTCTTTTTATCATGATCTAATATATATACACACAACTAATATATTCATATTGATCTCCTTCTTTATTAAAGATGATGGAGATGCGGGATAAGCTCCTACCAACGGACCGCATACGAGCACTTCAAGAGGAAATTGCGGGATTTTTGCTTGACCAGGTCATACATCCCGAAGGAGAATACCATTACACCTAATGCCTGCATGTAATGATCTGCAAATTGTAGGACAAATTGTATATACCAACTTGTATATATATGTGTATGCATGGTCGTACGAGAAATTCTATGATATATGATTGGTCATACGAGAAATTCTATGATATATGACATGTACAGTATGTAGTAGCAGTGGCACTTGACAACTGCAGTAGTGTAAAATATGTTTGAAATGAAAAACAATTAAATGGAAAAACAAAATGAAAAGGAAAAATAAACCATAATTCAGAAATCCTAAAACCCTAGACCCCTAAACCTCTAGTCCCGGTTGGTGTCACCAACCGGGACTAAACGTCCCCAGCCCCCAACGCGGGCTCGTGCCACGTGGTGGGCCTTTGGTCCCGGGCCATGACGAACCGGGACTAAAGGCCCTTACGAACCGGGACTAAAGGCTGATTCTGCACTAGTGTGGACTAAGCTGGAATCATCAAACATTTTATTCAAAGGAGAAGACAAAACAATATGGGCTCTTTGTTAGATCAACAATAATGCATATAAGGGCCACTCAACATTTTCATCGTGGTCTTCTCCTTAGTACAACTCCGCCTATGTTGTCTCAACATAGCCGGTCCCAAGCCCGGGTAAAGGAGGAGGGTTGTGATAGTCTTGGCGAGCCAACGTAAAAACTCAGCCACTCTTATGGAGATGAAACCCAAAAGATTTTCGTTGGGGCGTAACCCTCTCAGCGAAGCGCCACATCGGAACCTGGGTGTGGTGGAAAATGGGCAAGGGCCGGGCCGTCACCCCCTGGTGGCACGCCGTATCTTGATCCGAATATGGTGGCAAGTGAGCGAGGATCGGGTTGTCGCATCCTTAGTGGCGTGCTACATCGGCGCCCGGATGTAGTGGAAAATGAGCAAGGGTCTTCGCATTTGACTGAACGAGTGCGAAGGGTAAGGAAGCTAGCCGAGCCTAGGAGGATTCACTTAGGTAGCTGGAACGTAGGGTCTCTGACAGGGAATCTTCGGGAGCTAGTTGATGCAGCGGTGAGGAGAGGTGTTGATATCCTTTGCGTCCAAGAAACCAAATGGAGGGGATAGAAGGCGAAGGAGGTGGAGGATACCGGCTTCAAGCTGTGGTACACGAGGACGGCTGCAAAAAGAAATGGAGTAGGCATCTTAATCAACAAGAGCCTCAAGTATGGAGTGGTAGATGTCAAGAGACGTGGGGACCGGATTGTCCTGGTCAAGCTGGTAGTTGGGGACTTAGTTCTCAATGTTATCAGCGCGTATGCCCCGCAAGTAGGCCACAATGAGAACACATGGTTAGGAGTCTACCGATTGGTGAGAAGCTCTTCATAGGAGGAGACCTCAATGGCCACATAGGTACATCTAACACAGGTTTTGAAGGGGCGCATGGGGGCTTTGGCTATGGCATCAGGAATCAAGAAGGAGAAGATGTCTTAAGCTTTGCTCTAGCCTATGACATGATTGTAGATAACACCCTCTTTAGAAAGAGAGAATCACATCTGGTGACTTTTAGTAGTGGCCAACACTCTAGCCAGATTGATTTCATCCTCTCGAGAAGAGAAGATAGGCGTGCGTGCCTAGACTGTAAGGTGATACCTAGAGAGAGTGTTGTACCTCAGCTTAAGCTGGTGGTTGCTGACTTCCGCTTTCGGATTCGTGTCCAGCAGGATAAGCATGCCAAAGTCGGTAGAACGAAGTGGTGGAAGCTCAAGGGGGACGTATCTTTGGCATTCAAGGAGATGGTCAATAAGGAGGGCCCTTGGGAGGAAGGAGGGGATGCGGACAATGTGTGGATGAAGATGGCGACTTGCATTCGTAAGGTGGCCTCAGAGGAGTTTGGATTGTCCAGGGGAAGGAGAAGCAAAGATTAGGATACCTTGTGGTGGAATGATGATGTCCAGAAGGTGATTAAAGAGAAGAAAGATTGCTTCAGACGCCTATACCTGGATAGGAGTGCAGACAACATAGAGAAGTACAAGATGGCGAAGAAGGCCGCAAAGCGAGCTGTCAGTGAAGCAAGGGGCCAGGCATATGACGACCTCTACCAATGGTTAGGCACGAAGGAAGGCGAAAGGGACATCTATAAGATGGCCAAGATCCGAGAGAGGAAGACGATGGATATTGGTCAAGTCAAATGCATCAAGGACGGAGCAGGCCAACTCTTGGTGAAGGACAAGGAGATTAAGCATAGATGGCGGGAGTACTTCGACAAGCTATTCAATGGGGGAGAATGAGAGTTCTACCATTGAACTGGACGACTCCTTTGATGAGACCATCATGCGTTTTGTGCGGATAATCCAGGAGTCTGAGGTCAAGGAGGCTTTAAAAAGGATGAAAGGAGGCAAGGTGATGGGCCCAGATTGTATCCCCATTGAGGTGTGGAAAGGCCTCGGGGACATAGCGATAGTATGGCTAACCAAGGTTTTCAACCTCATTTTTCAGGCAAACAAGATGCCAGAAGAATGGAGATGGAGTATATTAGTACCAATCTTCAAGAACAAGGTGGATGTTCAGAGTTGTACTAATTACCATGGAATTAAGCTGATGAGCCATACAATGAAGCTATGGGAGAGAGTCATTGAGCAACGCTTAAGAAGAATGACAAGCGTGACCAAAAATCAGTTTGGTTTCATGCCTGGGAGGTCGACCATGGAAGCCATTTTCTTGGTACGACAACTTATGGATAGATACAGGGAGCAAACGAAGGACTTGCATATGGTGTTCATTGACTTGGAGAAGGCCTATGATAAGATACCAAGGTATGTCATGTGGTGGGCCTTGGAGAAACATAAAGTTCCAACAAAGTACATTACCCTTATCAAGCACATGTACGATAATGTTGTGACAAGTGTTCGAACAAGTGATGTCGACACTGATGACTTTCCGATTAAGATAGTTCTACAACAGGGGTCAGCTTTGAGCCCTTATCTTTTTGTCTTGGTGATGGATGAGGTCACAAGGGATATACAAGGAGATATCCCATGGTGTATGCTCTTTGTGGATGATGTGGTGCTAGTTGATGATAGTCGGACGGGGGTAAATAGGAAGTTAGAGTTATTAAGACAAACCTTGGAATCGAAAGGGTTTAGGCTTAGTAGAACTAAAACCGAGTAGATGATGTGCGGTTTCAGAACTTCTAGGTGTGAGGAGGAGGAGGTTAGCCTTGATGGGCAGGTGGTACCACTGGTACAACGAGGTGCTATACAAACGGTTTTAACCCCTTTCCGCGACGGCATTTGGAACCGTCACCAAGTGAGTGTGGGTGATAGGGGGGTCCTTCCCACATGACCCAGAAACCGTCGGGGATAGGCGAGCAGCTACTGATGATCGCCATAGAATAAACGTATGAGAAGCCGCCCCAGTCCCACACGTTACATCTCGACGTTATGTTTCTGATCAGAGAGACATCCCAAACGATTACGCCGCTATAGTCGTGTGAAAAAGGTGGACATCAACATTTAATCTACCGATATGTTTGTGATAGGTACGTTATCACACACAGTTCAAGAATGTAAAATGTGTGCGGTGCCTCTACTAACGCCAACATGTCCATTTTCATAACTGTGTGCGATTGGTATTCCTATCACACACGCACACTGGTTTGAAATGTTTGCCGTATTACCATGAATCGCACACGCATATGAGACGAAACCGTGTGTGCGTCCGTCGGGCATCGCAAACGTTTCACGTCAAAGAACCGTCTGTTCTCTATTTTTCATTGCACACGCTGTTTTCATTCTAACCGCGTGCACATTTTTTTATTCGCTCCTGTATAATTTTATTTTTCCCTGTAATTTATTATTTGAATTGGAAATTTTGAAATATGAAACGTGCAATTCAAATTCTCAGCACAATGGTTCAACAACAAATCCATAAATAAAATTGTCAGTACAATATGTTCAGTAATTATAGGATTAGACAGCAATTAACTATGATGAACCACAATATTTAGAGGCGGTAAAGGTGAAGAGACAAGTGTAAATCATTTTGACTGCCGATGGTGTTGAAGAAGCGGAATGCCCATAATGTGCGTTCCTGCATGCCATAGGCACGAACAACTTTTGTCCAAACCCTTGTGACGATCGCCCGCCCATCCTTCACCGCCTTCAGGAAGACTTCTAGAGCATTATCATGGTAGCATGAATTATATACTTTACCCTTAGTTGCCTCCACTTCTGTCATGTATTTTGCAAGGTAATCATCAGTAAATAGCTTCGGAAACCACTGAAAAGAGAAAAATATCAGATACTGAGGTCTAATAGAGTAACTTGTTGTGGGCAGGGGGAAAAGGCAACACATTACTTACCATCCTAAAGTTCACTGTTGTCTTTGACAAAGTGTAAATAAAGAGCTTAATTCCCATCACCCGTTTCTTTCGACTAACAATCTTTCTTAGTTTCCTCACTTGACGCTTGTTCATGAATATCTCATTGCCCCATACGCAAAAGGGATCGAAGCGTGGATCAGTACCGCTCATATATGTACCTACAAGAAACCAGTAAATGTTAGAAGCTAAACTGAGATTGCACAAATGATGTAAAATACAACTACATACGTTCCTAAGTACAAGAATTTTTAGAGATTTCAATATGAACTACATACGGATGTATATAGAATTATAGAGATAGTTTAGATTAGAATCTAAATTCACTCATTTTGCTCCTTATGTAGTCTATATTGGAATCTCTAAAAAATACTTATATTTAGGAACAGATGGTGTATAAGACATGGGATGCAGCTAACCTCGACGGCAAACAACAGCATCACCCATTGTAGCCCTGTGTAAGTATATGGAAAGCTAATGTTAACTACAACAGGGTTAAAATCCACCAAAAATAGCAAATGGTAATAAAACGGCAGCATCTGTAGTGATATCTTCATTGCTAAAGAGTAGCATGGTAGCAAAGGGACGGATTAAAAAATGGATACAACTGTTAATTGCAACAGGCTTAACAGCATCCTAAGTCATGCTTTGTAAGTTTGTAGCCATTGAAATACAACTGTTTAAAAATGGATACAACTGTTAATTGCAACAGGCTTAATAGCCATTGAAACCGGTACTGATAAAAATGCAATTGGCAGAGTTAAACATCACAAGGCAGGTGCTGCCAGAGTAGAGAATGACCCAGTTGTCTATAAAAAGGTAGGGAAAATAGCTAAAACGTGTTAAGGCATGTTTACTACAACATGCTTAATACATCGACCGTACAAAACATAGCCATTAATTGCAACTGGTATTGGTAAGATTGAACTTGTGAGTTCATACTTGGTAAGTCCTGAGAGGTAGTTGCTGGGGCACTTCATCTTGGCCATAGCCCGCCCAAATTCAGCGGCGGCGGAGGCGAGCTCTTCCTCTGGGTCGAAGCGTGGATCAGTGTCGCCGACATGTGTACCTACAAGAAGCAAGTAAATGTTAGAAGCCAAACTGCAATTGCACAAATGATGTAAAATACTGTAAGACATGGGATGCAGCTAACCTCGACGGCAAACAACATCATCACCCGTCATGGCCCTGCGTAAGTACATGGAAAGGCATGTTAAGTACAATAGGGTTAGCATCCACCAAAAATAGCAAATGGGCAGTATCTCTAGTATATCTTCATTGTGGAGAGTAGCACGGTAGCAAAGGGACAGATTAAAAAATGGATACAACTGTTAATTGTAACAGGCTTAACGGCATCCTAAGTCATGTTTTGTAAGTTTGTAGCCATTGAAATACAACTGTTTAAAAATGGATTCAACTGTTAATTGCAACAGGCTTAATAGCCATTGAAACCGGTACTGATAAAAATGCAATTGGCAGAGTTAAACATCACAAGGCAGGTGCTGCCAGAGCAGAGAATGGCCCAGTTGTCTATAAAAAGGTAGGGAAACTAGCTAAAATGTGCTAGGCATGTTTACTACAACATGCTTAATACATCGACCGTACAAAACATAGCCATTAATTGCAACTGGTATTGGTAAGATTGAACTGGTGAGTGCATACTTGGTAAGTCCTGAGAGGTAGTTGCTGGGGCACTTCATCTTGGCCAGAGCCCGCCCAAAGACAGTGGCAGTGGAGGCGAGCTGTTCCTCTGGGTCGAAGCGTGGATCAGTGCCACTGACATGTGTACCTACAGGCAACCAGTAAATGGCAGAAGTTCAACTGCAATTGCACAAATGGTGTGAAATACTGTAAGACATGGGATGCAGCTAACCTTGACGGCAAACAACAGGGTTAGCATCCACCAAAAATAGCAAATGGGCAGCATCTCTAGTGATATCCTGAGTCATGTATTGTAAGTTTGTTGCTGGTATTGGTGAAATTGAGCTGGACAGTTAATACTTGAACATCACACAGTGTGCAGTACTGAAATAAACAAGGCACGAACATGCTTAATACATCAACCGTACAAAACATAGCCATTGCAAGTGATATTGGTAAGATTGAGCTGGTTAGATCATACCTGTTAATTCCTGGGGGGGTAGTCGCTAGGGCACTTCATCTGGGCCAGAGCCTGCACCATGTCGGCGGCGGCGGAGGCGAGGTGTTCCTCCGGGTCAACACGCACAGCTCCTTGACCTCCACTTGATATGTGGTTGGGCTTGCGCGGAGATGCTCTGGAGGTAGGGCGGTGGGGATTTGGAGGCATGAGGATGTTTCCCAGGCTCCATTTAAGCAATCAGGCCGGGGCCGTGATAGAGATCGGTGGGTTACCTGACTGGATCCGAGCAGAACGTAGATGTGGTTGAAGCTGTGGTTGCGGCGGTGGCGGTCTGAGCTGCCGGTAGGGGGAGGAGGGGAGGGGGGAGATACTGAGGAAATTTGATGGGTGGGGATGTGGTTGGAGGAATAAATTCTGAAATCGCGCGCCTAATGAAAATTTCGCTGCGAAACTGGAAACTTGGGCGGGGGAAACACACAATGCAGACGAAGCGCGTAAAATACTCGTGTGCGAGAAAAGAGAAAATTGGCAGATCCCGTCTCCAAAAAATGTACACGTGTAGTTGATTTTTCGGTCAATGGTACGCTTGGTTTATTAGGAAACATCGCACAGGTAACTGACTTATGGATCATTAACGCAAAAAAATGCACATGGGTACGCAGTAGAAACCGTGTGTTTTGTGATCTTCTAATAATTCTTATATCTATCAGCATCTCCAACCGCACCTAATTTCAAAAATCTCTTTCATTGTATCAGGATTATTCAATGTACATGAACGAGGCAAGGTGACACCCTATGAGCAATCATCGGTTTATGAAATGCAATCAAGTGTCAACCTGACTCACTCGCGTAGCCAGATTTGATCCTATGCAACAAGAGAGAAGCTTGCTGCCATCTGCCGGCGCGGCAATTTAAGCCGGTGTGCGGCCAACTCGCGCGGTGAGGTGAGACTAAAAACCAGCTGCGGCCAGCTCTAGTCTCCTCCGGTGGCTGCGGGCGGACGTTTCGGTAGTATTTGTGGCCGGGGTGCGGCTACAAAACTTCAGTGAACACATGCTAATCAACGCTCAAAGCCCTCAAAGGATGCACTTACCGACATTGTACTTTAATAATAGATAGTAGAAACTTAAAGTACTACTGGTAATTTGCTATAGGACTACGGGCGACACACGCACTAACTACTTCTCACATGCTACCATCGGGGCATGCTGGCCAGACGCCGACGTTCTCCTTCCCGGGCTTGTAGGCGGCAGCTCACCGTGCTTCGATATCCGCCAAGCTCTCCTCAGCATGGCGTGCGGCCTCTTCTTTCTTGCAGCGGCGGGACTCTCTTTTCTTAACTGCTTTCTGCCTTTTTCGCTCCTTCTGTGCGGCTTTGGCCGCCTCTAGATCCACCGCCCATTCGGCCATGGCAGCCTCAAAGTCTGCCCACATAACTGTGTGGCCGCCGGCGGCGATGAACTCGGCGCGGCGAGATGCCGTCGCTTCGTTACCATGTGTGCGATTGCGGGCGGCGAGGAACGCAGCGCGGTGGGATGCCATCGCTTCCTTGCCAGTTACTGTACAGTGCGGTACAGTGCGGTGGGATGAACGACGCTTGGAGAGAGCTCTGGGACGGAGGGGCTGGGTAGCTGTACAGTGCGGTGGTTTTTAAGAGCTCAACGACAAACGACAAAGGAAATTTAGCTTCCCTTACAATTTTGCACGTTCATTATCGCACACGGTTCATCTCCGTCGCTTCCGGAAGCAGTGTGCGCTGAGCCTATTGTGTGTTGCGTTATGATTGGCCGGAACCCCAGCCACGCGGATCGCGCATGTGCATCGTAGGATGCGCCGTGATCGAACGGCAACCCACGTCCCTCACATCACACCCATGCAGCTATAGCTGGATTGGATTTATATGCGCTAAATGCCTAGAAAATGAACATAATCCCCTAAATATGGTAAATGAGCCCGAAAAAAATGCCAAATTTGAACACGGTGATTTGCAGGGTGTATGTTCGTCGTAGAAAAAAACTCCAGGGCAAAGAACGAAGAAAATTTGGATTCCCCTTCAATCTTGGTGATTTCCCTCTCGAAACCATGGAACCTCCTCGGTGATGGTTCGATTTATGAAATGCGTGCATGATGACATAAGGCAAACATTCTCAAATTTTTACCAGGGCACGGTGAGGCCATACCATGGCACCACGCCAGGCGTCATGTTTTCCAAGCATGTATTTCATTTTTGTATAGTTGTTAACCCAGTAAACGACGCGTTTATGGTTGACTATTGCCACACATTTCCTTGAAATATCTGCCCATTCCTTGTAAAAGGCATGAGAATGTACTAAATAGCACGAGCATGGTTTTCTAGACCGTTCTTGTGCACCTTTTCATGCACCGATTGTTTGAATTTGAATTATGTGCATTAATGCCTAGAAAATGCACATAATCACCTAAATGTGATAAATGAGTCCGGAAAAATGTCAAATTTGAACACGTTGCATTTGAGGCGGTATGTTGATCATTGGAAAAAAACTGAATGACAAACTAGGACGGGAATTTGGATTCCCCTTCAATCTTGGTGATGTCCCGCTCGAAAGCATGGAACTTCCTCGGTGATGGTTCGATTTATGAAGGGCGTGCATGACAACATAAATCAAATGTTCTCAGCTTTTTACCAGGGCACGATGAGGCCATACCATGGCACCATGCCAGGCGTCATGATTTTCAAGCACGTATTTCATTTTTCTATAGTTGATAACCTAGTAAATGACGCGTTTGTGGTTGACTATTGCCCCGCATTCCCTTGAAATCTCTGCCCATTCCTTGTAAAAGGCTTGAGAATTTACTAAATACCATGAGTATGGTTTTTCCAAACCGTTCTTGTGCACCTTTTCATGCACCGATTGTTCGAATTTGAATTATGTTGATTAATGCCTAGAAAATGCACATAATCCCCTAATATGGTAATTAAATGAGCCTGGAAAAATGCCAAATTTGAACATGTTGCATTCGAGGGGGTATGTTGATTGTAGAAAAAACTGAATGACAAGCTAGGAAGGAGATTTGGATTCCCGACCCCTTCAATCTTGTTGATTTCCCCCTCAAAACCATGAATTTTCCTCGGTGATGGTTCGATTTGTGAATGGCGTGCATGACGACATAAGGCAAACATTCTCAAATTTTTACCAGGGCATGGTGAGGCCATATTATAGCACCACGCCAGGCGTCATGTTTTTCAAGCATTTATTTCATTTTTGTATAGTTGTTAACCCAGTAAACGACGCGTTTATGGTTGACTATTGCCACACATCTCCTTGAAATATCTGCCCATTCCTTGTAAAAGGCATGAGAATTTACTAAATAGCATGATCATGGTTTTGCAGACCGTTCTCGTGCACCTTTTCTTGCACCGATTGTTTGAATTTGAATTATGTGCATTAATGCCTAGAAAATGCACATAATCCCCTAAATATTGTAAATGAACCCGGAAAAAGTGCCAAATTTGAACACGGTGATTTGCAGGGTTTATGTTCATCGTAGAAAAAAACTCATGGACAAAGGACAAAGAAAATTTGGATTCCCCTTCAATCTCGGTGATTTACTATCGCACACGATTCATCTCCGTCGCCTCTGCGAACCGTTTGTGTTCACCAACACATGCAAAAGGAAAAAGAAAACCCTCGCCCACTTCGTCCCCACCCACTCGCTGCGGACTCCTCCGCAACTCTGCACCTCATCAACTTCTATCGCGGCGGCCACCCTAAGCTCGACAGCTTATGTCGGCGGGCGGAGGTCGCGCTCCAAACGGCACGGTATTTTGCCCCTACCGATTTCCGCCTCCTATCTACACCAACATTCTAGACTCTGGTCGATTGAGGTTTTCTGCGGGATTGGGCCAGGGATTTTTCTCATGGAGAAGGTAATCAACTTAGCGAAATATTCACTCATCTCTTATCGCAGTCCGCCCGTCGCTGTTAATCAACCGACGGAAATCACCGTGGATTCATGTTTGTTCTAGCTGATTCGTGGGTGTTCATTCATGTGTCTACAGTGCGAGCACAAATCGGGCAAGTGTGGTCGCGGCCAGTCGGAAACGAAGTTCTATCTCACCATTCCGAATGACTTCAGGGAGCGCTCGGTATGTTCAATCTCAACCTACCACGGTCGGCATGGCCTAAATTTGTGAACATATACCGTCTATTGCTACATTTGGATAAAAGGTACGGTGCCACATGCATCCTAGATGTCGAAGCCGATTCCGCCCCCCCCCATATTAGGCAAATATATGACGTATTGTTCATTCAGTTACTCTCATATTTGCATCAAATCTTTGTTACATTATATATTTTTAATTATATATTTTTGTACTTTGCTTTCATCTATATATTGATCTGTTCTATCAGTTACTCCAATATTTGCATCTTGCTCTGTTATTTCAATATATCTAATTTACGATCTTAATTTTCATTTCAAGCAGTACATCCCTTGCTTTGCAAGAACAGGAGTAGAAGGAAATCTTGGGCTTTACTTTGTTGATGACTCCATGGATGTCATATTGACAATGCAGCATGGATTTACAATGACAGTTAGCATAAAACTTGATAAAGATGGTCACTCCTATTTTGATGCGGACCTTTGGAGAAAAATGTCTAAGTGTTATGAACTGAAAGCTGGCAATAAAATTCTAGTGCGTGCACCATAGCCTGGTCTAATTAACATGGATGTTTACTTCCCCAACGTCATCAGCCTATCAAAGTCTGATCGAGGTTAGTGTCCTTTCAACTTTCTCCATGCTGGCATATTACTTAGCAAAATCGGGGTATTTGTTCTGACTAATTGATCACTATTTAAGCACCCAATTGTGATTTCATTTTCTGACTCTGTTCCTAGGCAGTAACAAATTCTATTTACCAATTTATGCGCACTATATATTCTTCTACCATATTATGAATAAATAATACCTTTCCACCTTATAAGCAGGATATGTTGGATGCATAGTGAACAATCTATATGTTACTAAGCGTACCAAATTTCACTGGAAGGACTTGAAGCATGTCATGAACTTTGTTGATAATCTGACAGAGATAGCACAGCGTATGAACGCTGGATTTTGCATGGGATTAATTATACCTATGGTGCACACATTGAACAAGACCAATTGTGTGCACAAAACGCTGGTAAAAAGTCTTATTTTAATGTTGATGCTCATAAACTATATATATGTTCAACGATATGTTACAATTGGTTTTTATTCTACATTTCAACAGAAATTGCCCGCTGTAGCAGTTCCTGGATCGATTTCCCGGCGTGGTCGAATTACACTTGTGCCTGCTAATAACGCCAAAGTGATTGCAAGGTACTGCATTTCCCGCAGAAATGGAACCATTCAAATTAACAAGTTCTCGCTTGTCATGGCAATGCATCCATATTGGAAAATTGGAGACACTGTTCTACTCATGCTCTACCAAGGCACAGGAGGGCTCTTCCTTTTCATTGACGAGATACTGAGTTGCCGTGATCAAGCTGCTTCCAGCGGATAGTTGTGGTTGTTGGCCCTCAGCCTCTTAAAATGTGCTAGCTGTTACTATGTTAAGTATGTAGATATGGACCATATGGTTGTTGGCCCTCAGTCTCTTAAAATGTGATAGTTGTTACTATGTTAAGTATGTAGATATGGACCATATGGTTGTAAAAATCGTGTTACGAAGATCCTCTTTTGTCGAATAGTGTAACCACTATATATATGTTACTCAAATGCTGTTAGCCAAGTTCTTAAATTTTGATGGAAAGTATTAGTATCGTACACAGTTCATTGAGTTTAAGCGTGTGCCCGATGTCCAGAAGGCATTTGCATATTAACTGTCCATATTGCAATTTCACACCCGTGTTAACATAAGGAAACGTATGTGTAACTTACTAATCATCACACACGAGTACTCGCAGACGCATCATGTGCGATACTCCTAGCCACCGCAAGCAACTAGTTTGCATTTTTCAAAGTTTTTTGTACACACAGAATCGCTCACGAACTAACTGTAGTAACCGTCTATGTTGTAATTTCTCATCGCAAACAGTTCATCCGAGTCGGCTATTTGCCGTGTATCACACACATCTTGTTTACACGACTCATTTGTGTTCTTTTGGCTCATCGCAAACAGTTCATCTATGTGGACTGTATGCCGCATATCACACACATCTTGTTAAGTTGAACCAATTCTGTTGTGTTTCCTAATCGAAAATAGTTCATCCGAGTGAACCGTATGCCGTATATCACACACACCTTGATCTGGCTAACCGTTTCTGTTGCACTCCCTAATAGCAAACAGTTCATCGAAGCGAACTGTATGCCGTATATCGCACACACATTGATATGGCTGCCCGTTTATGTTGTTCTGCCTCATCGCAAACGGTTCAGATGGATCAACCGTGTGCCCTGCATCGCACACGTAACTAAAATCGAAACTGTGTTTGATGGCTCCGCCATCGCAAACATTTTGCATCTTTTTTGACAGTTTTTTTACATCACCGTTTGTGATTAATGCATCATACACAGTTTCATCAAAGGGTCTCTGATCGTAGTGTCGCGTTAGCAGCATCCTGCAGTAGTGTACCTCAGAAGGATACCTTTCGATATTTGGGGTCAATGCTGCAGGAGGATGGGGGTATTGATGAAGATGTGAACCATTGAATCAAAGCCGGATGGATGAAGTGGCGCCAAGCTTCTGGCATTCTCTTTGACAAGAGAGTGCCACAAAAGCTAAAAGGCAAGTTCTACAGGACGGCTGTTGGACCCGCAATGTTGTATGGCGCTGAGTGTTGGCCGACTAAAAGGCGACATGTTCAACAGTTAGGTGTGGCGGAGACGCGTATGTTGAGATGGAAGTGTGGCCACACGAGGAGGGATAGAGTCCGGAATGATGATATACGAGATAGAGTTGGGGTAGCACCAATTGAAGAGAAGCTTGTCCAACATCGTCTGAGATGGTTTGGGCATATTCAGCACAGGCCTCCAGAAGCTCCAATGCATAGCGGATGGCTAAAGCGTGCGGAGAATGTCAAGAGAGGTCGGGGTAGACCGAATTTGACATGGGAGGAGTCCGTTAAGAGAGACCTGAAGGATTTGAGTATCACCAAAGAACTAGCTATGGACAGGGGTGCGTGGAAGCATGCTATCCATGTGCCAGCGCCATGAGTTAGTCGCGAGATCTTATGGGTTTCACCTCTAGCCTACCCCAACTTGTTTGGGAGTAAAGGCTTGTTGTTGTTGTTGTTGTTGTTGTTGTTGTTGTTGTTGTTGTTGTTGTTGTTGTTGTTGTTGTTGTTGTTGTTGTTGTTGTTGTCTTCTCCTTAGTACGACTCAATGAAAGAAATTGTCTTCTCCTTAGTACGACTCAATGAAAGAAAAGAAAAGAATTTCAGAGAAACACACTGAAATATTTTTGGAGTTTTTATTTTTTCAACAAGGAAGCAGATTAACAAGGAAAAACAAAAACGAGAAAATTTATTTACATCGGAAAGCTCCCAACATGTAAAAGAAGAAATGAGAAATCTTTTTGGGTTTTCTTTTAGTGCTACAATTAATTTAAAACTAGAAAGGAAAACTGAAAAGAAGAGAGAAATGTTTTTGGATTTTCTCAAAGGTTTTCAAACACACAATAAGAAAGCGAGAAAATGAATATAACATGGATAATACAATCAAAAAGGATGAACACCGACAACTAGGATGAAGTGTGTGAACATGTATATAATGTCTGTGAGAAATACGTACTCCCCCAAGCTTAGGCTTTTGCCTAGCTTGGTAATCACCATCCTTAGTTTGGGTAATATTTAGAGTGATAGCTCGTGGAGGCTCTTGGTGCAGCCTCCTCAGCCAGATGGGTAGCCTCCACTGCTGCATTTTACTCATGCGCCTCTCTCTCATAAATGTAATATCTTCCTTTACTCTGGAAATCAAAGAGAGCAGGTGCAGGAAAACTAACAGGTACAATAGGTTTTTTTTATCAAACATCAAGTTATATTTGTAATTTGTAGCTCCATACTTAATAAACTTATGACGCCGCATTGCATCAAAGTCTAAAAATATGGTTGGAAAAATAGGATCTTCGGGCAGAGGTGAAACTCTAAGCCTCGTAGCTACGCGGGAAGCATAAAATCCTCCATATAATGGCCACTCTCAGCATTGCTTTGCAGCCTTCGAGCAACAATTGGTCCAAGATTATATCGTTTAATGCTTGTTAAAGCAGTGTGTATGAGTCTCAAGTCTGGGGCATAGAGTGTACCGCAATCTTGTTTGCCCACGACGCATTTGCCATTAAAGAGTGCAAAGTAGCGAATAGAGGGAAATTCTACTTCTTGAGCTTGCGTTAATTTTTCCCTTGAAGAGGAAAGAGTGATTCAGCAAACTAGAGATAAGTATTTCCCTCAGTTAAGAACCAAGGTATCAATCCAGTAGGAGGCACAAGCAAGTCTCCAATCTATGCACCTGCACAAACTAACAAACACTTGCACACAACGCGAAAAAGGGGTTGCCAATCCCTTCACGGTCATGAACAAGAGTGAGATATAATAGAGATAGGTATAAAAGATAAATAAAAGAGCAAACAAAAGTAAATATAAATAAATTGCAGCAAGGTATTTTTGGATTTTTTGGTTTATAGATCTGAAAACATATGATGGAAAATAGACCCGGGGGCCATAGGTTTCACTAGAGGCTTCTCTCTTGAAAATAGCATACGGTGGATAAACAAATTACTGTTGAGCAATTGATAGAAAAGCACAAAGTTATGACGATATCTAAGGCAATGATCATGAATATAGGCATCACATCCGTGAAAAGTAGACCGACTCCTGCCTGCATCTACTACTATTACTCCACACATCGACCGCTATCCAGCATGCATCTAGAGTATTAAGTTCATAAGAACGGAGTAACGCCTTAAGTAAGATGACATGATGTAGAGGGATAAACTCAAGCTATATGATATAAACCCCATCTTTTTACCCTTGATAGCAACAATACAATACGTGCCTCGCTACCCCTTCTGTCACTGGGTGAGGACACCGCAAGATTGAACCCAAAACTAAGCACCTCTCCCATTGCAAGAAAAACCAATCTAGCTGGCCAAACCAAACCGATAGTTCGAAGAGAAATACAAAGATATCTTAATCATGCATAAAAGAGTTCAGAGAAGACTCAAATAATATTCATAGATAATCTGATCATAAATCCACAATTCATCGGATCACAACAAACGCACCGCAAAAGAATATTACATCGAATAGATCTCCAAGAACATCGAGGAGAACATTGCATTGAAGATCAAAGAGAGAGAAGAAGCCATCTAGCTACTAGCTATGGACACATACGTCTGTGGTAAACTACTCATGCATCATTTGAAGGGCAGCAAGGTTCATGTAGAGGCCCTCCGTGATCGAATCCCCCTCCGGCGGAGTGCCGGAACAGGCCCCAAGATGGGATCTCACGAGAACAGAAGCTTGCGGTGGCGAAAAAGTATTTTTGTGTATGCTTCTGATGTTTGGGGAATATTTGAGAATATATAGAGATGTAATTAGGGTTGGAGGACTCCCGAGGGGCCCACAAGCCCTCAGGGCGCCCCCTGGGGCGCACCCTAGAGGCTTGTGGCCTCCTCGGGACTCTTCTGGCCCTCTCTCCAAGTCACGTAGGTGTCTTCTGGTCCAAGAAAAATCATCGTACAGTTTTATTCCGTTTGATATTCCTTTTCTGTAAAAGTCAAAAACAAGGAAAAAATAGAAAACTGGCACTGGGCTCTAGGTTAATAGGTTAGTCCCAAAAATAATATAAAATAGTATATTAATGCATATAAAACATCCAAAATAGATAATATAATAGCATGGAACAATAAAAAATTATAGATACGTTGGAGACGTATCAAGCATCCCCAAGCTTAATTCCTGCTCGTCCTCGAGTAGGTAAATGATAAAAATAGAAATTTTGATGTGGAATGCTACCTAACATATTTATCAATGCAATCTTCTTTATTGTGGCAAGAATATTCAGATCCATAAGATTCAAAACAAAAGTTTAATATTGACATAAAAACAATAATACTTCAAGCATACTAACAAAGCAATCATGTCTTCTCAAAATAACATGGCCAAAGAAAGTTATCCCTACAAAATCATATAGTCTGGCTATGCTCCATCTTCATCACACAAAGTATTTCATCATGCACAACCCCGATGACAGGCCAAGCAATTGTTTCATACTTTCGATGTTCTCAAACGTTTTCAACTTTCACTCAATACATGAGCGTGAGCCATGGATATAGCATTGTAGGTGGAATAGAATATGGTGGTTGTGGAGAAGACAAAAAGAAGGAGAAAGTCTCACATCAACTAGGAAAATTAATGGGCTATGAAGATGCCCATCAATTGATATCGATGCAAGTGAGTAGGGATTGCCATGCAACGGATGCAGTAGAGCTATAAGTGTATGAAAGCTCAAAAAGAAATTAAGTGGGTGTGCATCCAACTTGCTTGCTCACGAAGACCTAGGGCAATTTGAGGAAGCCCATCATTGGAATATACAAGCCAAGTTTTGTAATGAAAAATTCCCACTAGTATATGAAAGTGACAAAATAGGAGACTCTCTATCGTGAAGATCATGGTGCTACTTTGAAGCACAAGTGTGGAAAAATGATAGTAACATTGTCCCTTCTCTCATTTCTCTCATTTTTTTGTTTGGGCTTCTTGGCCTCTCTTTTTTATTTGGGCTTCTTTGGCCTCTTTTATTTTTTTTATAAAGTACAGAGACTCATCCCAACTTGTGAGGGAATCATAGCTTCCATCATCCTTTCCTCACATGGGACAATGCTCTAATAATGATGATCGTCAGACTTTTATTTACTTACAACTCAAGAATTACAACTCGATACTAGAACAAGATATGACTCTATATGAATGACACCGACGGTGTACCGGGATGTGCTATGATCAAGAGTGACATGTATAAAAACTATTGACGGTGTCCTTGCCACAGATACTATGCCAACTACATGATCATGCAAAGCAATATGACAATGATGGTATGTGTCATAATAAACGGAACGGTGGAAGTTGCATGGCAATATATCTCGGAATGGCTACGGAAATGCCATAATAGGTAGGTATGGTGGCTGTTTTGAGGAAGGGTATATGGTAGGTTTAATGCACCGGCGAAAGTTGCGCGGTACTAGAGAGGCTAGCAATGGTGGAAGGGTGAGACTGCGTATAATCCATGGACTCAACATTAGTCGTAAAGAATTCACATACTTATTGCAAAAGTCTATTAGCCATCGAAACAAAGTACTAATACGCATGCTCCTAGGTGGATAGATTGGTAGGAAAAGACCGTCGCTCGTCCCCGACCGCCACTCATAAGGAAGACAATCAAAAAATAAATCATGCTCCGACTTCATCACATAACGGTTCACCATACGTGCATGCTACGGGAATCGGAAACTATAACACAAGTATTTCTAACAATCCACAATTACTCACTAGCATGTCTCTAATATCACCATGTTTATATCTCAAAACAAATGCAAGGAATCAATCTTCTCATATACTCAATGCTCTTTATATGAAAGTTTTTATTATATCCCTCTTGGATGCCCATCATATTAGGACTAAATTCATAACCTAAGCAAATTACCATGCTGTTTAAGACTCTCAAAATAATATAAGTGAAGCATGAGAGTTCATCAATTTCTATAAAATAAAGCCACCGCCGTGCTCTAAAAAGATATAAGTGAAGCACTAGAGCAAACTGCCTAGCTCAAAAGATATAAGTGAAGCACATAGAGTATTCTAATAAATTCACGATTAATGCGTGTCCCTCTCAAAAGGTGTGTACAGCAAGGATGATTGTGGCAAACTAAAAATCAAAGACTCATATCATACAAGACACTCCATGCAAAACACATATCATGTGGTGAATAAAAATATAGCCTCAAGTAAATTTACCGATGGGTTGAAGACGAAAGAGGGGATACCATGCGGGGCATCCCCAAGCTTAGATGCTTGGTTGTCCTTGAATAGTACCTTGGGGTGCCTTGGGAATCCCCAAGATTAGTCTCTTGCCACTCCTTATTCCATCAAATCTTTACCCAAAACTTGAAAACTTCACAACACAAAACTCAACAGAAAACTCATAAGATCCGTTAGTATAATAAAATAAATCAACACTTTAGGTACTGCTGTGAACTCATTATAAATTTATATTGGTGTTATATCTACTGTATTCCAAGTTTTCCATGGTTCATACCCCCCGATACTACCCATAGATTCATCAAAATAAGAAAACAACACATAGAAAACAGAATCTGTCAAAAACAGAACAATCTGTAGTAATCTGGAAATTTCTTATACTTCTGTAACTCCAAAAAATCTGAAAAATTAGGAAAATCTGGGAAATTTTTATATCAATCTTGTGTAAAAAATTCAGATCAAAATCATGGATCTGTGATTTTCTAAAATTCTGGCGATGAGCGCAAAAGTTTCTGTTTTTCAGCAAGATCAAATCAACTATAACCGTAGACCATCCCAAAGGTCTTACTTAGCTCAAACACTAATTAAAACACCAAAACACAATTACTACAGAAGTAATAATGTGTATTTATTGAAAAGTAGAACCAAAAATATAAAAACATAAAAATAAAAATTGGGTTACCTCCCAACAAGCGCTATTGTTTAACACCCCTAGCTAGGCATAAAACATAGATCTAGGTATTGTCATCTTTGGTATGCAATCCATAAGTAGCCCTCATAAGAGATTCATATGGCAACTTAATTCTCTTTCTTGGAAAGTGTTTCACGCCCTTCCTTAATGGAAATTGAAATCAAATGTTTCCTTCTTTCATATCAATAATTGCACCAATCGTCCTAAGGAAAGGTCTACCAAGAATAATAGGACATCACTACAGGAATTAGCTTCTTTGCCGTCTGCCATGGCAGACGGCAAAGGCACCAAAAGTGGACGGCAAACCTCTTTGCCGTCTGCCACCAATGGCAAACATGCCCGGCAAAGCAAGCTATGGTAAACAGCTTCTTTGCCGTCTGCTTTCTCATAGTGGACAGCAAAGGGCCTTTGCCGTCGGTGGCAGACGACAAAGAACGTGGACGGCAAAGAATAGATGTTAGCCCCGTTTGGTGGCTAACGGGGGGCTTTGCCATCTGCCAGCGGACGGCAAATATGCCCTCCCCTTTGCCGTCTGCTTCCTGGCATCAGCTGGCCGTCACTATAGGAACCTCTCTTTGCCGTCTGCCGCAGACGGCAAAGTGACCAAATTGGTCAGCCCAAGTGCTCCCAGATTGCACAGGTTGCTGCCACGTGGCCTCTTTGCCATATGTAGCAGACGGTAAAGGCCCCTTTGCCGTCGGTGGCAGACGACAAGGAGGCTGCATTGCCTCTTTTTTTTGTTTTTTCTTATATCGAAACATTTTCACAGCAAAATAGATGATATATATATATATATTTTCACAGGGCAATTTCAGAGCAAACATATGAGATATCCAACACATATAATTTCATCAAACATGCATAGTTACATCCAACCATACATAGCAAGTTCCACATACAGGCATCCAACCATACATATTACAATAGTTTCATCCAACCATACATGCATAGTTCATCGATACAAAAGAAACAGAGAAAGGGATAACAAGCACTCCATCAATGCAAGCTTCCGTGAAGTGAATGAAATCTGCAAAATGGGAAATAAGAAAGTTAGAAGAAGAAGATTAGAAGGAGAAAATGAAGAAGAAGTATATGACATTTATGAGCTAACTTAGGTAAAAATGACATTTATGAGCTAACTTAGGTAAAAAAGACATTTGTGAGCTAACTTAGCTAAAATGGATCATTTTGGAACTAACCTAGGTAAAATGGATCATTTTGGAGCTAACCTAGGTATAATGGATCATTTTGGAGCTAACCTAGGTAAAATAGATCATTTATGAGCTAACTTTGCTAAAATAGATCATTTTGGAGCTAACCTAGGTTACAAATGGATCATTTTGGAGCTAACCTAAGTATAAAGGATCATTTATGAGCTAACCTAGCTAAAATGGATCATTTTGGAGCTAACCAAGCTAAAATGGATCATTTTGGAACTACTTAGGTAAAATGGATCATTTTGGAGCTAACATAGGTAAAATGAATCATTTTGGAGCTAACTAGGTAAAATGGATCATTTTTGAGCTAACTTAGGTAAAATGGATCATTATTGAGCTAACCTAGGTAATTATGCAATTTTTGAGTTAACAAGCATATTATGCCATTTTTGGCATAAGTAAGCTAAGTATAGGTATATTTATTGAGCTAACCTAGGTAACTATGCATATTTGAGCTAACTTAGCTATTAGAACGCTAACTTAGGTCATTTTGGAGCTAACTTAGGTAAAATTGATCATTTTGGAGCTAATTAAGCTTATTATGTCATTTTCGAGGAAAATAAGCTAAGTATATGGCATATATGAGGTTACCAAGGTTGTTATGCCATTTCAAACCTAAGTAAGCTAATTATGCCATTTTTTACATAAGTAAGCTAAGTGTATGTCATTATTGAGCAAACCTTGGTAACTAAGCATATTAGAGATAACTTAGGTCATTTTGGAGGAAACAAAGCTAAGTATAGATCGTTTTAGAGCTAAGTAAGGTAAAATGGATCATTTTGGAGCTAAGTAAGCTAATTATGTCATTTTGGAGGAAAATGAGCTAAGTCTAGGTCATTATGGTAAGCATTTTGGAGGAAATAAAGCTAAGTCTAGGTCATTATGCATTTGTTAAGAAAAACACCAGAGAAAACTTACCGTCATCATGGAGGTGAAGCACCAGCGTGGCTCGTGCCAGTACCACCTGGAGAAGGATCGTGTGATGCTTGTCTGGAGGTACGCTACACCAAAGATCATTTGCAATGTCTCGTTAGCATGACGACACTCAAATGTTAATACTAGTAACTAATGACCATTCAAATTAAACTAACCGTGGTCCCCGGAGCAATCTCTGGCATCGGCAGAGGGGTCTGGCCGGCCTTCTGGCACACAGACTGCACATTTGGTTTTGATGGGTCAGTCATACTAGTTAGTAATGAAACGAACATTACGTGAATGATTTGGCTAATATGCAGAAGAAACTTACCACGGGGAGCTCGTACATGGCCCGGTTCTGCATGTCATTCCGTGCCCTCTCCTCCTCCATCATCCTTGCCGTCTTCTCCTCCAACTCCTGCTGCTTCTCCTCTGCCTACCGGTCCCTCTCCGCCAGAAGCGCCCGGGTTCTATCTCTCTCACTCTGAAGAGCAGCCTGCAACACCACTCCTCGTTAGCATTGTAATCATCGATGGCCGCACACACAATGTAATGGAGGAAAGATAGCTGAGTCCGTATAACTAACCTCGAAGGCGAGCTCGACTGGCTGTTGACGAGGCCTCATCTCTGTACTTCACGAGTTTGTTGTGGGAGGAGATGTTGGTGAAGTTCTTTGGATTATCGAGGTCAGATGGCTCGAATGCCTTGACCTTCTTGTATGGGCCATGGCATAGAGGTCAAACACCTCTGGCACCTCCGCCTTATTGTGTTTTGCCTGAAAGAGAGGAACAGAGTAAATTAGTAATTAAAGGTCTCAAGCTAGCATGAAGAATGAATTGCATGAATCATGACGCAAACCAAATACCCAGTTCCGCCCATACTGAAATAAGTTGGCCCTGCCTTGATGGTGTGGCACACCTTCCATTTGGGCACGCTTGTCCTTGGCATTGTTGTGCTGGGCACGCCATTTGTTTGAGCACCACTCATCGACCAGCACCTCCCAACAATCAATCTGATCCGCACACCATCTCGGGGGCACCTAAGTTAGTAAAGAGAAACGTACTTGAGCACTATGCCTACGAATCAAATCAAATCAATGGAACTAAGTACAAGGCCTTAAGAATAGGTAATTACCGTCATGTACTACTCCTTCTTTAGAAACTTATCACAGCACAACGGCTTGGGCTTCTTAATACCACGCGAGGCGTAGTAGTCTCGAACAGCCTGCACCCGAGCCTCATGCCGTAAGTTTTGTAGTAGGCGCCTGTACTCGGCATCGATAACCTTTGCCGCTGCCTCCTCGTATCCCTCCTCACACCTGTAGAAGGTCTGCAATCAAACGAGACAACAATGATTAGTACAATAACTAGCTATTTGAAGATTTTTAATTGTGTAAAGGAGAAATTACCCAAAAGTTTCTGATCACCATCTCTGCCCTCGTGTGGCACAAGACACCGTCGATCATCACCTTTGGTGGGGCCAAGGCAGCCAAGTATTGCTCCTAGCTCAATCCTAGCTCTGGAACCTGACCCTCACCGGGCAACGTGACAAACCCCGGGAAGTTTTGCCGGCAAAGCATTCCAAGGACGGAGTTGGGCCAGCGCACAACATCAGTGTGGTGCCAACCCCTGCAGTATGACAAGGCCAACACATTAGATATTTGAAGAAACGTGAAGGCAAATGGTACGAAAAGAGTAAATGCACTTACCTCTCCCCATCAGGGAAAATCAACCACCTCTGCTCGTGTGTCGCCGGCACGGGTGGGAGCCGTGTACAACCACGCTGGTAGACGGTGGCCCCCTCAACCACCTCGCCCTCGCTATCAGCCGGATCCCCGCCACCATCAGCATGGCCGCTCGGCCCCTCAGGCGGACCCGTATAGGTACCCCATCCGGACATCTCCTGGGATGGAGTCTCGTGGGGCCAAGTCTCGTGGGCCGAAGTCTCGTGGGCCGAAGGCCTGTCGACCCGAGGTTCATGGACTGAGTCCGCGTAGGCTTCTCCTCAGACATGTCCACCCTAGCAGTCCTGTGCTCGGGTGAATCAGCTAGGGGTGGCGGCGAGGAAGGCGTAGGAGCCTGCCTAGCTCTCCCACGGCCACGTCCTCCCCGACCTCCTCTCTTCTTCCCTCCCCAACCTCCCCCGGTGGGAAATGACGCCGACGAAGAAGCGGCCACCGGTGTCTTCATACTGTCGACCAAAGCTCTCCGGAGAGTCTGGGGTGGAATGGAAGTACCCCTCCCACCACGCGCCGACGAAGAAGGAGCCTCGGAGCGCTCCTTACCCACGCCCACCATCTTTCAACACCTGCCATGACATAGAGTAAACGAAATTAGTACAACATAATTTTTTTAATACCGACATGAATAATAATATGCATATAATTAACTAGTACTAGTGTATCATCATCAAGTACAACATAACTTAGGAACCCCTCGGCGACCGTCGACCCCTCGCCCCTTGACCCCTCGACCCCTCGGCGATTGTCGACCCCTCGGCGATCCTCGACACCTCGGAGACCGTCGACCCCTGACCCCTCGGCAATCCTTGACCCTCGACCCCTCGGCGATCGTCGACCCCTCGACCCCTGACCCCTCGGTAATCCTCGACCCTCGATCCCTCGGCGGTCCTGTCGAACACCTTCACTGTGAGCATGGTGCGGCTGTTATCGTAGCTTAAGATGCAGACGTGCCTGAGCTGAAGGTCATCAGCGCGGGAGAATTGCTTCCATCCGTTCTTCGCGCATGGATGGAAGCACTTCACCCACGCTCATGACCTTCAGCTCGAGGACGTCCACATCTTAAGCTACGACACCAGTCGGTCAGCACTCGAACCGGAAGATCCTCGACCCCTCAACCCCTCGGCGACCGGCGATCCTCGACCCTCTGCCCCGACCCTCGACCCCTTGGCGACCGACCATCCTCGACCCGGTTCTGTCGACGCCGACACACCCCTAATATCGACCCGGTTCCGTCGGCGCCGACACACCCCTAACCTCTTCTTCTTCTTCTTCTTCTTCTTCTTCTTCTTCTTCTTCTTCTTCTTCTTCTTCTTCTTCTTCTTCTTCGGGTTCTTCTTCATTTCTTGTTTCTGTGGTCTTCTTCTTCTTCTATCTTCTGACTCTCTCTTTCTTCTGTCTTCATTCTCTATACTTCTTCTTCTTCTTCTTCTTCTTCTTCTTTCTTCTTCTTCTTCTTCTTCTTCTTTCTTCTTTCTTCTTCTTCTTCTCTCTTCTTCTTCTTCTTCTTCTTCGCTTCTTCTTCTTCTTCTTCTTCTCTCTCTCTTCTCTTCTTCCTTTTTTCCTTTCTTCTGCTTCTTCTTCTTCTTCTTCTTCTTCTTCTGCTCCTTCTTTCGTTCTTCTGTTCTTCTTCTTCTCTTCTTCTTCTTCTTCTTCTTCTTCTTCTCTTGCAATTTCTCTTCTTCTTCTTTTCTCTTCTCTTTCTCTTCTTCTCTCTTTCTTCTTCTTCTTCTCTCTTCCTTCCTCGTTCTGTGGCTTACTCTCCCCTTCTTCAATCTTCTTCTCTTCTTTCTCTACTATCGCTCCTTTGCCGTCTTTTCTTCTTCCATCTTTCCTCTTCTTCTTCTTCCTCTTCCTCTTCTTCTTTCCTCGTCTCTTCTTCCTCTTCTTCTTCTTCTTCTCTTCTTCTTCTCCTCTTCTTATTTTCATCTTTCTTCTTTCTCTTAACAAACCTAAACTAACTAAATATAAACCTAACAAAAAAAACAGAAAAAAACCCTAAACTAAACCAAACTAAACTAAATCTAAACCTAAACCTAAAAAAACAGAAAAAAACCTAAACTAAACCTAAACCACACTACTACACTACTAAACTATACTAATTAATAGAGAAAAAATGAAAACAAAGAGAGGGGGAGGGGGCTCCGGAGTGGGGGAGGCCGCCGCCGGGGGTGCTAGGGGAGGGCGGGGCGTCAGGCGCCCGGAGCGGCGAGGCGTCGGGGGGCGGGGTGGTGTGCCACGGTGCGGGGACGTCGGGGGGGGGGGGGGGAACGGAGCGGCGGGCCGGGGCGGTGTGCCGCGCGTGGCGGCGTCAGGGGGGGCGGAGCGCAGGCCGTGGCGCGTGCAAGAGCGGTGGGGGGCCCGAGGGCGGTGTCAGCGGGCGGCGGGCCGGGGCAGCGTGTGGTCGGGGGCAGGGGGCGCGCGGGGTGCGGTCGGGAGGAGGGACAGAGAGAGAGAGAGAGGAGGGGAGGGGTGGGCCGTTAGGGCCGTTAGGTAGTGGCCTCTTTGCCGTCTGCTAGCGGACGGCAAAGAAACTTTGCCGTCAGCTAGCAGACGACAAAGAGGTGGGGTGGGCCATTGCAATAAGCCTCCCTCCAGTGGACCCCATCCCCCACCTCTTTGCCGTCAGCTAGCGGACGACAACATTTCTTTGCCGTCTGCTAGCAGACGGCAAAGAACTGGCTGATGGCAAATAGTGTCTTTGCCGTCAGCCATGTCTTTGCCGTTCGTTTTTTATAAGCAGACGACAAAGGCCTTCTTTGCCGTCCGCTAGCAGTCGGCAAAGAGCTGACTGATGGCAAATTCTCTGTTTCCAGTAGTGCATGTAGGATTGCAATTTGTATCAAGCACAATAAAATCTACAGGCACATAATTCCTATTTGCAACAATAAGAACATAATTAATCCTTCCCATAGGTTTCTTAATTGTGGAATCCACTAGATGCAAATTCAAAGAACAATCATCAAATTTATGGAAACCTAGCACATCACATAAAGTTTTCAGAATAGTGGAAACGCTAGCACCCAAATCACACAAAGCATTGCACTCATAATCTTTAATTTTAATCTTAATAGTAGGTTCCCACTCATCATAAAGCTTTCTAGGGATAGAAACTTCCAACTAAATATTTTCTTCAAAAGATTTCATCATAGCATCAACAATATGTTTAGTAAAAGCTTTATTTTGATTATAAGCATGAGGTGAATTAAACATGGATTGCAACAAGGAAATACAATCTATCAAAGAACAATTATCATAATTAAATTCCTTGATATCCAAAAGAGTGGGTTCATCGCTACTTAAAGTTTTAACCTCTCAAATCCCACTTTTATCAATTTTTTCATTAAGATCTTTAAACACCAAATTATTGGGACGCCTTCTAGCTAAAGTTGACTCATCTCCAGTACCATCTTTATCAAGATTTATATTAGAAAACAAAGATTCAATAGGAGTCACACAAATCACTTTAAGATCTTCATCATTATTATCGCAAAAACCAGAAGAACACGCTTTTAGAAACCAATCTTGCTTAGCACGAATCCTATTGGTTCTTTCTTTACATTCATCCATAGAAATTTTAATAGCTTTCAGAGATTCATTAATATCATGCTTGGGTGGCATACATCTCATCTTCACAGAATCAATCTCAAGAGAAATCTTATCAACGTTTCTAGCAAAATAATCAATCTTAAGCAATTTTTCTTCTACCATAGCATTGAAGTTCTTTTGAGAATTAATGAAATCTTTAACATTATTCTCAAGATCAGAGGGTATTTTACTATAATTTCCATAAGAATTGTTGTAGGAATTACCATAATTATTAGAGGAATCTATTATATAATGAAGACAGAAGACAAATAAGCCATTATGTTCGTCCACATATGCTAATATTATTTGCACCATTTGATCAAGAAAGTAATGGCTGAGATTTAAATGATTTTACGTAACATATTAACATGTACGTAACAATATATTAAACTACCACGTTGTCACGTGTATACATGATATGCACGGGAAGAGTTGCATCTGATCTAATTACGCTAGGCTAGCAAGAGTCATGACCATGTACGAGAAAAGGAGTCGGACTCAAGATCACACGTACGTGTATGAGTCAGCAAAGGAGTCCAAGATTTATCAATTTCCATGTGAACTAAGCAACCTTTAATTTCCTTTTTCTTATTATTAAGCATCAAGGTATTATATATTTCCTCCTTTTAATCAGCAAATTATTTTTAACTTCCATAACATCCAACATATTTGCCTCAGATAATCTACAGAATACAATCCATTCTTCAAGATACATTAGTAAAATTGTTAGATCATAGTCTCAGAAAACAAAAAGAGGTACGGTCACATGCTCATCCCTTCTGCTTATATCACATAATCATCATTCAACAATAATTTTACAAGATGACATTCAACTCTTGGGTCTGACCCATGATGCACTTTCTTAATAGCTCTCTTATCAAGACGTTAGGACGATCGAACACACAAGACGGCCGACAAATCGAAGGCATGGAAACAACTCCATCAACTTGCATCCAATATACGCCTGCGATGGCCAAACGATCGAAGGCACAAAGAAATGTCCAACAAACCGAAGACACGACATCAACACCATCGACCTTAGGTAATATCCACATGCAATTCTTCATGTATGTCAACATTTGATCTCAGCTCAACCTTGCTTCTAATCTTCGATGTCAAAACCCTATCGAGACTGAACTGTAAACCATGTTTTTTTTCCATGCATCCACACACTACCATGAAAGTAGTGTGAAAGCTACAAAAGGGGGTAAACTATTGTACACTTATTGATTTATAGTACCATACCAGATAGACAATATTGATCTCCAGATGTACTGTATGTGACATCTCCATTATTAGTCTCTATATCTCCAAATGCACTTACATGTCTGAAGTGGCACACTATTAAGAAAACTCTACATGTCACTGACGAAATCAAATTTCCAGAGATGACAGTCCAACATACGTAAGCGCTAGCAGCTCACCATACAAAAAGAAAGAAAGAACAAGCTCTAAACTCAAGGATCACAAAGCGGACAAGGACTGCAGAGGGAAGAAGAAATACGAACACAGAGGCTCCTAAACAATTGAGAAAGGATAATGCTAAAGAAGATAAGGAATTGAAGCGTACAAGAAGAGAAAGCAACAAAATTAACATTAGAATCAATGTTGGAGACAACAATAGAACCACAACCTCAATAAGTGCTAATAGAAAGAAATGGAACTTTGAAAGGCCGACATAGAAATGCTAATATTGCAAATCATTGCTATGGTGTGAAGAAAGATTAAATTCAACAAAGGAACTACGAAACCCTCTTTTGGAATATGTTGCAAACAGGGAAATATGAATCTGCCACCACTAAGAGAGCCTCCACCATACCTCAGAAACCTCTTAAGAAGTGAAGGGCGGGATTATAAGGTCATACAGCTCAATGTTTTCATTCACATCGATGGGAGGAGTTGTGGATAAGGAAATAATAACTCGCAAAGAATTTTATGCTTTTCGTTTGCATGGACAGAACTACCACCACATCAGAACACTTTTACCTGAAGGTACAGAAAAACCTCGGTTCACACAGCTGTACATCTATAATAATTTAAATGAGGTGGCAAACAGGATAAGTGCGTCAAGATGCAATGATGATAAATCAACAGTGGACCCCAACATTGTCAAAGAATTGCAAATAATGCTCGACGACAACAACATCCTTGCAAAAACAAGGTAGGAATATATTTGCCAAAGCAAGCATTCTGCCATGGACAACTGTATGTGGCATTATCAAGAGTGACAAATAAGGAAGGATTGAAGGTGCTGATCAATGACAAAGAGTGTCCAACTGAAGATTCCGCAAAGAATATTTTTTATAAAGAGATATTCAAATTTACAATGTAGTTCATCAAGTCAACAAAACTAGTATTTTGCATAGACAATACATGTCTAATTACAGAGTCGAAGACAACCTAACCATATATATACATAAGTCTGATCTTTCCACAAAATATTATCCCTAAATATTTTTATCTCTCTTCTATCATCATTTAAAAAAAATTGAAGCATGAATTTTTTTACATAGCTACATACCTCCGTTTCAAAATATAAGCCTTTTTAGAGATTTCAATATGGACTACATATGGATGTATATAGACGTATTTTCGAGTGTAGATTCACTCATTTTGCTCCGTATGTATTCTGTATTAGAATCTCTAAACAAAACTTATATTTAGGAACGGAGGGAGTTTTAGAGTGTACATTAACTCATTTTGCTTCGTATGTAGTCCGTATTGGAATCTCTAAAAAAAGTTATATTTAGGAACGGAGGGAGTACTATATTTGATTGTTCTAGAGAAAGTTCACAAATAAATTCCACCTAAATAGTGATTACTAATATCTCTCGCACTAACACTCTCATCACTCTTACGAATAGTCTCTCTAAAAAAATAGGCATCAACATAGCCTCCTCAACCTAATAAATGTATGTGTATCCACATATATAAATGTTAACAAGTACAGACAAGACAATGAATTATTCAAAGATTATAGGTGTTATAGGTAGTAGACACAACAATGAAGTATTGAACACCTTTTGTTATACGGAACTTCATATAATTAATACGGATGTGTTGAAGAGATAATCTAAGTTGAAGAGACGATCTAAGTTGGGCAGAATGTCAACTGAAAAAAAGTTAATTCCCCAAAACAACGCAAGGTAAGCAAAAAGGCTGGGGGATTTGAGTAACTCTGATCTAAGTTGGGCAGAATGTCAACTGAAAAAAAGTTAATTCCCCAAAACAACGCAAGGTAAGCAAAAAGGCTGGGGGATATGAGTAACTCTGACATAAATTGAGGCAGTCTTTGCTCGCTTGATCCTAAAAAAACTCCATGCGCATATTGGTCACCTCTCTGCATTTGTCCTTCCCGGCTTCTGAGTAGTACCTCACCGTAGAACACCCTTTACCTCTGGCGAGCATGAAAATTATGAGTACGAAGAAACCATGCAAAGATAAAAAAAGGTAGAGAAAGGTGACGAGAACATAAGCATCTCCTTATCTACACCAGAACAATTCTCCACGAGCTGCAGGAAGGGGATAACAGGAGACCACGAGCCGATTTCTCATAAAGAATCCAAAATCCACACAATTGCTGGATCCTAGCAGACCAAGCATTTGGGAAAGAAGGAGAAGGAAGGGAAGAGGAGAGATTACCTAGAGGAGAGCCACCTCTAAGGTTCAAGGGGGGCGAACTTCACGGCCATCCAATCAACGGCGGCGGCGAGCAGCAGGCACGTGTGGTCGAGCTGGAGGACCGGCCGCCGCCGAGAGACTGCAACCACGACACTCTGCCGCAAATCCTACTCACCATGTCCTTCTCACTTGCTGGATCTAGCAACGAATTGTGGCTGAATCCCTAGATCAGGGGAGGAAAAGAGAAAAATGAACGAGAGGAGAGCGAGAATGGGAAATGGGTTCACGTCAAAAGAAAAGAATGGACAAAGGGATGAATGGTAGTACAAACGTACACATGCAAAATACTACTGTACTAGATTAAAACTTTGTTATTTCTCAAAAAAAGAGATTAACACTGTGTCACTTCACACCACTTCCTCCGATCCATCTGTCACGCGCTGCTCTCTCGCGATTGCATCGGATGGACTGTGAGCGGCCGCACAGAACACATGGAAAATGCGTAAGCACTTTCTAGCATTTGTTTCGTTTTTGGATGGGCCATAACTTACATGAAGTGAAAACGAATATAATTTTTTCCTATTCCATTTATTCACTCCTATATAGTATTAGATTTTCATTCCATTTTTACAAAAAGGTATATTAGCTACAGAATATACTATGGGAGATTAGTTATAGAATAGAACCTTCTCAAAAGCACAGAAGCTACATAATTCAGTATTCCATGATGGATTGGGAACATGTAGTAAAAAACAAACAAAGAAAGAAATTGTTGGGCATTCACACAAAAAAATGTTGGCCAAACTAAAATAATACTCACTCCGTTCAGAAATAAGTGTAGTGGCTTTAGTTTAGATTTAAACTAAAATCATGACACTTAATTAAAAACAGAGGAAGTACGTGCAGATAGCAAAAACACAAACAATGATATGAAGAGGAAAAATGCATAAGGAGATCTTCTGTAGAATGTAAAAAAGAAAAGAAAATGCAAGTCCATGTGGCTTAGCAAGCATAAACATATCATTTATTAAAAAATATAAAATATATCAATTCTAGCCGCGCAATTGCGCGGGTGGACCCGCTAGTTACTAGGAAACGACCTAGGGTTGAAATTACCTCTATACGCGTTATTAACAAAATTGTTCCTACCAACAAAATTCACATCCATAGATTCATTATTAATCTCAATCAAAGTGGACAAAGGCATATCATTAGGATCAATAGGAGCACTCTTACTAGCAAAAAATTTCATAAGTTCATCCATCTTTCCACTCAAAGTATTAATTTCTTCAATCGCATGCACTTTTTTACTAGTGGAAGATCTTTTGGTATGCCATTGAGAGTAATTTGCCATAATATTATCTAGGAGTTTAGCAGCTTCTATTAATGTAATTTCCATAAAATTACCTCCCGTGGCAGAATCTAAAAGATATCTATATGCAAAATTCAATCCGTCATAAATTTTTTGTATAATCATCCACAAACTTTAACCATGAGTAGGGCAATTTCTTATCATCAATTTCATCCTGTCCCAAGATTGTGCAACATGTTCATGATCAAGTTGCTTAAAATTCATTATATTGTTACTAAGGGAGATGATCTTAGCGGGAGGAAAATACTTTGAAATAAAAGCATCTTTACACCTATTCCATGAATCAATACTATTTTTAGGCAAAGATGAAAACCAAGTTTTAGCACAATCTCCTAGTGAGAACGGAAATGGCTTCAATTTAACAATATCATTATCCACATCTTTTTTTCTTTTGCATATCACACAACTCAACGAAAGTATTTGCATGGGATGCGGCATCTTCATTAGGAAGACCGAAAAATTGTTATTTCATAACAAGATTCAACAAAGCGGAATTAATTTCATAAGATTCCGCACTAGTGGCGGGAGCAATCGAATTACTAATAAAATCATTATTATTAGTGTTGGGAAAGTCACACAATTTGGTATTTTCTTGAGACATCGTGACAAAGCAAGCAATCTAACACACAAGCAAACAGAAAGCAAACGAAAATAACAATGAAAGAAGGGCGAATAAAAAGGCATATATTTTTGTATTTTTCTGAAAACATTTGAGAAGTGGGGGAGAGGAAAACAAGAGGCAAATGACAAATAATGTAAGTGCAAGAGATGAGAGTTTATGATGGGTACTTGGTAGGCTTGATGTAGAACCTCCCCGGCAACGGTGCCAGAAATTCTTCCTGCTACTTCTTGAGCTTGCGTTGATTTTTCCTTTGAAGAGGAAAGGGTGATGCAACAAAGTAGAGATAAGTATTTCCCTGAGTTAAAAACTAAGGTATCAATCCAGTAGGAGGCACAAGCAAGTCTCCAATCTATGCACCTGCACAAACTAACAAACACTTGCACACAACGCGAAAAGGGGGCTGTCAATCCCTTCACGATCACGAACAAGAGTGAGATCTAATAGAGATAGGTATAAAAGATAAATAAAAGAGCAAACTAAAGTAAATATAAATAAATTGCAGCAAGATATTTTTGGGTTTTTTGGTTTATAGATCTGAAAATATATGATGGAAAATAGACCCGGGGGCCATAGGTTCTACTAGAGGCTTCTCTCTTAAAAATAGCATACGGTGGATAAACCTATTACTGTTGAGCAATTGATAGAAAATCACAAAGTTATGACGATATCTAAGGCAATGATCATGAATATAGGCATCACGTCCGTGACAAGTAGACCGACACCTGCCTGCATCTACTACTATAACTCCACACATCGACCGCTATCCAACATGCATCTAGAGTATTAAGTTCATAAGAACGGAGTAACGCCTTAAGTAAGATGACATGATGTAGAGGGATAAACTCAAGCTATATGATATAAACCCCATCTTTTTATCCTTGATGGCAACAATACAATACGTGCCTCGCTACCCCTTCTGTTACACGGTGAGGACACCGCAAGATTGAACCCAATACTAAGCACCTCTCCCATTGCAAGAAAAACCAATCTAGTTGGCCAAACCAAACCGATAGTTCAAAGAGAAATACAAAGATATCTTAATCATGCATAAAAGGGTTCAGAGAAGACTCAAATAATATTCATAGATAATCTGATCATAAATCCACAATTCATCGAATCTCAACAAACGCACCGCAAAAGAAGATTACATCGAATAGATCTCCAAGAACATTGAGGAGAACATTGTATTGAAGATCAAAGAGAGAGAAGCCATCTAGCTACTAGCTATGGACCCGTAGGTCTGTGGTATACTACTCACGCATCATCGGAAGGGTAGCAAGGTTTATGTAGAGGCCCTTCGTGATCGAATTCCCCTCCGGCGGAGTGCCGGAAAAGGCCCTATGATGGGATCTCACGAGAACAGAAGCTTGCGCCGGCGGATTTTTTTTGTGGACGCTTCTGATGTTTGGGGAATATTTGAGAATATATAGAGGTGGAATTAGGGTTGGAGGACTCCCGATGGGCCCACAAGCCCTCAGGGTGTGCCCCCTTGGGGCGCGCCCTAGAGGCTTGTGGCCTCCTCGGGACTCTTCTGGCCCTCTCTCCAAGTCACGTAGGTGTCCTCTGGTCCAAGAAAAATCATCGTAAAGTTTTATTCCGTTTGGACTCCGTTTGAGATTCCTTTTTTGTAAAAGTCAAACACAAGGAAAAAACAGAAACTGGCACTGGGCTCTAGGTTAATAGGTTAGTCCCAAAAATAATATAAAATAGCATATTAATGCATATAAAACATCCAAAATAGATAATATAATAGCATGGAACAATAAAAAATTATAGATAAGTTGGAGACGTATCAGGAAATTGTATACTTTTTATTCTAGCTTGTGTAACTCCTGTATTCTCACCACAATAGAGGCTGATCAGGAATATCTGATAATCAGATTTTGGTGGTTCATCTAATGAGCCCCAATATGGAATTTTGCATGCAACACAGAAATCTTCTAAAGGCATACTATAAGTTCTATCATAAAGGAAAAATGAGACTCTAGACTCACGAGAATGATGCTTAAACTTTTTGGTGAACAAGTCGATAAGATTGTAATGTTGAATACACTTATCTGCGATGAAGGGAGTGAGCTCAGTGTTGTAAACGTACTGATCAAATTCTTCTTTAATACCCGCACCTATCATGAACTCGTCATAGGCCATCGGCATGACCTGGTGTCGGTATCTCTCA
The DNA here is from genome assembly GCA_011799875.1 of Thinopyrum elongatum. Taxonomy (NCBI): domain Eukaryota; kingdom Viridiplantae; phylum Streptophyta; class Magnoliopsida; order Poales; family Poaceae; genus Thinopyrum; species Thinopyrum elongatum. Next base: position 82,295,728 of record CM022297.1, on the reverse strand, counting down.
TTAAGCTAGGCCTCGGTTCAACATAGGCTTGTCGTATCGAGCTCTCACTCGACTATGCCTCCGAGGACCCCCGCCTCGAAGAGCTCCTCCTAAAGAGGTGCATTTTATTTGCGAGCAATTTCTGAAATTTTTTGGGACGCAAAATAATATCAATAAAACTTCACAAAACTGATAGCAACTACTCATCTGGATGCCTAGAGGCTATATGAAGCATTCAAACTACTTGGAACTCAAAGAATCCAACATGCAAGCATATTTTCAGTAGCACCAAGAGTAGCTAATTACTCAAAATATAAACCATTAAAGAAAAAACTAATTGGAGCAATGGAGGAGTCACATACGAAGTAGCAATCCCCCAAAACAGTTTCAGAAACGGAGATCCGAGCAAAGAGATCGAAAATCGTAAGTATGGGAGCAAGAACACGAGAGAGAGAACTACAGGGATTTTTTTCTAGAGGTGAGTGACGATGTGAGCTGAGACAGTAAGTGAGGAGGTCCTTGTGGGGCCCACTACCCACCAAGGCGCGCCCTGGGAGTCTGGCGTGCCCTGGTGCCTAGTGGGCACCTGGGGCACCCCCTGTGGTGTTTTCAGTACCATAAATTCTCAAATATTCAGAAAAATTCGTGTTAAAATTTCAGGTCATTCTGAGCGCTTTTATTTTTGGGCTATTTTTTATTGCACGGATAATTCAGAAAATAGGTAAACATGGCATTTTATTGCATTTAACTAAAAATAACAGAAAACAAAAGGTGGGGACAGAAGGTTGTGCTTACTAAATTCATCTGTCAGCGTTCTGGGATCGGGCGTACCCAGACCTGCCTGCCTGCGGCCCACTGCGTGGCTCCCTCGTCAGCCCTGTACGGCCCAGCTGCGACAACTCCAAGACAAGACCCTCGCGAGGGCCTCCTGGCCTCGCGAGGCGGACAACACTAAGACCTCCGGGGGAGAGGCCTTCCCAGGCTGCCTCGTGAGGAGCGGAGATTTCTATGCAGGTCCCCAGCCTCACGAGGCTGCGATGATGTGAGCCATGACGACCATGGCCAGGCGGGCGCCAACAGGCGCAGAGGAGGCAGTTTCCCTTTCGGAGCTAAGGGAGCAAGGACAGGCGTGGGTTCCCGAGGAGCCCCCCAAAGGTTTCCATTTGGGTGCCACAAGAGCAAGACCACGAGCTCGGCAGGACGGATGTCATCGCCGAGCCCACCGCTGCGTCACGACCAGAAGCTTTGCAGGCGAAGACCACCTTTCATCAGGATTAGATGTACTTCTTGTCCCCTTTCAAATTGGCCATTGTGGGATCCCTTCCCGCCTAAGTTTTGAGGGAAGAGGACCAAGGCCAGTATAAATATAGGTTAGTCACCACCGAGGGAAGGGAGATCGATTCCACCCTCACCACCAAGCCTTCGCGAGGCTGTTCATCCACTGTACTTGTTCATCCTCAGCCTCCTCGTGAGGCCAATCCACCACAAAGCAGGAGTAGGGTTTTACACCGCAAGGTGGCCCGAACCTTGGTAAACTGCCGTGTTCATCTTCTTCCCTGCTGGTGTGCATTCGGCGGGGCTAGGCTCTAGGGCGACGAGCTTGAGACTTGAGGGGTTGAGATCTTCGCACACGCCCCAGAGTTCGAACCTTCTTGGGTCTGCGGAGCCCTGAATCCGAAATCACCGACCACATGCTTCTAAAAAATAATCCATTAATAAGGTTGATCAAGTCTTATTAACAACCAGTTTTAATTAGCATGAACCCGAAGAATCTTTGTAAAACACTAAGTTACCTCAACGGGGTATGCATCTCCCCAACAGTAAGTGTTTCATATTTCTTTTTGGTGGTTGGAAGAGGAAGTTGAAAGCTTCCTATAGTAATTGTCAGAGTTTTTTCAATAATATTAATACCATTCGGTTGAAATTGTTTCTTCGAAAAGTGCACCATATGCTCATTACCATTGATATGAAAAGTGACCTTGCTTTTATTGCAATCAATAACAGCTCCTGCAGTATTTAGAAAGGGTCTACCAAGATAATCGATATGTTGTCGTCCTCGGGCATCTCACGTATAACAAAGTATGTTAGGACAGGAGCATTTGCAACAACAACGGGCACATCCTCACAAATACCGATAGGTATGACAGTTGATTTGTCAGCCATTTGCAATGATATTTCAGTAGGTGTGAGCTTATTCAAATCAAGTCTTTTATATAAAGAGAAAGGAATAACACTAACACCAGCTCCCAAATCACATAAGGCAGTTTTGACATAACTTCTTTTGATGGAGCATGGTATAGTTGGTATACCTGAATCTCCTAATTTCTTAGGAACTCCATCCTTAAAAGAATAATTAGCAAGCACGGTGGAGATTTCAGCTTCGGGTATTTTTATTATATTAGTAACAATATCTTTCATATATTTAGCATAAGGGGACATCTTCAAAATATCAGTGAAACGAGTACGCAAAAAGACTGGCCTAAGCATTTTAGCAAAGCGTTCAAATTCTTCCTCATCCTTATTCTTAGATGGTTTAGGTGGGAAAGGCATGGATTTTTGAACCCATGGTTCTCTTTCTTTACCATGTTTTATAGCAACAAAGTCTCTTTTATCATAACATTTATTTTTAGGAGGTGGGTTATCAAGATCAACAGCAGGTTCTATTTCAACTTCATTATCTAGCTCTTTATTATTGTCTGGTTGGGCATCTACATGAACATCATCATTATCATTTTCATCATCACTAGGTGAATGTTCATTGCCAGATTGTCTTTCAGCATCAGAAATAGAAACATCATTATCATCCTCAGAGGGTTTTTCTACCTCAGGTTCACTAGAAGTATGCAAAGTCCTATCATTTTTCCTTTTCTTTTTCTTTTTCTTTTTCTTTTTAGATGGACTAGGTGCATCAATATTAACTCTTTGAGAGTCTTGTTCAATTCTTTTAGGGTGACCTTCAGGATAAAGAGGCACCTGAGACATTTTACCTCCTCTAGTCATTACTCTAACAACATGATCATTCATATTATTATTCATTTCATTGAGCAATTAACTTTGAGATTTAGCAACTTGTTCTAACTAAGTTTGAACCATAGAAGCATGTTTCACACACCTTTAACATCATTCGTAATTCTAAACAACAAGTCACTCAAGCGATCAATCATATCCAATGAAAAAATAGCGCGCTATAAAATATAGCGAGGGCCTTCTCCAAATGCTACACAAGTTATAGCGTGCTATATTTCAAAATAGCATTTGCAAAAAACTTCTACCGCTACATCGCCGTCGACAAGTTCACCAAGTGGGACCATGCAAGGTCTCAAGACCATCCCGCTCTCATAGCCCTTCGCTGTCTGGGGCCTGGATATTCTGGGCCCGTTTCCTTGGGCAGCCGGCGGATACCGCTACCTCTATGTCGCCATTGACAAGTTCACCAAGTGGGCAGAAATGGAGCCTGTGTGCTCCATTCCTACCGGCTCGGCAATCAAGTTCATCAAGGGCCTCGTGAGACGTTTCGGAGTCCCTAACCGCATCATTACTGATAATGGCTCCCAGGACATATTGTGCTAACCTTGGAATGCAGATATGCTACGCTTCGGTGGTGCACCCACGGAGCAATGGCCAGGCTGAGCACGCCAACGCAGAGGTCCTGAGGTGCCTCAAGACAAGGAGCTTCAAGAAGAAGCTTCAGGCCAGCGGCAGGGGTTGGCTCGGTGAGCTTCAGTTTGTGTTGTGGTCCATCCGCACCTCCGCGACTAAGCCCACCAGCGAGACCCCATTCTTCCTCGTCTACGGGGCTGAGGTGGTCCTCCCGCACGAGGTCAAGAACCGCTCTACGCGGGTCCTAGCATTCGACGCGACGTGCCAGGATACCTCGCGGGGAACGGATCTCATGCTTGGGGAGGAGGGCCACCGCCAGGCCTCACTCTGGGCAGCAAGGTACCAGCAGGCGCTGCGGCGCTACCACTGCTGCAACATCCGCCCGCGGACCCTCGAGGTGGGTCACCTCATCCTGAGGCGGGTCCTCTCCAGGGAGGGCCTTTACAAGCTCTCGCCCATGTGGGAGGGCCCATTCAGGATCGCCCGCGTCTCGAGGCCAGGCGCCGTACGCCTGGAGACACAGGACGGCGTCCCCATCCAGAATGCTTGGAACATCCAGCATCTCCGCAAGTTCTACCCGTGACACTCTAACGTAATAATGAGTGCGGCTGTACACGCCCCAGAGTCTCCCTGAGCGCCGCCCCTCGGCCTCACGGGGGCTCCCACCCATGCCCAAGTGGAAGCCCCATGCTCCGCACTGGTGGACGACACGGTCAATCAGCGACTATGCCCACACCTAGTGGAGGCCCCATGCTCCGTGCTGGCGGGAAGACTAGAAGACTAGCGTAGGTGCCAGACGCAGCTGTTCTTTTGCTTTCTCTTGTAACCAATTTGCCACTTCTTGGAATGAAATTTGAAGCTCTCGCGTCTTTATTCGAAAAGGGGGGAATTTTCTTTTTTATTCTTGTGGTGCTTCCTCTCTTGAATTCTGTCTTTAAGAGGCGTGGCCGCTGCCCGTGGCTCCCTCCATCGCGCCTCGCGAGCGGGGGCTGGGCACGGTGTGTTCCTGGACAGGCCTAGGCTATGCCAGCGGTAGGCCCTCCCATGCGCGCAGCTCGCCAAGACCTTGGTGACCGAGTCTAGGCTGTGCCAGCGGCAGGCCCGCCCATGCGCGCACCTCGCCAAGACCTTGGTGACCGAGTCCTCACGCGACGCTCTTGCGCGAGCCATCGGCTCAGGAACGCTCACCTCCTGGCCTTGCCAGGCATCACGCCCAGGTGTGCTAGCGGCGGTCGGCCCTCATCCGGGGGCTCCAGACTCAAGATGATCGACAGCCATGGTTTGGGCTCATCGTCAAGGAACCCTACGAAAGTTGCGTCCCAGCGCCTCGCGGGGTTCGTTGCTTGGTGAAGACGTCCCAGGAAGCTCCGGACTCTCGTAAGCCCCCCGGAGGCCTCGTGGGTAGGATGCCCCTCAAGGCTCCGGAGCTGTCGGGTCACGAGAGGAAGGCCCCTCGACAAGCTCCCTAGGCTGCGCCAGCACCCCAACCGCATCGTCAATAGAGGAAGGGACCTGCATGAGGTTGGAAGCTCCGAAGGGATGTGCCCCCGTGATGTAGGAACCCGCCAAGGGTCATGAACGCACCAAGCTAAGTTATCCTAATCACAACAGTTTCGATCAATAATGATATAAATGCTAGAACACGAACAGGAAATAATTATGTAGGGGCGCAAGCGCCGCAGTTCATTACATGCCCCCGCGGGGCCTTTTCCATAGTTCTTAATGCAGGAGATAAAAAGACGAAGAGGCGGCCTCCCGAGGACCGCTACACCTGAGGCCTGGCTCCACCGCCGTCCGCGCTTAATCAGAGTCCTCCTCCTGCTTGACTGGGGCGCTGTGGTGAGGCGGCTCGACGTCCTCTTGAGCAGGAGCAAGGCGGCGTGGCGGCTTGCCGCCTTCCTGGGTCCGGGCGCGGCGACGGTGTGGCTCATCGTAGTCGTCGTCGCTCGAGCTTCCCTCGGAGGAGGCGCCGCTGCTGCTGGGCATGCAGCGGCCAAGGGCAAGTTCACCGCCGAGGACGCCGCCGCCGCGCTGGCCATCATCGTCGGAGGGGCGGTCGCTGTCATCATCATCACCTTCTGGGCAGCACCCCAGGTGACTGTCGTCCTCCCTGAAGATCTTGACAAAGAGCTTGGCCGCCCCGTCGTACCTGAAGTGGAGGGTGCGCCTCCCATTCAGGCCACGGGCACGGGCAGACGACTGCCATCCGCGGGTCAGAAACAAGTGGCCGATGGAGCTGACCTCGACCTCCGCCCACGAGGACCCGTTGCAGCAGCCGTCAGGCTGCAGCCATAGCCCAATGAGTCCCACTGCCGACAGCTCCTTCGCAAAGGAAGTTGGAAGTAGCAGCTAGGTGCCAGGAGGGCCCTCCACCCGCACGATGAACTCATGGGCCGTGTCGCTCGAGCGGGCGCGCGGGCGCGGTGGCCGGACGGCCATGGCGCGCCTTCCCTTCTGGCCGCGGCTGCTGGGACCCCCGCAGCCGCCCCCGTCGGAGAGTCCCTTTCCCCGGTTGCTGGCGATGGTGCGGGCCGTTAGAGGCGGGCGCCCACGCCCCCGTGACGACGCTGCCGGTGCATCCGCAGAGTTGCAGAGACGGCCGCGCCCCCTCTTAGCTGACGGCACCCCTGGCCCCTCCCGGTGAGCCTTGCCTTTCTCTTTAGCTGAGAATCTCCTCACCGGCGCCATCGATGTTGCTGCGAGAGTGTGGAATGGGGGAGCAAGGAGATGAAGATGGGCTAGGGGGCTCCGCCCCCTCCCCTTTTATAGGCGAAGGTAGGCTAACCGGCGTCCATCCGCGTTCCGAGTGATGATGGCCCTACTGCATGGACTAGGCTGCTGTCAAATTCGAAGCAGTTGCCGAAGCAGTGTGGGGGAGTGGGGGCGTCCACATCTCGTCGGGCGCCATGGGTCAAGCCTGGCCCACAGACGATTGGGCCCCGCGGCGCTCCGCCTCTCTCCTTGGCTTTACCTTGAAGCCAGCCCGAGCGCGCCTTGGGCCCGGGGGCTACTGTCGGCATTCTGGGATCGGGGGTACCCAGACCTGCCTGCCTGCGGCCCACGACGTGGCTCCCTCGACGGCTCTGTATGGCCCAGCTGCGACAACTCCAAGATAAGACCCTCGCGAGGGCCCCTTGGCCACACGAGGCGGACAGCACCAAGACCTCCAGGGGAGCGGCCTCCCCAGGCTACCTCCCGAGGAGCGGAGATTTCTATGCAGGTACCCAGCCTCACGAGGCTGCGATGACGTGAGCCATGACGACCATGGCCAGGCGGGCGCCAGCGGGCGCAGAGGAGGCAGTTTCCCTTTCGGTGCTAAGGGAGCAAGGACAGGCATGGGTTGCCGAGGAGCCTCCCAAAGGTTTCCATTTCATTGCCACAAGATCAAGACCATGAGCTCGGCAGGATGGATGTCATCGCTGAGCCCATCACTACGTCATGACCAGAAGCTTTGCAGGCAAAGATCACCTTTCGTTAGGATTAGATATACTTCTTGTCCCCTTTCAAACTGGCCGTTGTGGGATCCCTTCCCGCCTAAGTTTTGTGGGAAGTGGACCAAGGCCACTATAAATATAGGTTAGCCACCATCGAGGGAAGGGAGATCGATTCCACCCTGACCACCAAGCCTTCGCGAGGCTGTTCATCCACTGTACTTGTTCATCCTCAGCCTCCTCGTGAGGCCAATCCACCACAAAGCAGGAATACGGTTTTACACCGCAAGGTGGCCCGAACCTGGGTAAACTGCTGTGTTCATCTTCTTCCCTGCTCATGTGCGTTCGGCAAGGCTAGGCTATAGGGCGATGAGCTTGAGACTTGAGGGGTTGAGATCTTCGCACACGCCCAGAGTTCGAACCTTCTTGGGTCTACGGAGCCCTGAATCCGACATTTGGCGCACCAGGTAGGGGGCGTGTCGGAGCTCCGCCTCTTCACCAACCACGCTCTGCCCTCGCTCCGTCGTTCCCATGGCGGACGCCGCCCCGCCGGTCTAGCCGCCCGAAGCCCAAGGGGGTGTTGCGGGCTGCCTGGCCTTCACTCCTGACTTGCGCCAGGTACGCTGGCCCGCGAAGTTCAGGCCAACGCTGCCCCCACAGTACGATGGCATTGCAGACCCAAAGGAGTTCCTTCAGCTGTACATGCAGGCCATCCAAATGGCAAGCGGCGACCCCAAAGCCATGGCGAACTGGCTCCCCTTGGCCCTCACGAAGGTCCCTCGGTCTTGGCTCTGCGGCCTCCCTGACGCCTCGATCTCCTCCTGGGAGGAGCTCCGCAGCCGGTTCATCGCGCACTTCGCGGCCCCGGTGCCCCATGCGGTCGCATGCATCATCAGCGGGTCACAGGCGCATGCTTCTAGCCGCCACATCTAGCAGTTCTTCCACCGGCCGGGCGCCGCTCGGCCGCATCATGAAGCTTCCCAGGGGCGCGCCGGGCCAGGGGTCAACATCACCTTCGACTTCAAGGATTACCCTAAGACTACGGTCGCAGCGGGCGCGCTCCCCATGCTATGCACGCCCACCATCAGGAACTTCGCGGTCACCAAGACCCTCATCGACGGTGGCGCCAGCCTCAACGTCCTTTCCCTTGAAACCTTCAATATGCTCTAGGTGCCTCGTGACCAGCTCGCACCCACCAGACCCTTCTTGGGGGTGACCAGGGGCTCTGCTACCCCTGAGGGGCAGGTGCGCCTTCCCGTCACTTTCGGCAAGCGCGACAATTACCGCACCGAGATGATCGACTTCGACGTGGCCCACATCGGCCTCTCGTACAACGCCATACTCGGGTACCCAGCTCTTGCCAAGTTCATGGCGGCAACCCATCCGGGCTACAACATCATCAAGATGCCGGGCAGCAGCGGCGTCATCACGGTGGCCGGGGACTCCAAGGACGTGCTCCAGGCTCTCAAGCTCACCTACGGGGCCACGACGGCCTCTCGACCAGGTGCTGGGGACGCCCCGGAGGCCCTCAGGGCCGCGCCCATGAAGAAAAAGCAGTTGTTCTCTCAGGACCGGGCCGAGACAAAGCAGGTGCCTGTTGACGACTAGAATCCAGGCCCCACCTTCATCATAGGAGCCGGTCTCCCCCCGGAGCAGGAGGAGGCGCTGGTTGGCTTCCTCCGGGCGAACAAGGACGTGTTCGCTTGGGAGGCATCGAACCTGGTCGGCTTCCCAAGGGAGGTGATCTTGCACCACCTGTGGGTATGCCCCGGAGCACGCCCCGTTAAGAAAAAGGCGCGACGTCAAGCGCAAGAGAAGCAAGCATTCATCATCCAAGAGGCCCGCAAATTCTAGGAAGCTGGCGTTATTCGGGAAGTGCGGCACCTGGATTGGCTGGCCAACCCAGTGATCGTCCCCAAAAAGGGGGGAAGGAGCGTATGTGCGTCGATTTCACAAGCCTGAACAAGGCTTGCCCTCAGGACCCCTTCCCGCTTCCACGCATCGACCAGATCATGGACTCCACTGACGCTTTTTTCGGATATCATCAGATCAAGATGGCGACAAAGGACGTCGAGAAGCGGCCTTCATCTCTCCATGTGGCCTGTAGTGCTACACCTGCATGCCCTTCGGGCTGCGGAATGCCGGTACAACCTTCCAGCGGCTGATGCACATCGCGTTGGGGCCGCAGCTGGGGCGAAATGGGGAGGCATACATCAACGACATCGTGGTCAAGTCATGAGTAGCAAGCACCCTCATCGAGGACCTGGAAGAAACTTTCACCAACCTGCGCCAAGTGAACCTGAGGCTCAACCCAGAAAAGTGCGTTTTCGGGGTCCCGTCCGGCAAGTTGCTGGGTTTCCTCGTATCGCACCAAGGGATCGAGGCTAACCCCGAGAAGATCAAGGCAATTGAAATGATGTGCCCGCCGCAGACCCTCAAGGAAATGCAAAAGCTCACGGGGTGCGTAACCTCACTGGGGCGCTTCATCTCCGAGCTTGGTGAGCGTGCCCTCCCTTTCTTCAAGCTGATGAAGAGGAAGGGCCCTTTCGAGTGGACTCTGGAGGCCGAGGCAACTTTTAAAGACCTCAAGAGGTACCTCACGAGCCCACCCATGATGGTGGCGCGTCGTCCTCTTGAGCCTTTGATGCTCTACTTGGCGGCCACCCCCACTCGGCCAGCGCAACACTCATGGCGGTCAGGGAGGAGCACGCCAGCGTGGGCGCAAAGCGAGGCGCCCCGCGAAGGGTCGCGCCGTGCTTGCTACCTCAGGGTGGCGCTCCTGAGGTTCCCATCACTTCACCAAACTGCAAGGCTCTCGAGGCCCACTCACTCCATGAGGAGCGATGCATCGTTGACGCCTCTCCCCTCATCAAGCACCCGGTGTATTTCATCAGTACTATACTGTGCGATGCGCGCGCTACCCCATGCAGCAGAAGTTCCTGCTCGCACTCCTCGTCGCCTCTAGGAAGATGCATCACTATTTCCAAGGCCACCACATCAAGGTCGTCTCCGCTTATCCCCTGGAGAAGGTGCTCTGCAGCCCCAACATCGCTGGAAGGGTGGCAGAGTGGAACATCGAGCTGCAAGCCTTCTAGTTGGAGTTCAATACCACTAGGGTCATCATGGTCGCGACTCTTGCTGATTTCGTGGCGGAGTGGACGGATGCTCCCGACTGGGGGCCGGACGAGGGCCAATCCCTCACACCCACCGATGAGGCGCCCGACGGCTGTGTCATGCATTTCTATGGTGCCTTCACGCAGCGAGGCGCGGGGGTTGGAGCCGTACTCATCTCACCGACTAAGGACAAGCTCTACTACGCCGTGCAGCTTTGCTTTCAGCATGGCGAGAAGGTCTCCAAGAACATCACAGAATACGAGGGTCTGATTGCCGGCCTCAGGGCCATGGCCGCCCCAGGGGTCAAGCGTCTCACCATCAAGGGCGACTCCCAGCTTCTCATCAACTTCTCCAACAAAGAATACAAGCCAAAAGACGAGCACATGGAGGCATATCTGGAAGAGGTACGTAAAATGGAAAAACGTTTCCTGGGCTTAGAGTTCGTGTTGACGGGATCATCACAAATGGGATAATCACAAAGATCCATGGATGATTGGATGTAATAGTTCTAGGTAGAAGAAAATGGATGCTGCGAGCTCACTAAGCTAAGCTAGACGGGATCATCTGTGGCAGTGGCGGGCATTCACTTAGATCCATGGACGTACTAGCTAGTGTAGTAGTGGCAATTCTAGGTAGAACTGTACAAGAAGATAGATGCCGGTGGGTGGTCTAAGAACGTCCACACATTCTTCAGGGTTGAGGCCACGGCGGGGAGCCCCGTGCGCATGCTGCGGACGTGCTGACGGCCGCATTCTTCTCGCAACCCTGTGCGGTGCATCGTGGACGTCATCTACGAGCAGATCTACCAAAGAAAGGTTACTCGTCTCACACACCTGGTGGCTGAGTTGCCGGCATCGGCGGCACGGCTGGCATCGGTGCAGCGGATGCTGGACTTGGAGCCGCCGTCGCCGCCGCCACAGCCCAAGCTAGGAACTGTGTGCGTGCATTGTGTTGTCCACGACCTAGCTAGGGTGTTAGATGGATCAACTGGGCCTGTTGGGCCGATGCCTGATGGTCTGTTGTTCGCTGAGCATTCTGTGTTTGATCGTTCCATGCTAAAAACGCTGAAACGTTTTTGTGTTTAGCGTCGTAATAACGCGCTATAGCGCGATTAGCGTGATAGCGTGAAAAATGACCAAAACGTAATGTGGCAGTCTCAAATATGCCATAGAGACATTTAAATACCAAAATAGCAAGCTATTTTTTTGTTGATCATATCGGCATTACATTTTAATTGTTTCATACCATAAGCATTGAAGTGATCTTGCTTCACAATGTAATTATCAAATTCATATAAGCATTGACTAGGGTGTTTATTGTAAGGAATATCACCTTCATGAAACTTCAGAAGAGAATTTACCTCTACCACCTATGGTGGTGTGTCAAGACCATCTATCTCTTCAATAGGTGGTAAATTCTTAACATCTTCAGCTTTAATATCTTTTTCCTTCATGCATTTCTTTGCTTCTTGCATATCTTCAGGACTGAGAAATAAAATACCCCTCTTCTTCAGAGTGGGTTTAGGCGGTGGTTCAGCAAGTGTACAATCATCATAATTCTTTAATATATTATTCAATAATTCCTCAGCATGTTCAACAGTTCGTTCCCTGAAAACACAACCAGCACGACTATCAAGGTAGCCCCTAGAAGCATTGGTTAGTCCATTATAGAATATATCAAGTATTTCATTTTTCTTAAGAGGATGATAGGCAAAGCATTAAGTAATTGGATAAGCCTCCCCCAAGCTTGTGGGAGACTCTCTCCTTCAATTTGGACAAAGTTAAATATTTCATGTAAGGCAGCTTGTTTCTTATGAGCAGGAAAATATTTTTCACAGAAGTAATAATCATATCCTGGGGACTACGCACACAACCAGGAGCGAGAGTATTATACCAAGTCTTACCATCACCCTTTAATGAGAAAGGAAATAAGTTGAGAATATAGGAATATCGAATTTTTTCATCATGAGCAAATAGGGTGGCTATACCATTTAATTTAGTAAGATGTGCCACAACAGTCTCAGTTTCATAGCTATGGAAAGGATCAGATTAACCAAAGTGATTAGCTCTGGGTAGACAGAGAATTCATAATCCTTATCAGTAATAAAGATAGGTGAAGTAGCAAACTTAGAATCATATTTCATTCTAGCATTCAAAGATTTTTCTTTCAACTTGCATAGTAATTTCTTAAGATCGTCTCTATCCTTACAAGCAAGAAAGTCCCTAGCTACCTCTCCATCCATAACATAACCTTCAGGTATCTTAGGCAACTCACATCTAGGAGAGCTAGGTCTAATAGGTGTTTCATAATTTTTAGTTTTGATAATTTCATCAGTTTCAGTAATCTCATCAGTTTTGGCATTCTCAATTTCTTTAGCTCTAGCATGTTGGTCATCAAGAAATTCACCTAGTGGCACAATATTATCAAGCAAAGTACTAGCATCATCAATAGCATCATTCATAGCAGAAATCGCATCATCAATTACTTGTGACATATTAGAATTAAGAGGTGGTGGTGTTGCAAGTTTACTTAAAATAGAAGGTGAATCAAGTGCATAGCTAGATAATAGTTCCATACCTCCCCTCGTCTTAGAGGGAACGATCTTGGTTCTATCATCCTTAAGATTCTTCATAGTGATCAACAAATATAAATCCCAAGTGACTCAACAAATATAGCTATGCTCCCCGGCAACGCCACCAGAAAAAGGTCTTGATAACCCACAAGTATAGGGGATCACAACAGTTTTCGAGGGTAGAGTATTCAACCCAAATTTATTGATTCGACACAAAGGGAGAAAAAGAATATTTGTAAGTATTAGTAGTTGAGTTGTCAATTCAACCACACCTGGAGACTAAATATCTGTTGTAGAGTGATCAGTAGCTATGGTAATTTGATAGCAATAGTAACAATAGCAATAGTAGCGGTAACGGTAACAGTAGCAGTTTTGTAGAAATTGTAACAGTAGCAGCAACAGTAGTAACTTAGCAAAGATCAATATGTGAAGAGCTCGTAGGCATTGATCGGTGATAACATTGGATAATATTAATCATATAACAGTCATAACCTAGGGCGACATAGAACTCGCTCCAATTCATCAATATAATGTAGGCATGTATTCCGTAAATAGTCATACGTGCTTATGGAAAAGAACTTGCATGACATCTTTTGCCCTACCCTCCCGTGGCAGCGGGGTCCATAAGGAAACTATGGGATATTAAGGCCTCCTTTTAATAGAGAACTGAAACAAAGCATTAACACATAGTGAATACATGAACTCCTCAAATTACGGTAATCACCAGAAAGAATCCCAATTGTTGTCACCTTGGGGTATGCGGATCATAACACGTAATAGGTGCATATAACTTGCATGGTAGGATCAAGAACACAAATATATTGGTGAAAACATAAAAGGTTCATATCTGAAATCATGGCACTCGGGCCCTAGTAACAAGCATAAGGATAGCAAAGTAATAGCAACATCAATCTCAGAACATAGTGTATACTAGGGATCAAGCCCTAACAAAACTAACTCGATTACATGATAAATCTCATCCAACCCATCACTGTCCAGCAAGCCTACGAAGAGATTACTCACTCCCACCGATGAGCATCATGAAATTGGTGATAGAGGATGGTTGATGATGATGATGGCGGCAAATTCCCCTCTTCGGAGCCCAGAATGAACTCCAGATCTGCCCTCCCAATGAAGAACAGGAGGTGGCGGCGGCTCCGTATCGTGAAACGTGATGAAACTTTCTATCCTATTTTTTCTTGGGAAATAGGAATTTATAGTATCCATATTAGGGTCAGCGGAGCCTCGTGGGCCCGACTACCTAGCAATGCGCGCCAGAGGGGGTGGCGCGCCCTGGTGCTTAGTGGGCAGCAGGCACGCTCCCTCAAGTGGATTTTGGCTCCAGCATTTTTCTTTTATTCCAACATAATTCTCCAAAAAGTTTTGTCCAATTCCGAGAACTTTTATTTCTGCACAAAAACAACACCATGGTAGTTCTGCTGAAAACAGCGTCAGTCCGGGTTAGTTTCATGCAAATTAGAGTCCAAAACGAGAGCAAAAGCATTAGGAAAAGTAGATACGATGGAGGTGTATCATCTGTGTGTCACGGCATGATTGCCACCTTAATGTAAATATCGTAGAGATAGGTTAGAGGTGACGGTGGCAAGACGTACACGGAGGACCGCGACAAGGAGAAGGTGTAGCAAGGTGCGGGACGCGGAGCTATAATTTCATGCCACGGCGGAATTTCAGATTTTGGTGCCATGACAACGTTTTCTGAAACGGTCACCACGACAACGTTTTCTGAGATTTCCGCCACGGCAACATTTTTTAAATGGTTGCCACGGCGACGAAATATTGGTCGTCACGTCGCTTCAACTGGAGATTGAAGACGATCATGCAGAACTCCCGGCGCCCAGGGCTATACCATGTCATGCTATTAAGAACTGCCTAAGATGTTTATCCCTTTGTTGTTTGCACCCTTTGATTGCACAGTAGTCAATTATTAGGGTGATCTCTCACAGTAAATATCAAGTTAAAAGGTGCTCTTCCCAGTGTTGCACCCGTCTATAACACGTAGCGTTCCGGAGTGCGTCATGCCCACATGTGTACAAATGGGACGTGAGGTGTAAGACGGGGATGGTCAGACCATGTATTCAGATACCACTCAGTTGTCTTGAAGTTGTAGCAGAATCATTCTGAGCTCAGAGCACAAAAGCATGAAAATATGAACAAGAGTCATATGGAGATGTGATCGGCAAAAGTCTACCTACCGGTCAAAATTCTCGTCATTAGTGATGTCCACATCAATGGCTGAGAACTAGCCTCGCATCTTGAATCACTCAATATGATGGAAATATGCCCTAGAGGCAATAATAAAATGGTTATTATTATATTTCCTTAATCATGTTAAAGGTTTATTATTCATGCTAGAATTGTATTGACCAGAAACTTAAATACATGTGTGAATACATAAACAAATATCGTGTCCCTAGTAAGCCTCTACTGGACTAGCTCGTTGATCAAAGATGGTTAAGGTTTCCCAACCATAGACATGTGTTGTCATTTGATAACGGGATCACATCATTAGGAGAATGATGTGATGGACAAGACCCATCTATTAGCTTAGCATATTGATCATTCAATTTATTGCTATTGCTTTCTTGATGACAAATACATATTCCTTCGACTATGAGATTATACAACTCCCGGATACCGGAGGAATACCTTGTGTGCTATCAAACGTCACAACATAACTGGGTGATCATAAAGATGCTCTACAGGTATCTTCGAAGGTGTTTGTTGAGTTGGCATAGATCGAGATTAGGATTTGTCACTCCGAGTATCGGAGAGGTATCTCTGGGCCCTCTCAGTAATACACATCATAAGCTTGCAAGAAAATGACTAAGGAGTTAGTTATGAGGTGATGTATTACAAAACGAGTAAAGAGACTTGCAGGTAATGAGATTGAACTTGGTATGGAGATACCAACGATTGAATCTCGGGCAAGTAACATACCGATGGACAAAGGGAATTAGATATGTTGTCATAGCGGTTCGAGTTCGACATATAAAGATCTTCATAGAATATGTAGGAGCCAATATGGCCATCCAGGTTCCGCTATTGGTTATTGACCGAAGAGGTGTCTCGGTCATGTCTACAAAGTTGTCGAACCCGTAAGGTCCGCACGCTTAACATTCGTTGATGATATAGTGTTATATGAGTTATATGTTTTTGTCACTGAATGTTTTTTGGAGTCCTGGATGAGATCACGGACATGATGAGGAGTCTTGAAATGGTCGAGAGGTAAATATTGATATATAGGACGATAGTATTCGGACACCGGAATAGTTTCGGAGTGCACCGGGTACTCATCGGGTCACCGGAAGGGTTTCCGGGCAACCCCGGTAGGTGTTATGGGCTTAATGGGCCAAGGAGGGGATAGACCAGCCCACAAGGGGCTGGTGCACCCCTCTCCCTGGTTGGCCATCCCTAGGGAAGGAAAGGGGGAGGGATAGCCCCTCCTACCTTCCCCTTCTCATGGGAGAAAGGAAAGGGGGGGGGGGGGGGGGGGGGGGGGGGGGGCTCTCTCCCCTGCCTTTCCCCCGCACCTATATATGGAAGGGGGACGCGCGGCTAGGGGAGGACCCCAAGTAGGATTCGGCCTACTTGGGGCACCTCCTTGTCTGCTCCTCCCTCCCCCCACCTATATATATGTGGGGGGGGGGGGGGGGCGCCTAGGACAACACAACATTGTCTTAGCCGTGTGCGGCGCCCCCCTCCACCGTTTACACCCCCGGTCATATTTTCGTAGTGCTTAGGCGAAGCCCTGCGAAGATCACTTCACCATCACCGTCACCATGCCATCGTGCTGCCGGAACTCATCCACTACCTCACCGTCTTGCTGGATCAAGAAGGCCGAGGACGTCATCGAGCTGAACATGTGCTGCACGCGAAGGTGCCGTATGTTCGGTGCTCGATCGGTTGGAACGTGAAGAAGTTCGACTACATCTACCGCGTTGTCAAATGCTTCTGCTTACGGTCTACGAGGGTACGTAGACACAATCTCCCTTCTCGTTGCTATGCATCTGCGTAGATTTTTTTTGTTTTCCATGCAACATTTCCCAAAAGTGGCATCATGAGCCAGGTCTATGCGTAGATGATATGCATGAGTAGAACACAAAGAGTTGTGGGTGGTGATGTTCATACTGCTTACCACCAACGTCTTATTTTGATTCGGCGGCATTGTGCGATGAAGCGGCCCGGACCAACCTTACATGTCCACGTACATGAGACCGGTTCCGCTGACAGACATGCAACTAGTTTTGCATAAAGGTGGCTGGCGTGTGTCTGTTTCTCCTACATTAGTTGAATCGAATTTTACTGCGGCCGGTCCTTGAAGAAGGTTAAAACAGCAAACTTGATAAATCACCGTTATGGTTTTTGCCATAGGTAAGAACGGTTCTTGTTAGAAGCCCGTAGCAGCCACGTAAAACTTGTAACAACAAAGTAGAGGACGTCTAACTTGTTTTTGCAGGGCATGTTGTGATGTGATATGGTTAAGACATGATGTGATATACATTATTGTATGAGATGATCATGTTTTGTAATTTATCGGCAACCGGCAGGAGCCTTATGGTTGTCTCTTTATTGTATGAAATGCAAACGCCATGTAATTGCTTTACTTTATCACTATGCATTAGCGATAGTTGTAGAAGCAATAGTTGGCGAGACGACCCCGATGCAACGATGGAGATCAAGGTGTCGAGCCGGTGACGATGGAGATCATGATGATGCTTTGGAGATGGAGATCAAAAGCACAAGATGATGATGACCATATCATGTCACATAGTTTGATTGCATTTGATGTTTATCCTTTATGCATCTTATTTTGCTTAGAGCGATGGTAGCATTATAAGATGATGCCTTCACTAAATTTCAAGATAAAAGTGTTCTCCCCGAGTATGCACCGTTGCCAAAGTTCGTCGTTTCGAAGCACCACGTGATGATCGGGTGTGATAGACTCTACGTTCACATACAACGGGTGTAAGACAGTTTTGCACATGCAGAATACTTGGGTTAAACTTGATGAGCCTAGCATGTACAGACATGGTCTCGGAACACTGGAGACCGAAAGGTCGAATGTGAGTCATATAGTAGATATGATCAACATAGAGATGTTCACCATTGAAGACTACCCCATCTCACATGATGATCGGACATGGGTTAGTTGATTTGGATCACGTATCACTTAGATAACTTGAGGGATGTTTATTTAAGTGGGAGTTCATTAGTAATTTGATTAATTGAACTTAATTTATCATGAACTTAGTCCTAATAGTTTTTTGCATATCTATGTTATAGATCAATAGCTCGCGATATAGCTCCCCTATATTTTTGATATGTTCCTAGAGAAAACTAAGTTGAAAGATGATGGTAGCAATAATGCGGACTGGGTCTGTGATATGAGGATTATCCTCATTGCTGCACAGAAGAATTATGTCCTTGATGCACCGCTAGGTGAAAGATCTATTGCAGGAGCTGATGCAGATGATATGATGACTACTTGATATTTAGTGTGCCATGCTTTTCGGCTTAGAATCGGGGCTTCAAAGACGTTTTGAACGCCATGGAGCATATGTGATGTTCCAAGAGCTGAAATTGGTATTTCAGACTCATGCCCGTGTCGACAGGTATGAGACCTCTGACAAGTACTTTGCCTACAAGATGGAGGAGATTAGCTCAGCCAATGAGCATATGCTCAGAATGTCTGGGTACTACAATCGCTTGAATCAAGTGGGAGTTAATCTTCCAGATAAGATAGTGATTGACAAAGTTCTCTAGTCACTATCACCAAGCTACTAAAACTTCATGATGAACTATAATATGCAAGGGATGATGAAAACGATTCCCGAGCTCTTCGTGATGCTGAAATCGGCGAAGGTAGAAATCAAGAAAAGAGCATCAAGTGTTGATGGTTAATAAGACCACTAGTTTCAAGGAAAAGGGCAAGGGAAAGAAAGGGAACTTCAAGAAGAATGGCAAGCAAGTTGCCACTCCCGTGAAGAAGCCCAAAGCTGGACCCAAGCCTGAAACTGAGTGCTTCTACTGCAAAGGAAATGGTCACTAGAAGTGGATCTGCCCCAAATATTTGGCGGATAAGAAGGATGGCAAAGTGAACAAAGGTATATTTGATATACATGTTATTGATGTGTACCTTACTGGTGTTCGTAAGTAGCCCCTGGGTATTTGATACCGGTTCAGTTGCTAAAGTTAGTAACTCGAAACAGGAGTTGCAGAGACTAGTTAAGGGCGAGGTGACGATGTGTGTTGGAAGTGATTCCAAGGTTGATATGATCACCATCGCACACTCCCTCTACCGCCGGGATTAGTGTTGAACCTAAATAAATGTTATTTGGTGTTTGCGTTGAGCATGAATATGATTAGATCATGTTTATGGCAATACGGTTATTCATTTATGTCAGAGAATAATTGTACATGAATAAAACCTTCTATGGTCATACACCCAATGTGAATGGTTTATTGAATCTCGATCATAGTGATACACATATTCATAATATTGATGCCAAAAGATGCAAAGTTGATAATGATAGTGCAACATACTTGTGGCACTGCCATTTAGGTCATATTGGTGTAAAGCGCATGAACAAACTCCATGCAGATGGACTTTTGGAGTCACTTGATTATGAATCATTTGATACTTGTGAACCATGCCTCATGGGCAAGATGACTAAAAGTCCGTTCTACGGAACTATGGAGCGAGCTAATGACTTATTGGAAATAATACATACCGATGTATGTGGTCCGATGAGTGTTGAAGCAAGCAGCAGGTATCGTTATTTTCTCACCTTCACAGATGATTTGAGTAGGTATAGGAATATCTACTTGATGAAACAGAATTCTGAAACATTTGAAAAGTTCAAAGAATTACAGAGTGAAGTGGAGAATCATCGTAACAAGATAATAAAGTTTCTACGATTTGATCGCGGAGGCGAATATTTGAGTTACGAGTTTTGCCTTCATTTGAAACAATGTGGAATTGTTTCACAACTCACGCCACCTGGAACACCACAGCGTAATGGTGTGTCCGACCGTCGTAATCGTACGTTATTGGATATGGTGCATTTTATGATGTCTCTTACCGATTTACCACTATCGTTTTGGGGTTATGCATTAGAGACAGCCGCATTCACATTAAATAGGGCACCGTCTAAATCTGTTGAGACAACAC
Source organism: Thinopyrum elongatum (assembly GCA_011799875.1). Lineage (NCBI taxonomy): Eukaryota > Viridiplantae > Streptophyta > Magnoliopsida > Poales > Poaceae > Thinopyrum > Thinopyrum elongatum. The sequence goes on along the minus strand of CM022297.1, from coordinate 82,275,840 downwards.
CGTATGAACTGTGGTTTGGCAAGAAACCTAAGCTGTCGTTTCTTAAAGTTTGGGGTTGCGGCACTTATGTCAAAAGGCTTCAGCTTGATAAGCTCGAACCCAAATCGGAGAAGTGCGTCTTCATAGGATACCCTAAGGAAACAATTGGGTACACCTTCTACCACATATCCGAAGGCAAGATCTTTGTTGCCAAGAATGGGTCCTTTCTAGAGGAGGAGTTTGTCTCGAAAGAAGTGAGTGGGAGGAAAGTAGAACTTGATGAGGTAATTGTACCTTCTCTCAAAAGAAGTGAGTGGGAGGAAAGTAGAAATCCGTTCCCGTGATGCCTACACCAACTAGAGAGGAAGCAAATGATAATGATCATGAAACTTTAGATCAATTTGCTACTGAACTTCGTAGGTCATCCGGAGCACGATCCGCACCAGAGTGGTACGGTAATCCTGTCCTAGAAGTCATGTTACTAGACCAAGGCAAACCTACGAAATATGAAGAAGCTATGATGAGCCCAAATTCGGATAAATGGCTTGAGGCCATGAAATCTGAGATAGGATCCATGTATGAGAACAAAGTGTGGACTTTGGTGGACTTGCCCGATGATCGGCAAGCCATTGAGAATAAATGGATCTTCAAGAAGAAGACTGACGCTGATGGTAATGTTACTGTCTACAAAGCTCGACTTGTCGCAAAAGGTTTTTGACAAGTTCAAGGGGTTGACTACGATGAGACTTTCTCACCCGTAGCGATGCTTAAGTCTGTTTGAATCATGTTAGCAATTGCTGCATTTTATAATTATGAAATCTGGCAAATGGACGTCAAAACTGTATTCCTTAATGGATTTCTTAAAAGAAGAAGTTGTATATGATGCAACCAGAAGGTTTTGTCGATCCTAAAGGTGCTACGAAAGTGTGCAAGCTCCAACGATCCATCTATGGACTGGTGCAAGCATCTCGGAGTTGGAATATACGCTTTGATGAGGTGATCAAAGCATATGGTTTTATACAGACCTATAGTGAAGCCTATATTTTCAAGAAAGTGAGTGGGAGCTCTGTAGCATTTCTAATATTATATGTGGATGACATATTGTTGATTGGAAATGATATATAATTTCTGGATAGCATAAAAGGATACTTGAATAAAAAAATTCAATGAAAGACCTCGGTGAAGCTGCTTACATATTAGGCATCAAGATCTATAGAGATAGATCAAGATGCTTGATAAGATTTTCAATGAGTACATACCTTGACAAGATTTTGAAGGAGTTCAAAATGGATCAGTCAAAGAAGGAGTTCTAGCATGTATTGTAAGGTGTGAAGTTGAGTAAGACTCAAAGCCCGACCATGGCAGAAGATAGAGAGAGAATGAAAGTCATTCCCTATGCCTCAGCCATAGGTTCTATAAAGTATGCCATGCTGTGTACCAAACCTATTATGCACCTTGCCATGAGTTTGGCAAGGGGGTACAATAGTGATCCAGGAGTAGATCACTGGACAACGGTCAAAATTATCCTTAGTTACATAAGAGGACTAAGGAAATATTTCTCGATTATGGAGGTAATAAAGAGTTCATCATAAAGAGTTACATCGATGCAAGCTTTGACACCGATTCGGATGACTCCCGAGTCTAAATCTGGATACATATTGAAAGTGGGAGCAATTAGCTAGAGTAGCTCCGTGCAGAGTATTGTAGACATAGAAAATTGCAAAATACATACGGATCTGAATGTGGCAGACCCGTTGACTAAACCTCTCTCACAAGCAAAACATGATCACACCTTAGTACTCCTTGGGTGATAATCACATGGTGATGTGAACTAGATTATTGACCCTAGTAAACTCTTTGGGTGTTAGTCACATGGCAGTGTGAACTATGGGTGTTCATCACATGGCGATGTGAACTAGATTATTGACTCTAGTGCAAGTGGGAGACTGATGGAAATATGCCCTAGAGACAATAATAAAATTGTTATTATTATATTTCCTTAATCATGATAAAGGTTTATTATTCATGCTAGAATTGTATTGACCGGAAACTTAAATACATGTGTGAATACATAAAAAAATACCATGTCCCTAGTAAGCCTCTACTGGACTAGCTCGTTGATCAAAGATGGTTAAGGTTTCCTAACCATAGACATGTGTTGTCATTTGATAACGGGATCACATCATTAGGACAATGATCTGATGGACAAGACCCATCCGTTAGCTTAGCATATTGATTGTTCAATTTATTGCTATTGCTTTCTTGATGACAAATACATATTCCTTCGACTATGAGATTATACAACACCCGGATACTAGAGGAATACCTTGTGTGCTATCAAATGTCACAACGTAACTGGGTGATCATAAAGATTCTCTATAGGTATCTCCGAAGGTGTTTGTTGAGTTGGCATAGATCATGATTAGGATTTGTCACGACGAGTATCGGAGAGGTATCTCTGGGCCCTCTCGGTAATACACATCATAAGCTTGCAAGCCAATGACTAAGGAATTAGTTATGAGGTGATGTATTATGGAATGAGTAAAGAGCCTTGCCGGTAATGAGATTGAACTAGGTATAGAGATACCAATGATCGAATCTCGGGCAAGTAACATATCGATGGACAAAAGGAATTATGTATGTCGTCATAATGTTTCGACCAATAAAGATCTTCGTAGAATATATAGGAGCCAATATGGACATCCTGGTTCCGCTGTTGGTTATTGACCGGAGAGGTGTCTCGGTCATGTCTACATAGTTCTCGAACCCGTAGGGTCCGCACGCTTAACATTCGTTGACTATACAGTGTTATATGAGTTATATGTTTTGGTGACCGAATGTTGTTCGGAGTCCCGGATGAGATTCACGGACATGACGAGGAGTCTCAAAATGGTCGAGAGATAAAGATTGATATATAGGACGATAGTATTCAGACACTAGAATAGTTTTGGAGTGCACCGGGTACTCATCGGGTCACCGGAAGGGGTTCCGGGCATCCCCGATAGGTGTTATGGGCTTAATGGGCCAAGGAGGGGACAGACCATCCCACAGGGGGCTGGTGTGCCTCTCTCCCTGGCTGGCGAGCCCTAGGGAAGGAAAGGGGGAGGGCTAGCCCCTCCTACCTTCCCCTTCTCATGGGAGAAAGAAAAGGAGGGGGGGGCTCCCTCCCCTGCCTTGCCCCGCACCTATATATGGAAGGGGGGGCGGTTAGGGGAGGACCCCAAGTAGGATTCGGCCTACTTGGGGTGCCTTCTTGGTTGCTCCTCCCTCCCTACCACCTATATATATGTGTGTGGGGGGGGGGTGCCTAGCACAACACAACATTGTCTTAGCCGTGTGCGGCGCCCCCCTCCACCGTTTACACCCCGGTCATATTTTCGTAGCGCTTAGGTGAAGCCCTGCGGAGATCACTTCACCATCACTGTCACCATGCTCTTGCTATCGGAACTCATCCACTACCTCGCCGTCTTGCTGGATCAAGAAGGCGGAGGACGTCATCGAGCTGAACGTGTGCTGAACACGAAGGTGTCGTACGTTCGGTGCTCGATCGGTTGGAATGCGAAGAAGTTCGACTACATCAACCGCGTTGTCAAACGTTTCCGCTTATGGTCTACAAGGGTATGTAGACACACTCTCCCCTCTTGTTGCTATGCATCTCCATGGATAGATCTTGCGTGTGCGTAGATTTTTTTTTGTTTTCCATGCAATGTTTCCCAACACAATATTAATTATGAGAGATATTAATTTGAGCGGGAGTGCACTTGAAAATTAAAATTTGTTTTAATGACTAGTGCAAAATTAATTATGAATTATGTCTAAAATTATTTGTATTTATCGTTGTAGATTAAATGGCTCACAATATGTTCAACTTAGCCCCTATGCTTGAGAAAGAAAAGTTGGCTGTCAATGGTGAAAACTATGCGAATTGGATCCGGAACCTGATATTTGTTCTTAGGAGTGCTAAGAAGGAGTATGTGCTGTATCAGCCCCTAGGTGATGCTCCCTCAAAGGATGCACCACCAGAAGAAGTTGCTGCTCATACTGCTCGTAGTGATGACTATGAGGCAGTCCAGTGTCTTATGTTACCTTGCGTGGATCCTGAACTACAAAAGCGTTTTGAACGATCTACCACTCAATTTATAATTGGGTCACAAGAAGTTATGTACAAGAAACATGCAAGGACCGAACGGTTTGAATTAACCAAGGCCCTGACTGAATGCAAGATGAAAGAGGGTTCCTTAATGAGTGAGCATATAGTGAAGCTTGTTGGCTATGTTGATAGACTTGCTTCACTGGAATTGGAATTCTGCCAACACTCGGTACAAATATTGTGCTTGCTTCACTCCCCCCATCTTACGATGGTTTAATCATGAATTATAACATGAACAGGATGGAGAAAAGTGCAAACGAGTTGTTTGCTATGCTCAAAACTGCGGAAGCTTGAATGCAGAAGAATAAAAAAGTGTTGATGGTCAACAAAACAACCAGTTTCAAAAAGAAGGGCAAGTCCAAGAAGAAATCTACTGGTGCCAGTAAGACTGTCTCTCAGAAGAAGAACAAGGGCAGATCCTCTAAAGAGACTGAATGTTTCTACTGCAAACAGCAGGGTCACTGGAAGAGGAACTGCAAGAAATATCTAGCAGATAAGAAGAATGGTTCTTCCGGTAAAGGTATAAAAGTTATACAAAGTTAATGTTTTTACTCTTGTTTCTATAAGTCACAAGTATTTGATACTGATCGATTTCTCTTGTTTGCAATCTGATGCAGGGACTACAGAAAGCTCACAAGTTGAGAAGAATTAAAGACGTGATGCTAGTCAAGGATGGTGATAAGATCGCTACTCAGGACCGATGGAATCATGGCTTTAATTTATCTTCAAGATTCATCTTAGGATCGCATAATAATTATTATGTTCCGGAGTTGTATAAGACATTATATTTTGGATTATGTGATGGATATTATTATAAAGTTTTGAACAATAGTTGTTAAAGTGATTGTAAGAATGTGTTTGGATTTACCTCAGATTTTTGAAGGTTTATTCATGAATCTTGATTTGAAATTTTTAGCATTAATGCTAAACATCTTGAGAAGACTAATAAGATCCACTTAAATGTGTCATTGCATGACTATATTGGGAAATAATCTCCAAATAGATGAAGTGTTGAATTCTCTTAATTCAAAAATCAGATAAAAGAATACATAGTGATGTATGAGGTCCGATGAACGAGCCAAGGCTCGATGGATAATAATGCTTCATTAAATATTAGGTAAATATGATTTACTTATAAATAAAAACTGAAATATTTGAATAGTTCAAAGGAATTTCAGAATGTATTTGAAGAGTTCAAATATTTTATAATGAAGATAAAGATCATTATGACAAAAGATAAAATGATTCTTCAATATTAAAGAAAATTATCCGCGTCATAAGTTTAGCAAAAACATTCGAATAATCATGGAATTATTTATTACTGATCTGCTTTTATACTTTGGGGTATAAATTGAAACAACAAGATATACACTAAACAAAGCACCGCATATTAGTCTGTTTAATGAAACCATAAGAGTTGTTGAAATTATTAACCAGATAAATGTTGTACGATATCTCAAATAATATGATTTGGGTTCCTTCCACGAAAAATGTTCAAAAGGCAAAATGTTTGACATAGATGGACACTTTTTCAAGAAAAGGTTTTATTTTCAAAGAAATTAGTGGGAGGATATTACAGCTTAGAAATGATTGTTGAATCTCTGACGGTGATAAGCAGAAATTAACAAACCAGAAATTGTTCCAATAGTTTGTTTGCAAAATAACCCGTAAATTACTACATTGGATGTAGAAATTCTAATGCTTGTAACAAGTTTATACAAATCAGGAATATTGTTGAATATTTGAAATTTTACGATGAGATATTCATCTTTGAAAGAAGGTGAACTAGCATTCATCTTGGAAATGAGATGAACTAGCACATTACAAGGATGCAGTGGCGGCACCCAGCTCAAAGGAATGGCTCATAGCCATGCACACCCATAAACAAGTTTGGAACTTGGTCGAACTTCAAAGAGTTTTGAAGAAAATGGATATTAAAACTAGTTTCTTAAAAGGAAAGCATGTATGAATGATACAACAAGAAAAGTTTTAAATCCTCAAAACACCGGATAAAAAGTGCAAACTTCAAGAGAGTTTTTTGAAGATTATAACAAGTGAGCTGATATTGAGATTTTGATCTTATCAAAGGAACTTTGTGTATACATGCATATAACTCAGAGGGAGCTATATAGTATTTCTGATCTCATTTGACATATTATGGAATGGAAATAATATAGCTTCTTAGCATAAAATAAAATGGTCTTGGAAACATGTTTTCATCAAATAGCAAGGCAAAATATTGGGCATAAAAGAATCTATGAAGATAGACCAATATTTTTGATTGATCTAAAAGGTTTATATATTTTGTGACAAAGGTTTAAAATGTTTAATTAGAGAAATTGTTTCTCTCAATGTCATTGTCGTGGGAAACCACAGCCACCTATGGGGCCATGAGCCCCTTTTGGTTCGGCAGGGGGAATGAGCACGTTGCACAAAGACCAGAGAACGTCGCGCAGCACGGCAGAGATCACACGGGTAGTTTTTACCCAGGTTCGGGCCGCCATGAGGTGTAAAACCCTACTCCTGCTTTGGTAGATTGATGGTAGACTGTGGTGGAGAACGCAGTGCTCTTGCCCGGCAGGGTTGCCTCGAGGCGGGAGCAGCTACGCGTGTATGAGTGTACAGGGGTCCGAATCCCTTCTATGGTTGCCATGGGCCTCCTTTTATAGATCAAAGGGTTACCACAGTGGCAAATCAGTCATTATGCATTGATTAGATAGCGAACAGTGCTATCATACCTAACTCTGCAGACAGGACAGGGCACATTAAATGCACCGCTTAGCGTCACCTCATGGAATGCCCGGCAAGCCTTGCCGGGCTGTTCTGCCACCTTCTTGCCTGTCTGCTTGACACGTCGCTGGACAGGTGTCATTTGGAGGTGTTTTTCATAGGAAGTGGCTGCCATGTGGCAGAAAACAGCCACTTAGTCACTTGGGGGCTTGACACCGCACCGATCGAAGACTTGTGTCGCTGTGAGGTGGAGCGGTGGAGCCTTGGCGGGGTGTTTTGCCTTCGTTGTGCCTGGCAGGCCTGCCGGGACGGTCTTGATGCTTACTCTTGGGGCCACCTCGACCTCGCCAGGCTCGCCTGCCCGGCAAGAGAGGTTTTCCCTTAATGGTATCTTGCTTCCTTTGGCTTAACTTGGTCCTCTTGATCTGCACTCTGATTTCTCAGAGAGCTGACCTCTTGTGCTTGGCCTTGTCTTGGACGTTGCAATCTTGCTCTTTTAGGCCTATGCATGGTTTGGGCAATAGACCCAGGGTTTGTTGCACCGACAGAAGCCCCCGGGCCTGGCCTGAACACGCTGCCGAGCGTTGTCGGGGTAGGCCCTAACCAGTGCACAGGCGAGAGGGGAGTAACTGCTTGTCTTTTGAGATCTTCTTTGCTTCTTCATTAACCTGTGCCCAGGTCAGTTTTCGGTTCTCCCGCGCGCCGCGTAACGCCAATTGCAGTGAAGGAGATAATGTGCCACGATCTGCGGAGCACCCACGCCCCACGTTCATGGGGTGGTAACCGCCACCGCACTATCCTCTCCGCTCCAAGTGCTTCTGCCACGTGTGTCGCATGCATTGCGCAAGGTTGGTAGCGGATGCGGAGGGCGTGGGGACGAGCGCCATGGCAGAAAGCCGAGCTTCGTGGATTGGTGCAGGGGGTCGGCCCTGATTCTTCGAGCCGTTAGTGGCGAGGGGGAGCCAGAGTGGTCGAATGGGGTGGCCGCCTCTGTGGAAAAAACCAGCCCCCTGCCCCGCCCGCCTATAAAAGGGGACGCGGGGTGAGGTGTATTTCCGCACTTAACTATCCTCTCATTCCTGCTGTAGTCTTTGACTATCATGGTGAGGGGTTGAGGATCCGGCCCTGCTCCAGTGGTGACGAGAACTTTTGCTCGACAGTGTCTCCCTCCCCCTTGGGAAGATGCAAGAGCGGAACCTGCTGCGAGAGGAGGTGGGAGGGGGCGAGGTCGTGGTCGCCGTGGCACTCAAGGACGAGGAGGACGGGGCGGTGCTCCGATTGCGCCCCCACCGGCTGCTCCTCCCCCGATGGAAGGCCACATCGGAGACCAGCCTCTGGAGTTCGTCATTAGGCTATATAAGCCCCCACGCAGCCGCCTCCATCTCCCTACTCGATTCGCAAGGGCGATGAAGCTCGACCAGCCGCGCGCGCTGAAACTGCATATGAGGGGCTGCGGGAATGGCAGCATACGGGTGGATGTAGATTTCCCCACCCCCCACGTCATGTACTTCTGTTGCGGCTGGAAGACCTTCACTCGCGCCCATAGCTTGTCGGTAGGGCACGTCCTCCATTTTAAGTTAATGGAGGCCAATTTCCTTTCCGTCAAGGTTTTTTGGAGCTCGGGTGCTCGCTTAGGGTGCTGCACGGAAAGCTCGACCGATGATGAAAGCTCCTCCTTGAGCGATAGTGACGAGGAGGACAGTGACGGTGATGACGACGGTGCTGACTGGGAGGATGACGACTCCGACTCTGGCTGAACCCCAGCCGCACCGTCACCATTAGGCGGCGGCACCGTCATCTGCACCTGCACCCCTTTCCTGGCAAGGTGATTTGCCAGGGAATTGGATGTAGGGGTGGGTGCGGTGCCCCTCCTGGCTCCTCCAGCAGGCCTCCAGCTGGACCCCGGCAGGATTCCTTGCGGGCTGCAGCTCCGTTCGCCCTGCCGCGTTCTGCTGGCCTTGGTGGTGGCGGTCGACGAGTCATCCCCGCCGATCTCTTCTCCATCACCTTCGTCCGCGCTCTCCCGCTTCTGCCGGGCAACCTCTCCTGGAGCCCGACAGGGTCAGGCGGGGCTTATGCCTAGGCGCCCCTTTTGCCCTCTTCGCCTCCCGCCACAGTGCCTGGGAGGAGAGGGACAAGAAAGGGCATCACGGGGCACTTATCTTTTTTCAATCTAAAACTTGTGGCCACTTGCCAAATTTTTGTTCAAATTATGTAATCTCTTTTATCCATGTTTGTGTTCTGTAAGATTTGTACTTGTTGATCAGCATATTAATGAAAAAGATAAACCTTGCCAGGTACTTGTGCATGTGACATGTCCACGCAGATGTGGGATGCCTCTTTACATTTAAGTAAACAAGTTTCCCCCTGGCAGGCTATCCTACCGGTACCCTCAGTTTGTTACCACGGGGCTAGGCTTGTTGAGCACAAATTGTAAAGAGGGACCAGCCCCCCGCCAAACCCTTTCGTCAGAGGCCACTGTGACCATCGTGACCGAAGCAACATTCGAGTCAAGGGATGGGAGCACTTAAGTTTCAAAGGCAGCAAGGTTTTCTTATGCACAAGTCCTATCTACAGAACACGTATGGATAAAAGATAGAACTTATCTGTTTGGCTTGCCGGGGATCGCAACATCGGCTCGTCTTCTCTTCTCCTTCTTCGGACCAAGTCCATGGCAGGAGCCTGCAATTTTATGCAGATGAAAATGATGCCATATGTTATCTCATCTATATGAAGATGCAATGCTCATGATATGCTTATGCATGCATGCAATTTTGTCGGGGGCCCCCAGTGCTTCATTTATTTCTCTATTGCTTAGGGTCTGCGCCTGGCTTTGTACAAGGGGTTACATGCAACTGAGGCAAGGCCTGTACAAAAGGGTGGCTGTCGGGCAGGGCCCGACAGCTGTGCCTTACAGGTAGAACTTGTGGAGATGCTCAATATTCCATGAGTTTTGCAATTTAATGCCATCTCCGGTCTCCAGACGGATTGCGCCAGGTCTAGTTCCTCGTACTACCCGGTAAGGGCCTTCCCACTTCGGCGTCAACTTGTTTGTACCCTTGGCGGACTGAACACGCCTAAGGACAAGGTCGCCTTCCTCAAAACACCGGGCATGAACCCTGCGGCTGTGATAGCGACGCAAGGCTTGCTGAGAGTGTGCAGCACGCGTAGCAGCCCAGAGACGGTTCTCCTCGAGTAGCACAGCATCGTCACACCGGTGCTGTTCCTACGCTACTTCATCATAGGCAAGCACTCAAGGTGACCCGTAAATGAGTTCCGTGGGGATAACTGCTTCTGCCCCGTAGACCAGGGAGAAGGTAGTCTGCTTGGTAGCTCAATTCGGTGTCGTTCTGAGGGACCAAAGAACCACCGACAGCTCATCGATCCACCACCTGCCACACTTCTGCAGCTTATCAAATGTTCTCATCTTGAGTCCCCGCAATACTTCAGCGTTCGCCCTCTCAGCTTGCCCGTTGCTCTTTGGGTGAGCAACATAGGTGAACGAGATCTTGCTTCCGAGGGCATGAACGTATTGCATGAAGGTGCGGCTCATGAATTGGGTGCCGTTGTCGGTGATGATCCGAGCAGGAACTCCTAAGCGACACACCAATCCTTTCAAGAACTTGATAGCTGACTGAGCAGTCACCTTTCTGACGGGCTGTACTTTCGGCCACTTTGTAAACTTGTCGATTGCAACGAACAAGAATTCAAAGCCCCCGGTAGCACGGGGGAAAGGGCCCAAGATGTCGAGCCCCCAGACTGAAAACGGCCATGACAAAGGGATTGTGTGAAGAGCTTGGGCAGGAAGGTGGATATTCTTGGAATGGAACTGGCAGGCTTCACATTTGGTGACCAACTCAACTGCATCTTGGAGGGCTGTGGGCCAGTAAAATCCTTGCCGGAAGGCCTTTCCAACCAGAGCCCTCGATCCGATGTGTGAGCCGCACATACCCTTATGTATTTCTGCCAGCAGTTCCTTTCCTTCTTCCCGGCAAATGCACTTCAATTTCACACCGTTGGGCCTTCTTCTGTACAGTGTGTCATCCACGAACTGATACATACTGGCCCTCCGGGCTACTCTTTCAGCCTCTTCTTGCTCTTCGGGAAGTTCTCCAGTTTGGAGGAAATGGAATATGTGCCGCGCCCAAGTTGGAGCCTGGGGCTCGGCAACGAGGACTAGCGGCACCTCCTCCTTCGTGGGAGCCCACTCTTTGACCGCGGGGACCGGTGGTCTGGCGGGACGAGGCAGCTCAGCAACCGAAGGGGAGTTGTTCCCGCCAGGCTCTCTACCGGGATCCTCGAGAGGTTCTACTGGCTGAGGCCTGCCGGAGTCCAGTTTCCTCCTTTTTGTGGCCATTGTTGCCGGGGATACGGAGGGCTGAGTCAGATGGAGAACAAAAGTTCTTGGTTCCATAGGGAGTTTTTGTGCAGCGCACTTTGACAGATGATCAGCAATGATGTTTTCCGCACGGGGTATGTGCTCTGCTTGCAACCCGTCAAAGTGCTCCTCCAACTTTATCACTTCCTCAACGTATGCCTCCATCAATGGACTTTGGTAATCCTTGTTCACTTGTCTTACCATGAGCTGTGAGTCTCCGCGGATGATCAGCTTCTTGATCCCCAGTTTTGTGGCAATCCTGAGCCCGGCAAGGAGCCCTTCATACTCTGTAGTATTGTTGGTAGCCTTCTCCCGGGAAAAATGCATCTGGACGACGTACTTAAGGTGCTCCCCAGTGGGAGCAATGAGATGCACGCCAGCCCCTGCACCTCGTAGGTAGAAGGCACCATCGAAATACATGATCCATTCTTGGGGCGCTTCCTTGCCGGGAATAACTGTCTCCAGTACTTCTTCATCAGGGGTTGGCGTCCATTCTGCAATAAACTCTGCCAATGCTCTGCTCTGGATAGTTGATGTGCTCTCAAACTTCAAACCAAAGCTAGATAACTCCAAGTCCCATTCCACTATCCTGCTGGTGGCCTCAGGGTTTCTGTGTATCCGTTGCAGAGGGAAGCGGGTGACAACAGTGATCTCGTGTGCTTGGAAGTAGTGGCGCAGTTTCCTTGAGGCCATGCTGAGGACAAAAATCAACTTTTGCATGCCAGAGTACCTTGACCTAGCCAACTGCAACAGGGAGCTGATGAACTACACTGGGCGTTGCACCACTTTCTTCCTTGCCGCAACCTTGGGGCTGTCTCCGCTGCCTTGGTCTTCTCTGTCTTGATCTACATTTGACCTTGCCGGGGTGTGCTCGCTTCCCTCCCCGAAGGGGATACTAGCCATGGCTGCCACTTCTTCCACTTGCCGCTGCGCCACTAGTGCTGCGCTAACCACTTGGTTAGTTGCCGCCAAGTATAGCAGCAACAACTCCCATGGTTTTGGAGCGACCAAAGTGGGCATAGAGGACAAGTAGGCCTTCAAATCTTGTAGTGCAGCGTCTACCTCTGGAGTCCACTCCATGGGTCCTGCCTTCTTCAAGATTTTGAAGAACGGCAGGGCACGCTCGGCAGACTTGGAAATGAACCTGCTGAGCGCGGCAACGCATCTAGTCAAATGCCTCACATCCTTGACTGTCTTGGGTGCTTGGATCTGCTTGATAACCTTGATCTTATCTGGATTGGCCTCTATCCCACGATGGGACACAAAAAAGCCAAGTAGCTTGCCGGAGGGAACGCCAAACACACACTTCTCCGGGTTCAGCTTCAAGTTGATCTTGCGCAGATTAGCAAAGGTCTCTTCCAAATCCTGGATAAGGGTTGATCTTTCCTTGGTCTTGACCACAATATCATCCATATAAGCTTCAACATTTCTGTGTAGCTGTGACTCAAAACCAATCTGGACTGCCCTTGCAAAGGTGGATCCGGCGCTCTTCAATCCGAAGGGCATACGTACGAAGCAGTAAGTGCCACATGGAGTGATGAATGCTGTCTTCTCTTTGTCTTCCTTGGACATAAAGATCTGATGGTACCCAAAGTAGGCATCCAGAAAAGAAAGAAGGTCACACCCGGAGGTGGAATCCATAATCTGATCGATGCGCGGCAAGGGAAATGGATCCTTCGGGCAGGCCTTGTTCAGATCAATGAAATCTATGCACAACCTCCATTTCCCATTAGCCTTGCGCACTACCACTGGGTTTGCTAACCATGTTGGATGTAGTACTCCTCTGACCAGACCAGCTGCCTCAAGTTTCTTAATTTCCTCGGCAATGAACTGCTGCTGCTCCAAAGCTTGCTTTCGGACCTTCTACTTGATGGGTCGGGCATGTGGGCAGACAGCAAGGTGGTGCTTGATTATCTCCCTGGGAACACCGGGGATGTCAGATGGTTGCCATGCAAACACATCGACATTCGCCCGCAGGAAGGCAACGAGCGTGCTTTCCTATTTGTCATCAAGGGTGGCACTGATAGTAAAGGTACCATCAGCGCCAGCCAGCCCTGCCGGGACCTTCTTCATAGCAGGCGTAGCAGCTTTGGATCTCTTGCTGTTGGAACTCTCTGGCAAGTCATCAACAGGCATAGCGCACCCCGAAGAGGCGTGCTTCCCAGATTCCTCACTGGAGCCCTTGTTAGCTTTCTTCTTTTTCTTGCTTTCCTTGGCGGGAACAGTGGCTTCCGCGGCCTCTGCCGCAACTGCGTCCCAATACATCTTGTCTACGCAAATGATTGCGTCCTTCTCGTCCGATGGAATGGAAATGACGCCAACCGGCCCCGGCATCTTCAACGTGTTGTAAGCATAGTGGGATGCCGCCATGAATTTGGCCAGGGCTGGGCGACCAAGTATTCCATTGTAGGGCAGGGGGAGATCGATAATGTCAAACACAACCTTCTCAGTCCGGTAATTCAACTCTCCCCCGAACGTTACTGGCAACGCAATCTTCCCTTTAGGATGACTCCTTCCGGGGTTGACTCCTTGAAACGTGCCAGTAACCTCAAGCTCTTGCTCTGTAATCTGAAGTTTGCTGATGACCTTCAGAGAAATCAGATTCAACCCGGCCCCACCGTCAACCGACATCTTTGTGACTTTGAGGTTGCGGATTGTTGGTGAGACCAACAACGGCAAGCACCCTACCGCAGTCGTGCGGTCAGGGTGGTACTCTTTGTCGAAGATGATGGGCGTGCGGGACCACTTGAGCGGCCTCCAAGAATCTGTCGTTGGCTCCACGGCGTTGACTTCACGCGCCCACTGTTTAAGTTGGCGGTGCGAGGAGTGCAGAGATGCACCTCCGTCAACGCACAGGGCGTTAGTGGCTTTCTGGAATTCCTACTCACTGGTTTCCCTTGGTTCCGAGGAGCCTTGCCGGGGTGACCTGCTTCGCCGCCCTGGCCCTTCCCACCAGCGCCATTCTGACCTCTTTCCTTATCACGCTTCTCATATTCAACCCTCTGTTTCTTGACGAGCTGCTCAACCTGATGACACTCCTGGAGATCGTGGCCCTTGGTCCGATTGATTTTGCAGTATGGGCCATCACCTTTCTCAGCTTTCTCGGCAGGCGTGGCCTCCCGGCAATCAGTGCACGCAGCAAATTCCTTGCCGGGTACCTCAGTCTTGGCCTTCTTGCCGGTATTGGGCGTGCCCGATCCCTTAAAGGTCATCAGTGCCTTATCCTTGCGCCTTTTAATGTGCTTCTTGTTCTTCTCCTTCTGACTGGTGGCCTCGTCATCGTCCGCTGAGTCGATGTCGACACCATCCTCTTCTCTGGGGAGCCGCCTCCCCTCCTCCACCCGAGCACACTTATCCACTAGAGTGTAAAGCTCCTTCACGGTCTTGGGCAATCGAACATTCATCTTGGCACGTATCCGTCGATTGCGCACGTTGGACTGGAATGCAGCTATCACAGACGCCGGGTGGATGTCTGGAATATTTCTGTGGACTCGGCTGAACCTCTGCATGTACTTTCGCAGAGTCTCTCCTTCTTTCTGTGGGAGAAGCTGCAAGTCATTGGGCTGCCCTGGTTCTTGATTGCCACCTGTGAAGGTGCTATTGAACTCGTGGCATAGCTCATCCCAGGTTGAAATGGAGTTCTCTGGTAGGTGCATCAGCCAAGACCTCACATTTGGCTTGAGTGCCAAAGGGAAGTAATTGGCGAACATCTTCTCATCTCTTCCTCCGGCAGCTTGAACAGCAATGGTGTAGATGCTCAAGAACTCTGCCAGGTTTAGCCTTCCATCATACTTCTCTGGTATCTCTAGCTTGAACGTGCGGGCAGACGACCAACGGACTTGCCGCAGTTCTTGGGTGAAGACAGGGCACCCAGCCTCGAAAGGCAGGTACCCGCCTTCGCCGAGCGCAAGCTCGTCGATGTTGGGGCCATCGCACTGTCGGACTAGCGGAGGGTGTCACGGTGTTGCTCGATGGTGGCACACGCCTTCCCTCCGCCTGTCCTCCGGGCCCCGCCGTCGGCCTTGACGCGCTCGAGGGTTGGACGAGGCCATCGAGATGTCATCGGGTTCTTGATTGCATGGCTCCCGCGCTGGCTGCCGAGGAGGGGACTGCACTATGGGGGTGGCCCCTTCGGTACGACCAGCAGCGCAGGCCGTTGTCGTCGCCTGGGGAGGCCGTGGCGGGCCAGCTCGTTGTGATCCTCCCGCCTCGGCGAAACCATTCAGGCTTTGGATGGTGGCTCGCCACTCATCCATCTGATCGGCTCCCGGTGGAAATCTCAGCAGCAGTTGGGCCCGCGCCATGGCCTCCGAGGCGGTGCTAGGCATGGGTGATGATGATGTAGATCGCAATGTCGCCCGGCTCCTGACGGTGCTGGTAGCGACCGCGCCGTGCTCTCGTCGCTGCGAGCCAGCCGCTTGGATGGCGTCGTGACGAGGTGGAGGCGCTTGAGGACCAGCAGCTCTGTTGGGCATAGCGGCTAGGGCAGCTCGCTCCTGGGGTGGTGCATGTCGTGCGGTCGCACCCACAGTGGGAGCGGCTGGAGAGTTGTGATTCGCCCCAGAACGAGCGCCACCGCTGCGGCTGTGCCCTTTGGCCGGGTGGAGGGGTGCAGACGGAATAATCTCTCCTCCCGTACCTCGTGGAGCATCGCCACCGGGGTGCTGCTAATGCTGTCCTTCCCCGGTACTTCCTGCTCCTGTTTCGGCCGCAGGGGAGGTGGTGACGACGCCGCCTGCGTCGACCATGTTCCCCGCAACGTCCACACCTCCGTGCGTCCTCGTAGCCCCCGTGGCGTCGGTGGCCACGCGTGACGGGGCCTTCGAGGTGGACGGGTGAGGTGCAGCACCGGGCTTCTTCTTGGGCGCCATGGTCGATGGAGCCGTCGATAAAGAAAATGACGATGAAGATGACGCGTTACGTACGCTCTTGGGTTCGCGCAAGCGCTTCCCCTTACCTGGCGCGCCAAAGATGTCGTGGGAAACCACGGCCACCTATGGGGCCATGAGCCCCTTTTGGTTCGGCAGGGGGAATGAGCACGTTGCACAAAGAGCGGAGAACGTCGTGCAGCATGGCAGAGATCACACGGGCAGTTTTTACCCAGGTTCAGGCCGCCGTGAGGCGTAAAACCCTACTCCTGCTTTGGTGGATTGATGGTAGACTGTTGTGGAGAACACAGTGCTCTTGCCCGACAGGGTTGCCTCGAGGCGGGAGCAGCTACGCGCGTATGAGTGTACAGGGGTCCGAATCCCTTCTATGGTTGCCATGGGCCTCCTTTTATAGATCAAGGGGTCATCATAGTGGCAAATCAGTCATTATGCACTGATTTGATAGCGAACAGTGCTATCATACCTAACTCTGCAGACAGGGTAGAGCGCATTAAATGCACCGTTTAGCGTCACATCATGGAATGCCCGGCAAGCCTTGCCGGGCTGTTCTGCCACCTTCTTGCCTGTCTACTTGACACGTCGCTGGACGGGTGCCATTTGGAGGTGTTTTTCGTAGGAAGTGGCTGCCATGTGGCAGAAAACAGCCACTTAGTCACTTGTGTGCTTGACACCGCACCGATCGAAGACTTGTGTCGCTGTGAGGTGGAGCAGTGGAGCCTTGGCGGGGTGGTTTGCCTTCGTTGTGCCCGGCAGGCCTGCCAGGACGGTCTTGATGCTTACTCTTGGGGCCACCTCGACCTCGCCAGGCTCGCCTGCCTGGCAAGAGAGGTTTTCCCTTAATGGTATCTTGCTTCCTTTGGCTTGACTTGGCCCTCTTGATCTGCACTCTGATTTCTCAGAGAGCTGACCTCTTGTGCTTGGCCTTGTCTTGGACGTTGCAATCTTGCTATTTTAGGCCTGTGCACGGTCTGGGCAACAGACCCAGGGTTTGTTGCACCGACAGTCATATAACTAGATGCTTATGAGAATCAATTAATAAGCTTGAATAGATGGAAGCAATTCATCTTGATAGTTATAATATATATGAAAGGGCCAAGAGTTTTACTAAGTGTTAGTAACAGATATCAAGGATCTCAAAAGAATAAATGTATTATTTTGAGTATATGAAGTTAAAAGTTCATTATTGAGAATATATGAATATCAACTTCATGATTGATATAATTAGGGCTATGGTAAAATTATTTCATGAACAATATTGTTGATTCTATGACGACAATTTGTGTTTTGAAAACATTAGATGTTTCAATGTTGTATGCATCAAGAAATGTCTTGATATAATTGGATGTTACAAAAGTTGTAAGAAACCCATTAACATTATATTATGAATATGGCTAATTAAGAAGAGTCTTGATATAAATGGGTAAGATCCAATAATCAAGAAATGTCTTGATATAATTGGATATTACAAAAGTTGTAAGAAACCCATAAACATTATGAATATGGACAATCAAGAAGAGTCTTGATATGAATGGGTAGATCCAATAATCAAGAAATGTCTTGATATAATAGGATATTACCAAAGTTGTAATAAACCCCTAAGCATAATTTTATGAATATGACCAGTCAAGAAGAATCTTGATATGAATGGGTGAATCCGAAATATGATTACAATATATAGTCAAGAAGAGTCTTGATATAGTTGATGTGATTCTAGGTGCAATGAGTCTAAATGATATTTTATTTTGAATAAAATGTTATAGCTCAAAGCAAAATGGATTGAGCTCCTGAAAACAGACAAGACTGACACAAATATTACTGAGTTTTGAATATGTCAAAACAAATGACAAAGTCTCTACCACAAGGAAAGCATGAGCAACACCAGATTACCATAGGTGTTTGTAAAACCATGTAGCTAGGTTATTGACTCTAGTGCAAGTGGGAGACTTTTGGAAATATTCCCTACAGGAAATAATATTGTATTGTAATATTTCCATTATTAATAATTAAGAGTTTATATTTCCTGCTATAACTGCTATGATCCTGGAATATGTGATTTAGTGTAAAACTCATAAGCATGTGTGAAATGATAAACGGTAAACAATAGGTTCCAGGTCTCGCCTCTAAGACAGGCTCAAGTGTTGTTGGTAATCAGGTTTTCCGGATCTTAGGATACCATTTAGTGCAGCGATAGTCCTAAAACAACATTGAGGGTATGACGTTAGAAGAACAATCATATTGAATTGACCCAATACTTGTCTGTTATACTATGTGATTATATCGTCTGAAATCATCTGTTATAACACGGAGTGTTAGCATGTGTTTTACTTCCTCAGACCATGAGAGTGTCTCAGGTCACTTCCTACCAGACAGTGGGCTTTGGGGTTGCTCAAACGTCATCTGTAACAAGGTGATCATAACGATAACTTTCAGGCACACCAGAAAGTTTGACAAGTGACCGGATAGCTCGAGAGTGGGATTTGCTCCTCCGACGATGGAGAGATATTCTTAGGGCCCTTTCGGTGTGATGGCATCCATCATCGTCTGGCCAGACACAAGTGACTATGTCACGGGGATGTCGGAACACGTCAACGAGGAAGGAGAACAAAACCGATAACGGGAGCAACGGTATAGTGAGCATGGTGATGACTAGGAGGATACCGATGCACACCGGGTTTTGTAAAGTATCATGAAGAAAAGGGAACATCACATGATAACCAAAGATTAACTCGAATATCATTCGTGTAATCATAGGGACCGATATGGATGTCCACGGTTCCCCTATCGGTCATTGAACGAAGGGGCTTCGTCTATGTCTATGGCTTACCAAACCTACGGGGTCACAAGCTTAATGTAATCATGATCTGCTGAGTGTTAGTGGGACAGGAGTGATGAGAATATATTTGTGGATTTTTTCATTAATATCCAGAATAGTTCCGAGAGGTTCTGGAAGCGTTTCGGGGTCATCGGAAGGGTTTCGGTGAATATCGGGTAATACCTAGTATTACTAATTAATTATATATAGGTGCAAAATGATTCCGGGGTTGTTAAATTATATATATAATGCCCTGAAAATATTTAGAACATTTTATATTTAATTTAAATATCAATGGGCCTTAAAAGGCCAAGAGGTGGAAGGCAACTGGGCCACATAGGCCCAAGTAGGAAGGCGCCCCCCTTTCCTTGTGGGGGGGGGGGTGAATTGGACTAGGGGAGGGAGTCCTAGCTGTGGCTTTGAATAAAGCGTCACTAGCAATGTTGCGTAGGTGATGATACTTATTCATGTGATCAAACCATATGAGGGAGTCTTGGACTAAGGGGTCCTCGGGGCGATGACCCATTGTACATGGGCAGGACTAGTGGAGCCGTGTGGTGACCGGAGACCTGTGAAGCCGTGGTGTGCCCTCCAAGTTAAGGGTGGACGAGATCTCTTTCCCTCTTGCTGTAATCTATCTTTAGTAACCCTAACCCTATCGATGTCTATATAAACCAAGGGTTGTAGTCATTAGGGTCAGAGCTATATTCATCACCTCATAGCCTTAGGGTTTAGCTCATGCTGATCTCGAGCTAGATCTACTCTGTACACTCCATCATATATTCAATACAATCAAGCAGGACGTAGGGTTTTACCTCTTCAAGAGGGCCTGAACCTGGGTAAACACTGTGTTCGTTGTCCCCTGTTACCCATTGATCCTAGATCCATAGCTTGGGATCCCCTACCCCGAGGTCTGCCGGTTTTGACACCAACATTAGTGCTTTCATTGAGAGTTCCACTGTGCGATCGCCGGTAGGATCGATGGCTCAACTGGTCGATGGAGACCGCACCCATACCAAGGGCTTTACCGCCCCTGGTCACGTCCTCGTCTTCGGCGGCATATTAGTGCGCGCCGACCCCACCGATCACCTCAACCAGATCGGAGGCCTTACCCATATCGAAGGATTCGCCAGTTCAGGGGCATCGACCCCAGGACTAGCAAACTCACAAAAGCCCGGTATTTTGCAAAGTCCGGCCACAAAGCCCAACCCCGACGGGCCGCCCTCACGGCCTCCCGTCGAGTCACCGGAGCGTCCGACACCCCTATGTGCCCAGCCGGCAGATCAGTTGGCAGATCTGTTCCACGCAATGGGAATTTCTGTTATCAGGCCCACGGCCTATGACCGAATCGGGCTTAAACCCAATAACCGAGAAATAAACACCCCTCCGGTCATGCACCTCGTCGCCACGATCGAAGAGGCCCATGAGGGGCCACAACCATGTAAGCTAAAGACGGTGTACACTCGAATCTCCAGCTCGGAGTCAGACACCAGCCCGGATGTACGTCCAGACACAACACCTGACACATGTCCCAGCCTTGAGCCCATTCGCCCGCACATCAGTTCGGATCCGAGTCCTATGCGGTCAGAACCGGACATGCCTCAACCTCCCATCAAGGATAGACTGGATCCGCGGCAGGGGCGAATTCTCAAAATTTTCCCACCCACCCACCACACGGAATAGTCTCCGGATTCGAGAAGCCAAGATATATGGCACCTCATGTATGTCAAACAGCTGCCAAATGAAACAGTTCATCATTATTGGGTTAGATTTCTCCTGGGAAAAAACAGGATGTCACCTTGCTATTAACAAGAAATAGTTAAAGCCTTCCAGTTCAACTGCAGGGATGAGGGCCTCTTAAACGCCCTCGCGTGCCACCGAATTCAAAGATTCACCGAACTATCAGACATGGTGCGCAAATATTGCGCCATGGAGGACACATGGAGGGCGCAACAGCAGAGTATGGGACTACATCCCACCGCCCATCACAGAAAGTCTCGCCTTAAACAAGCCGATACAAATCGGTCACCGGAGCGTGAGCCCAATGAAAAGAAAGCCAGGCCTAGACCGGTGTTAGATGAGTTGCTAGATAAACCATGCCCAATACATTCAGTCTTGCTAGATGCAAACCCAACCCACAGACTTCGATCCTGCTGGGTGGTAAGACAAGTGGCCAAACAACGCGAACCAATCTTGGGCCTTACACACCCAGATAAACAGTCATCAGCATCACCACGGGACCACAATGTCCTTACGGTATACGAGACGTTCACCTCAAACAGCGAAAGGAAAAAGGCTCTTCGGGAGCTCAGCCAGATATATCAAGTGACAGCTGCACACCCATGGGCAAATACTCCTATCACCTTTGGCGAGAAGGATGAGCCAGGCACCCGTATCAGCCACGCACCAGCCACACTGGTCCTCGACCCCATCATCAATGGTTTTCGGCTGATTAAAGTACTAATGGACGGAGGCAGCGGCCTCAATCTCATTTACGAGGATACGCTCGGTAAGATGCAATTCAATAGGTCTCGCATCGAACACAGTAACACCACAATCCGAGGTATAATACCCGGTAGGGAGGTACACTACTCGGGGCGCATAACCCTCGATGTTGTGTTCGGCACACCCGATAACTACAGATCTGAACCCTTGCTATTCCACATTGTACCCTTCCGCAGCGGATACCATGCCCTTCTAGGATGTGAGGCATTCTCGAAATTTCAGGCCATACCACATTACGGGTATATGAAACTCAAAATGTCAGGGCCCAATGGGGTAATTTCACTTAAAAGCGACCCAAGCAGATCCTTGAGAGCCGAAAACAAAACGGCATCCCTTGCCCTAGAGGCACTATCCGAAGCCCTAGGGGCCAAAGAATTGACAGCTTTACGCACTACCATCGACTGGGACGACGTGGTTCTCAGTAAAAGACAAAAATCCACATCATTCAAGCCAGCAGACGAAATAGTAAAATTTCAAGTGCATCCAACAGATCCCAAAAAAATGGCGTCCATGGAGCACAACTGGACCCCGCAGTCGACGAGGCATTAAGGACATTCCTGCATGAAAATTGGGACATATTCGCCTGGCACCCCTCGGACATGCCAGGAATCCCATGCAGGAAAGCAGAGCACAACCTCAACATCCTAAAAGGCTTTAAGCTAGTGAAGCAGACCCTGCGTCAGTTTTCCGAGCCCAAACGACAAACCATGGGCAAAGAACTCGCAAAATTGTTGGAGGCCGGATTCATCCGTGAGATCAAACACCCCGAGTGGTTAGCAAACCTGGTAATGGTACCAAAGTAGGATAAGTCCTGGCGGCTCTGTGTCGATTTCAAAGACCTTAACAAGGCCTGCACTAAGGATCCTTTCCCCTGCCAAGGATAGACTAGATCATCGACGCCACCATCGGACATGACTCACTATGTTTCCTTGATGCATACTCCGGATACCACCAGATCAAGATGCAAGAGTCTGACCAGGCGGCAACCGCATTCATTACCCCTTATGGCCCTTTTTGCTTCAACACCATGCCGTTCGGATTGAAAAATGTAGGAGCCACATACCAACGCATGATTCAAGCATGCCTCAAAAATCAAATTGGCAAAACGGTCGATGCATACGTGGATGATGTGGTTGTAAAAACCAAACACATAGACCAACTGGTAGACGACCTACACCAAACCTTTGACAACTTGCAAGCTTATGACATACGGCTCAACCCAGAAAAATGTATCTTCGGGGTCTGTTGGGGATATATCTATTGAGTATAAACCGCCCAGGAGGGGCCGGGTTATGCTCATAGAGATTTACCTGTATTGAAGCCCATGAAGACATAGAAGATGGCGACTGATGAAGGAGACTTAATAAGAAGGCCCAAAGGCCAAAGGCGAGTTAGGGCCCATAGATGTAAACCGCCATAAGTATATGACTTGTATTGTAAGATAGGAAAGAGTGGATACCGAGCCGGACACATTTATGAGCCGGCCGGGATTCTGTGAACTGCCGGGCGTCAACCTGTGTATATAAAGGGATGACCCGGCGGCGGTTTAGGAGGGGAAGAGACAATCGGGAACTAGGTCAAGCGTATTCGCTCCCTGGTAATCGAAACCCTAGCAATACAACACAAAGCAGGAGTAGGCTTTTACCTCATTGAGAGGGGCCGAACCTGGGTAAACTCTCTGTGTCCTTTGTCCCGTTTAACCCCTTCAAGTTAACCTAGTTGCGATGGCTCCACGACTAAGTCCTTCCGCTAGGACATCTGCCGTGTCAAGTCCACGACAGTTGGCGCCCACCGTGGGGCCAGCGCACGGTGGTTTCGAGTTCTTGAAAGGCAACTTTGAAGGGATCAAGGGATACGCTGTGGGCCGGATGACCAAGAGTTGTCGCGGCAAGCTCTACATCGACGACGAAGGCTGGGGCCCCGAGGCCGGCTCAATTGAGTATGGATACCGGGTCCCCTTCGGTGGAATTCACGTCTTCATTGGCAAGATCGGCGAACCAGGCCCTGAGCCGGACACCTGCACCGACATCATCGAGATGGCTCAGCGTGCAAAACCCGCATGAGTTCAGCCCGCCGTGAGTCGTGCCTTCGTGGGATTCATCAATGGTGTGGGATCTGAGGATAAATCGGTATTTGACGGTGATACAGTTGTCTACTCTGATGGCGAGTCATCCACCGGTGAAACCGAGTCATTGTACCAACTGCAAGACGGTCGGCTTGGGGGCTGTTCCGATGGCGATAGTATTCCGGACCCCAACGAGCCGCCGAACCGGGTTGCAATCTTCATGGCCGGTACGCAGCCAGTGCAGCACTCTTCAACTGCAGCGGCGTTGATTTTCGGGTCAGCAGCGGCGATGGCAGCCGGGGCAGGTGGCCCTGTGCACCCACCGGCTCAAGTCTTATCCGGGTTACTAGACGCCTTGGCAACACTGCTGATGATGGAGGTTAACCTGGGTAATCAAGATCAGCATAACGCGGAAGTCGTGAAATTGCGAGATCAGATAGCTCAAGCTAAGGAAGACCTGGCAGCTGAACATGCCAGGATGGCTGCGGAGTGGGTTACGTTGGATACGCAGGCACAACAGATTCAGTCGGAGTCTTACCGGCTCATGCTAGATCAGAACGCTTCAAACGAAGTCATGAGGAGGAGGCATCAATCTCG
This sequence comes from Thinopyrum elongatum, assembly GCA_011799875.1. Lineage (NCBI taxonomy): Eukaryota > Viridiplantae > Streptophyta > Magnoliopsida > Poales > Poaceae > Thinopyrum > Thinopyrum elongatum. The sequence continues at coordinate 82,251,735 of CM022297.1, read as the reverse complement.
CCTGCCACTAGTTTATGAGGCGAGGAACCCCTTTAACACACCCGGAGCAGGAACTAGTAACCCGCCGGTGGCGGACCGGGTTGAAACGCCTGGGATGGGAGCGCCGGTTCAGCCGCACACCACGGATCCGCCTCGTCAGAACAATATCCCGTCGCAACACATGCCAACACCACCGGGTCATTACTCTAACCCTTTGGATAACGTGATCGCTGCGGCGTCACGATTGGCGGCTATCCCGGTTGAATGCGAGTCTCCAACGGCAGTTGAGATGCGGAGGGCTAGAGAGCTCCTTCAGATAGCATTGGTTCAGCAACAGTCTTATTCTTACAGTCGAAGCCAGATTCATTCCACCCCTCGCCTAATCCGGAGTTACAGTAGGCATATTGATGAACCAGCTGTGTCAAGCAGTGGGCGGAACCATAACCAGCCTCGTGGGCATAACCCGGCGGGGGGTGGTGCTGATGCTCAGAACGTGGTGGATCAAGGTAGAGCGCGTCGAGAGGCCGAGCTGGCGGCGCAATATGCGGCCCGTCAACCTTCTCCGGTTCGTCCGACAACTTCGGTGGAGCCAGGTGTAACCTTTAGGAATTTGGGCGTACCATGTTTAGTGCCAGCCACACGTAATGAGCGTCTGCCCAAGGATTTTAAGGGTCCTCGCAAGGTGCCTAACTATACAGCCGATTTACCTCCTGAAGCATGGATCGAGAGTTATGAGATGGCCATGGAATTGCTAGATGTTAGCGATGCGGCATGTGCCAAATATTTTCCCCTGATATTGGATGGAACGGCTCGCACTTGGTTGAAGGGGCTCCCTGCCAACTCCATTGGGTCATGGGCCGAGTTAAAAGCCCGGTTTATCCAGAATTTCAAAGATACGTGCAAGCAGCCGATGTCAATTGTGGATCTGGATGCCTGTGTCCAAGAAGAGGGTGAGTCCACAACCCATTGGGTGCGCCGAGTTTCGACCATCTTACACTCATCGGATCGCATCAATGCCGGTTCAGCGGTCATAATGTTGGAGAAGAATTGCCGGTTTACGCCTCTTAAGCAGAAGTTGGGTTGGCTCAAGCACCACTGCAATGACATGAGAGAGCTGATGGCGGCTCTGGTTAAGTACGCTGACTCTGATGGTACCAAGGACCCCGAGTCTGATGATGACAAGCCGGGAAAGGGAAAGAAGAGCAGCAGCACTAGAGGACAGTTGCATAATCCGGCGAATCAGGGAGGCAAAGGTAAGCACAAAGCTGATAATAGTTTGGACTTTGTGGCTAACACCAACGCACAGAATAATGGCCAGCGTCGTAAAGGTAAACCGCCCCCACAGGCCGGAGGGTCAGGCTTTAATCTTGAGCAGATGCTAAATCAGCCCTACCCAAAGCATGGGACGCGAGAAAGACCGTCTGGCCCCCTCTGGAAGGATTGCTACATCATGAAAGAGTATAAAAATTCCAATCTTTTTCAAGACAATCATGGACCGACTGGTGGTTCAGGGTCTGGTTCTCATGGGCCGGGTTACGGCGGTGGTGGTTCTAGTTCTGGATTCCAAGGTAATCAGGGCAATCAAGGCAATCAGGGTGGCTACCATCAACAATCAGGTCAAGGGAATCAGCAGCAGCAATCTGGGTATCAGAGTAACCCAAAGCGGTTGAATAGTGGGCAGTACCACATCTTCACCACAAATTCATGCAAACGGGATCAGAAGCTTCATAAAAGGGCAGTGAACGCCGTTGAACCGGTGGTTCCCCGTTACTTGCGCTGGTCTGAGCAGCCCATCGTGTGGAGTCGGGAAGATCACCCGCCCCGGGTTGATAATCCGGGTCACCTAGCATTGGTGGTTGCACCCCAGGTTGGAGGGTATAAGTTTACCAAGGTACTCATGGATGGAGGGAGTAGCATCAATATCCTTTATTACGAAACTTTCCATCGCATGGGGTTGACCGATAAAAATCTTAAACCGTCGAATACAGTTTTCCATGGTGTGGTGCCTGGTAAGTCGGCGTACCCTGTTGGTAAGATAGCTCTGGAAGTTGCCTTTGGAGATGATCATGATTCTAGGTCGGAGACATTGACCTTTGAAGTAGTCAAGATTCACAGCCCGTATCACGCTCTGTTTGGACGGCCGGCTTATGCCAAGTTCATGGCACGGCCCTGTTATGTTTATCTGCAGCTCAAGATGCCGGGTTACAAGGGGACCATCACAGTACATGGGAGCCGGAAGATAGCCTTGGAATGTGAAGAAGGTGATGCGGCTTATGCTGAGTCGGTTTGTGCAACGGAGGAGTTAAAATTTTACAAGGACAATGTTGATCCGGCGGATATGACGTCTTTGAAAAAGCCAACTACAGAGCATGATCCGGTTTTGAAGTTTAAATCTGTAGATGACACTAAAATGGTTGATTTTGTTCCTGGCGATTCATCCAAGCAGTTCAGCATCAGTGCTAATATGGATCCGAAATAGGAAAGCGTGCTCATCGAGTTCATCCGTGAGAACCGGGACATCTTTGCATGGAAACCTTCTGACATGCCAGGTGTACCAAGGGAACTCGCTGAGCACACTCTCAATATTGATCCCAAGTTTAAACCGGTCAAGCAGTTTCTTCGTTGTTTCAATGAAGAAAGGCGTAAGGCCATTGGTCAGGAGGTAGCCCGGCTCTTGGCGGCTGGGTTTATTGTCGCGGTTTTTCATCCTGAGTGGTTGGCTAACCCGGTGCTGGTACTTAAGAAGAACGACACTTGGCGCATGTGTGTGGACTACACGGATTTAAACAAGGCTTGTCCGGCTGATCCTTTTGCTCTCCCTCGTATTGATCAGATTATTGATGCTACGGCGGGTTGTGAGCGTTTGAGTTTTTTGGATGCTTATTCTGGTTATCATCAGATCAAGATGGCAGTTAAGGACCAGGAGAAGACAACTTTCATAACTCCCTTTGGAGCCTTTTGCTATGTGTCTATGCCTTTTGGGCTCAAGAGTGCCCAGGCGACTTACCTGCGATGTGTGCAGAATTGTCTTCATAATCAGATTGGACAGAATGTTCATACTTATGTGGATGATATTGTGTGAAATCCAGAAAGAAGGAGACATTGATAGATGGCTTGAAGGAAACCTTTGATAATCTCCGAGTTTATAAGATGATGCTTAATCCGGCCAAGTGTGTTTTTGGTGTGCCGACGGGCAAGCTTTTGGGCTTTCTGGTGTCTAACAGGGGCATTGAAGCTAATCCGGAGAAGATCAAAGCCATTACTTCTCTGTCCAAACCGGCGTGTATCAATGATGTTCAACGTCTGGCGGGTCGTATTGCGGCGCTAAGCGGTTCATAAGCCGCCTCGGTGAGAAGGCCATCCCTTTGTATCAGATGATGAAAAAGACAGATGACTTCGTCTGGAGTGACGCTGCTAATGAGGCATTTGAGGCGCTTAAGAAGCAGCTGGCTGTGCCGCCGGTCCTAGCTGTGCCCGTTGATAAGGAGCCGTTGTTGTTATATGTGGCTGCTAATAGCCGGGCTGTCAGTGTGGCTATTGTGGTTGAAAGGAAAGAGGCAGGCAAGGAATATCCGATTCAACGGCCGGTTTATTATATCAGCGAAGTGCTTATTGAGTCCAAGCAGAGATACCCACATTGGCAGAAGCTTGTATATGGGGTTTTCATGGCAAGCCGGAAGCTTAAGCAATATTTTCAGGGTCACCCCATTATTGTGGTTAGCTCTGCTCCTTTAAGAGATATCATTCAAAACAGGGAGGCAACAGGCCGGGTTGCCAAATGGGCCATTGAACTTGGGCCTTATGGTTTGAAGTTTATGCCTCACACGGCCATCAAGTCTCAAGCACTGGTGGATTTCATCAATGACTGGACAGAGCTGCAGATGCCTGAGGAAAAACCAGATAACACCTATTGGACTATTCACTTTGATGGGTCCAGGCAATTGGAGGGCTCGGGGGCTGGAGTTGTGCCAGCTTCCCCTCGAGGTGATAAATTTTGTTATGTTCACCGTTTGATGTTCCCTTGCACCAACAATGTAGCTGAATATGAGGCCTTGCTCCACGGTCTTCGGATGGCTAAGGAGATGAACTTAAGCCGGGTAAGGTGCTTTGGTGACTCAGATTTGGTGGCTCAACAAGTCTCTGGTACTTGGGATTCTAAGGATCCCCTCATGGCGGCTTATCGACGAGAGCTGGATATCATTGCTGGTCACTTCAAGGGTTATCAAGTTGAGCATGTTGATCGGAGGAAAAATGAAGCGGCGGATGCATTAAGCCGGTTGGGTTCTCAACGTAAACCGGTGCCACCTAATGTCTTTCTTGACGTTTTGCATAACCCATCGGGCAAGTTACCTACAGAGGAGGATTTGGCTATTCCTGACCCGAAAGCTCAGTTGGTGGCGGCTCTTCATGTTATTCCTGATTGGACAGTTCCATATTTGGCATACTTGACCCGGGGCGAGTTACCTGAGGATGAAACCTTGGCCAGGCAAATCACCCGGCGGTCCAAGTCAATGACAATTGTCAATGGAGAGCTGCACCATTGCAGTGTTACTGGGGCGTTTCAGCGTTGTGTTTCTCCTATAGAAGGCTGTGAGATTCTGCGTGAGATCCATGAAGGAGATTGTGGTCATCATGCCGGCTCTAAATCTCTTGTAGCCAAGGCATTTCGTCACGGTTTTTATTGGCTGACGGCTCATGCTGATGCTGTGGACTTGGTCAAAAAATGTGACGGTTGTCAGAAGTTTTCACGTCGAGCTCATGTTCCAGCTCAGGAGTTGAGAATGATTCTAATCACTTGGCCATTTGCAGTTTGGGGGCTTGATATGGTTGGACCTTTTAAGAGGTCCAAGGATAAGAAGACCCACCTCTTGGTGGCGGTTGATAAATTCACTAAGTGGGTAGAGGCAGAGCCAGTCAGTAAGTGTGATGCAGCAACGGCAGTTCAATTAATGAAGAAGGTGATCTTCCGTTTTGGCTTTCCACACAGCATTGTAACAGACAATGGCACTAATCTCTCCAACGGTGCTATGAAAGAATTTTGTCAACGTGAGCATATCCGGCTTGATGTATCGTCGGTGGCTCACCCCCAATCTAATGGTCAAGCTAAGAGAGCCAATCAAGAGATCCTGAGAGGCATCAAGCCCTGCCTTATGGTTCCCTTACAGAGGATGCCGGGTTGTTGGGTAGAGGAGTTACCCTCGGTGCTATGGAGCATCAACACAACGCCCAACAGATCTACGGGTTACACGCCTTTTTTCATGGTTTATGGAGCAGAGGCGGTTCTCCCCAGTGACATCCGTCATGACTCACCCCGTGTGGCGGCTTACGTTGAAGCTGATAATGAAAAGGCACGTCAGGATGCACTTGACCTGTTAGACGAGGCGCGTGATCTCGCAGCGGCTCGTTCGGCGATTTACCAGCAAGATCTACGTTGTTATCACAGTCGCCGGGTCAAGACCAGAACCTTTCAAGAAGGCGACTTAGTACTCCGGCTTATCCAGGATCAGACTGATATGCACAAGTTATCCCCACCTTGGGAAGGACCCTTTGTGTTCAGCAAGAATCTGAACAATGGGTCATACTACCTTATTGATGTTCGAGACCACAAGGACTCACGCACGTCGGAGGAAGAGACTCACCGGCCGTGGAATATCGCTCATCTTCGGCTGTACTACACCTGAGCCATTGGCTCTTCTGATGTACATATTTTTGACAATGTATATATTGTGATCGATATAATAAACCGGCACCCCTGCTAAAGCAGGGCCTCTGTCGTTATTTCATAATGAGTCTTTGGTTACTTGGGGGCTTCTGGCTTATGAGCAAAGTTATGATTACACTTTGAACCGGTTTATAAGCCAATTGGAAAAAAAACTTGGGGGCTTGCTACCCAGGTTAAAAGGTACCAAAGAGAGTCTGTTGCAAAATCACAGCTCAAACATAGGTGCCCCTTGAGCACAGCTCAAAAATATTACTTGGGGGCTCCTTGATTCTAAAGAACAAAGAGTTTGTGTAACCCTTGTAATAGGCTTAAAAGCCAGGCTTGGAAGCCAGGTGTATTCACCTAAAACCTCGGGTTATCCTGCCTTTTTAAGTAAGCCACTCCACCCAGGTATTCCTGGAATGACCCGCCGAACGTTTGACAAGTCAATCTTATACAGACCCTGAACTTGTCAAAGTTAAAACGACGATTGGTTATGTGAGGTCCATCTTATAATGTTTGTATATAGGTTTAACTTTGTGGCTGTGCGGCCCGTGAAAGCACTCGATTTTCGGCCTGGCAGCCCATGAAAAGCCTTGTTTTTTCGTTTGTTTTATTTTGGTCTTTTTGAGGTTTATTTGATAAGGATTATAATGTTTTATGATCATAATTAATCTGGTGTTTATTAACCCGGCCTGGTTTTTTACTATAAGTCGCCAGTATGAGATAAGATAACATTCGGTGTTTATTAACCCGGCCTGGCTTTTGACTATAAGTCGCCAGTATGAGATAAGATAATATCCGGTATTTATTAACCCGGCCTGGTTTTGTTCACAAGCCAAGCAAATCGATGATAATTACCAGTGCTCAAAGTTTGGGTTCTCCCCTTACTACACCGGTTTGGTAAACCAACAGTGTGATCAAATATCACAGGTATGATATATTTCAAATTTGGTTATTCTTAAAGTCCAGCCTTGGGTACAAGTTATGTTAGTTTCCATGGTTTTATATTGGGCATTATGACCCGTCCAGCGGTAAACCGCTAGGACACCTTTAATCCTTTACATGCAGGAGCAGATTCCACATTGTTAATATTATAAGCATAAGTGGCATATCTTAAACATGGTGGATTAGCAGTGTCATGCAAAGTAAATATGCACGATGGCATAGCAGAACAATAGTTTAAGCTGGCCTATTACAAGGCGTTTGGTGCCCAAAAGAATAATTGTTTTAACAAGTCTTAAAGGAAGCAGCTGCTAAACCGGCCCCCGGTTTACGAGTCCTGGCCTGGCTGACTTGAAGGTTGCGGATCGTCCAGCGCCAGTTCATCTTCCTCCTCTCTACCCAGTGGCTGGAAGTCAATGGTGGTCCAATCGATCCCAGTTAAGGCCTTGAATACAGCTTCATCACTTATAAGTGTGGAGGGGTCAACATCAGGGGCATAGGTATGCTTACGGTTTGGAGGAATAAGATTTGGAGCATCATAAGTTGGCGCGTTAACTCTCTTGTTGTTGGCATCGTAAATTGACTGATAATGTGAAAGATCGGTTTCTTCAGCCAATTTGCTGGCCAATGGGCGCATTTCCCTCGTCAAGGCTCTGAGGTCGTCGTTATTAAACTCTGACCCGTCCTCCTTTATGCTCGGGTAGCCGTTTCCCACATCGGCCGGATCAAGATCAGTTATCCAAGCTTTGGCCCGAGTCAGTGCAGTAAGAGCACCCGCCCTGGCGGCTGACTTCTTTAGCTCTTCAAACTGTGCAGGCATCATCGCCAGCCTTTCCAACGTCTCCTTGATCAAGGTTGGGGGCGGTTTATTATGGGAAGCTGTGCAGATAACCCGTTGTACGCCGATATATAATTGCTCTATAAGTGTATAGGCTGCCTTCAGTTTTTGCCACATATCTGAGCCAAGATGAGCAATGCGAGTTCCTGCATTATCAAAAACATCGGTAAACCGGCAGTCTCTTACATAATACATGTTCAAAGCTTATGAAGAAGTTATTAACCAAATATGGCAGCGGTCATGGCATTTATTTGCTGTTTCAAGCCAGTCAGCTCTTCAGCTACCGGTTTAAGGGCAGCCTCAGCATCCTCAGCCCTCTTCAGCAGAGTTGACTTTTCTGTATCCCAACCTGCCCGCTCGTTCTTAAAGCTCTCCTTCAGTTTCTCCAATGCTATTAAGGCACTGGTCAGTTCCTCCTTGGCGTTGGAGGTCTCGGTTTGTTGCAACTTGATATTTTCTTGAAGGTCGGCGATTTGAGATTCCTTCTTGTTAAGATCAGCCTGCAAGAGACATGTAATTAATTACATAGTAGTGCATATTCAAAGTCCCAAGCACATAACAAGTAATATACTTGGCACTTGGGGGCTAAAGTCTATTGCGTCTTATAAAAAAAAATTACAAGTCCCAAGCACATAACAACTATCAGCTTGATGGTCAACCGGATTATAAAGGTCCTAAGTAAGAATTTTGAGCCTTACAGCATAATTAGTCTCAACTTAACATATTTGTTAAGTCGACCCTTGGGGGCTACACAGGCGAAATTGAAGATATATTATTCTAAAGTCCCGGTTCATATTGACATTGTAAACCGGCTCTTGCGGGCTAGTGGAGTTGATCTATATGGCTCTTGAAAGTTTGCAGAACATTCTATTCTTTTATGTCCAGTAAACTTGGCGGCTAAGGGAAGAATATGTATGCAGAGTTAACAGCATTTACCTCATATCACTTCTTCATCATGTTCGGTAAGCTGGCTTCATAATCACGGCTTGTGTACAAACGGTTTAAAAACCCAGAATGAATATCTTGGGCGCTGAGGTGGGCATAGCTTTCCAAGTCCGCCTTCCACTTGCCCTTATTAACAGCAGAAAATTCTTCTTTGGCACTATGTTTTGACAGAGCAGTGGGGTTGTCTGGGGCTGTATACCCGACACCGGTAACTACAACATCGTCAGCTTTATCATCAGCAGCCTTAGTTGGGCTTGGCGGTTTATCAGCATGACCCATCGGATCAATTTCCATCTGCACAACAAAGGTGTCATGATCTTGCGGTGGCGGATCATCAAGAATAGCTTCAGTATTTGTTTCAAACTGTTCCGGGTTCTTTTCCGGATCAGTTGGCGCGCTGTCATCAGCCGTTTTGTTCAATTTGGCCTTTTTACTGGGCCTGACCTTGGCTCTGACAGAGACGCAAATAACAGGTTAGTATAATGATCAAGCATAAGGTACAAGGGGTTAGTTAAAAATGCTCACCCAGGAACAGTTTTGAGGGTTGGAATTTGTGTCCCTGTGGACTCGCCAGAGGATGAAAGGGAAGTTCCCTGGTAGTTTGAATCAGATGGATTAAGAGGTTGTCGGAAATAACCCGCCTTGGGGTAAGACGTGTCAGAAATAGAAGAGACCTCTGGGCGGCGTTTACGAACTGGCGAGTTCAGTAAACCGGAAGAAGTGACCACATGGCCGCTATGCCGGGTTGTGCGGCGAGCTTCGTGTTGCTGCTTCTTCAAAAGAAAGTTTGGATCCAAGTAAGCTACGGGGTGAGAAAATCTTACTTTCCGGCTTGCTTGTCGGGTTTTCTGTGTGGGCAGAGGTTCTGAACCGGATGAGAGAATAGTTACCTCTACGTCGTTTGCGCGGCTAGCTTATGCATCGTCCTGATAAAAATCGTCGTCAATGAGATGTATGAAAAAAGAGCCAAGTGAATCAAGTTCTACCTCTGACTCCGGATTATCATCATCAATGTTTAACTCGGTAGGCTCGGTGTTTTTCTTCTTGGCGGGCTTCTTGTTGACCTTGGTCTTGACACGAAGTGTTTTGGCCGGTTTATCCTGCGGTTTCTTCTTCCAGAACGGATCATCACCCTGTTTAAAGATTGAAAAAATCATAAGGGAGTATTAAGAATATGGATTAAAGCAGGAGTGGGGCAATTCTTACAGCTGGCGGTTTATTTGAAGCGCAGAAAGGACTAAGTCCTGTTTTGCTACAGTCGGTCACCGGTTCATCCAACATCTTCTTGACAGATTCAGTAATTTCAGTATCAGTCAGCTGAATATCAGTGTGGCGTTGAGGGTCTTTCACATCCCCTATGTACTCACACATTAAACCGGGGCGACGGCTTAAAGGAAAAATGCTCCAAGATACCCAGCAACGGACAAAATCAATGCCTGTCAAACCGTTTGCCATAAAGGCTCTGAGCTTTGAAAGCTGTGGTGCATATTTGGACCGTTCCTTTGCATTGAGTCTTTGGGGGAATTGATGTGCATCGGTAAGCCGGTGAGCACGGTAACCCGGCAGAGGATTCTCGCCAGCTGGAGATGTATCTTGGCAATATAACCAAGTTTGATTCCAATCTTTGGGATGGCTATGATGCCTAGCGTGAGGGAAGCTGAGGTCTTTTCTCTTCTGAATTGAAACCCCGCCACGTTCAGTATTGGGCCCATCCGTAAATTCAGTACGGCGGTTTAAATAGAAGAAATCTCTGAACAGGTCGACTGTGGGCTCTTCTTGCAGGTAGGCTTCACAAAACACTTGAAAATTGCAAATATTGGACACGGAATTAGGCCCAATATCTTGAGGGTGAAGTTGGAAGAAGTGAAGCACGTCACAGAATTTTTTGATCCGGGAGGGCTGAACCCTCGACTCAGATGATCAACAAAAACGATCACTTCCCCATCCTTGGGCTCAGGAGGATTTTCTGGACCGGGGGCTCTGCAGTGGATGTCTTCCTCTTTCGCTAAAGCGCCGGTTAAAACACACCTGTTCAGTTCCTTTTCTGTAACCTGGGATTGAACCCAGTTACAGGAATAAAAGGATTTGGCCATTTATACGATAACCTGGAAAAGATTTATACCGGTTTAAGGTTCATGGTTAATAAGCAGAAAGTGTTGAAGCATGCATAAATGTTAAACCGGACAGTGACGTTATTAAATTACAAAGACGAGCATTTGGCGGATTAAAAGGGGACTAATGGTACCTGGCAGGTTATTACTTTCTGAGGTTAAACCGCCTACACGGATATTGAAAGTATAGATCTGAAGTTGGAAAATGGCTAAGTGGTGAAAAACAGGTTTCACAGATTGGTGTTATAATTTTGGATCTACAGTAGTTCAGATAATGAAGAAAAATTCTAACCTAAAGTAGGGGCAGCAGGACAGTTCACGTGCTCAGATGAGATGTCCTATGTAGGGGAGGCGTTCAGATATTAAAAATGAGTGCTAAACTGCTATCGCACAAGATTGGTACTATACTTAGATCAAAAACTACATGGTCTATGGAGGAACAAAGATGAACCGAGATGAACTCCGATGAACTCGTGGAAACCCTAATGGGATCTAGGGGAAAAGGAAGGAAGAGGACTTACCAGGACTGTTGGACAGCGGTGGCGCGTGGCGGTGCTCTAGTGCGTTCAGGACGATGCAGCGGCCGGAGTGGAGGCAGCTCGTGAGGTCGATGGCGGCGGAGCTCGGGCGTGTGTGGCGTGGCAAGGAAGAGGATGAAGACGGGGAGGCAAGGGGGGAAAATGAAAAGGACCCCTGTCCCTATTTATAAGGCAGTAGATAGATGGCATGCGCGGGAATCAAGGAGGCTGAGATTTGGGCCTCGTGCGATATTAATGCAAGATGACGTCATGGCGGGTTAGCACAATGCTGTGAGCAGACGTCGTGGCGGGTTATAAATTTTCATAAGGACTGATGAGGAAGGATTTTTTCTAAGTCAAGTATTGAAGATTGATATGAACAAGTTCACATCAACCTGGGGCCTAATGTTGGGGATACAACTATTGAGTATAAACCGCCCAGGAGGGGCCGGGTTATGCTCATAGTGATTTACCTGTATTGAAGCCCATGAAGACATAGAAGATGGCGACTTATGAAGGAGACTTAATAAGAAGGCCCAAAGCCCAAAGGCGAGTTAGGGCCCATAGATGTAAACCACCATAAGTATATGACTTGTATTGTAAGATAGGAAAGAGTGGATACCGAGTCGGACACGTTTATGAGCCAGCCAGGATTCTGTGAACCGCGGGGCGTCAACCTGTGTATATAAAGGGACGACCCGGCGGCGGTTTAGGAGGGGAAGAGACAATCGGGAACTAGGTCAAGCGTATTCGCTCCCTGGTAATCAAAACCCTAGCAATACAACACAAAGCAGGAGTAGGCTTTTACCTCATTGAGAGGGGCCGAACCTGGGTAAACTCTCTGTGTCCTTTGTCCCGTTTAACCCCTTCAAGTTAACCTAGTTGCGATGGCTCCATGACTAAGTCCTTCCGCTAGGACATCTGCCGTGTCAAGTCCACGACAGGGTCCCCACCGGAAAGCTGCTCGGATTTATCGTCTCCCATAGAGGAATCAAGGCCAATCCAGCCAAAATTAGAGCGCTATCTCAGCTCGCAATACCAACAGAGCTCAAGCTTGTTCAGAAGCTGGCAGGATGCGTGGCAGCCTTGAGCCGCTTCATATCCCGCCTCGGAGAAAAAGCATTACCACTCTACAGGCTGCTCAAAAAGACCAAGAATTTGCAATGGACAAACGAAGCAACCGCGGCGCTCGAGGAGATTAAAACACTCCTAGCCAGCAATCCTATCCTAACCGCACCTAGTATTGGCGAGCCCATGTTGCTATATGTTTCAGCCACCAATCAGGTGGCCAGTGTGGTGCTTGTGGTGGAACTAGAATCCGAGAGCCACAAATCTTAGGTCCAGAAGCCGGTCGATTGCATGTCTGAAGTGCTAACACCATGCAAAACACGGTACCCGCACTATCAAAAGATAGCTTACACAGTCTTCATGGCGTCCCGAAAGCTTCCACATTACTTTCAAGAATGTTCGGTCATAGTAGCATCAGAAGTCCCCTTGAATGATATAATCAATAACAGGGACGCTACAGGCCGCATCGCCAAATGGGCCATCGAGTTTCTCCCCTTCGAGATAACATACATGCCTCGCCGAGCCATTAAATCTCAGGTGCTGGCCGATTTCATAGCCGAATGGACCGAAGCCGAACTTCCCAGGGAGTACTCCACATACTCGCACTGGACAATGTACTTCGATGGCTCAAAGATGTTGGCTGGACTAGGGGCTGGAGTCATCCTCATCTCCCCCACGGGCGACACTGTTCGGTATGTCCTCCAAATAATGTATACGGACTCGAACAACACAGCCGAGTACGAAGCATTACTGCATGGTCTTCGCATGGCCACCACAATGGGCGTACAGCGCCTCGAGGTAAGGGGGACTCAAATCTGGCGATCTCTCAAGTAAATGGCGAGTTCGATGCCAAAGACCCCAAGATGGCGGCATATAGAAACGCGGTCGTCCGGATATCTACTCGATTTGAGGGCCTTGAATTTCACCATGTCGCTAGAGATAGCAATCAAGTAGCCGACGTCCTCGCTCGCATGGGCGCCAAGCGCGACCTGGTTCCTAAAAACATCTTCCTTGAGCGGCTCTTTAAGCCCTCCTTGGTCTGGCAGGACGATGTCTCCGGCGCACCATCCGACGAGCCCGCTCACAATGCCCTACCCGAAAACGAAAAAGACGATCAAGTCATCGGCGGTTCCGCACTCGAGGAAACACCCTCAGCACATGAGGTAATGACTATAATCCCACCTTGGACAGAACCCTTGCTAGCCTACCTCACGCAACATCAGCTTCCAGAGGATCAAACCGAAGCACGACGTACCGTTCGCCGCTCTAAAGCATACAAGGTCCCTGAAGGTGAACCCTATAAGAAGAGCACCATAGGAGTTTTACAAAGGTGCATCTCCGAAGAAGAGGGGCGGCAGCTTTTGGCAGGAATACATGCGGGCATGGGTGGACACCACGCGGCATCTTGGGCTTTGGTCAGGAAAGCTTTTCGAGCAGGGTTTTTCTGGCCCACCTTCCGTGAGGATGCCTGGACTTTAGTCCAACACCGTGTCGGATGCTAGCTGTTCGCAAATCAAAGCCACATGCCCCCCATAGCTCTTCGGACGATACGGATTAGGTGGCCTTTTGCGGTCTGGGGTCTCGACATGGTCGGGCCACTCAAAGGGGGGACAAACAAAAAGAAATACCTATTGGTCATGGTCGACAAATTCACCAAGTGGATTGAGGCAAGACCCGTCACTTCAGCAGAATCCGGACCCGTCATCGACTTCTTATCAGATGTTGTACACCGTTATGGTGTCCCCCACAGCATCATCACCGATAATGGTACCAATTTCACCGCTCAGGAAGTTAAAGGCTGGTGCGCCAAATGGGCATCAAGCTCAATTACGCCTCGGTGTATCACCCACAGACCAATGGGCAGGTCGAACAAGCCAACAGACTCATTATGTGTGGCATCAAGCCTCGCCTAGTTCGCTCCCTTGAACAATCAGACCGCCATTGGGTCGAGGAATTCGATTCCGTACTATGGGGGCTGCGCACTACTCCTAACCGGTCCACTGGATACACACCATTTTTTATGGTATACGGGGTAGAAGTAGTCCTCCCATGCGACCTGATCCATGACGCACCTAGAGTGCGCATGTACGAAGAAAGGGAAGCCGAACTCGATCGGCAGGATAATCTGGACGCTCTGGAAGAAGAGCGAGACATAGCTCGAGCTCGATCCGCATTCTATCAGTAGCAAGCGCGACGTTACCACAACCGTGAAGTCCGGACAAAGACGTATAATGTGGACGACCTCATCCTCTGACTCCTTGAAAAACAGAAGGATAAACTCTCACCTAAATGGGAGGAACCGTACATCATCGACGAAGTACTTACAGGAGGAGCATATCGACTTCGCCGTCCGACCGACGACGGCCTCGAGCCGGACCCGTGGAACGTAGCACGGCTGCGGCGTTTTTACGCCTGAGTCCGACATAACCTTCTTTCCCTTTTTCTTCTTTTATTTTTTGCCTTTTTCCTCTCTCCCTTGCCATGGTACTAGTTCGGCTTAACCGAACCATACCGAACTCATACTATATACACCATCGAATGTAACACCCAACCTTGCCTGGGGGCTCCCCTAAAAGAGCCGAATAAATCTCTAAATCGCATTTGTCCTGATTGCACCCTTCTCATACATGTTAAGCCAACATATGCACTTGTTTGACTCAAGAACTTTGCCAAGCTGGGTTGCCTGGCTCCTGTGCTTACCCCTACGTTCCTGATTGTTCGGCTAGGGAGTAAAGGGAGCACCTCTATGATTGCTACGACCGGGTTATCCGAGACCGTACCTCAGATGGGTGAAGCCGAAAGCTAGCGTTCTTCTAGAATACAATAAGTCGGCCTAAGGGAAGAGAATACAGCCTTGCGCTTATCACCAAGGTTTTTTCACAGCCATTGGTTTCCGTTGATCTTACATATCTAGATTATCATTTTACCTGAAGAAAGGAACCCTTGGAGGAACTATTTTCATCAGAAGATGTTTCTTACGTCAAATAGTAGTATAACATAGCTCTCCGCACATGTTTTGTTTGTTTGACCCAGATAGCCGGATTGCCTTGTTCCCGAAGTATTGTTTCGTTTTCCACGGCACAGACTACGGAACACTTCCCGATATATGATTGGGGAGGTTGAAGCTAATGGCCGGCTAAGACAACTTTCTTTCAACAAATAAATAAGAACGCGGATTGAGCACAGTCAACGTAAAGTACATAGATACATAGAATTGACAAAATCACTCCTTCTCGACATTGTCTATCAATTGCTCTAATGCTAAGTCTTTCTGAGAATAGCGAGCTGCTTGCATCATGTCATCGTACACCAAGCTCAGCGGTATCTCCTGGCCGTCCGGACCCATGGGACCAACCCGGGCCATATGCGGTCGAGCTTGGTGAAGCGGGTTTTTACCATAGCCCATGCTTCGCGCGCTCCTTCTCGACAGGCCGAGATCTTCAATAGTTCAAACCTTCGCCGAGGCCCTTTAAAGAGACTGGCTAGATCAGCCATACTCTCTGGAGGTGCATCCGACGGCCATAATACCTTCGCCATGCTCTTCAGGGCTTTCCGGGCCTTCTCATAGGTCTTCGACAGTTCCTTTAATAGGTTCCCGTCATAATTGCCCACTTCTTCCTCGGGTCGCCCAATCAGGAGACCTAACAAACAGGTGTTGCACATCGTCATTCACACATCAATAACACGGACCAACAGCGCGGTACAATCATCGCTTACCGTATATGCACTACAAAAAAAGACACATCCGTGACATTTTGGGACAAACGAATTTTTTTTCTGTCATGCTTATGAGACTTCTAAGATGATAATTGTGACAAAACCCGGTATCATCATAGATGTGGTGGGCTCCTACTTCTATGACAAACAATCATGATAGAAAATGGGCTTTTCGTCCTGGGCGGGCTGGAGACGCAGTTGCATGACATTCTTTGGGCCGTCCATCACGGAAAAAATCATGGTAGAAGCGAGGGCGAGTAAAATATTGGGGAGTTCCCGGTTACGGTGGGTGGTAGGGGCCGAGCGATGCACGGAGGTTTGCGCGTTTCTCTTGTGTACGCGCGTGTGTGTGAGGCGTTGGCTAACTGAATCCGAGCGATCACACGTTACTGAACCCGAGCGATCGATCCTTGGCTGTTAACTGAACCCGAGCGATTCCTTCGCTGCTGCTGCTAACTGAACCGAGTGATCGATCACTTCTGCTGCTTACACTGAAGCCAATCGAGCCCCCGTGTGAGACGTAGCTAGCCAGCCGGTGTTGGTTGCCTCTCGATGAACAGTGATCGTTGCTACCGTGCGCGTGGTACGTAGAACGGCGAGTCGAGACATGGTGAGCCGAGCCGGTTGGTTGGCTGTGGATGAACAATTCCTGGTGGGAGTTGGATGAACAGCACCACGTGTAGTAGGCCATTGCCGCTGGATGAACAGGACCCCGAGGAGGCTGCACACCCCAGCCGGTTGGGGGTGGATGAACAGGACCTCGTGGAGGCTCTATGAACAGCAGCCGGTGGAGGCTGGATGAACAGTAGCCGTAGATGATTGGTAGCCCGTGGAGGCTGGAGGAGGTCGACGGTGGATGAACAGTACCCCGTGGAGGCTGGAGCGAGGCAGTAGACGATGGATGAACAGGACCCCGTTTCGACCATAGGCGCTCCAACACAAGTCCGTTTCCTCCATTTTGTGGTACGCCACACCCCTCCCGATCAACAGGACCCCGTTTCGACCGTAGGCACTCCAACACAAGTTCATTTCCTCCATTTTACGGTACGCCAGACCCTTCCCGATGAACAGGACCCCGTGGCCCGTTTCCTCCATTTTGCGGTACGCCAGACCTCGTTTCGGCTGTTCCGTCCAAGTCGGTTGGCTCCCGATGAACACGACATATTCCGTTATCTCCCGATGAACATGACGCATTCCATTGCCTCCCGATGAACACAACGCAGTTTCTCCGTTCCGACCCAGCCGGTTGGCTTCCGATGAACAGGATGCGGTTGCTGCCGTCCGTTGCCTCTCCATGTACACGAGCCCTGGCCGTACGTATGCGCGAGTACGCGTTCAAGACCCCGCCCGTGTGTATGTATGTGGCCGTATTTTTTGGCATCTGGCTGTACGTACGTGTACAAGGTTTTGACTGGACTGCCTGAACTGCTACCGCTCCTTACTCGGCCATGGTTCATCGTGGCAGACAGACCGATCGACCTATATGTACACAGACAACGCTACGTACGCTTCGACCGGGTGGGTCCCAGCTGTCAGGGAGGGCAAGGAGGCACTTCCTTGCGTGCGAATATAAAGCTGGCGGGTCCCAGCAGTCAGGGGCGGAATCATATATTTTTTACCCGTAATAAGGAGGCACTTCCTTGCGTGCAAAGATGTTGTTGGTGGGTCCCAGCTGTCAGGGGCAGGCATAAGGAGGCACTTCCTTCCTTGCGAAGATATACGTGGTGGGTCCCAGCTTTCAGGTGGAGGAATAATTTTATTTTTGCGTAATAAGGAGGCGGTTGCATGCGTGCGTCCATGGACCTGGTGCGTCCCCACTGTCAGCCTCTCCATGTACAATCCTCTTCCGATGACTCTTGTTTGTTGACCACGTTGACCACGCCGGGCCGAGCGCACCAAGGCGGTGGACGACGGCGAGGGCCCAGACGGCAATGAGCCGGTGATGGGAAGAGGCAGCAGTGGAGTCACAGACAGAGAGGTGTACGAGGGTTAACTGGTTCTGGTGCGGCATGATTCTGCAGTCGGCGGAGAATAACAGGAGGTGTGGAGGGGTGGAGGGATGGCTTGGCCGGCGGTGGGGTAGCGCTTCGTAGCGAAGCGTGCTAAGCAGAGCTTCTAGCTGCCGGATGCGGGAGCAGGTGTACCCGGTGGCGCTGGAGGAAGAAGAAGAGAGAATGAAGATGAATGCCGGCCGTTGGATTTGTAAATCCAACGGCTATCGATGTCAGAATCATTTATTGACTAAGTTGACAACACCTTGCGTTGGCTTCAACCTATTGGCCCACATTTCAGCCTCCAAAAATGTCACACATATTCAACACATTTTTTTAGAATCTACAGTCCTTTCGCTGCGCTGGGTGAACAAATAATGTAGCGTCCATGCGGCCCATTTATTTTTTTTTGTAAAAAAACTACAACCCATTCACTACAGGAATCAGGATCTTTGCCGTCTGCCATAGCGGACGGCAAAGGTATGCCCGGCGGACGGCAAAGGCCTTTGCCGTCCGCCAGCAGACGGCAACAGGTCCAGCTGAACGAGCTATGGCAAAGGGCTCTTTGCCGTCTGCTGGCAGACGGCAAAGATGAAATGGTCTTTGCCGTCTGCCAGCAGACGGCACAGAGCCTGGACGGCACATGTGTCAGCTAAAGGCTGTTAGTGGGTTAACGACGTGCTTTGCCGTCTGCTGGCGTACGGCAAAGACCTTTGCATCTTTGCCGTCTGCCAGCAGACGGTAAAGTGCACAAATATGCCAGCCCAGATGCCCCCTAGGTAGCTGCCACGTGGCAAGCTATGCCGTCTGCTGGCAGATGGCAAAGATGCGAAGGTCTTTGCCGTCTGCCAGCAGATGGCAAAGCTGCCAAATAGGCCAGCCCAGTGCACCCCAGGTTGAACAGGTAGCTGCCACGTGGCAGCTTTGCCGTCTGCCAGCAGACGGCAAAGACCCTGTATAGCCCCTGTTTTTTTTTGTTAAATTCATTCAATTTCACAGAATTTCACAGATATATATATATATATAGGCATTTGAAAATACTTTGAACAAGCATAACAACACATATACATACCAATCAAAAGTCCATATGCAACATATATAGCTAGCCAACATATCCAACAACAAGCATACAATGGTTTCATCCATACATACATATATAGGTAGCAAGTTTCACAGTGTTCATCCTACAAAATCAAAACAAAAAGGAAGCACAAGAAGAGTAGACTCCATCAACGCAAGCTTCCTCATCGAAAGCAAATCTCCAAATTGGGAAAGAAGAAAGTTAGAAGAAGGAGAAGAAGAAGAAGAAGAAGAAGAAGAAGAAGAAGACTAGCTAGAAGAAGAAGAAGAAGAAGAAGAAGAATTTTTCTTCTCTTTCTTTTTCTCCTCTCCTCTTCTTTATCTTCTTCTTCTTCTTCTTCTAACTAAGGTAGGTAAAAATTCCATTTTTTAGCTAAGCTAGGTAAAAATGCTAAGTGTAGGTCATTTTAGAGCTAAGCTAGGTAACCTACGTGATGATGCCATTTTTTAGCCAACTTACGTAAGTAAAGCTCATTTTTTATCTAACTTAGGTAATTATGCCATTTAGGAGGAAAATAAGCTAAGTATCCATTTGTAAAGCAAAACACTAGAGAAAACTTACCCTCATCGCAACAAATGCGATGAAGATCGCAACTAAGGTAACAATTGATCCAACGGCATAATGATACCAAGCCTCATTATCAATGGCATATTTTCTAATCTTCTTAAGCTTCAAGCGCATTGCATCCATCTTCAAGCACATTGCATTCATCTTCATCTTGTGATCATTGATGACATCGGCAACATACAACTCCAATGTCATCTTCTCTTCTTCAATTCTTTTAATTTTTTGTTTCAAATACTCATTTTACTTTTCAACAAAATTTAACTTCCGACAAGAGGGTCGGTTTCAAATTCCGGTTCACATACCTCCTAGATTAAAATATCTCTATGTCAACTTGATGGCCATAATTGTCATAAATGCGAAATGCAACAAATAGTTATGAAAGAGAATTTACCATATCCAAATCATAAAGCGGGCGAGGGCCGACGGGGACGGACATCAAGACCATGGTACTATGTATAAGAAACAATCATACAAAGTAAGAAAATTATAAAAGTAACTATATAAATCATACAATCATACAAGTAACTATATAAATCAAGTACAACATAAAAAATTGAATACCTAATAATAATCTAGATCGTCGGGTTCAATAAATGCTCCGGGATCAATAAATGCATCATCATCATCACTATCGGTAATGACATGCTCATCATCATCATTAATAAATGCATCATCATGTGGAAGGCCACCTTTACGTAATCGGTCAAGCATTGATAGGTCATCCGCAGCAGTAACCTCTTCTAGTTCAAGCTCTTCTTGTTCCGACTGAGGGGTGATGTCGGGTTCACTGTCACTGTCTACTTCAATGTTCTAGGGTGAAGTAGAGCGGTTCTTGAAACATTTTTTGGAAAGACATGTTTCTTGGAAGAATTCTCCTTCATATGTGTCTGGGTTAAGGTGAGGTTCATAATCCTCTTCATTGGGGGGAGGTGGTCTAACACGTGGCGGCACTTCATAAACGACATCCCAACCATTGAGATTTGGATCACTTTGACAAGCCCATGGTAGATACAAAACTTGGGTTGCCTGTTGAGCCATAATATAGACATCGAGAACATCCAAATGGGTGCTTTGTTTGATTTCCACTAGCTCTAAGTGTTCATGAGTCCTTCTAGTCTCCTTCGGCAACAACCAATAACATTTGAAGACTACGATGTTTGGTGGGTTTGCACCATAGAATTGAAGTTCATAAATTGCTTCAACTCTTCCATAATACTCGGTATCTCCTTCGCCGATAGCAGAGACACAACAATTTGTAGACTTTCGGTCGGCCATAGATAGCTATTTGCCATAGGTACGAAAGCAATACCCATTGATGTCGTATTTGTCAAATGAACGGACCTTAAAGTCAAAACCATTAGCGACTTGTCTCAATTCGGCGTCCATAAACTCTGAATTAGCCTACAAGTTTAATACGAAAGGGATTGTTGCATTAGCCGCAAATTAGACGAAGAAATGAAATGGTCTAATGGAAATTACCGTTTGTTTGAACCAAGAGATGAAACCGGGATAGTCGCCTCCATGCTTTGCCAGAAGCTCATACTCTTCGACGGAATCCTTTTGGATCACCGCTCCATCCGAGAATTTGGCGACGTATTGACTGTATCAAACATATCCGGAATAAGAGCAGTTCAAAGGAATTAGAAGTTGCAAAATAATGTACCGAGAACTTACTCGATGTACGGCCACACTTCTGTTAGGTTGTTGAAGATATACAACGAAATGGTCCGCCATTCTTCGACATCCAACGTTAAGGAATTAGAAGCACCGGCTGGTGCGAGATCCCCATTGAATAGGCTGAGGTTGGATCCACCCTTTTTAGGGTCGCTAGCATTGTACCGAGGCTTCGGATTATGCAAATGATGATTTTTGGCTTCGTAGTGTGCTGTCATGAAGTTTGCCGCCTCCTCAGTAATGAATGCCTCAGCCATCGATGCTTCAATTCTACGTTTATTTTTACATTTTTCTCGTAGCGTCTTCTGCATCCTCTCAGCTGCGTAGCACCAACGATTTTGCACGGGCCCCCCACCAATCTTGCCTCGGTTGGGAGATGCAAAATCAAGTGCTGCATTTGATTAAAGAAGACCGGCGGAAAGATCTTCTCTAACTTACAGATCAACTCCGGCGCCAACTCTTCCATTTCTTCTAGCAGGCCAGGCGATAGTTCTTTCGCACAAAGAACACGGATGAAATAGCTCAGATCTGCCAGTACTAGCCATTCATCCTCAGGGATGAAGCCATGCAACATCACCGGCATTACCCGCTCAATCCATATGTGCCAATCATGACTCTTGAGACCAAATATCTTCAATTTGTCAAGACTCGCTCCCCTCTGTAGATTCGCTGCATACCCATTGGGGAACATCAACTGCATTTTCACCCACAAGATAATTTCCCTCATAGCTGGCCTTCCAAGATTGAACCATGCCTTTGCCTTCGTCCAATTTTGCTTTCCTTTCAGTTGTCGCATGTTTTGTAACGGTCTATCACATAGAGCCTCCTGATCGACTCTAGCCTTAGGATTGTCCTTTGACTTCCCATCTATGCCGAACAATGTACCAAAAAGTGCCTCGGCAATATTCTTCTCAGTGTGCATCACGTCGATGTTGTGTGGGCAAAGTAGGTCTTTGAAGTAAGGCAGATCCCACAAGCATGTCTTGTGAGTCCAGGCGTGTTCCTAATTATACCCCTTGAAATACTCTGGATGCTCTGGATCTGGCCCGAGAGCATTTAACTGATCCAGGGTCTCTTGGCCTATCAACGGAGGTGGTGCAGAGTTTTTGACAACTCTACCTTTGATGAAGTTCTGCTTGTCTTTCCTGAACTTATGGCGAGTATCCAGGAACTATCTATGCAAGTCGAAGCAAGAAAACTTGCGACCGGCCTGAAGCCAACGAAACTGAAGAGCTCCCTTGCATGTGGGGCACGGGAACCTTCCATGCACACACCAGCCAACGAATAGCGCATACGCCGGCAAGTCATGCGTCGAGTACATGTACCAGACACGCATTATGAAGTTCTGTTTGCTAAAGGCGTCATATGCCTTGAACCCATTATCCCAGGCTTCTTGCAATTCGTCCTTCAGCGGCTGCATGTACATATTCATATTCTTCCTCGGATAGTTGGGCCCTGGAATTATCAACGTCAGGAAAATGTTCTTTCTATGCATAATCTGTCCGGGGAGGGAGATTGAGTGGAATGACAAATACGGGCCAACAACTGTATTGGGCTGCCGTCATACCAAACACACTGAACCCATCCGTGCTGATGGCGACTCGAGGATGCCTCAGATCTGCCGCTTTGTTGTCATGTAATGCATCGAAGTGCTTCCACGCTTCATCGTCCGATGTGTGCACCATCATCAGCTTCCCATCTGCATCTAGTTGGGTTCTTTTGCCCGTTCTGTGCCATGTCATCTGTCTGGCCATCTCTTCGACCATGAAAAGACGTTGAAGCCTTGGTACGATTGGCATATACCGAAGAACATTAATGGGGATTTTGGTCTGCGTCTTCTCACCCATATCGTTGTCTACCACAACATACCTGGATGACTTGCAAATGGGACAATAGTTCAAGTCCGCATACTGAAGCCTAAATAAGGCACATCCTTTCTCACAGGCATATATCTTCTCATAGGGCATCTTAAGAGCACGCAGGATTTTGTCTGACTGGTATAGGTTTGCAGGTAGTACATGGCCTTTCGGTAGAAAACGT
Source organism: Thinopyrum elongatum (assembly GCA_011799875.1). Taxonomy (NCBI): domain Eukaryota; kingdom Viridiplantae; phylum Streptophyta; class Magnoliopsida; order Poales; family Poaceae; genus Thinopyrum; species Thinopyrum elongatum. Next base: position 82,228,560 of record CM022297.1, on the reverse strand, counting down.
CCAAATACTATCATCATTGCATCATAGCATTCTCTGCCCAAGTTGAATTGAGCCTTCAAAGCCATTATTTGTGAGATGGCATCCAACTGACAAAGCTCAGTGTGCTCGTGGAGATGACGTTTTGCAGACTCCAACATTTCATTGAAGGCCTTTGTAGATTCCTCCATCTCATCGTCCGAGTCCCGAGCATCATCAAAGACTTGCACCATGTCTTGCATCCCGGTACCATGCTCGTCGGTGCGACGACGAAGCACCTCAGCTCTGGCACGTTGGGCAGACTCGCCATGAAATGTCCACACCATATAATCTGGCGTAAAACCCGTCTTCTGCAGGTGTTTACCCATTTCATCCTCTGTCCTCTTGTGCCAATTGTTGCACCCGGCACAGGGGCACCATGTTGTCCTCTGGCCATTTGCAAATGCGGCTCTCAGAAACCCCTTGGTTTTTGTTAACCATTCAATGGTCATGTCTTTCTGACTAGTGTGACCGGTGTACATCCACGCACGATCACTCATCTTGAATAGCTACTGGACACATAAGAAATATATATATAAATCAGCATGTATATATTCATCAGTTAATGGAGTTTGTCACTTTTATTATGTCCATGCAACCTAGATGCTAATAGGTAAAGATAGGTCCTAATCCCACCCAAATATGTGTAGATTGGGTTTGTTTTCCCATGCTCTGCTCCGGATCCGACGCAAAATTTTGGCAGCACCTCCCCGCTGTTCTCTAGATACACGTCTTGGCAATAAGCAGAGAGGATGTGTACCCGGAGAACAACAGGGAGGCACTGATGAAATTTTGCATCGGATCCGGAGCAGAGCATATGGGAAAACGAACCCAATCTACACATACTCAGGCTGTCCATGGATAACGTTGGACAATTCAAAAGAATCACGGTTATAAATATGCAAATGCATGCATATTTATAGATGTAACCCTTTTGAACGGGAGACGCATAGTGGTCACGCATACCAATGATTGAAGACACCTATAGGTAGCAAGTTTCATCGGCATGAAGACTGGAACAGAGCAAATGAAGGGGGGAGGAGGAGATGTCATTTGTGCTCACCCACGAACGCAGGGGCGTAGCTCGTCAAACACTAGACCCTTGCAGCGACAAAAATACTGCACATTTAAATCAAAAGGTGAGTAACATAGCAATTTTGTTTTTTTCGTCAACGTAACTAAATATTTACAACATGATGAGCGGGTTAGGGGGTTCCTCAGCGTCGATGGAACCCTAAATAGCAAGTATCATCGGTGCAAGATACATGTGGCGCTCAGCATTGAATACTAGATCCACATCCCACAAGTGATGCCGGCGCCCGGCGTCCCGCAACAATAGTTCTGGTGGCCGATGACGGTCGAACACCTTGGAGAATTTGTCTGGCAGCCTTTGCGATGAGGATTAAAGCCAAGTTTTGAACGTTCAAACAACCAAACCGACTTGAGTCAGTTTGGCTGTTTCAAGTTTCAACACTTGGCTTTTAATCATCATCGCAGAGGCTCCAAGACAAATTCACAATGGTGTTCGACCGCCATCGACTCCGAGAACTTTTGCTGCGGGACGCCGGCGTCACTTGTGGGACGTGGATGTAGTGTTCGACACCGACGGCCATGTGTATCTCGCACCGACGATACTTGCTATTTAGGGTTCCATCGACACCGAGGAACCCCCTAACCCTCTCGTCCCCGGGCGCCCTCAGGTATGGCGACGCACCATCGACCCCGATCCTCGACCTTGTTTCGTCGGTGATGCACCCCTAATCTTATTCTTCCTCCTACTCCTCCTCTTCTTCTTCTTCTTCTTCTTATTTTTTTTCATCTTTCTTCTTTCTTCTTAACCTAAACTAAACCTAAACTAAACTAAATCTAAACCTAAAAAATAGAAACTAAACCAAGCCTAAATTAAACTAAACCTAATTAAACTAAAACTAAAATAACAGAAGAAAAAAAAGAGGGATGTCTCACCTTCAGGCGCGGCAGGGGTTGCCTAGGATGGAGGAGGGGGCGCCAGAGCGGAGGGGCGGCCGCGGGGGTGGAGGAGTGGGGCGCCGGGGCAGGGTGGCCGCGGGGGTGGAGGAGAGCGGCGCCGGGGCGGCGGGGCGGGGCGCTGGGGCGGCGCGGCCGGGGCGGCGGGGCGGCCGGGCCGGGGCGGTGCGGCGGGGCGGGGTGGCCGGGGCGGCGGGGGCGGCTTGGGCGCGGGGGCGGTGGCGCGGGTGTGATGAGGGGATGGAGAGAGAGGGGTGGGGCTGGTCGCTTTTTAGTTTAGGTCACAGCTCTTTGTCATCTGCTAGCAGACGGCAAAGAGCCCAGCTAACGGATGTTAGTTGGGCACTTTCTTTGCAGTCAGCTAGCGGACGGCAAAGAAATTGGCCGTTAGGTGATACTCATTAGTGGGCCACCCACCCTCTTTGCCGTCCGCTAGCTGATGGCAAAGCTTCTATGTCGTCCGCTAGCAGACGGCAAAGGGACGGCCGACGGCAAATATGATCTTTGCCGTCTGCTCCTTCTTTGCCGTCAGTTTTTTGTAAGCTGATGGCAAAGACCATCTTTGCCATCAGCTAGCAGACGGCAAAGAGACGGCTGACGGCAAAGATCCTGATTCCAGTAGTGATTTGCACTTTGTAGAAATACAGGAATTTGCTGGCCTGGGTGAACAAAAAATGTAGCATCCATGCGGCCCATTTATTTTTTCCTAAAAAATTACAGCCCATTTGCACTTTCTCGAAATACATGATTTTGCTGGGCTGGTTCTAATTATAATGTTGGGTTGGGCGAACCAATGTTATAAAAAAATAAACAGGGGCTGAGCATTTTGTTATAAATATATTTAAAGAATAAGTGCTTTATTTACATTGGTCCTTAAATCTTACCAAACTTTTGTACACAATCACCTGTATTTTCGTTAACCTTAAGTAAAAAAACCAGGATTTTATTGTCAAACATTTTTTTTATAAGTTCATAATACATGGGATTTTTTTTCTTATATATGTAAGTATCTGTTAAATATATGATGATAATAACAATAATGTATAATAACATATAAAAAAATATAAATATATATAATATAGTTAGAAGGGAAACATAAGTTGGACGTGGCGTTCCTATTCTTATATAGAAAAATAGAATAGGCCTCTGCGTTTTCTTCAAAAAAAATACATAAGTTGGGCTGCGGATGTTTAAGAACAAATAAAACCTAGGATTGGAGGGCCATAGGCCGGTCGATACATGATGCCCCTCAAACAAATACAAACCGGCATGTCGTGGGCTACACATGTTAAAAAAGAAAGCCTAGACTAAGCAGCCCACAACCCAGCTGATACTTGTTGGCCCATTGATAATAAATGATACATGCCAGCTCCCCGATGACTAGCTTCGTTGTAAATTTATATCCTATAGTAACTACGTTGACAAACCCATGGCCCCCAACGTCAGTATAACATTAGGAGGAAGTATTTTTTGAATGAGGCACTTGCTTGCGTACGGCCATGGACCTGGTAGGGCCATAGACGTGCTACAGTAGTGGTAGATGTTGTGCCTAATTTCTAGTGAAAGTACTGGAGTAGCCCAGTGGTCAAGTTCCAATCCCCAACCGCTGCTTCGCCCGAGTTCGATTCCACCTGATGCAGTGAAAATATCCACAAATTTTTGCCTCTGCCTCTGCCTCTGACATGTGGGTGTCCATTGTCATCTACGCACACCACCTCCAACACACTCAACAATGTGTGGGCATTTTGAAAATAGCATATCTTATTGACTGTGCATCAAATGAAGATGTGCTATGCATGAATGTTGATCAGCATGATGTTAACTGGCTGGTAGATCCATTTTCGACCATGAATAAAAGTTCCAACATGATGTTATCCCTGTTTGAAAAGGGCGTGTTAATATAAATGCTCTGCCTCGGAAACTTGCAGTTTCTTATCTGAAACTGAAACTTGCAGTTTCTTCTCTGAGAATCACATTGTCTGCACTTTTATATGAAACTACATTTTTTAAAGTGCTAAAAATAGATCTCTAGAATTCATAAAATTCTTCATATGCTCAATACTGCAAATCTGAAATTCAAAAGACATTCATATCTGAAAGTACTCTCAAATCTGAAACACAAAACACAACCTGCAAATACTGACAACCCTAAGCTCCTCCTCAGACTATTTGGGGCGGGGGGAGAGTCCCCTCCTATTCCTCAGTGGCAGACAGCCGCCCGTGGGACGAGGTAAACGGCAAGGGAGAGGATGGCGGGGAAGCATCGTCGCGCCAGCTGTTTTTCTCCTCTTGCAGTTGGGTTCGGTCGACGAAGACTCCACCGGCTCGCTCTGCCACGGCACCCTCACAAACGGCACCATGTAGATGCTCGATCCTAATCTCGGTTGGATGCTCCATCTTGGATTGATACTCCCACCACCGCAGCCTCACGATTTGATCCGGTGAATCTGTTTGCTCCATGGCCCAGAGGAGGAGCTCTATGTACTCTCGCGCGACTCCCTCCCGGTGTATCGCCTCCTTTTCACTCTTTTCCAGATATTTAGCCATCGCTTTCGCCATCGCCGCTAATTGCTCCGGGTTGTCAAACCATGACTGTATCTCCAACATCCTAGCTAGCTTCATAGGGTCGCCGCCTGCGAGACACACGTATCGATTGTACTCCTCCATCGATCTACTTCTCTGAAGCACCTTCACTCGCCGGCGGTGGGTTTTTAATGGAAGATGAGAGGAACGGCGCTGGTTTTGGATTAGAACGGGAGAGGAGTGGCGGTGGTTTTGAAATGGAAGAGGAGAGGAGCGGCGCTGGATTTGGATTGGAACAGGAGAGGAGCGGCGGTTGTTTAAGAGGAGAAGAGCGGCGCTGGTTTTGGAAGTATTTTTTTGTTTTGCGTATTTTGGGTCAAAGTTTGACCACGTACTGTATTTGACAAGCAAAATGTGAATGCATGTCATCGAAAATTGTATCATTTGGTTCGTATCTGAATGTACTTTCAAATTATATTATTTTTGCAATGTTTAACATATATTTTATTTTTGAAAATCATGGTCAAATAGGATCCAGAATACAAGGGAGACTAGTTAATGTGGGGTCGCTTTCTTAATTGAAGGGTAAATTGATTTTGATTTTGATCCAGTCACAGCGCGCCGGCCCTCTCGTCCAATCCTAAATCACTGCCGCACGCTCCTCTCCCTCTTCTCCATTGCAAAACCACCCCCTCTCCTCTCCATCATCTCCATTCCAAAACCACCGTCTCGCCTATCCCTCTTCTCCATTCCAAAACCACCGTCTCACCTCTCCATCTTCTCCATTGCAAAACCACCATCTTGCCTCTGCCTCTTCTCCATTTCAAGACCACCGTCTCTCCTCCCATCTTCCAAAGCTAGCATCGGACCTCTCAGCAGGACATCTATGGAGAGGATGCAACAGCGAATCGGGCAGATCACCGGCGGCGACCAGGTGAAGTTAGCCAGGTTGAAGGAGATCCTTACTTGGTTTGACAACTAGTGGGAGATTTTGAGGATGGTGACGGCCATGTGGCAATGTATGCGAAAGAGCTAGACGGCGGCGATGAGGGCGGCGATGTACTCCCCGGCGGCAGTCACGCCGCAGTCCTTCGAGTTCATCGAGTATCTCCTCTGTGTGATGGAGCAGACAGATTCGCCCGACGTGAAAGTTAGGCGGAGGTGGTGGGCGTACATGTTGAAGGTCAAGCATCCATAGGATAACAAGTCAATCGAGTACGGTGTGCCGTTCGTGAGGGTGCAGTGCCAGCCGGAGCCACATGAGTATTCGTTCTCCCACCACAAGAGGAGGCCGGATGGCGGGACGTCGCTTCCCAGCCGTTCTCCACGGTTCCCTCACCGCTCGCCTTGTTTCAACGGCGGCGGTAGGGCTTATGGTAAGCTTCGCACTAACCTAATCTTCCATCTGCTCATGCTTACAATCTGTGTGACAGCTAATGAAAATCATGCTTACAATCAGTCTCCGAGTACTATGCCAATCACCCTAAAAATAGCTCTGGACCAAAAACAAAGTTGTGACACTGTGTACAAATAAAGAAAAATAGATTGGTGCTTCTTTCAGAAAAGAGTGCTCCCTAGAAAAGTGCTAATATAAGCTACTAGTATTTGATTAGAGGATTTGCTGCCGAGAAAGATCCATCCAGAGAGAGCGCCACCCATCCCACTGGTGGTGGATGCCAATGCTTAGATGGAGCATGGTTGGTGTCGATAATTTTTACTTGGCACCTCGCACTCTGCATATATGCCGGTTCCATCCGTACATTTGTGCAGTTGCACCAAAATGCAGCTGAATAACCCTGTTTGCACAGATAATAAAAAAGCATGATTACATTATAGTGGCACTAGTTGATCAAACATACACTAATAAATAGAAGAAACTTCATTTTCTTAATTGGAAAATATTGCGATAGTATCACAGTATGCCATGCTGCGAGGGCGAGATGGGCCCTGCGACGCCTCATACGGTAGGCCTCATACTGGAAATCGACCCAATTCTTCCCGATACACCTTCTGCTAGTGATGAACATTAGTGTACAGCGGTAGTACAAGGAGGGGCCTTGAGACATTCCAATCTCTATTTTTGTGCAGATGAACTAAAATTAAGTACCCCAGTTTGCGGAAACACTTAAACATTAACAATGAGACTAGTTGATGAAACATATACTAACAAAGAGAAGCACTTTCTTTATCTACAGTAGAAATGAAATGATAGAGAGGACACTCGGTCTATTTTAACTGTATTATTACTTCATTTTATCAGTGGCACTAGGGTCGAGAAGGTGGCAAGCGAGGTGTACCGTGCATCACAAGGATGGAGGTCGGGGGTGCTTAGACTGGGATGCTGAAGCTGGCTCTTTCAGTCCCTATCTTCCCCCCTGATGTTTCTGTGGTAGCATTTGGGTTGTAATCCAAACTTGGTCGAGCTGGTGCTGCGTCTCCCTACCTGCCTAGCTTATGTGGCAAACTTGTCTCCTGCTAGTACTCAGTCTGTTCTAGTAGTAGTTGCATAACTGCCCGTTTACACTGAGATGTTATCGGATAATGGTTCTCTATGGTTGGGTTTCTTTAATGATATCGGAGAAAACCCCCTCTTTCGATATATAAAAAAATCAGTGGCACTAGCGGTGCCAAAACATTGCCTCAAATTAACAGTGCCACTAGATTAAGGTGCAAAATAATAACATTACTGCTTTATCATGGCAGTGCCAAAAGAGTAGCACAAGAGCAGAGTCAACATGCAGGATCTTTGGCAAACGGTCGGACCAAAAAGGAACATACCTCGTGATGGGAACCATATCTACAGTCAACGCCATCGTAGAAGGGACGACACCAGTCACCAACACGGATGATTCAATTCATGGGACCTTTTTGTGCAGTTCACCTAAAATGAAGCAATGTCCCATGAGCTAGCAGCTTCTTCTTCATTAGTTGCAACAAAATTGAGCAACGTCAAGGTTGATCGTGAAGCTCGTGGAATGTTCAACTATAATTTGGATATCATTTGTGCAGTTCAACTAAGATCAAGCGTGAAATGTATATCTCTGTTTGCACAAAAAGGTGGAAAGGAGGGTGACTAACAAGTTATGAAACATACATCAAATGAAAAGAAGCATGTTCCTTATCTGAATGGCGATCCTACAAGGAGAATAGCAATTTCTAAAGCAGCAGCATTGCTAGATATTAGTGTGGGCATTAGGATTAACTATGACAACCGTTAAATTCGACATTACTTTAATGGTGCATTTGCTTCATTTTACCAGCAACATTACATTAACAACTACTAAAGAGTTGGTATTTGGGCACGGGAGAGTAGGCGGACCAGGACAGTTGCATTTCTAACAAAAAGAAGCAACTTATCTTAATGGGAAATTTAGCAGGACATGAAAAACAGTGCTATTGATTCATATTACTGGAGGCATTACATTGAAAACAACATTGGTTTAACGTGTCCTTACTTTTAACAGTGGGACTGCTACATTTTACCAGTGGCATTACATAAGAGGGGCTCGGGGCAACAAACATCAGAACAGGATATCTGGGTTTAGTGGCGGCGCTAGGGGTCTTCCCTGGACTTCCATGGAATACCAAAGAATTGATGATCCATTGGTATACTGCTGTTAGCTAGCTGTATATTTGTTGTCATATTACTATAAAATTGGACAAATGAATACCAAGCAAGAAATTCCTGGCTCCACCACTGTCTGGGTTGGTCCCATTTTTGTTCGGTATAGCCACCTTATACTGTGTGAGGCTAGCAAATCTAGTGCTGGACATACTCTATTGACTTGTCCCATAGTCCCCACTTTCTTTCCTTTTTCATCCAATAGATCGGTTTATATTGAGTTTGTACTGTGTTTCCCTTTATTTCCCTATTAGACCAAGAGACCAGTTGGATAGCCCGTCTCTGAGACTTTTTGCTCCCATTATTTCCTCTTTCGACCAAGTCCTAGATTCAGGTAACAAATCTTCCCCCACCCCCTTTCTTCCCTGTTTGAACCAAGTAGTACTAGATTCGACTGCATGAAGTAGTTTTATCTCTTAACAGTAAAAATATAGGTGGCTTTTGAACAGCCGATCGATCCTATCTACGAGGGGGCCTGAGAAATAGTAAAAGATACAAATGTAGCGACGTCAGGAGTTATACGTGAGGGTCGCCGGGATGTCGCTAGGTGGGCGGCGGGAGGCCAGATCTGCCCACACTACGACAGCGAGGAAGAAGGGGTCGGAGACCCTCCCTAGCCGGTGCTGCATGGGAGAGAACGGCAAGGCCCGCTGATCGGGATGCGCCGGTAGTGGGTAAGAGCCGTCGCCAAGGATGACCGCGTAACATTGCACCTTCTCACCTTCACCGGCGAAGGGGATCCGGCCGGATCTGTGACTAGCGGTGAGCAGAGAGAGAGTGTGGCCACCGCTGTCATGTTTAGATCTGGAGAGGACGAGAGAGTGTGAAGAGAGCAACACTAGAAAGCGCGGAGGGTCCTGCCTATATAGTGGAGTAGTTTTCTTTTATCTACCAGAGCCAGCTTGACCTCGTCAATGACTGTCGAGAACTCTTCATGCACGTGCCCCGGAGGCGTAGTTGTCGTCATTTTGATCTGAAGCACCAGATTAACATATACGTACCACGAAAAAATGCCACATGACAAGAAATCATAACCTCACTGCCCCAAGGTGTCAACATGAATCCCGATGGACAAACTAGACGAGGGTCAAAGCTCAAATTAAAGACAAACTCATAGAAAAGGGATCAATCGATAGATGTCCTAATTAACATAGCCGGCTTGACCTAGATGGCAGCCGAGTATTCTTCGTGCATGTGCCCCCAATGACCAGCGCCTTGGAGGAACGCAGTTGTCGCTGTTTAACCCTCGCAGTGATCCGAAGCACATGACACCTAATATTGCGAGATGACAAGAAACCTTTTTTTTAGATTTCTCATCAGAACTACAGCCCTGTACAACACAGCCTGCACGATATGTAGACGATAGCCAATCCAGCCATTTGCTGGAGTCTCGTCACATGCATGGATGAACTGATCTCTCATGTCATGGAGGGATCGTGCAGGCACCGACGTGTTTACAGCACTGCTCAAGTGAGTGCTATCGCTCGTCTCTCTCTTCTATTAACTCAGCCGACTTGCGGGCACGGGGGAGTGTGCTTATGGTCAGTTCTCAATTACGGTCCCACATGTGTGTGCAAACGTAATATGACGCGCGTTCCGTTTGGAGAGCGGCGTGCCAGACCGACCGACCGTCTGGGGTGCGATGCGAACGTGACGGGCGTGCTGTATACATGTGTACCGCCTTTTCCTGAGGCTTTGCTCCATGGCGCAATCCATGGATACAAAATTATATTTAAAAGTCGAGGGCGGGGCTTCTCCCATGCGGTAGGCGGGGCAGTTCCGCCTAGTCGGTTCAACAAAGAGGCGAGAAGATGAGGGAGTAGGTTGCTGCAAACGTAGGGCTGAGTGATTTGACGGCTTGTTACTATTGGATAGGTGGGGCCCTGTGATTTGACTTGCCATTATCATTATTACAGTGCCGCTACGACCGTTGTGAGTCTCCCGATTCCTGACCACCTCCATGGTATACAGGTGCCAAGTACTAGTACTCCTTACTCCTTGGCAAATGCAGTAAATACTACGAAGAAAGAGATAGAGAGAAGTAAAAAAATACTCTTATAGCCAACCTTATAGCTAACCTTGTTGTATGAGTGACTAAGTGATGACTATGTATGATATGCCAACATCAGATAGCCTAACGCACCTAGACGGAGGAAGTAGTTTCATGCATGCGAAGCAGGCAAAAAAATGCTCATTTATAGCCGTCTGAAATCTCCAAGGGCGCGACCGCGCGAGCGAGGCGACGGTCGTGGTAGGCGCGACCATGATACGGGCTGCTGACAGCCCTTGGATCTGAGATCGAACGGTCGCATGCTAAGTTGCTAAAAATTTGCAGAATAACCCTCCAGGATAGTATATTCACCCATAGGTCAAGAATCACTCCATGCAACCGTTCGATCTCTGATCCAAGGGCTCTCGGAAGCCCGTACCATGGGAGCATGGAAAGCTTCGTATCACCTATAATTTTCCCGATGCTTGACGTGTGAACATGCAGATGCATGAAGCCATTTAATTGGGTGTCTAGTAGACATGACATCTAATTGGGCCCCCATAGTACTGTGCATGAATCCATTTATCCACCGGGTAGGCCACTACCATGCCGTTTGCACGACCCACTCAATCATTTTTACAATCGGAAAACCGCTAGCAGTTCGCTCCTACTCATCCCCGGCCATCCTTTAAGATTACGGCAGTTCTCTCCTAGTCGTCCCATCCTTTCACATTACAGCAGTTCCACTAATCCTAACCCTCCTCCCAAATCCATGGCGTCCCAAATATCCATGATCGGTGGTGAGTACAAGGTTAGAACTTAGAACCATCACCGGCGATGAGTTCGACGTCATCTACACCCGTTCTTCCGAGACGGTGAAAGGATGCCTTGCTCGCTTTAGACGCATGTTTGAAAAGTCAAATGGTGATGAGTGGGTCGCTGGGCTAGATGTTGAGTACACCACAGTCGTGGGAAAAGAGAAGAACCTAAAGGAGGAAGAGAGGAAGAAGCCTGCCGTGATCCAGGTTTGCATGCATAACTTGTGCTTGGTCTACCACATATGCCAAGCCGACGTTGAGTGCGAGGATTTTAAGAACATCCTCGCGGGCGGCAAAGTCAAATTCGTTACTATAGACTTTACGAACGAGAGAAGAGTCCTGAATCGGATAGGTCTCGTTGTAGGCCAGCCCTTCAACCTCCAGAAGAATGGGCTAGTGCCCTCCCGTCAGCCTTAAATGCTGACCCTGGCAGGAGCCATGGTTGATCCTTCGTACGTAAACTGACGAAACCTCCGTCTGAGTTTCATCTTACATGGCAGTGGAATGTACTAGATAGAGACCACATCCAGTATGCTGCAATGGATGCCTACCTTTGTTTCAATATCTACAAGGGTTGGATGAAGAGCGAGAGCCAAGTGTGCGGTTCAAGCAAAGAAGTATCGGCCAAGAGGAAGAGGGACAAGGACGAAGTCGAGCACATGGACGAGGAGTCATAGTAAGGTGGCAGTGTCATTGCTCATGGTGGTTCTAATGCAGTGTCTACCGGATTAGTTGCTTAGTTTAATTTCAGGGTGCTTAGTTTTATTTGAGGGGTGTGTTGTGCTGAGCCCCCAGCAGAACTATGTTATATTCCTTCTCATTACTTTAACTCTTCAGTACGTACATACTAGTATTTCTTATAGTTCATCTTGTAGTTGGTAGTACTACCACTCGTTTCTTCACATTATATACGTACAATATATATGGCCAACATCATATAGCCAGTAGTTGGCTATACTATTAACCACATTCTAAGCATTCCACATACGCAACACACTTAAATGAGATATGTAATTCTAAAAAGAAACTTAAATGAGAGAAGTTTACCCAAAGCATGAAGGATTTTAGTTGTCAAAGAATTAAATTGGTATGCTAATTTCTTTAATAGACTTTAGCACCCCATCTAAGCACGTACTAGCTTTTTTAATAGTATTGTATGCATAATTTGGCGACGAGCGCTCTCTATATGTACCACGTTTTTCTTTAATTTCATCTTGTTAGTTTTGCTCCATGGCGCAATCCATCGATACTACTACTGTACAAAAGTATACATTTAAAAGGCTAGAGGGCGGGGCAGTCTCGCTTGGTCGGTTTCACAAGAGGCGAGGGCCTTTGTGATTTGATGGCTCATTACTGCTGGAAGGCAGGGCCTTGTGATTTGACTGCTCATATAAATGTTGCCGACGACCTGAGGAGGAGCAAAGAACCATGCGGTATACTCAAGTTTTCCACTGGAGTACTAGTACAACGGAGGAGCACGAAACACCACAGCCCAGTGCGAGATGGCGATAAAAAATGATCTAATTTGCTAGTCATCGATCCCACGGCGCCGCTCATCGTTAGCATTGTTCTATTCATGCATCACAGAGAACGTGACACATGCGGTGAAACACTCAAAGCAAAAGAAGAAACACAGGAGCAAAAGAAGAAGGAAGATTATCCCCCCAAAAAAAGAAGGAAGATGCACACACAAGTCTGGGGTGCTGCTCTCTACTACATGAAGGGTTGCTGCCCGCAGATTTGTAACTGCTTCTTCATCGCCTCCACGACCTCCATCTCCTCACGCATCTCCTCCGCCATCTTCTTCATTCTGTCCATGACGCGGGATTTCTCGACGCGAGCCATCATCATCTGTTCCACGGCCGCATTACGTACCTTGACAGCAGCCGGGTGCTCGATGCGGAGCTTCGCCAACTCCTCCTTCTGTTCCATGATGAGGGCGTGTAGCATCTTCACTGAGGAACTAAACTTCTCATGCAGCTTCTTCCAGCCGGCGTTCTCCTCCTTCAGCAGGTCGAGCTCATGGCAAAGCTTCGCCTTGTCCTCCCGAAGTTGTAGGATTTCGCCGGTCGCCTTCTTACCCGAGGCAATGCTCTCCTTCAGCAGCATCACCAAGCTGGCGGTCAACTCCCCCTGCTCATTGAGCTCAGCGGGCATGTCGTCGAGGCTCTCCTTCAGCAGCTCCACCAAGCCGTCGATGAACTCCTTCCGCTCATTGAGCTGATCGGGCATGTTGTCGAGGGATAACGACTCCAGCGCCGCCAGCTCGGCATGTTCGCCTCCGCGGCTAGGGCGCTCCCGGGAGCCCTCGCCTGCACGTGAGAGATCTTTCGAGGTCTCCGCGAGGCGGCGAGCCCTCTCTTTTTCTTCCGTGGCCTTGGTCGCCGCTCCCTTGTTATGAGTAGTTCTCGACCTAGACCTCTGCACACCGGCCATGGCAAGGACAGACGAACAAGAAAGACTTATGAGGAGGAAGGTAGAGTGATTTTCGGCTAGGTAGTTCCCCTTTTTATAACCTAGTACTAGCACTAGTACTAAAACCTGCATAGTGGGAACACGTTCAGGTTTGATATGTACTAGGTGTGAGCAGGTTTGCACTTAATTATAGCATGGTAGTACTACTTTGGAATGTGATGGGAACAAGCTAAAGATTAATTGATGGTTTTGGTTTCGAGGACCAAAATGGCTCCTGATGAGTTTCCTGGAACACAAATTTCAAGTACTACTGCTCAAATGCGGTCGCACAAGTCAGTGATGTAACTGGTCGTACATGTCAGACCAAGCCGATACGTGTCCCTTCGGTGAGACGCGGGTCCGACCGACCGTCTTCTGGTGCGACAGACCGTAAGTATTACGCGATGGAGACTTCTGGTTGTGGCTTCGGGTGATTGTCACAACCAAGCACTCAAAAACTAGTGATAAATCAATTACTACTATCTTTTTCCAAACGACCAAGTATTTTCACAGGAATACAATACATATAGATGGAGTGATTGTCACGGTTGCAAACCGCCATGGCACTGCAAGTTCACTGCAGTAGCAACCGAGTAGGTCACTGCATCACTGGTGGGGAAGGAGGGCAGCTCACCTCGCCTACGATGCATGCCCAGCGGCGCCGCCATAGTTGGTCCTGCGATTTGGCTTCTCCTACCACCCATTTGAACAGTTGCACCGGCTGCTCATGCCATTCCGCAGGCATCCGCGTTCTTTCCTCCGTAGTCGACTCCGTGAATATGATCTCTGCCATTAGCCCCAGCTCGAAATCAACACAATGCTGCCAGGTGCTGACATTCCTCATCATCTCTCCCCTGAGATTGACTTGCGCCTCCGCCTTGTGCTTCGCCAGGCGCAGCTCCTTTGAACTTGTCTCCAATCGATGCGATGCTTCCTCGATTCGATTTGCCTTTGCTGCCCACCACCTAAAACGCAGCCCTGGCATGTCCTCCGGCACCAGCGATCTGTGATTCCAGAGCAATGGATCCCCTCTGAAACACATGTGGGTTTCACTCAAAGGCGGCAGTGCTGTGGGCCGCAGCGAGAGGGCAGCCCGCGGGATCCTGGGATCTAAGGGATTATCCATGGCGGGATCCTCCATGGCGGGATCCGGTGGGTGAGGCGGGGAGGCGAGCATAGGCGCTGGGAGAGCCCTACGAGGCTAAGATAAAGATAGTACTACTCCACTCCGTCCATATTTAAATACAAAGGCCACCAATAGTAACCCAGGCAAAAATTGATCATCCTGCCTGCGTCCTGGTTTATTGGCCCCCTTTTTATTTTGTGCCAATTTTTGACCAAAAATTTAACTAAGAAAATGTTAATGCATGTCATCAAAAATTATATCATTGGAATCACATTTGAACATAGTTTTCGATGACATTAATTTTTATGACATGCATAAATATTGTGTTACTTAAAATTACGATAAAAATTCTCACAAAATACGAAGTAGCAACCCATGATTTAACTACTCGCATGCACGCAGTGGAGTAGTAATGTCTTTCTTAACTGCTTCCTCCCTCACGTCCACTCAATTTGCATGCACTGTATTAATTGACCATCAATGAAGTGAATGACTTTACACGCGTCAAATTATCACATGGGGTGGATCTTCGTAGAAAAATGTGTCCCACCGTGTTCCCGCGTGTGCGTGCGAGGGAATGAGTGCGTGTGTGCACATCTTCGCTTCGTGCATGTACTGCCAGTGTGCATGAGAGAGGACGAGTACATTCTTCTGGAACCAGCAGCACGACACTGTGATCAATCCACACAACGAGGTCACGACAACGCCTCCACATGTGCCACATACTTCATGGATGCCACCACATCATTTTAATCATAATATATTAACTAAAAAAGGGAGAGACACTGTGTAGCGTGCCATTGGAATTCTAATTTACGTGTTTTGCACATACTGGAAGTACTAGTAAGGTACACGTGCATTGCACGCATGAGATTTGGCAACCGAATTATGAATAAATACCACACTATAGCATGTAAGCTTTGAGTCATATATGCATGATGTAGACGTTCGTTTAATTCTTATAGTTCATCTCATTCAAAATCAATTAGTTTTTATAAAAAAGTTAACCTATTTTATGATTCATGGAATTGTGCGTTGTAAAGCATAAAGTAAAAAGAAAATAATGGCAATTCAACTAGAAAATAAGTTTGGACAATTATGATAAGGAAGATTCTAGAACAAAGGAGAAGTACTTGTGTTTTGAGGTTTGTGCATTATGCTTAAGTTCAACCATGGAGTCGATCTAGATTATACATGTGGCAGAATCTGGTGGTATGTAGATGATATCCAATGGCCAGTAGTGCTCGGATTTGCCATCTCTACACCGTCTGATTGGCTTCATCGAACGACCATCTTTCAAATTTATTCACACTCAATATAGGGGTATAGGTATAGATATAGATGTAGATATAGAGGTATAGATATAGACTAGTGGCACATCATCTAAAGCCTTTCTACACGCTCATTTTTTATACAAGTGTGCTCCACCGTGCACCTGCGCCTTTGTATGTGGGAACGAGTACGTGTGTGCACCTCTTCTCTTTCGCACACGTAGTCCGTGTGTGAGAGAGATACTAAGATATGGTGAGGAAATACGTGTCAATGCAATTTGTGTGAAGGAGAGGCCTATATACATACATGTATGTGTATGGGGCCGGGGTGATATATGAGAAGGGAGGGGAGGGGTCGACCGCGTGAGATATCGATAGAGATAGATAGAGGGAAGAGCTCTACGAGCGTACAAGCACTGGGATATGGGGGGTGGGGTGCTGGAAGATGGTGCGAGGGGCCAAGTGGAGGGAGACTATGAAGGAGTGCACAAGTGCGAAATCGATATTTAAAGAGAGGGGGCGAGAACAAGCGCGGTTGCGCGCAGTGGCGGAGCCATGAAAAATAAATGAGCTAGGGGGCCAAGCATTGCTAATCCTATACGGGGAGGGCCAATTCATCAACTTAAACCATTTTACCAGCAATTGATCTACTGATCACATTCATATTAGCCTCAGTATATAGTGATGTTAGGGGGGCCAGGGCCCTTGCTGCCCCCTATCTTCGCCACTGTGCACTTGTCTGAGAGATGAAGCGGAAAGCATGGATGATGTGAGGGGGATGATGGATAGATAATGTGGGTGTATCAGCTATGTAATCCTATATAGAGAGGTATAGATTGATCGATGTGTACGTGGGAAAGAGGGTGAGACCTGACTACTATATAGATCGATTGGTTTGTGTGGTAAACTGGGAAAGACCTAGCTATATATATACACACATAGAGGAACATCGATCGTTGCGCATGCATGTGAGAGATAAGGAATGCCCGAAGTGATGAAGAGGGGGAGGTGTGTGTGTGGGCATGCATGGGAGACCGACCTGAATAAAAAGATTGCATGTGTGCGATGGATAATGCCGGGTGGTAGTGTGTGTGCATGCATGCACGAGAGAAAGTTAGTGGTACAAATATAAAGAGAAGATGACTATGTGGGTGTAAAAGACTAGGTGAGGTCTTAATCAATGTAAAGTTGAATTAAAATATTTGAATAAGAGATCATGATGTTTGAAACCCATGCATGCATGAATATAACTGAGATATGCATGGTGTGGTTTGGAAACAAGCATGCTATACTGTATACACATTGAATAAGGTCAGACTGATTTGAATTTGAGATACCGATGGCAGGCATCATTTGGCCACATTGCATTCGTGCATGGACACACTATTCAAATTGGAGATGATGGGTGGCTTTCGCATCACATATCTATACCCCTATATAGTGTGGGAATAACTTTGAAAGATGGTCGTTGGATGAAGCCAATCCGACGGTGCAGAAATGGCAAATCCGAGCACTACTGGCCGTTGGATATCATCTACATTCCACCAGATTTTGCCACATGTACAATCTACAAGACTCCATGGTCGAACTTAAGCATAATACACAAACCTCAAAACACAAGCACTTCTCCTTTGTTCTAGAATCTTCCGTATCATAATTGCCCAATTTTTTTTCTAGATGAATTGCCATTATTTGTTTTTACTTTATGCTTTACAACGCACAATGCCATGAATCTTAAAATAGATTAGCTTTTTTATAAAACTAATTGATTTTGATTGAGATGAACTATAGGAATTAAACGAACATATACATCATGCATATATGACTCAAAGCTTACATGCTATAATGTGATATTTATTCATAATTTGGTTGCCAAATCTCATGCGTGCAATGCACGTATACCTTAATAGTCTAAATGGTGTGTGTGTGTGTTGTGCGTGTTAAACACATTGTACGTAGTATCATACATGGTTTAGATTCCGAACATCTAGCTAGAGCGTACATGTACTATATATGATTTGAATTCAACATAAAATGGATACATATATTTGAATTCAAGATCGTATGTACATGTAGTTCATATTTATATGGGAATTTACTACTCCTATATTCATGTCATGTTTTGTGAAGATAATATTTAGATGGTTCTATAACTAACCCGAGTACAATCCCATTCAAACAGGGAAAATGTACTCAAATTTAGTCCATATGATAGACAACACGAATTATTATTTTTTATTGTTGAGGGAAGTGCAAATTGATTTGGTACTGTACACATTAAGTTTGTTGTCCCGATTTTTTTAGTTTTCTGTTGTTGTATTTGAATGCATTTCTAGTAATATAGTAAAACGGGACATGGCTCTCTCTAGTGAGGTGCGAATTGTCGTTTTTTTTGTACACGTTAAGCTTGTTCTCCCGAAATTTCAAGCCGCGCCTTGTTATTCCGAAATTTCAAGCTAGCATCTCTGTCTATCGTGCTACGAAACTCCCACCTCTTCAACCCGTGCCTTGTTACCCCGAAATTTTAAGATATCTCTTTGTCTCGTTGTGCTCCGAAAACTCCCTCCATCTCAACCTGCGCCTTGCTATCCCAAAATTACAACGCAAGCGAAAACTCCCACCTCCTGCGAAATCACGACATGCGAAATGCCCGTGATAGCCCTGAACCGAAAGAACCTCCTAGCTCAAATCGGTGGGGGTACTTTCATAACTTACCCCACATTTCGGACAAGCGCATCCCTAAGCCATGGTTCCCTTCTCCCATCCCCTCCGGCCCTCCATTCGTACACCGAGGCCGTGAAAACCCGTGAAGCCCCACAACCTCCTTCGTTCGCCCACCCAGCCGGAGCCTCTTCCCCGACGACGTCGTCCACAACAACACCTCGACGTCCCTCATCCACCGCACCGGATGAAGATCCATCGTCGATCTCGTCATCCCGCCGGTTCAGCCACCCCATCCTCCACCTCCAAGGAGCTGCCCCGACATTCCCCTCGTCTTTCATGCCACCTCCATTCCCACACCGCTATCTTCACCTGCACCACCGGAAGAGCAGCATCATCACCGATTCCTTGGATGAAGCTGAGGCCTAATCGGCGCCACCAAAGAGGTTCTACACTAATCGCTGCATTTTCTTCTTGATTCGATCTCATGGTGCTACCGGCGCTCGGTCTCGAGCCGACATGGCGCGGCTCCATCTATGGCAGCGTCGCCGGCCACTTCCTCCACGGCGTCGCTCCCTCGGCGGCGACGTCCACATCAGTAGGAGCTGCTGCTGCATTGGCTCTCGCTCGCGCTGCTACTCTGCTCTTGCTCTCGATCCCCTGCCTCGTCTACTCTTGCTCGCCCTGCTGCTCTCGCTCTTGCTCTTACTTGCGCTGCTGCTATACTCTTTCTTGCGCTGCTGCTGCACGAGCAGCAGATCCTGCTCTCGCTCGAGCCCCTGCAGCTGCTACCCGAGATGCTGCTACACGACCAGGTGCCCTGTCTCTCGCACGCGCTGCTACTCTAGGCGCTGCTACTGCTACTGCTTTTCTGCTACTAGTGCGTTCAGTTTCGATAGTAAAATTTAGTTTCGACAGCAAAATTCAGTTTCGATTGTAAAATTCAGTTTCGACAGTTGAATTCAGTTTCGACAGTTAAGTTCAGAGATGAGCGGCTGATGTATTTTACATCTAGCACTTTGTGGTTATGTATTTTACATCATCTATTGGAGATGCTATTAGAAGTCCACTCAGGTTAACGTTTTCTCTCTTGTCCTGCTTCAGTCTCGCCATCGTACATCTCACCGGAGCTGCTCCAACGATGAAACCCTCCATCACAGCGGAGCAGTACCCCCGGCTCCATCTCTAGATGCGTAAGATCTTCTTCCCCTCCTCCGACAGCCAAATCAGCCGGAGCATCCTCACCGACCAACCCAATCATGCTGAGATTGACATGGCTTCGCCAAAGAGGTTGTACACTTGTTGCATCGCTTGTTACTCTACATGTTATATATATTGTCCACTGAGCACACGTAGTAACGTGAAATACGATTAGTTTCTCCTACTATATGACAAGCAGTGAGGTACCAGGCAACTTAGCTATCCGTGATGGACTCTCTTGAATGCCATCATTATTTATTTCTGCATGTTTGAGCTGTGCATTTGTAGATGGGCCTAGGAGTTGAGCTAGTAGGGCAGTGGCCTGAGTCCAAAGTAGTAGAAGTAGCACAAAAACATTTTTTGAGTGTAGGCTTTTTCCTGTTCAAGCCTGCCTACTAGAATCGCCAGTGCTTGAAAGGAAAAGAGAAGGAAAAACATAGGAATTGGAAAGTTTCCTATGGTACTACTATTCATGCATTTGGTACAAAGGAATGGAGGAAAGGAAAACTGTTGGATTTGTTCCCTTAGTGTCTCCTTGAAAGAAATCCGTAGGAATTTTAATATCCACTTGTCCTCCTTTTCAAATTCCTATTCATGAAGTGCAAGACTAAGAGATAGTAGCATAACAGCATTATAACTGTACATTTTCTTGTGGTTTGACTTAATCTCACCATGCTTCTTTGCATCCTGTGATCTTCCAATTCTTGTGAACCAAACATCCATATTCGCAGAAATCATGTGTTTTTAAATTCTCTATTTTGCACGTGCATTCCTATCCTATTCCTGTGTATTTCCTATCCCTGCATTGTTAGGATCCTCCAATTCAAACAAGCCCTTACAGAATTACTTCTGTTACAGATATGTGTCAAAGAAAACCTTGTGTGGTTTGTCCCGCTCCTGCTACGCTGTGGTCCACCCCAGCTCAGCTGCTCCAACGCCGGACGGGTTCACCACAGCAGGGATCCGCCCTCTAGACTGTCTTTCGCCGCCTCAGATCTTCTTCCCCGCCGCCGGCAGCCACGACAACTGCATTACCATCATCAACTGAGCACATGACCTTGAGGACTACACGGGTCCGCAAGAGAGGTCATACTCTTTCGTGTCTACTTTCGTTATGCATCGCTTAATATGATGACATGCTACTTTATCGTCCTGTTCACCGATTAGACTCCGAGTCAGGTCCAAACTAATGCTCAAACTTGAGTTTTTAAATGGTTGTGGGGTACATATTGGGGCAGGAATCAATACTATCTGTCTACTATCTGGTTAATCTCGCGTGTCTACTATGAGTTTCATGTTGGGTGGAAACAAACATTAAAGGAGCCATTATCTGTATTTTTTAACTGAAACTATTATCTGCCTGCTATCATTGGTTCTGGGTCTATCCACAGTTTGCTACCATCACTATGGATTTGTGCATGCACTCCTTACATAATCTCACTATGTTTTATTCTTATGCATTTCAGTTATTGTACACAATGGTACTGAACATGTAGAGCAAAAGAGACGAGCCTTGTGTAGCAATAAAATTTCATGCAGACATCGCTCCATGGTGGGCGCAAAAGCAACCCCCTCCCCCCATTCCAGACTGTAATCAAGAGGAACATAACTGTTCAGAGGGGGATTCAGAGGGAGCAGACCACTCCTATTTATCCCCTGAGGTCTTTTGCTCTAACTTGGCATGCTAATGTTGGTCATATCATGCATATGGTGGCTTGCATTGCTTACTTTATACATAAAATATGTCATCTGCTTAGTTTAGACATGCATTGTGTGAATGCCATCTGTTTAGTTTCTATATCATATATGTGAATCATGCAATGCCATCTTGTTTAGCCAGGCACCATATATGTGAATTCTGCAATGCCATCCTGGTTAGCTAGTCATCTTATATGTGAATTATATCATGCCATCCTTTTTTTATTACATATTAAATTTGTCAACAATTTTAGTACATTCAATTACTCTTCCTGTGCATCAGCCATTCGACACGGTCATGGAAAAATCTGGAGTGAAAACAAGGTCTTCAGAGTAGACAATGCTATTTGATGAAGCGCATGTCTTGCTGGTTATGGATAGCTCCTCAGAGGAGGATTCAGAGACAGATGACCAGTCGTATTCCCCCCCCCCCCCAAGGTGCATGCTCTAACTTGGCAGGGTTATATTGCTCATATCGTGCATATGGTGTCTTGCATTGGCATGTCATTTGCTTAGTTTAGACATGCTTTGTGTGAATGCCACCTGTTTAGTGTCTAATTACCATATATGTGAATTTTGCAATGCCATCTTGTTGCAAGACATTATATATGTGAATTATGCAATGCTATCTTGTTGCAAGGCATTATGTATGTGAATTATGCAATGCCATGCTGTTTAGCCAAGCGTCATATATGTGAATTATATCATGCCATCCTTTTTTTGTATTACTCATTCCATTTGTCGACAATGTTTGTATATTCAACTGCTCTTCCTGTGCATCAGCCATTTGAATTGGTGATGGAGAAATCTGGAGTGAAAACAAGGTCTTCAGAGCAGACAATGCTACCTGCTGAAGCAGATATCTTTCTGGTTACAGATAGCTCCTCAGAGGAGGATTCAGAGGCAGATGACCAGTCCTATTTTCCCCCTGAGGTGTATGCTCAAACTTGGCAGGGTTATATTACTCATATCATGCATATGTTATCTTGCAATGCTTAGTTTTTACATCATATACACAATATTGAATGCCACCTCCTTAGTTGACACATCATATATGCTATTGCCCTCTGCTCACTTGCTTAGTATATAAATCATATATTTGAATTATATCATGCCATGATGTTTACATAGATAGCTTATATCTGACTTATGGCATGCCAACCCATTTTCTAAAGACATAATATAGTTATATCATCTCATCCTGTTTACATAGTCATCATATTTTGAATTATGTCATTCTATCCATGAATTATATCATGCCATCATATTTCCATCGACGGCATGTTTGTGAATTATGGCATGCCAACCACTTTAATAGACACATCGTATAGTTATATCATGTCATCCTGTTTACATAGTCATCATATTTTAAGTATGTCATTCTATCCTGTTTAGTTAGCCATCATATATCTGAAATTGTGTCATGCTATCCTATTTAATTAGCCATCATATATGTGAAATTATGTCATGCTATCCTGTTTGGTTAGACAACATAAATGTGAATTATTTCATGCCCTGTTTTCTTCCCTACTATCCATTGCACCTGTCTATCTTACAATGTCTATATATTCAATTACTTTTCTTGTTTATCAGCCATTTGAATTGGAGGGGGTGATGGCAGTATGTATGGGTAAAAACACAGTCTTCAGAAAAGATCGTGCTACCTGTCGATGCATATAGAACCACGGTTGTACTTGCCCAAGAATCAGCCCCACCACACATAACCCAGACTCACGCAGATTGTACCCCTACCCAGTTGGACAGAGAACCAGCTACACCCCTTCTAACCCCAACCCCAGCAGATAGTAACCCAGATCCAGTTGACATAGCACCGTCTCCACCACAGAGCACCCAAACTCGAGCAGTTAGTAAGGCAACTGCAGTGCCCAAAGCACGAGTTCCACCACTCCGAACCCCAAGTCAACGTTTAAAGCAGAAGAAGAATTGTTCTCAGGTCAGGTTCTGTAGCTATGGTTCATAGTCCTTTGCTCTTGCATCACTGTATTTACTCATACCAACTAATTTCAACTTTGAAGGATGCAATTGAAACTCCAATGGCGCAACAGGTATGTTTTAAATCTGTTTGTTTAACGTGTTTGCTATTGTAACTTGCTTTATGTTGATTTTAGTTTCAAAAGAATAAATAGTTATGTTCTCATGCCATGTACATTACAAGTGTTGTTATTGCTGTGTAGTTTCCCACACTTATATTCTGTCTATGCTGCTTTGTCTTAAACAGATATGGTTTTAACTGTCTCTATCTTCATATGGCAACATAAACTAGAATGATATAGACCATACAGTGACCATACTACATAGATATATGTTTGTTTCATGCTGTTATCCTGTCCACCTTACTACTAAACTAGTTTACCAAAATGAGTTTCATATACAACATGGTAAACCTGTGATCTGTCTGCTTGTTTCTGTTTTAGAATGCGGACAAAATATTGGAGAAGAGTACCACGTTATGCAATGGTAAAGGAAGTAATGCAGATAAGGTTGAAGATAGTGAGCCATCCCTGTTGGTCTCCAAGAAAGTTGATAAAAACTATATTGATGACACTGAGACAACCCCAAAGTCCTGTCTTGATGTTGTGTTCGAGTTACTGGCCACTACTGCTGGCACCAGCTCTTCGAACTCGCTACCTGAATCAGTTTGGCTTCTTGAGTCTCAACTTCAACTTGAAAGCCATCGATCAGATGTGCTACGACAGGAAGCCGAAGGACTGAGGAAGTCCCTGCAGAATTCAGATGCATACTTTCTGGTGCAATAGCAATCGCTGGAGGATTTAAGCGCCAAACAAGAGAAAGCTAATAAGCTTGCTAAGCGTCTTGCTAGCATGGTGGATACCCAGGATATTGTTTCTTGAGCTCTTGTGAAGTGGTTTCAGTGCTGGACTTGTTTTGCTGTGGCGTTTATTTGCACTGGTCGCCAACTTTGACAACCAGTGTATGTAATATGCTGCTCTATTCCCCATATTTGCACTGGTGGCGAACTTTGATGCCCAGTGGATGTAATATGTGTAATAGCCGTGATAGCCTAGCATAAGTTGCTTGCTTATTTATTTCGTTGTTGTCTTGTTTATTTGTTTGCTTGTAGTTAGTGCAGTTCTTTTTCCGCGGTTTGCTCGTGGCCGCAATAACCTATTTTTAAAACTAGGCTACAATAACTATGGGCTACATATTTACTGTAGTGACCATGGGCCTCCTACAGGCCGTAGAAACAATGGGCCTTCTACGGGCCGTAGCATCAATTGGCCTTCTACGGGCCGTATGATCGATTGGCCAAACATGGGCCAATAATGGACCGCATTATGGGCCGTAAATGGGATAGAGTTGGAATCGTCCGTTCATGGGCTGTCGGTGTACGACACCTATGGGATCCAAAGGACCCCTTTACGGTTCGGCGGGGAGAGAGGTATGCAGAAAGAGCAGAACCGATGATCAACGCGAGGGCATTTTTACCCAGGTTCGGGCCGCTGAGAAGCGTAATACCCTACACCTGCTTTAGTTTATTATCGGTGTTTTTGTCCCAGTTCTTGGAGCGCTTGCAATGAACAGTGTGTTCGTGCAGCAGCTACGCATACAGAACGGGCCGAGAGTCTTCTCCTCCTCTGTAGCAGTTGCCTTGGGCCTTCTTTTATATGCCCAAAGGGGTCACCACAGTGGCAAACTGTTGATATGTGAGGTGTAAAGTAGCTACAGGGTTATCATAGCTAACCACTGGTAGTTTCGGACAAATGCATTTAATGCACCATGAGGTGTCCATTTAGGTGTCCCTACTTTCTTGGGGATGGAAAAAGGGGCCATCCCATCAGCACCGCTTAAGCTCGCCTCCATTAGCGCCTCGCCACGCATCCAGAGATGGGACCAGAATGCCAGGCTGGTCGCTACGCTGGAGCGGTGGCACAGTGGCGGAACCTTGCCGGGGTGCGTATCTTGCCGGGCTCCGCAGGCTACCCCGGCAAGATCTTGCCAGGAGCCGAGCCTCTGGTCTTCAGTTCTCCTTATATTCTGACCCTTGGCTTGAATGTCTCTTTGATAACCTTGGATTAATCTTCAGCTGTTCCCCCGACAAGCCTTGCCGCAGGTATGGCTACAACTGCCCGTGCACAAGTATGGGGTACTAAGGGCCCAATCTTTAGTACACCGACAGGAGCCCCCGGGCCTAGGCCACACACGAGTGCGAGGCGTTGTTGGGCTAGGACCAAACAGTGCATGGGCACGCGTGGCAGGGGTTAACTGCTTGTAATTATTCCGCTCACTGCGCTTCCCCACTATGCGCATTGAATGCGCGACGTGGGAAGCGTGCGCTGAACGGCCGCGGCCGCAGCGCGCTCGTATAGGCGTATTCACATTGGGCAGTAAAAGAGGCAGCCTCGCTCCTTCCCCGTAAAAAGGAATCCGCAGAGGCGCTGCCCATTTACCCCCTCTTCTTTCCAATCTGGAATCCGCCATTACTTTCTTTCCCCCGAGCCCAGAGCAGAACTTCTCCTCATCCGCTCACCGCCTCCGCACCCGCTCTATCCTCGGCTTCCGCCTTCACAATCGCCATGCCGCCCAAGGCTAGCAAGGGCAAAGACAAGAGCAAGGAGACGAAAGCCGATGTCCCGGAGAGCGAGCTGGCAAAGATGCGGAAGAAGTACGTCGTCTTTGCTTCGATGCTCGACGCGAAAGCCTTGAAGAACCGGTACCTGTGCATGTGGGCTAGGGAGACGCAGGCTCACCCCGCGACTCGCGTGACCCCAGGTTCTTCTTCAAAAGGCGGACCAGATAAATATCCCTTCTTCGTCCTCCAGAATTCCCTGTGATGGAACACATGGACGTCGACATTGTCATCGAGGAGACTGCCAGAGATGCTGCCGGCGAAGCTAATAGGATCGCTGCTAGCGAGGCCGCCAAAGACGCCACTGTCGAGGTCAGCGAAGCTGCTGTTGAGGAAGCTGCCAAGGGATCTGCCGAGAGGGCCGGCGAGGAGACTGATGACCATACTGACGGCATTCCTGCCGCAGGAGCGCCAGGTGCTACACCGGCCACAGAGCCCCCAGCCACTGGTGAGACGATTGTCGAGGATCAACCATCGACATCCGAGGCTCCCTCATCGAGCAAATATCTCAAGGTTGGCGACAACCTATTCGTCAACTTGCCGGGGACGGCAAGTATTGGAGCGCCGACCGAAGGAGAAACTTTTGATGAAGAAATTATCACTGCTGCCTGGCTCGAGGTCGTCGATGAACCAAATGCCAGCAGCGGCAAATCTGAAGAAGATCAGCTCCTTCAGGCCATGGGCGATAATTTCCGCAAGCTCCAAGCACTCCACCGTGCTCGAAAGGGGAAGGAAGACTCCAGAGCTGCAGTTGTCGAAGCAGCCAAGGCGGATTTCCAGAAGCGCGTTGAGCAAATGTAGATCTGGTACGCCGAGGCCCTTCAGGAGTTGATTGCCAGCCGGGAACAAGTGAGCCAAAGCTGGACAGAGCTCCTCCTGAGGCAATCTGACATAGAGAAGGCGCAAGAGGAAGCTGCGCAAAGGGTTGCCGTTGAAGATGCTCTCTTGACTGAGTGTCGCATTGGGCTTGACGCTCACGAAGAAGATCTTGTTGCACGCGAGCAGGCACTTGCTGCCAAACTCCGCAGCAAGGACGAAGAAATTGAAAAGCTTGTCACGCAGCGGACCCAGGAGCTGGAGCAGAAACACAAGGAGGCGCTCGAAGCTTCAACTGCAGATCACGCCAGCAAGCTCAAGGAAACCATCGATGCCGCCGAGGCTGCAGAGGCCGCCAAGAACGAGCTGAGCAACAAAGTGAAGAAGCTAGAGGCGGATCTTGAGGAACACAGCAAGGAGCTCTCGTCGCTCAAAGGTGACAGGGAGAAAACTCTCCACAGCCTGGCGGAGATGCAAATTGCTATATCCAACAAGACCAAGAAGCTCTCTTCAGCCAACGATGCCATTGCCGATTTGAGGCTGAAACTAACCACGCTGAAAAGTCTCTTGAGGACGGCAGGGCCCACGAGAAGGCCCTGAGCAAAGATCTCCAGGATGAGAAGAACTTGCTTAACAGCGCTGCCGCCGCCCAAATTGACTATGAGAAGGGTGTGAAAATCTGGACTGATCGCCTTGTCAACACCGCGGAGAGGCTCACAGCACAACTGTCAACCATGGGCCAGGATGGCCTGCAAAACTTCAGGTATTCCTCTGAAGAAAGGATATCCTCAAGCGCCAGGCTGACCATGTTCTTCGAAAGCATCATTGATGCTCTGAAGCTGCTACAGTCCAACCGAGCGACCCAACTGGCCAATGAATCCCGCAAGCTTTGCCGGGCCGTCCTTCGCAAGGTACTCATCAAGGTGGTGCATAAGAACCCTGGCGTTGATCTCACCAACATGCTCGATCGCTTGCCGAAGGATGCAGATCTCAAGGCACTTGAGGAGCTTGTCGCGCCCATCCTTGAGAAGGTAGATTCAATCAAGAGGGTCGAAGGCCAGTGCAGGGACTAGCCGTCTTACTTTTCCTTGCCGCCACCATTCCATGTCAAAGACAATTTAGTCTTAAGTTAGAACTGTGCAACTATCGATGTAATATAACTAGCTATGATTGAATATATGCATGCTATTTCCCCTGTCTGATTTCTTTCCGTATGGTATACGCCCTACGCTAACTGGAAACTTGCTGGCGCATAACCTGCCGCGAGCGCTGGGTGCGGGACTTCAGCAGCCTGCTGGAGGTGCAGCAGCAGGCAAGACACCTTGGCGCTCTTGGTGCAGCCACTTAGACTGTTGAGCGGGCTCAAAACAAAATAAGGGCGCAACCAATTACGACAAGGGTTCCTTCGCGTGCAGGTTTTCCATACAAGGGCCGAAATCATCTAAAGAAAATAGCCTGATAGTAAAAATTGAAAAACTTGCTCAAAGTTTCACAACTTAGCTTTCTGTCGTCGTACTCCTTCCGGCAAGACATCAATTCTGAACATCGCCCATTGGTATCCATACCTTCCTCCCCCCCCCCCCCCCCGGCAAACTTGTGCGCGAAGGAACCTTCTATCCTTCGAGAAAAAGAAAGAAGAGAAAATAGAGATATGGAACCTTGGTGGTTCGTTAATGCTTACCGAGAGCAAGTGTCATACAATATCTCAGACAAGCATGCATATATATAAACATGGAAATCAACAAGAAATGTACAACACTTAAGCTTATTCAACTGCACACAGGGTCTGCGCCTGGCTTTGTACAAAGGATTATATGCCTTGCCGGCAAAACTCGTACAAAAGGAGGTTGTCGGAAGCCCCTGGCAACCGCGCCTTATGGGTATTACTTGCGAAGATGTTCGATATTCCAAGAGTTACTCACTGGAACGCCATCCTCTGTCTCCAGGCAGCCAGCGCCGGGCCTGGTGACTCGTACTACCCGATAAGGGCCTTCCCACTTTGGCGTCAACTTGTTTGAATTCTTGGCGGACTGAATCCACCGAAGAACAAGGTTGCCTTCCTCAAGACTTCGGGCATGAACTTTGCGGCTATGGTAGCGACGCAAAGCTTGCTGGTAGCATGAAGACGATCCTCCTCAAGGAGCACAGTGTCATCTTGCCGCAGTTGCTCTTGCTCAAGCTCATCATAAGTGAGCACTCGAGGTGACCCGTATCTGAGTTCCGTGGGGAGAACTGCTTCCGCTCCGTAAACCAGAGCGAAGGGTGTCTGGCCAGTAGCTCGATTTGGTGTCATTTTGATTGACCAAAGAACCGCCGGCAACTCATCAATCCAGCGCCTTCCGCACTTTTTCAGCTTGTCAAAAGTCCTGGTCTTGAGACCGCACAGCACTTCAGCATTAGCCCTCTCTGCTTGGCCGTTGCTTCTTGGGTGAGCAACAGAGGCAAAAGAGATTTTGCCGCCAAGATCCTGGACGTATTGCATGAAGGTGCGACTTGTGAATTGTGTGCCGTTGTCGGTGATGATCCTGTTGGGCACACCGAAATGGAAAACTATCCCTTTAAAGAACTTGATGGCTGATTGTGCTGTCACCTTCCTCACCGCTTCCACCTCTGGCCACTTTGTGAACTTGTCGATTGCAATGTACAAGTACTCAAAGCCCCGGTAGCACGGGGAAAAGGGCCCAGTATGTCGAGCCACCAGACCGAAAATGGCCAGGAGAGAGGGATTGTCTGAAGAGCTTGAGCTGGCTGATGCGATTTCTTTCAATGAAACTGGCACGCTTCACACTTGGTTACTAGTGCAGCTGCATCCTGGAGAGCAGTTGGTCAAAAGAAACCTTGTCGGAATGCCTTTCCGACAAGCGCTCTTGATCCTATGTGAGAGCCACATATGCCTCCATGTATCTCTGCCAACAGCTCCAGTCCATCCTCCCGAGGAATACACTTCAATTTCACACCGTTCAGTCTCTTCCTGTACAGAACGCCATCGACGAACTGGTACATGCTAGACTGACGGGCCACTTTTTTCGCTTCTTCCTGCTCCTCAGGGAGTTCTCCTGTCTGAAGAAAATGGACAATGAGCTGTGCCCAAGCTGGAGCCTGGGGCTCGACAACTAGGACTAAAGGCATCTCTTCTGCTGGGGGAACATTTGTCTCGACGGCAAGGGCCTGAGCCCCTGCTGGAGCCTGTTGTTCCCCGGCAGACTTGTCGTTGAACCCGGCGACTTCCTTGCCGGTGGCTCCCGGGAGCTCTGCCGGAAAGTACTGACTAGAATTCAACTTCCTTCTCTTTTCTTGCCTCACTGATGGCGCTACAGATGGCTGAGTTAAATGGAGCACAAAAGTTCCTGGTTCCACAGGTAACTTGAGGGCAGCGCGCTTTGACAGGTCATCAGCAATACTGTTTTCGGCACGAGGAATGTGCTTTGTTTGCAGACCGTCAAAGCGCTCTTCCATTTTTCTCACTTCATCCACATAGGCTTGCATCAATGGACTCTGGTAATCTTTGTTGACTTGCCTGACAACAAGCTGCGAATCGACTCTGATGTTGAGCTTCTTGATACCAAGGTCTGCCGCGATCCTAAGACCGGCAAGCAGGCCTTCATACTCCGCAGTGTTGTTCGTCGAGCTCTCCCGGGGAAAATGCATCTGAATTACGTACTTGGGGTGCTCTCCGGTGGGTGCGGCAAGCAGCACGCCAGCACCGGCGCCTTGCAGCGAGAAAGCCCCGTCAAAGTACATAATCCATTCTTGATATGTTTCCTTGCCGGGAAGAGTCATTTCTTGAATCTCTTCGTCTGGCGTTGGGGTCCATTCTGCAATGAACTCCGCCAAGGCTCTGCTCTGAATTGCTGAAGTACTTTCAAACTTGAGACCAAAGCTTGACAGTTCCAACGCCCACTCCACAATCCTGCCAGTTGCCTCTGGATTTCGCAAAATCCGCTGCAACGGGAAGTGAGTGACGACAGTAATCTCATGTGCTTGAAAAAAATGACGCAGCTTCCTCGAGGCCATGAGAAGGCCGAAGAGTAACTTCTGCACACCAGAGTATCTTGACCTAGCTCCCTACAAAAGAGAGCTAACAAAATAAACTGGGCGCTGCACCATCTTCCTCTTTTGAACTGATTCCTCTGACTGCGCAGATCCTGTCTTGCCGGTACCAGACCTTGCCGGGGAAGATCCCGGCGCGTCACTTGACGGTCCTGCCGCTGCCGTTGCCTCCTCGTCAACTTCTCTCTGCGCCACTAACATAGCACTAACCACTTGATTCGTTGCCGCTAGATACAACAGCAACGGCTCTTGTGGCCTAGGTGCGACTAGCGTCGGCGGAGAGGAGAGGTACCTCTTCAAATCTTGCAACGCTGCCTCCGCTTCCGGAGTCCATCTCATTGGACCTGCCTTCTTCAAAATTTTGAAAAAGGGCAAGGCGCGCTCAGCGGATTTGGAGATGAACCTGCTTAGGGCAGCAATGCAGCCGGCAAGATGACGTACATCCTTGACGCGTCTTGGTGCTTCAATCTGCTCAATAGCTTTGATCTTGTTGGGGTTCGCTTCGATCCCACGCTGAGATACAAAGAATCCGAGAAGCTTGCCGGAAGGGACGCTGAACACACACTTCTCAGGATTGAGCTTTAAATTGATCTTGCGCAGATTTGTAAATGTTTCTTCTAGATCTTGTATGAGCGTCGCTTTATCCTTGGTTTTGACCACTATGTCATCCATGTATGCTTCCATATTTCTATGTAGCTGAGGTTGAAAACCAATTTGGACCGCTCTCGCAAATGTAGAGCCAGCACTTTTCAACCCGAAAGGCATCCGTATAAAGCAATACGTACCACATGGGGTGATAAATGCGGTCTTTTCTTCATCTTCCTTTGCCATGAAGATCTGATGATATCCCGAGTAGGCATCAAGGAACGATAGTAGGTCACAACCAGCAGTGGAGTCCACAATCTGGTCGAGGCGCGGCAAGGGGAAAGGATCTTTTGGACAGGCTTTATTGATGTCTGTAGAATCAATACACGGCCTCCACTTCCCATTCGCCTTGCGCACTACAACCGGATTGGCCAACCACATTGGGTGAAGCACTCCTCTGACCAAGCCTGCCGCCTCTAGCTTCCTGATTTCTTCGGCAATGAATTCTTGCCGCTCCAAGGCTTGCTTCCTCACCTTCTGCTTGATGGGCCACGCGTGAGGACAGACAGCAAGGTGGTGCTCAATTACCTCCCTGGGAACACCGGGGATGTCAGACGATTGCCATGCAAACACATCGACATTCGCCCGGAGGAAGGCAACGAGCGCGCTTTCCTATTTGTCATCTAGGGTGGAACTTATGGTGAAAGTTCCTCCCGTTCCGTCCTCCTTGACGGGCACCTTCTTGGTCTCTGCTGGAGCAGCCTTGGACTTCTTGTTCGTGCCGGTGGTACTCTCTAGTGCGTCCTCAATGGAAGCACAGCACTCCAAAGAGGTGCGCTTGCCGGGGTTTGCGCCAGAGATCTTGCTGGTCTTCTTCTTCCCCCAGGAGTTCCAATGGCAGGAGCAGATGCGTTGACGGCAGGTGCTGTAGCTGCCTCCCGGTATAATTGGTTGGTACAGATAAGTGCATCCTTCTTGTCAGAGTGGATAGTGATGACACTTATCGGTCCGGGCATCTTCAACACATTATACGCATAGTGTGATGCCGCCATGAACTTAGCCAGCGCTAGGCGGCCAAGGATCCCATTGTATGACATAGGGATCTTGGCGACATCAAACACTACCTTCTCTGTCCTGTAGTTGAGCTCGCTACCAAATGTTACCGGTAGCGTAATCTTGCCTTTTGGTTGGGTCCTTCCTGGATTGATCCCCTGAAACGTGCCTGTTTCCTCGAGATCTTCATCAGGAATTTGCAGCTTCTTGAGCACGTCCGGCGAGATTAAGTTCAGCCCGGCCCCACCGTCAACTAGCATTTTTGTCACCTTGAGGTTGTGGATTGTTGGTGAGACCAACAAAGGCAAACACCCGACCGCAGTTGTGCGATCAGGGTAATCCTCGGCGTAAAAAATGATAGGCGTGTTGGACCACTTTAAAGGTTTCGTGCATCAAACGACGGCTCCGTTGCATTAACCTCACACACCCACTGTTTAAGTCGGCGGTGAGAAGAATGCAATGAGGTGCCCCCGTCAATACACATGGCCTCTGTGGCTTTCTGAAACTCGTGCTCACTGGATTCGTCATCTTCTTCATCATCATCGCCTCCCTCGTCCTTGTCGCGGCCTCGGGCGGGCCTCTCCTTCTGTTGCTTAGCCTTGCCGCGGCGGCCTCCTCGGGCACCATGCTTCTTGCCATATCCCTCAGCACCGTCCTAGGCCTTCTCCTTGTCTCGTCTTTCGTGCTCAGCTCTCTGCTTCTCGACAAGCTTCTCAACTTGCCTACAGTTTTGGAGATCGTGGCCCTTGGTGCGATGGATCTTGCAATACTGCTTGCCGGAGCTTTCCGACTTGTCGGCAGCCGCCAGGGCCTGGCAGGAGGCACACCCGGCAACTTCCTTGCTGGGGTCGTCAACCTTGGCCTTCTTGGCGGTGCTGGTGTTGCCGGATTCCTCGACAGCAAGCACGGCCTTGCCTCTGCGCTTCTTGTTCCACCGCTGGTCTTTCTTTAGCGGGGTTGCAGCGTCTTCATCTTCTGATTTGCCCCCTACGCCAACACCCTCGCCAGGGAGTTTCCTCCCTTCTTTAGCTCAAGCACACTTGTCAGCCAAAGCGTAAAGCTCGGCAATACTCCTGACCTTGTTCATCGCCAGCTCTTCACGCATCTTGCGGTTGCGCACGTTCTGCTGAAACGTGCTAACAACAGCGGCAGGATGAACATCTGGAATATTGTATTGCACCCGGCTAAATCTCTGGATAAACTTGCGCAGGGGTTCGCCCTCCTTTTGAGGGAGCAGATGC
Organism: Thinopyrum elongatum; assembly: GCA_011799875.1. Taxonomy (NCBI): domain Eukaryota; kingdom Viridiplantae; phylum Streptophyta; class Magnoliopsida; order Poales; family Poaceae; genus Thinopyrum; species Thinopyrum elongatum. The sequence continues at coordinate 82,194,842 of CM022297.1, read as the reverse complement.
AAATCACTCTCTTGGCCAGGAGCTTGGTGGCCTCCAACAAAGCCGCCAACAAACTGATGGCAAAGATCTGACCAAGAAGAAATGGAATTCTCTAACAAATGCATCAACCATGACCTGACGTTGGGTTTGAGCACCAATGGGAAGTAGTTGGCAAGTATCTTGTCATCTCGGCCCCCGACAGCCTACACCGCAATGGTGTAGATGCTCATGAACTCCGAGGGGTGAGTCTTGCCATCATATTTCTCCGGGACCTCTGCTTTGAACGTTCGGGAGTTGGGCCACTGGACTCGCCGCAGCTCACGGGTAAACGCTGGACAACCTACCTCATAGGGCAAGTCGCCTACGTCCCCCGGCGCAGGCTTGTCGACAGTAGGCCCTGCGCATTTATCGGACTGATGACGCGCCTCCCGTTGCCGCTCGATGGTAGTTCGAGCGTCTTCTTTGCTTCGTTCCTGAAGAATTTGACACTGATCACGGTGCATCTGCGGATCGGATGACGCCGTGGAATCGTCATCACGGCCATCAGTCCGTCGGGTTGACGACCGCTGCTGCTGTCGTGGAGGGGAGTGCATCATGGTCGCACCGCCTCTAGTTTTCTCTCCATCGGCTCGCGTCGAATCGATAGACCACTGCCGCGAGGGCCCCGCTGGCTGCGGCCCATCCTTGTTGACGAAGCCGATGAGGCTCTGGATAGTAGATCGCCACTCCTCCATCTTCTCTGGAGGAGGAGGAAAATCGAGGAGCAGCTGCGCACGTGCCAAAGCTTCTGCTGGCGTAGGCGGCGGCGACAGGTGAGAGGTGCGTGAGGTGCTCTGACTCCCAACAGTGTTAGAAGGAGCGTCGTCACAATCACGCGAATGCGCGCCACATCCACTGGCAGTTTGGCATGCATGCTGGGCCTGCGCACCTTGGGATCGATACGCAGAAGTCTTTCCATGGGGACGTTCAGAACCACCAATGCCACGGCGCTGCTCGTCACATGCGACCTGGGTAGGCCGCAATGCTTGCGCCGGTATGAGAGTCTTAGAAGGCGTCCTCCGATCTCTGGAGTTCGCTGCGCCACCCGTAGGCAGCACGGCTCCATCTCTGGATCTAGCGGCGTGCGGGTTGCCATCGCCGCTGTGAACGACGCCGCTCGCCTGGCTCGGATCACCAGAACGCCGTGGAGGCTCTAAACCTCCATCTCCTGCATCCACGCCATCACCCGTCTGAGTAGGCACGGGCAAGACGGACATAGACGGAACAACCGCTGCTGCACACTTCTTCTTGGGTGGCATGGTGACAAAGACGGTGAAGAAACTAACACGCTCATCACCGGATCAGGTTCGCGCAACCTCGATCACCCTACCTGCCGCGCCAAAGATGTCGGCGTACGACACCTATGGGATCCAAAGGACCCCTTTACGGTTCGGCAGGGAGAGAGGTATGCACAAAGAGCAGAACCGATGATCAACGCGAGGGGATTTTTACCCAGGTTCGGGCCGCTGAGAAGCATAATACCCTACTCCTGCTTTAGTTTATTATCGGTGTTTTCGTCCCAGTTCTTGGAGCGCTTGCAATGAACAGTGTGTTCGTGCAACAGCTACGCATGCAGAACGGGCTGAGAGTCTTCTCCTCCTCTGTAGCAGTTGCCTTGGGCCTCCTTTTATATGCTCAATGGGGTCACCACAGTGGCAAACTGTTGATATGTGAGGTGTAAAGTAGCTACAGGGTTATCATACCTAACCACTGGCGGTTTAGGAAAAATGCATTTAATGCACCATGAGGTGTCCATTTAGGTGTCCCTACTTTCTTGGGGATGGAAAAAGGGGCCATCCCATCAGCACCGCTTAAGCTCGCCTCCACTAGCACTTCGCCACGCATCCAGAGATGGGACCAGAAAGCCAGGCTGGTCGCTGCGCTGGAGCGGTGGAACAGTGGCGGAACCTTGCTGGGGTGCGGATCTTGCCGGGCTCTGCAGGCTACCCCGGCAAGATCTTGCCGGGAGCCGAGCCTCTGGTCTTCAGTTCTCCTTATCTTCTGACCCTTGGCTTGAATGTCTCTTTGATAACCTTGGATTAATCTTCAGCTGTTCCCCCGACAAGCCTTGCCGCAGGTATGGCTACAACTGCCCGTGCGCAAGTATGGGGTACTAAGGGCCAAATCTTTAGTACACCGACATGGGCCGACCATAATGGGCCGTCGTTAATCGACCGTATTTGATGACGCTATGAAAACGGCCCAACGGATTAACGCGCCACAAACGGGCCGACTTTAACCACGGGCTGAATTTGGCCCACAACCAGAACAGGCCAGTAACGGACCGTAAGTAAACGAATGCTGCAAATCAGCCCAAGAATAAATGGGCCCTGAGAAGGCCGAAAGATAACACGGGCTGGAAATGGCCCAATGGAATAATGGGCCATTAATAGGTATAAAGCGATACACTGTTCATTACAGGCCAATTTCACCACGGGCCGTTAATGGGCCAAGAGTTACAAAGGGCCTCATATGGGCCGAAAGACGTCATGGGCCATACATGGGCCAAAAGTTACAACGGGCTAGAATCATATTGGACGGCCCAGATGACGCTACTAGGCCTAGTTCGGACAGGCCGTAACAGGCCGTGAGTTAGCGGCTGTAAATGGGCTATATGCGAACAGGCCGTTAACATGCTTTCCGTGGGCCAGCCCGCTACCTTTTGACCAAGTCAAACGGGCCGGCATTTTCACTGGAATGGGCCTTTGTTGGGCCATGCCACGTGTTGACGTATCATAGGCGCCTCCGGTCCATTGTGTGGATGACATCTGTCCCAACGGTGAGCCGACACGTGGTTCCTCTGGCCATTGAAAATATTACACATGGAAAATCCCCATTGGTCCGGGCTGTTAACGGGTTATCGGATTCAAACCGGAACCCGATAGCTTAACGGCGACCCATTATGGTAGATGCCACGTGTCGGTTACCCTTGACGCAAGCACTTCCATAATGCGCCATTTATCGTCATGGAAGTGGACACTTCTACGACAGCACAGGTATGACTATCTTGATTCTGTCATAAAATCGTCATGGATGTACATGCATGACAGAAAACGTGACCTACTGTGACAAACACGTATCATCACAGAAGTGTATTTTTTTTGTAGTGATGCCACCCTTCAGCCACTAGTTTTCCTCCAAGGCTTGCGCTAGTTGAGTCCTTAAATTCTCAATTTTCTCGGCTTGTCGTTTATTTTCCACCTTGAGCTCATTTTTCTCTTCATGACTTCGTGTCAACACGCGTTTACCAGCCTCAAGCTCTTTGCGTAACTCGTTTGCGGCCTCCGCGGCTGCATGACGAAAACAGTGTGAACACATAAAATACACCATATACCCTTCCCTGAGTTGGGAGGCGGTTCTTCTCACTTACTGGACTTATCGCTGCTGGCTTCTCGAGCCGCATCCAGTTCGGCCTTGGTGTCAACCAACTATTTCCGGCTAGCCTCAAGCTCCTCGGCTAGTTTTCTGCTTTGCTCTCTTGCGGCCTACAAACTCACATCATTAGAAATCCTTAACTCGGCCATCCCGCCCAAATTCAGGCTTGGGGGCTAGTTAGTTAGGAACTTGCTTTAAAGCTATATACCTTCACCTTGGCGACAAGTAGACCGGCAATCCCATCAAGACCTGTCCAGGCTGCTCCAAGGTATGCGTCTACCGAATTAAAAGCATTAAACTCCTGTTCGGTAAAGGCAGTATGGCGCAAAGTCTTCCTCCGGCGGCGATGGTTCATTACGCTCTCGACTTCGGAATTAGTGACCGAAACATCGTCGGAGTCCGCCGGAGGCACGCCAACTGCCGCGTATTTGGAGGGGGCTCTGACCCGTGCCGAAGATAGGGGACCGGAGTTGCGGTTTGTCGCATCCGGGAGGTCTTCGGATTGACATAGAGACACACGTCTTCTGCAAAGTTGAGCAGGCTTTAATAAATAAGTGACGAAGGCGATCCTCACCGCAATTCTAAAACATGTTACCTCTGGGCAGAGGGGGTAGGTGCGTCTGCCTCGGCGGAACCCTTCCGTTTAGATCTCCCGTCAAGGGTCGAAGCTGGCGTTGTTCGCGCTCCTCCCGAGGCATTTTTACGTGTAGTGCGGTGACCCTTGGGAATAGAAGTCAGCATGTGGGGGTAGCATGAGACGAGCGTCCTGTCCGGGAGGGGTTCTTCTTTTTTGCTTACTGAGGAAGAGGGAAGAGCCCCGGGGTGATCGGCTATTACAGCCACCTTGGCACCGTCAAGGCCCTCCTGATAGAACACCCCATCTTCAAAGTCAATTGATGTTTCTGGATCGTCGTGATACCCCGGATCGCCGTCCCGAGAGTGACTCTCTGGTTGAGGAGGAGGACAGCTAATGGATGCAACCTGACGCCTCCACCCCTGTTTATATGACGACCGTTAAGAATTCAGCGTAATCTACAGACTCAAAGTAATGGGTCATGACTTACCCAGTCCGCCGGATTGTATCTGAAGCAGCCTTCTCGAATACTCATGCGGGCGAACTCTGCTTCATCTCCCTTGAAGAGATCGGCTAGTATTTTGGCCAGGGCCGCCTTGTTATCCGGCCCTTGCCGCTGGTGACGTGTCACGTCTTTGGTCCTGTTATAACACCATAAAGGGTGACCCCGCTGTTGGAGGGGTTGCACGCATCGGGTAATGGCGATGACCATAACTTCGATCATGGTCAACTTGCAGCTAGTGTGCAGGCTGATCTTGGCCGACAGTGCACGCACTTCTTCGCTGTTCTATTGGGAAGGGCCTCTAGGCCGCCAGTTGTACCACTTTATAGGCAGATCATTTAAATATTTGGGTAGCCCTTGCCGAATTGGGTCGGTGAGGGGAACGTCTTCGATATAAAACCACTCCGAAGTCCATCCTTCGGGATCTTTCTGTGGGGTCCCAATTGGGTACCCTATCCCCGCTATCCGCCATACTTCGACGCCGCCTACTTCAAATATAGATCCCTCCCGGAGGCGGGGGACAAGACAGAAATACTTCCTCCACGAGTCAAAGTGGGGCTCGCAACTTAGAAATATCTTGCACAAGGTCACAAAGCCAGAAATGTGCAATATTGACCCCGGGGTGAGGTTGTGGAGTTGGATCCCATAGAACTCTAATAGACCCTGTAGGAAAGGATGAATGGGAAAGCCCAAACCTCTTAGGAGGAAGGGCACGAGACACACCCTCTCCTCCTTGTTTGGGGCGGGGGAATTCTTGGCTCGGGCACGACCATCGATGGAAATGAGACCGGCGCGGACTGGAACCAGATCGGCCAAGGGGAGGAAGCGCTGCGTCTGCAGGTGACTCAGCTGGATATGCGAGACCGAGCAGCTCAACCAATCACCTGGGAGCGGGCCGTGAGGGCGCGAGGAAGAACCTGGGGTGTCGGCCATGGCTTTGGGGAATTTTTTCTGTGTCGTTCTTGGTGAAGGGGAAGATAACTGTTCTCAACGCCTTTGGATCTATAAATAAGCGTTTTATCGTGAAGCCGCAAGGACGGGTGTGTGAAAAGACGGCTTTGGGCCGCACGCCCTCTGGAAAGGTGTGCGAAGCCCTTGCCCCGAGGGACGACATTAAACTCTGATGGTCCCACCTCGATCTCGCGATGTCTTTGGATCCTTGACTCTTGAGACTGTCCGGACCCAAGTGCATTAGAGCGACTCGTGGATAATGTTCGGCGACATTAATGCGGCTTCAAACGGAATGAAGGAACTCGTCTCGCAAACCGGTGATGTGAAGATTCTAGAAGACGATCCTCAGCGTTGGAGGCAAGTTCGGGGGTTACTGAGGGAGTCATGGACTAAGGGGTCCTCGGGGCGACGGCCCATTGTACATGGGCCGGACTGGTTGAGCCGTGTGGTGACCGGAGACCTGTGAAGCCATGGTGTGCCCTCCAAGTTAAGGGTGGACGAGATCTCTTTCCCTCTTGCTGTAATCTATCTTCGGTAACCCTAACCCTGTCGGTGTCTATATAAACCGAGGGTTGTAGTCATTAGGGTTAGAGCTATATTCATCACCTCATAGCCTTAGGGTTTAGCTCATGCTGATCTCGAGGTAGATCTACCCTGTACACTCCATCATATATTCAATACAATCAAGCAGGACGTAGGGTTTTACCTCTTCGAGAGGTCCCGAACCTGGGTAAACACTGTGTTCGTCATCCCCTGTTACCCATTGATCCTAGATCCATAGCTCGGGACCCCCTACCCCGAGGTCTTCCGGTTTTGACACCGACACCATACATAAGTATTTGCAGTCCTCGAAGAAGGGAACGCTGGCTTGGCATGCATTGTCCATCTTTTCTTCACAATTCTTTTTGGAAATGTGTGTACACCAAGATTATCCAGAACACAAAATATATGTGTGCATGGGTAATCCTTACTTTCCAACTTTCTACATTTACAAGTTGCAGCATCTAGTCTTGCTCCTCTGAATAGACAAGTCACGTGATATCTAAAATTCACAGACTTAGCATCCAAGCCTTGTGCATCCAACTTTTTTCCATCCAACTCCTCACCATCCTTGCCTTCCAAGTCATTGGGATCCTTACCATCCAGGTTTCTTGCATCCAAGTCCACACCATCCTTACCTTCCAAGTCATTGGGATGCTTACCATCCAAGTTTTTTGCATGCAAGTCCTTGTTGGACATATGCCCTAGAGGCAATCATGTATGATGATATTTCCTATCTGTTTATGAATAAAGATAGTCCTTGGACATTATCAATGATGTGTATCAGCAAGTACGTGACTTGTTTGTGGGACAATGCATTGTATCATAACTGTCCTACATGGTCCCTAGTCGAAAGGGTTGTGGGGACGCGCAGCCAACTAGACTAGCATATGACACGGTGGATGCCTCGATCTCACTAGCCATGGAGCATTGGATGCTAACCAGATAATATGGACTCAGAAGGATCTGATCGGATTCGATGTAGTCTGACCCGAGTCAAGATAAGGTCCGAGTCGGACAGACCGGACTTTGAGACGCAGCGATATGTCATATGTGAGTCTCTAGTACAACATACGTTCTATGTCCTAAGACCTGAGCTGCCACATGTACTCGGGATGGTGACAGATATGCTTTGGGCCGACCAAATGCTACTCTGTGACTGGGTAGTTACAAAAGTAGGTTTCGGGCTTGTCCAGACCCATGTTGCGAGACATGGTCAAGCAACATGGGAATTGCCCCTCCAATCAGGGAGATATATCTAGGCCCCTCATGTGATCCGACCAAGATAATCATGGCCATGCGATAGGGATTATGAGATAATACGGTTTGTTGTCGGCGTCACTGGAACAAGAAAGAGGTCGGGCTAGCACAAGAATGACAGACTCGCCTTGAGACCGACAACATATATCGTGTGGCAAAGGGAACAGAAGTGTGATGTAGAGGTTCGCCAAACCAGCTTCATCAAACACTTGGAGTCGACACACTTTGCTAGAGCCCACTGCCGACTAGCCGAGCCGGATGTGATCCGACTCGCGACCAAGTGAATGAGAACCTAAGGGGTCGCGCGCTTAAGGGAAGGAACCTAAGAGGCCGTATCCGACTCCATGAGTCAGGTGTGATCCTACTCAGACTCAGAACCAGGCCGAACAGACTTTGGGCTTTAGGATCCGCATGAGGCCCAAGTATTGAGCCCATGGCAGATGCATATATAAAGTGGAGGTGCGGCACACTTATTTGATCGACCGCTTCAGCGCTGTCACTAGGATTTGCATTTGTTGCGAATAGCCACCTCCACTCGCTGACGACTGTGTGATCGGACCTAGCAGTTTGCCGCACGTGTTCCTCCTACACGCGCGGATACCGTTAGAGGAGGTGCACTTGCATTGCTCCGGCAAACCAGTACATGGAATCCGACGACCGGCTGTTCGAGGGAGATTGGACAAGGAGGAGATGATCCACACGGATGCGCTGCCCCAACTCTACTTCCACTGCATGGCACTGCACCTCTAGTGGTAACGATCTGTGATCCATTCCCGTAGCATGTTCCTGGTTGTTCTGCGCGTAGGAAAATTTAATTTGTAGTCGACACACCCTACCATAGAAACCAACATTCCTCACTATCCTTACATTGCAATTCTCTAGCATCCTTGGCATATGGGACTTTATCATATGGGACTTTGTGCAAAACTCCATACTTGACCAAACCATTACACCCCGCCCGGTCTGCGACCTCCCAATGTGTTCCTTTGGCAATCTGACGCTTTACCTTTGGAAACATCACAGGAGTATAAATATAAGAGGCAGCAATCTCCAGAGGGTGTACACTAAGCTTAGTGAAAGGCATCGTATGTGACACTGCTGCGTCTCATGCTGCTTCATTCTTATGCATTATGGATACACAGTGCTCAACATGTTGTGACAAATCAACCAAGTTATATCTTCCTGTTCAGGTGCACATGAAGCCTTGAGTTGAGAGACTCACTCCTCTGATTACTCATCATGCCTAGGAAATATCTACCCTTTGTGTACACTGCAGCCCATTTGTGTCTCATCATGTACATCTTATTAACCCATGACGACCTCTTCCCCGTTGGCTTTATTTTGAACCAAACCTTATAAGCCTCCCATTCTTTCGCAAGCACATCAACATCCCAATGACGGTAAATGAATTTCCTAAATTCCTCCAGCTTTTTCTTCCAGAGGTGCATCACCATATTCTACTTGATATGCCACGTGCACAAATGATGATCTATTCTGGTCGAGACAGTAGCCATTGCTTTAGCCATCAAACTGCCCCCGTCGGTGATTGCTGAAATGGGTGGCGTCTAGGACATTGCCTCCAAAAATACATGAAGAAGCCACTGGTATGATGCAACTATCTCGTCTGACACTAGACCGACCCCAAACAAAACTGTGATGCGGTGATGGTTCAGACCAACAAATGGGACAAACGGAATCCTGTACTTGTTAGACCGATATGTACTGTTGAACACCACGACACCACCAAAGGCAACATAGTCAATTCGGGATTGTGAATCAGCCCAGAATATGTTCCTCAAATGGCCTTCACTATCTGTTGTGTATTTGAAAAAGAATTCCGGGTCTGCTTTTTTCTGTGCTCTCATATAGGTCAGCATATATCTAGCATCACTACCTTCTATCTTGCGCTTCTTCTGGATTGAAACATGGTTATATAGGTCCCGATCTATAAATCCAAGCTTATCGGGACCTCCGGCATTCTTCTCCATTATATTTAGAATCTGATGTGTTCGTAGTCCACCGATAGCATACTCGATGACATCGGCCTTTTGCGCGTCAGTCATTCTACAATGAGCCGATAAGTAGGGAGTCAGGTCGGTAGGGACAAACAGATGGTTATGCTTGTCCACAAAATTCTTGACGAACCAGATTCCACTTCTATCTTATATCTCAACCTGAAAAAGAGTGGGGCACCCACACCGAGAAATACCCCGGTGTTCTTTTTCTTTCAACTCTGTTAAAGTGCTTAAGGGCCTGCCATCCTTGTTTGCAGCACTTTTATGTCCTTCTGTATGCATTTTGTTTCGAACCCCTATACTTCAGATCATCCTTTCTAACAACAAAACCTTTTTTTCTCGCATAGCCTATGTAGAACATGTAGGCTTCTTCCTCGGTCCTGAAAGTCTTCTTCACAATCTCCAAGTATTCCATATACTCATTCAGGTCTGTATGTACGGCTGTACCACCCATGCCTTTATCATCAATTCCTTTCCATTGCATGCATACATCATCCATGTCTTTACCATCCATGTCTATGCCATCCTTGACTACATCCTCATTATACTTATCATCCATGCACATACCATCCATTCCTTTGGGGTCCATGCCTACGAAAACATTGTCCTTATCATCCATGTCTTTGCCTTCCTTGCCTCTATCACCCATGTCCTTGTCATCCTTGCCTAAATCACCCAAGTTTTCGCCATCATTGCCTTTATCATCCATCTTGTTATGCTGCCAACGAAAATAGATAGTCAATGTTACTGATGGGTAGCATACAAAATAATTATGCACTACCCTGCTTAAACAATTGATTTAATTTTTCATATCAGATTCATATACCTAACTAGTCCTTCCGAAGCTCTAAGTAAGTATGAAATATGCCCTAACTAAGTCCAAAAATATTTGATTGATTATACTTGCTGTAACTGAACATTTGATTGCTTATGTCTATGATGTAAGGTTATCACATAATGCTTCATGTATGCAGGTTTGGACAAATTCATTACTGTAATCGCCCACGAATCCTTCAAATGCCCTGATAAATCCACCCTTGTAGATCAAGTATCTCCTAACTTAATCCAAAATAACTGAAAACTCCATTCAAAATTATCTCCTAACTAAATACAAAATAACTCCAAACTCAATTCAAAAATATCTCCTAACTAAATCCAGAATAACTTTCTTTGAATCCAAATTTGCTGACATCTTTCTCATGCCACATAACCCTAAGCAAGTCCTCCAATATGTCCTAAATAAATCTAAATTACTTCCTTTCAATCAAAATCTATCAACAACTTCCTCATGATGGGGAACGAAGCATGAAAATAAAAAAAAATCCTACGAAACACCCAAGATCCAATCTAGGAGATGTATAGCAACAACAGGGGAGTGGTGTCTACATACCCTTGTAGATCGAAAGCATAAACGATCTAGAGATCCTGGTTGGCATAGTCGTATTCGCGTCGCGATCCAATCCGATCCAAGTACCACACGTGTGGCACCTCCGAGTTAACACACGTACGGCTCGGTGGCGTCATCTCCTTCTTGATCCAGCAAGTGAGGGAGAGGAGATAGATGAGATCTGAACCAACACGATGGTGTGGTGGTGGTGGTGGTGGTGGTGGTGGTAGCGGAACTCCGGCAGGGCTTCGCCAATTGTTGATGGAACATGGAGAAGGAGTAACGGGAGGGACACGGTGCAAGCACGGAAGGGCTAGCTGCCCCCTGCACGTCCCCACTATATATAGGGGTGAGAGAGGGGCGTGGCAGCCCTATCCCCCCTCCCAAGGCAGGGGGCGGCGGCCAAGGGGGAAGGAGTGCCCTCCAAGCCAAGCGGAGGTCGTCCCCCTTAGGGTTTCCCTTCCCCATGCGCATGGGCCTTGTAGGGGCTGGTGCCCCTGGCCCATTAAGGCCAGGGCGCCCCCCTACAGCCCATTCTACTGTATGGGACATGGTGGAACCCTCCGATGACTTCCGGACCCCTCTGGAACCTTCCGGTGGCTTCCTAGTACAATACCGAAAAAACCAGACTTTTTCCTGGAACCCCGACAACAACTTTTCATATATAAATCATTACCTCCGGACCATTCTGGAGCTCCTCGTGACATCCCGAATCCCATCCGGGACTCCGAAAAACTTTTGGATTTTCCACTATTAATATCTCAATACTATGTACCCTAGCGCTACCGAACATTAAGCGTGCGACCCTACGGGTTCAGAACATGCAGACATGACCGAGACTCCTCTCCGGTCAATAACCAATAGCGGGACCTGGATGCCCATATTGGTTCCTACATATTCAACGAAGATCTTTATCGGTTGAACCACGATGTCCAGGATTCAGTCAATCCCGTATGCAATTCCCTTTGTCCGGCGATATGTTACTTGTCCGAGATTCGATCATCGGTGTCCCCATAACTAGTTCAATCTCATTACCGACAAGTCTCTTTACTCGTTTTGTAATACAAGATCCCGTGAATAAACTCATTACTCACATGAAGCTTCTTATGATGTTGTATTACCGGGAGGGCCCAGAGATATCTCTCCATCACACGGAGCAAGAAATCCCAGTCTTGATCCATGCAACCCAACAGACACCTTCGGAGATACCTGTAGAGCACCTTTATGATCACCCAGTTACGAAGTGACGTTTGATAACACACAAGGCATTCCTCCGGTATTCGGGAGTTTTCAAATATTTCAGACTTGTGTTTCATTAAGTAAATATACCCATATTTACTCAAATGAGCTGTGAAGGTAAGAAAATAATGATATGCACCGCGTGCTTCAACACTTATCAGACCGCATACATCAGTATGTATTATTTCCAATAAGTCACTAGCCCGCTCCATTGTTCCAGAGAACGGACTTTTAGTCATCTTGCCCATAAGGCATGGTTCACATGTTTCAAGTGATTCATAATCAAGAGATTCCAAAAGTCCATCAGCATGGAGTTTCTTCATGCACTTTACACCAATATGACCTAACCGGTAGTGCCACAAGTATGTGGTACTATCATCATTAACCTTGTATCTTTTGGTATCAATATTATGAATATGTGTATCACTACGATCGAGATTCAACAAGAATAAACCATTCACAAGGGGTGCATGACCATAAAAGATATTACTCAAATGAACAGAGTAACCATTATTCTTTGACTTAAATGAATAACCGTCTTGCAATAAACAATATCCAGATATATTGTTTTATGCTCAACGTAGGCACCAAATAACCATTATTTAGGTTTAATACTATTCCTGAAGGTATTATGAGCGTGCCGATGGTGATCATATCAACTTTGGAGACACATCCAACACTCATCGTCACCTCGCCCTCAGCTAGTCATCGTTACTCCGCAGTTCCTGCTTCGAGTTACTAATATTAGCAACTGAATCGGTATCAAATATCCAGATGCTACTACGAGCACTAGTGTGGTACACATCAATAACATGTATATCAAATATACCTACGTTGACGTTGCCATCCTTCTTATCTGTCAAGTACTTGGGGCAGTTCCACTTCCAGTGACCATTCCCCTTGCAGTAGAAGAACTCAGTCTCAGGTTTGGGTCCAGCCTTGGGTTTCTTCATGGGAGTGGCAACTATCTTGCCATTCTTCTTGAAGTTCCCTTTCTTTCCCTTGCCCTTCTTGAAACTCGTGGTCTTATTGACCATCAACACTTGATGATCTTTCTTGATATCTACCTCCATGGCCTTAAGCATCGCGAAGAGCTCAGGGATCGTCTTTTCCATCCCTTGCATGTTATAGTTCATCACAAAGCCTTTGTAGCTTGGTGGCAGTGACTGAAGAACTCTGTCAATCACTACTTCATCCAGAAGATTAACTCCCAACTGATTCAAGCGGTTGTAGTATGCAGATATTCTGAGTACATGGTCACTAACGGAGCTGTTCTCCTCCATCTTGTAGCTAAAGAACTTGTCAGATGTGCCATACCTCTCACCCGGACATGAGCCTGAAATACCATTTTAGCTCCTGGAACATCTCATATGCTCCATGGTGCTCAAAACATCTTTGGAGCCCTGGTTCTAAGCCGTAAAGCATGGCGCACTGAACTATTGTATAGTCATCATTCCTGGTGTACCAGACGTTCATAGCATCCAGGTTTGCGGAAGCGGGTGGCACACCTAGCGGTGTTTCGAGGACATAAGCCTTCTATGCAGCAGTGAGGATAATCCTCAAGTTACGGACCCAGTCTGCATAGTTGCTTCCATCATCTTTCAACTTAGCTTTCTCTAGGAACGCATTAAAATTCAGGGAGCTACAACGCAAGCTATTGATCTACAACATCATTTGCAAAGACAATTTAGATTATGTTCATGATAATTAGTTCAGTTAATCAAATTACTAGTGAACTCCCACTTAAATCAACATCCCTCAAGTTGTCTAAGTGTTCACACGATCCATATCAACCAATCCATGTCCGATCATCACATGAGATGGGGTGGTCATCAACGGTGAACATCTCCATGTTGATCATATCTACTATATGAATCATGTTTGACCTTTTGGTACTCCTTGTTCCGAGGCCATGTCTGTACATGCTAGGCTCGTCAAGTTTAACCTAAGTATTCCGCATGTGTAAAACTAGCTTACACCCATTGTATGTGAACGTAGAGTCTATCACACCCGATCATCACGAGGTGCTTCAGAACGACAAACTTTTGCAATGGTGCACACTTAGGAAGGACACACTTATCTTGAAGTTAAGTGAAGGGATCATCTTATAATGCTACCGTGGTAATAAGCAAAATAAGATGCATAAAAGATAAACATCACATGCAATCAAAATATGTGACATGATATGGCCATTATCATCTTATGATTTTGATCTCCATCTCCAAAGCACCGGCATGATCTCCATCATCACTGGCATGACACCATGATCTCCATCATCATCATCTCCGTCATCATGTCATCACATGGTTGTCTCCCCAACTATTGCTAATGCATAGCGATAAAGTAAAGCAAATTACATGGCGTTATTTGTTGAGACGCAGGTCATACAATAAATTAAAGACAACCATATGGCTCATGTCGGTTGCTGTACTCATCGACTTACAAGTCGTGAACCTATTACAAAACATGATCATGTCATACATCAACATATATCACATCACGTTTCGGCCATACCACATCACAACATGCCCTGCAAAAACAAGTTAGACGTCCTCTACTTTGTTGTTACAATTTTACGTGGCTGCTAGGACAAACTATAAGAACCGTTCTTATCTACACAAAACCACAACGGTGATATACAAGTTACCTTTTAACCTTCTACAAGGACTGCCCTCATCAAATCAGATCCAACTAAAGTGGGAGAGACAGACACCCACAAAGCCACTTTATGCAATACAAGTTGCATGTAAAACAGTGGAACCGGTCTCATGTCCGTGGACATGTAAGGTTGGTCCGAGCCGCTTCATCCCACAATACCGCTGAATCCAAATAAGACAAGGGAAGTGAGCAATTTGAACATCAACGCCCACAACTTCTTTGTGTTCTACTTGTGCATATACATCTACGCATAGACCTAGCTCATTATGCCACTGATGGGGAACGAAGCATGAAAATAAAAAAATCCTATGAAACACCAAACATCCAATCTACGATATGTATAGAAACAAGAGGGGAGTGGTGTCTACATACCCTTGTAGACCGAAAGCATTAACGATCTAGAGATCGTGGTTGGCGTAGTCATACTCGTGTCGCCATCCAATCCGATCCAAGCACCTCACGTGTGACACCTCCGAGTTTAGCACACATACAGCTCGGCGGTGTCCTTTCCTTCTTGATCCACAGAGTGAATGAGAGGAGATAGATGAGATCTGAACAAACACGACGGCGTGGTGGTGGTGGTGGCGGCGGAACTCCGGCAGGGCTTCACCAAGCGCTGACGGAACATGGAGGAGTAACGGGAGGGAGATGTGGCAAGCACGGAAGGGCTAGCTGCCCCCTACGCCTCCCCACTATATATAGAGGTGAGGGAGGGACGTGGAAGCCCCATCCCCCCTCCAAAGGTAGGGGCGACGGCTAAGGGGGGAGGAGTGCCCTCCAAGCCAAGTGGAGGCCTTCCCCTTAGGGTTTCCCCTTCCCCATCCGCATGGGCCTTTTAGGGGCTGGTGTCCCTAGCCCATTAAGACCAGGGCGCCCCCCTACAGCCCATGCTACTGTATGGGACGTGGTGGAACCCTCCGAGGACTTTCGGACCCCTTCGGATCCCTCTGGATCCTTCCGGTGGCTTCCCGGTACAATACCGAAAAACCCGGACATTTTCCGAAACCCCGACAACAACTTTCCATATATAAACCATTACCTACAGACCATTCCGTAGCTCCTCATGACATCCCGGATCCCATCCGGGACTCTGAACAACCTTCAAATTTTCCACTCTTAATATCTCAATACTACCCTAGCGCTACCGAACATTAAGCATGCGACCCTACGGGTTTGGAACATGCAGACATGACCGAGACTCCTCTCCTGTCAATAACCAATAGCGGGACCTGGATGCCCATATTGGTTTCTACATATTCAACGAAGATCTTTATCGGTTGAACCATGATGTCAAGGATTCAATAAATCCTGTATGCAATTCCCTTTGTCCGGCGATATGTTACTTGTCCGAGATTTGATCATCGGTATCCCCATACCTAGTTCAATCTCGTTACCGACAAGTCTACTTACTCGTTTCTTAATACAAGATCCTGTCACTAAACTCATTAGTCACCTAAAACTTCTTATGATGTTGTATTACCGAGAGGGCCCAGAGATATCTCTCCGTCACACGGAGCGACAAATCCCAGTCTCGATCCATGCAACCCAACAGACACCTTCGAAGATGCCTGTAGAGCACGCTTGTGATCACCCAGTTACGAAGTGACGTTTGATAGCATACAAGGTATTCCTCCGGTATCCGGGAGTGGCATAATTTCATGGTCCAAGGAACTGATACTTTACATGAAGAAAGCTATAGCAAATATTTAAACGATCTGATGCTAAGCTTACGGTTGGGTGAGTCCATCACATCATTCTCCTAATGATGTGATCTCGTTATCAAATGACAACTCATGTCTATGGTTAGGAATCCTTAACCATCTTTGATGAACGAGCTAGTCTGGTAGAGGCTTACTAGTGACACGGTGTAGTTTATGTATTCACACATGTATTTAAGTTTCCAGTCAATACAATTCTAGCATGAATAATAAACATTTATCATGAACGGGAAATATGATAATAAACATTTTATTATTGGCTCTAGGGCATATTTTCAACACCTCAAACCCTAAACCTCATATCACATATCCTAAACCCTAATCAAATCGGACCCTATTGGTACTATGCAGAAGGGACCAGACAGGATTAGAGATGGCTAGGCACTTACAGCTGAGAGGTCGCTGTGAAGATTCAGCGCGATAAACTTGATGCACGGCGATGAGGATGATATGGCCTCGTGTCGGGGAAGGGGGCGTCGAATCGGGGAAGGAGGGGATTAGGGGCTCCTCGGAAGATCTGGCGCCGCATAACCCGAGGGAGGTCACGTGCGATGAAGGGGGGAGTAGGAGGAGGAGGAGGGAGTGCCACGGCGAGTGCGCGCGGCAGCGGTCGGCGGCAATCGAGGGCGGCAATGTGTTCGCCAGAGACTAGGGCTCGAGAGGAGATGACAAACCACTCGAACCCATATTCAAATGACCACGCACGATGATGTGGTGTTATAATTAAGTGCAATTTTAATGCAATTAACTTAATTGAAAATTTTAGGATGGGAATACCCCTGAACTTAATTGGGCCAATTAAAGTTAAACATTTTTTTAGGTCAAAAATACCCTTGGGTTTTAAAAAGGCCCATTTAGTCTCATCCGTTAGATCGCCATATAATACACGTGCTCTGATGTATTATAATGCACCATAAAATTTCCCATCAAAAATCCTTTGTAACGTCACCGTCCTTGACATCCGCACCACGGAATACCGTGACAGGATGGTATACGGGAGTACCACAGTGCCACCATTCGAGTTTCACCGAGAACTCCGGGAGTACCACAGTGCCACCATTCGAGCCGCACCAAGAACTCACGGAGGTCCTCTTGCAGTCCAAAATGCGGTTGGCCTGGAGATAGAGGTCGGCGAGGTGACCTTCCCAGCAAATAGGTTGATGCTTGCTGCCTGGTCTCCTGTTTTCAAGGCAAAATTGATGCCAACAAAGATATGCGTCAAATGACTTGACGCCGATGTGTTCAAGGCCCTGCTCCACTTCAACTACACCGGCACGCTGCCGCAAGAGATGGAGGAGCAAGAGACGTTGGCGAACATGGCGAAGCCGCTGCTTGTGGCGGCAGACAGGTACAAGTTGGAGCTGATTTGTGAGGAGGCATTGTGCAGGCTTCCATGCAGTTCCTCGCTGACTTCTCATTCTAGTCTAGACGCATGCAACTGTCATGAAGTAGATCACCTTCCCTTATTATAGTTCGCAATTTAAGTCGCACTATTTGAGAACATATGTTCTGCATGAACCTTGTTTGTACGTATTTGTTTGTGTACTTATAGCGGGAAATAGCAAGCAATTAGCGTCATTTTTTATTTAGCGTTAAAAGTGCACAGTTTAGCGGAGGGCCCTTGAAGACCTATAGTGATACTACTATAACGAAGCTATAGTGGGCTATTTAAATCATTGGATCTATGTACGTTAGGGCAACTCCAATGCACCGACGCAAACGGACGCGGATTTTGTCTGTTTGGGTTCGCATTTTGGCCTTTTCCGGTCCGTCCGTGTTTGGGTTGGTAGTGTGCCCAACGCGTGGATGCATTTTCGTCCATGCGACCATATTTTTACTCTTTTGCGTATATATCAAAAACTTTGCCTAAAGTTCACGTAATTCAACCAAATATAAACATCATACTTTCATAAACCAAATAAAATCTCATAGTTTATAAACCAAATAAAATTTAAATTGTTAGAAATACATTTGAAAGAAAAACTAGCCCATATATCTGTTGGTTGCCAAGATGAGCCCACATATTCTCAACCAAATCATCCTGTAGTCGAATGTGAGTTCCCAATCATGCATTTAATGATGAAATTTGGTGAACTGTGCAAACATTGCCGCTCCTCCATGCTCAGACACAACATTTTCCCCCTGAAATTGAAACCCCTGATGAGAGATTTCATCCTCACGCTCATCCTCCCACAACTTCTTAGTGCTCCAAGTTCTAGTAGAATACTGAATGTTGCCCCATCAAGATTGAGGAAAGCACTCTCCACATCGTTTCTAGCACTCTCTTGTACTTCAGCAAATCGGGTTGGAGATTGTGTTGACAATTGTAGTCCACTAGGATAGATACCATCAGCTAGGTAGTATCCTTTGTTTTAGTGGTGGCCATTGATCTCAACATTGAACTCTAGGTAATTGCCTTCTTCAAGCCTTGCAAAGACCGGAGAGCGCTGAAGCATGTTGATGTCATTGTGAGAGCCGGCCATGCCGAAAAGGGAGTGCCAACTCCAGAGATCTTGTGAAGCCACAGCCTCAAGTATGACAGTGCATGCTTTCAATTGACCCCTAAAGTACCCTGCCAAGTAGATGGGTAGTTCTTCCACTCCCAGTGCATATAATCTATGCTACCAAGCATCCCCGGAAAGCCCCTATCGGCATTGATCGCCAACAATTGGGTTGTATCTACAGAAATTGGTTCTCTCAAGTACTCTGGGCCAAATACTGCTACCATAGCCTTGCAGAAGCTATACATGGATTCTAGGCATGTGGATTTGCTCATCTGGACATACTCATCAATAAGATTACCGGGTATTTCATATGCAAGCATCGAATAGCTTCAGTGCATTTCTGATAAGAGGAGAAGCCAACCTTTCTCAGGGCATCCTCCTTGTATTCGAAATAATTATCACAAGCGACCACCCACTCCCGGATACAATTGAACACATGTCTAGCTATACGGAAGCGGCGGCGGAATAGGTTTTGTTTGAAGAGTGGGTCAGCCGACTCGAAGTAGTCCTTCAAGAGTAGGCAATGGCCGCTCTCTCTGTTGTGATTCAATGCTAGGGTATGCCCTCGGATCGACCCCCTAAACATCGGCCACTGCCTACTAACGTGGTCATGGACGACCAAAGCCGCAACCACAATGTCCTCATCGTTGGACAAGGAATCATCTGAATCGAAAATGAAGTTGTTGAAAAAGTGCTCATCATCACTACCATTTGTACCTTGCAGGCGAAACGTCGAACACCTTGGGGTGTGGAGCTAGAAGCCAGCCAGTGAAGAGCCCAACGTCTCCCCCAGATCAGGCAGCAAGCCTATCGGCTTAGAGGCGACCGTGGCGACGACCAGCAAGTGAGGACGCCGAGCGTGGAGCTTTGCGGGCAGCAGCGGAGGTGGCGTGGTCATGGGGGTGCTATGATGGCGGCGAAAACAGTCCACCAATGTCGGCAAGAGCGGCTGTGTGCGGCGAGCTGCAGGGGAGGTTGGTGGCTCGGGGCGGCGGCCTGGCAGCGTCCAACCGGCCGGAACTAGGAACGACCATGAGGGCGGGGTGGCCAGGTGTGTTGGCTCTTGATGGGAGGTGGGAATGGCCAATGTGCCACTGACTGGTGGGGCAGAGGGAGCATAAGGGCGGGCATCGCGCACGTCCGCTCCTTCTTCACGCCGACACAAACCCGGCTCAAATTTGAGCCTGAAATAGGTCAAGCGCGGAAAAAAGCGGACACTCTTCTGTTTGGGTCAGCGTGTTGGGCCGCAATTTGTGTTCGTTTGGAACCAAACAAACACGCGCGGACAGTCCGTGTGGCGCGTTGGAGTTGCCCTTAGGAAAGTGTTGATTTGCAAGGAAGGAAAGAGTGGACAGAAAAAGTTCGGTCGACTTGGATACGTTAGGGAAAAGATCAACAAATAGAAAAAAACAGATGACGAGTGGGCTTGTGTTAAGGGACGTGCTACGCGTCGGCCGGTGCATCTTTTTAAAAGATCTGTCAGGTTGCGGGCCGTCAGATCGGCATAACTTTGTGGATAAGCGTTGTGCTACTTTTGCAACAGAGGTCGTGTTGCAAGTTCCCTTTTGCAACAGAAGTCTTGTTGCAAAACTATTTGCAACAGAGGTTGTGCTACAGTTTTTTTTTAAATACGTCTTGTTGTATTTTTTTGTCTCCCTTTTTTTGCAATAGGTGTTGTTGCGGAAGAAACTTTTGCAACATATATGATGTTTCAGAAAATAAATAAAATAAAGATGTAGTTAGAATAGTTTGGTGTGGAAGCCACACATGGGACACGCATCACGCGCTATAGGCGGTGAACGCAATGTGCCGGATCAGCCGGCTGTTCCCAAGCTTTTACCTTTGTGTTAAACAAATTGATTTGGTTTTTAGTGGAAGGGTAAAAATACAAGCATGGAGGGGTTGTGGGAGATGGAGATGTACACGTTGTGGTTGGCTAGAGCTCAATTTGTACGGTGTACCATGTGTTCCTGTCCGAGTAGGTCTTTATCTATGTGGGCATGTGATCGAGTTGCAAGGAAAAGATTCATGGGTGATTCACTTTTCTTTTTTCCGCTCAAAGAAAGAAAAAGCGACCTTGCTGCCAGGAGTCTCCTACGCTGCCACCCTCCGGCGGCTCACGTCTGCTGCCGGCCTCGATCGTCGGTGGTGAGGGGGGTCGCCGGATTCACGCGTGTGGATTGTTTTTTTTTACTCTCGTAGTTTAGATTTTTAGGTTGTTCACCGTCTTGCCTTCAGCGGCGGCGATGGCGGTGCTGAATAAGGTTTCTTCAGATCCTACTCCGATGAGCCGATCGGTTCTATGGTTGGGAATGGATTTGGAAATCAGTCTGTTCAAGCCAGAATGGCGTGGCGGCGGCGACATCCTCGTGGTGGACCTGTATCCTCGGGCTCCGTCATTGCGACGGCGTTTACTCCAGCGCCGGCGCGAAGCTTGGGAGGTAGTCCATGAGCGGATGCAGATTGTGGTCTGCATCGGCGGTATCTGGAAGATGGTGGAACATGTGCAGGGTTCGTGTTTCATGGATGGCAGGTGTGTTTTTCTCCTCCGGTGTCTTAGTCGTGTGGGGGTGCCAGATTTGGAGTTCGATGGCGTGTCCAGGGTGGTGCCCCGGTCTGATTCGTTCAACGGTAATGGTTTCGCTTTTGGTGAGCCTTCGAGCTCGGGTGTGAGGGTGATTCGTCATTTTTTCCTTTGGTGGCTACTATGGTGGTCCCAGAGGCTTGTGACGGGCGTTGGTGTCAAGTTCAGAGATTTCTTTGGTCTTGATTGTAATTTTACTTCTTGGCTATTGTTCCTTTGTGCAAAGGCTAGAGTTTTGCTGTCTTTTTAGTTTTGCTAGGTCGGTTTGTACGTGGCTTGTACTATGATACTTATGATATAAATGAGACACATATTACCATGAAAAAAAAGAGTAGGTCTTTATCTTAACAAACAGTATTTGGGTCACACGTCACGTTCGAGTCAGTTCTCTCGTCATTGGATTTGTGCACCCATATAGACGTGATATTGTATGACCCGGAGATTGATCAAGCTCATTAGAAAAACAAAGAGGAAAAAAAGGCACGATACCAATCGTCTCCTCGATGGATCGATCCGATGAGATGATGTCGATGCCGGCGCTTGTGTCATTCCCTCCGGGCTACCGGCCGACACAATCTCTTCACCAGCACCCTTGTCATGAGGCCAGTGACTGGCTCCTACCTGTTCAGGATCAAGTAGTTCAAGCGCATCCAGAAGATGGTTGCCAACGACACGGCGCTCCAATCACCCATGTTCCGCGTTGGTGGCCATGACTGGCGCATCAAGTGCTACCCGAACGGCCAAGAGGGATACGAAGGCTTCATCTCACTTAAGCTTGGGCAGTTCAGCCATGACACCGGCGACGTCACGGCAGATTTCCACATGAGCATCCTCGACCACAATGGGAAGCCGTCGTGGATAGGCGGTGAGATCCAGTTACCGGAAGAAACTGATGGTGAGACCCAAGGCGACGCGCAGAACTTCTTGAGCGATGATGATAGACTCATATCGTGGGGCTGGGAAAAATTCATGAAGGTTGAAGACCTGGACGAAGAGGAGCACCTCAAAGACGGATGCCTCCGCATCCTCTGCGACGTCATCGTCCTTGACATGAGCATCACTAACTACTGTGACGTGATGGCATCCACGAGTACCATGGTTCCCCCGTCTGAGCTGCACCTAGAACCCATGGAGGTCCTCTCGGCGTCCAAAGAGTCGGCTGACCTGGAGATAGAGGTCTTGAAATATGGGGTTGGCTTTAGGCCCATCTAACAATTTCAAAAAAATCTGTAATGGCTCATGTAGGTGTCATGACAAGGGGTGGTGGGAAGTTTAGTTCCACCTTGCTAGTTGGAGAGGAGTTAGACCACCTTATAAGGGTTTCTCTTCCACATGCTATTGGAGCTTGAGAAGAGAAGAGGCCCTCGCGCGCTCCTCCCCCGCCGCGCCGCGCCGCGGGTTGCAGGAACGATCCGAGCTCATATCTATGTGCTTATTTTTGCCTGTCAGGAACAGAGAGTGGTTGACAGGTGGACCACGATTTGAGACGTCAGATCATGGGCTATTATCGACTCTGGCATGGGCTGAGCCCACGTCTCTCCACGCGGCTGTGCATATATATGTGTGAGCCGTCACGCCAAACAGATTGCATCTCTGCCTCCACGCCCACTATCGTTCCTTTGCTGCTGCTGCCACCGACAACTCCATCCCGTCTACCACATACACGGTCGATGGGAGAGTAGGTCTCCAAAACCCCGCCTCTCCGGATCTTGTACGGGAGAGGGGCGATAAGGTTTTTGCGAAGCGACCACGCGACTGCACGCCTTCGATCCACTACTTCCTTTATGTCCGCGTCATCTTCATCATCACCATGTCCACCGACGCTGAACGTGCCACCGCCGAGAAGATCGAAGCCGCCAAGAAGGCCACTGAGGACGTTGTTGTTGCCACTACTGCCAGGGCTTCTGCCTGGCCTATCGGAAGGTATAACTTGTTTATCTCGCTCCTGTTTATTTTTTTCTTAGCAGTACTAGCTATGTGCGTAGATGTTTCTACTATATGTGTAGTACATGCTTGGTTGGTTCATAATCAGTATGTCAGTAACTTTCTCAATGCCATGATCGTAATTATTTCTTGGATAAAATTAATCGAAAAATTTCCTATATATTCAACAATCAAAAAACCTACTCTATGTAGGCATTTTTCGGCTAGTGGTTTTGCCGCAGCACTAAAACCGGATAAGTTTACCGGTACATATTTTAAGTGTTGGCAGACTAACACCACCCTATGGCTCATGGCTATGAACGTGTTCTGGGTCGTCGGTGTCCCTTCCACTGGAATGATTGCTCCAGAACAGAAGAAGGCATTCACGGAAGCCACCGTCCTATTTCTCGGAGCAGTTCTTAGTGTGGTTGGAGATAAGTTGGTCGACGCATATTTACATGTGCATGTTGCCAAGTACTTGTGGGAGGCGCTCGAATCTAAATTTGGGACCACTGATGCTGGGAGCGAGATGTATGTTATAGAGCAGTTCCACAATTACTAGATGGTCGAGAACCGTCCTGTATTGGAGCAGGCTCATGAGATAATATGCATCGCTAAGGAGCTTCAGCTTCTGAAGTGCGATTTACCGGGCAAGTTTGTCGCGAGATGTATAATCACAAAGCTCCCTAATTCATGGAGAAACTTTGCTACCACTCTGAAAAATTAGAGGCGTGAGTTCTCAGTAGAGGATGTCATCGGCCATCTGAGTGTTGATAAGAATTCGAGGGCAAAGGAGTCGCACGGAAAAGGGGCCGAAGGAACTTCTGTCGCCAACATGGTGCACCAGAGGAACTTCAACTCCCACAAGCCCAAGCGAAAAACCGGTGACCAACAGAATACCGACTTTAAGAAGAAGGGTAAGAAGACCTTCAGGAAGAACAAGAAGAGAGATGGCTGGTTCACTTGTGGTTTAGATGAACATTGGGCCAACAAGTGCCCAAACAAGTACAAGAAGACAGCGCAGGACTCCATGTCCGTCAACATGATTGTGGGCAACAATGAGAATGGTGCATATGGGTACGGTAATTTATTTACTCTTTTTTCAGTGTTTCAGTCCACCGATTGGTGGGTGGACACAGGTGCAGGTGTTCATGTGTGTGCTGACATTTCATTGTTTTCTTCTTACCAGGTCACAGGCCGCGGGTCCGTATTGATGGGGAATGCCGCGAGTACTTCTGTTCATGGTGTTGGTACGGTCAATCTGAAGTTTATTTCAGGAAGAATCGTGCAGCTGATGAACATGCAGCATGTCCCCGCCATCAAGAAGAACCTCGTTAGTGGCTCCCTTCTATGTAGAGAAGGGTTTAAGTTGGCCTTCGAGTCTAATAAATTAGTTGTTACTAAATATGGACTATTCGTTTGAAAAGGTTATGAGAGCGGAGGGATGTTCCGCCTTTCCCTCGTAGATTTTTGTAATAAAGTCGTGAACCATATTCATTCGAGTGTTAATGAATCTGAAGTTTGGCATTCAAGGTCTTTGTTACATTAGTTTCAATGCTATGACACAGCTAGCTAAGTTGAATTAAATCCCGAGTTTCACTTTAACCAAAGGTTCTAAGTTCCTTTCATGTGTGCAAGCTAAGCAACCTCGCAAGCCTCACAAGGCTGCGGAGGAGAGACACTTGGCACCATTAGAACTCATACATTCTAATCTTTGTGAGATGAACGGTGTGTTGACTAAATGTGGAAAGAAATGCTTCATGACATTGATAGATAATTCCACTAGATATTGCTATGTGTATCTATCAAATACTAAAGATGAGGCTCTACACTACTTCAAAATCTATAAGGCAGAAGTTGAGAATCAACTTGAAAAGAAAATTAAACAAGTCTGATCAGATCATGGTGGAGACTACTTCTCGTGTGAGTTTGATTCTTTTTGTGCAGAACATGGCATTATTCATGAGAGGACGCCTCCCTATTCACCCACTCAAACGGGGTTGCCAACTAAAAAAATTGTACTCTAACTGATTTGGTTAACGCCATGTTAGATACATCGGATTTATCCAAGGCATGGTGGGGGGACACTATACTGACGACATGTCATGTCCTGAATAAAGTTCCAACAAAAGATAATGAGATCACTCCCTATGATAAATGGGCGAAGAGAAGGACAACACTCTCGTACTTGCGTACTTGGGACTGTTTGGCGAAGTCAATGTATCGATCCCCAAAAAGCGTAAGCTTGGACCAAAGACTGTGGACTGCGTTAATTTGGGCTATGCTAACAATAGTGTTGGCTATAGATTTCTAGTAGTGAAATCAGAGGTACCTGGCCAGAAGGTTGGTACAATTATGGAGTCTAAGGATGCTACATTCTTCGAGGATATTTTTCCTATGAGGGATTGTGCAAATCACTTCTAGACAGGAATCTAAGGAGACTCCTGAGCCTGCCATTCCTATGGCATATTATGAACAAACACATGATGAAAATACTGAGGAGATTGACGAGGAAACCCTTGGTAGGGGCAAGAGACAAAGGATTGCAAAGACCTTTGGTGATGATTTCTTCGTGTACCTCGTGGATGACACTCCCACTTCTATTTCAGAAGCGTATGCCTCTCCAAAAGCAGACTACTGGAAGGATGCGGTCCGTAGCAAGATAGACTCCATCATGGATAACGGGACATGGGAGATCACTGAACGTCCCTATGGTTGCAAACCATTGGGATGTAAGTGGGTGTTCAAAAAGAATCTTAGGCCTGATGGTATGATTGAAATGTACAAGGCTAAGCTTGTGGCCAAGGGCTATGACCATAAAGAAGAGGAAGATTTCTTTCATACTTAATTCACCTGTGGCCAGACTGACCACCATTCGAGTATTACTCTCGTTGGTGGCCTCGCATGGTCTTATCGTCCACCAGATGGATGTTAAGACATCTTCCCTGAATGAAGAGCTAGATGAGGAAATCTACATGCAACAACCAGATGATTTTGTGATAGATTGTCAGGAAGGAAAAGTGTGTAGGTTTCTGAAATATTTATATGGCCTGAAACAAGCACATAAGCAATGGCATGACAAGTTTAACATAACTCTGACATATCTTGGCTTCGTTGTTAATGAAGCTGACAAATGTGTATACTATCGCCATGGTGGGGGCGAAGGAGTTATACTGTGCTTGTATGTTGATGACATACTGATATTCGGAACCAACCTCAAAGTCATTGAGGAGGTCAAGTCGTTTCTATCTCAGAACTTTGAGCTGAAAGACCTTGGTGTGGCTGATGTTATCTTGAACATCAAGCTACTGAGAGATAATGAGGGTGGGATTACACTTCTGCAATCCATTATGTTGAGAAGGTGTTGAGTCGTTTTGGATATTCGGACTGCAAACCATCTCAAACACCATATTATCCTAGTGTGTTGATTCAAAAGTTCGAAGGCACAGCTAAGGATCAATTGAGATACTCTCAAATTATTGGTTCACTCATGTACCTAGCGAGCACAACGAGGCCTGACATCGCGTTTGGTGTAAGCAAACTGAGCCGGCTTGTTTACAAGCCGTATGATGTACATTGGCATGCTATTGAAAGAGTTATGCCCTGTCTGAAAGGTACTATGAACTATGGACTTCACTATACCGGATACCCGTCGATACTTCAAGGGTATAGTGATGCAAATTGGATCTCTGATGCTGATGAGATCTAGGCCATAACTGGGTATATGGTTACTCTTGGAGGTGGCGCTGTTTCCTGGAAGTCTTGCAAGGAAACAATCTTAACGAGATCGACAATGGAAGCAGAATTAACAGCGTTAGACACATTTGGTGTCAAAGGAGGATGGCTTCGAGATCTTTTGGTGAACTTGCCATTTGTTGAGAAGCCGGTTCCGGCTATCCTTATGAACTGTGAAAATCAGACTGTTATCACCAAGGTGAAGAGTTCAAAGGACAACATGAAGTCCAACAAACACATAAGAATGAGACTAAAAGCTGTCAGAAAATTAAGAAACTCTGGAGTGATAGCGTTGGACTATGTCCAAACGGCTAAGAATCTGGCAGGTCCCTTTACGAAAGGTCTATCACGTGTTGTGATAGATAATGCATCGAGGGAGATGGGTATGAGACCCACATGAGTTGTCATGGTGGTAACCCAACCTATGTGATCGGAGATCCCGTGAAGTAGGACCTGGGAAAACAAGCCAGTGGTGAACTGAGGAGAGTAACTATACTAACCCACTCCATTGAAGATGCAATACTCTCGATACTGTATGGTAGGATGACTATTGTCTTAATGTGTTCAAAAGCTTATGTAAGTAAGATGCTATCCTACAGAGCGATATTTAGAGGAACACACCTATATGAGCGTGACTGCTGGTCACAGTCTATGATATTGGGGTGATCTCTAGTAAGTTCATGAATAGGCCAGGAGTGTGACTTATATGCTCCACCCGAGGGATCATCCTTCAGCAGCCTAGTACTAGTAAGACATGTGGTGAAGCTTCTTTATGCCAAACTGACAATTCAAGGCATAGTCCATTGTTCAGTTGTGATGGAGTGTAGCTATTTGCTCTACGTGAATTTCAACCTTAACATGTCTTCACTGAAACACTGGTATATCGAAACAACAATTGGAGTAGAGGACACAATGGGCCCTCGAGATCTAGTGGGGGATTGTTGAAATATGGCGTGGGCTTTAGGCCCATCTAACAATTTCAGAAAAAACTCTAAGTGCCCATTTAGGTGTCATGACAAGGGGTGGTGGGAAGTTTTGTCCCACCTTGCTAGTTGGAGAGGAGCTGGACCTCCTTATAAGGGTTTCTCTTTCACGTGCTATAGGAGCTTGAGAACAGAAGAGGCCCTCACGCGCTCCTCCTCCCCCGCCCGCCTCGCAATGCCTCGCCTCACCACACCATGATACGTTGCGGGTTGCGGGAATGAGCCGAGCCGAGCTCACATCTATGCGCTTATTTTTGCCGTTCAAGAACGGAGAGTCATTGACAGGTGGACAACGATCTAAGACGTTAGATCGTGGGCTGTTATTGACTCTGACGTGGGCTAAGACCACGTCTCTCCATGCAGATGCGCATATATATGTGTGAGGCGTCTCCCAACCTGTAACACCCCCAGTGGTTAGCCACAGTAATCCCTTTTTGATAATGCCAAGTCAGCATGATTAACAGTGCCAAATTCTCATTTGCATCATGTTGCATTTCAACCCCCAACTCAAAATTCAAATTAAAACTAAAGTAGAAAATAAAAGTTGCTCAAATCAGAAACTAAATTGTTCATTAAATAGCAAGTAAATCAAAGACAATTCTAAAATTGAAACCAACATTATTGGAATTGGGTAAGTGACTCAAACATCCTCAAACAGTGACTAAAGACAATATTTATTAACATTTTATTTAATCTAAATTAAATATGAAATTGTGTTTTGCCCAAACTAGTTTTTGGAGTTAGGGTATAATGCACTGCTGATTTTGGGCTAGGTCACTTATTTAGTAAAAATCATTTTGTGGCCTAACTTTTTACAAAACAGAAAAGGAAAAAAATAAAACAAAAGATAAAAGCGAAAGTTAAAATAAAAAGAAAAACAGAACCCCCACCCCCCCAACTGGGCCGTGGCCCAGCTGCCGCCAGGCCAGCCCACCTCTCCTCCCCTTTATCCCCCCCCCTCCCGACCAAACCCCAACCCTAGCTCAGTTCCCCACACCCCAGCCCGATCCACATCCCCCCCCCCCCCCAGATTACTATACAGAACTGGATCAGGATCGAGGAGGAGGAGCTCGAGCTCCCCCGCGCCGGACTCTAGGCGCGTCCGACCCCGCCGGCCATCGCCGCACGGCGCCCGCCCTGACCACCACACCGCGTCGCCCCACCCCGTCGCCACCGGCGCCGCCCTGCCTCGCCCTCTCCCTCGCCGGCTTCCCCACGCCCGCTGCCCTCCCTGTCCGGCTCTCGATGAGCCTCGCTTGCCTCCTCGCGCCGCCTCTGTCCACCGCCCGCCGTCGCAATCCCCTTCCGCCCCGCCCGCGGTCACCGCCGCGCCGGGCCGCGCTCGCCGCGCCTGGCCGCGTGCCATCCTGCGCCGGTGCGCGCACTGCGCCCGCCACGGCCACCCCGCCTTGCCGCGGCAGAACACCCCCACCTCACCGCCAACCGGCCTGGCCGCGCCCCCTTCGGCCGCCGCCTGCCCTCCCCGCTCGCCCGTTCAGCCGCGCCAGCCCCCGGCCCGCGCCTGCCGGCCGGCCACTACCACGGCCGCGTAGTGCGCCCCCTGGGCCGCGCGCGCCCATTTCCCCCCTGGCTCAGCCACTGACCAGTGGGGCCCTCCCCCAGGAAAAATTAGAAGAAAAAAATGTAAAACGAAAATAATAATAATAAAATTAATAATTAATTAGTTAATTAATTAATTAAGTTAATTAACTCTGATTAATTAGTTAGTTTAATTAAGCAGTAATTAAGTTAACTAAACCCTAATTAAACCTAACAGAGTATGGCAGGTGGGACCCACTGGTCCTGACGTCATGCTGATGTCAGCAAACACTGTTCTGGATAATGTTGAATTTAAATAAATAATTAATTCCAGAAAATTAATAAAAACTTTAGAAAATCATATAAAATAATCCGTAGCTCAAATCAAAATACTTTGTACAAGAAAGTTGCTCAGAACGACAAGACGAATCCGAATACGCGGTCCGTTCGACCGCCACACGTCCCTAACTATCCGAACATGGAACTGTTCCCCTCCGGTCATCTGTCTGACAAATGTCCGGAACTGGGAAAATATTCCCGGATGGATTCCCCTTCCTCGGTGACGTGCAGCCATACGTTAGCACACACCCGGCACTGCGTTAGATCACCTCTGTCACCGCGTATTGCCATGTTATGCTTTGTGCTGCACTTGTTCGCTGTGTATTTATACTGTTTCCTCCCCCTCTTCTCTCTCGTTAGACCCCGACGTCGTCCCCGAGACCGACGCAACTCAGGAACCCGAAGACACCGTTGACAACCTTGCCCTTGCCGCCGAGCAACCAGGCAAGCCCCCCCCCCTGAGCATATCGATATCGCCCATTCTATTTCTCATGCTTGCATTAGAACTGCTGCTGCTGCTACTTTACCTATTCTGATGCATAGCCTGTTTATTGTAACCTGCTGTTGATAATTACCTGCATATCCTAAACTGCTTAGTATAGGCTGGGTAGAGACCTATCAGTGACCCCACTTATCCCGATTGCCCCGCTGGATAATCCGAAGACCCGATCAACGGGATTGAAGACCAGGCCCCGACACCGCACATCACCCCCCCTTAGTTGTAACGACACTGCAGCGTTACTATCGAGTGTCGAGGGTGAAACCTCTTGTAGCACTTCTGATGTTAACTCTGTAGAGTAGCTATTCGGTCGTGGTCATCGAGGGTGATTCCTCCTTCACCGCTTCCGATAACGACACCGTCGTGCAACACATCAAGTGTGAACCCAGTGAGGGTGATTCCTCCGAGTTCACCTTGACGGATACATCGAGTAGGAATCCAACGAGGGTGATACCTCGGATTCCCCTGATGTTATGGACACACGGATACTTGGACTTTACACTGTTACTTGGATAGGTGGGTCGACCCTGAGGGGTACCCGCGTGCGCCTGAGAGGCAAGTGTTGTGAAGACGGGTGCCTGTATGGTGCCCGAGTGATGAATACGAGGCGCGGCCGGGCATTCTTAACCCTTGCAGCAAGTCCTCGAGACGGGGCGACGGGGTCACATCTTTCATGAGTCTCTGCTCGTTACCGCAAGCCCTAGTCCAATAACGATTTGGATATTTGATCCGAGCAGACCTCTGGTCTGATAGCACTAACCATCACGTGGGCATAGAATGGGTGTTCTGCATCGTATGCATCAGCCGAAAGCTCTGTCAGACGTCTAGTTCAGCACTGCGGCCGGCTTGGGCCAGCACCATCCTGAGGGGTGGAGCCTGGTTCGCCCGGTACGCAACGACCCGGAGGGCGAGGGGCGAAGGCCAAGACCCCCTTGCGCTTAGGATGTAGACCGACGGGGACCTCTCTGCTGAGCTGTAGGTAGGGTTGCGGTGTGTCATTTGGCCGAGGGCGGGCATGACCCAGGAAAGTGTGTCCGGCCGGAGTTAATCGAGCGTGTTGTGTAAGTTGGTGCACCCCTGCAGGGAAGAACACTTCTATCGATAGCCGGTCCTACGGTAAAGGACACTCGGAGTTGTATCCCGATCGGTACAGCTAGAACTTGAGATGAGACCTGGATATGAGGCTCTAGGATTGCTTCTCACAGGGAGTCGAGAAGGGATCTCAGGACGAGGTTGATGACTGTATGGCTCTGGGATTGCTTTCTCGCAAGGAGTCGAGAAAGGATCTCTGGGTGAGGTTGAGACTTAATGATACTGCTACATTATATGGTACTGTCTATACTCTTCTAATGCTGCAAGACCGCTGAAGATGCTAGTCTTCGATAGGACTAGGCCTCCTCTCTATTCTGGCATTTCTGCAGCCCAGTCCACATATACAGCCTCCCTTTGAAAATGTTGCATTTGTAGTGTAGATCCTTGCTTGCTGAGTACTTCTGAGTACTCACGGTTGCATTGTTTTTCTTTTCCCCCCGAATCAGTTTGTCGTGACCAGAGGACGGAGCCCCCTGAGACAGATGCCCCGTCGATCGATTACTACTACTACCCCGAGGATGGATGCTGCTACGAGTTAACTGACGACCAGGAGTAGGATCGGAGGGTCCCAGGCAGGAGGCCTACACCTTTCGATCGTAGTGTTTTATTTTGCCCCGCCTTTCTAAAGGCCTTTCTGTTTCTATTTTAATATATGTACTCAGATATCTGATGCTTCCACTGACGCTTGTTCGCAAGCTTATGTATTCGAGCCCTCGAGGCCCCTGGCTTGTAATATAAAGCTTGTATGACTTTATTTATGTTTTAGAGTTGTGTTGTGATATCTTCCCATGAGTCCTTAGGCTTGATCGTGTGCATTTGCGTGTATGATTAGTGCACGATTGAGCCGGGGGTGTCACAAGTTGGTATCAGAGCCAGGTTTCGATCCTGGGACCTGTGGGTTATGGACCAGAAGAGGCAGGAGTTCCGCAAACTCTCACAGGGCACAATGACTGTGGATGAATATCAGAGGAAATTTCTTGAATTGTCCCGCTATGCTGAAGATGACGTCGACACTGACACTTGCAAGCAGGAGAAATTCTGTGAAGGGCTACGTACTGATATAAAACTTGCACTTGTTGTCCATGATTTCACAGATTTCGCAACGCTTGTCAGCAAATCTTTCCAAGTTGAAACAGCTCTGACTAAGTACCAGGAGTCGCTCAAGCGTACTCGAGATGTCGGCTCGTCTTCCGGTTGACCTACTCAGAAATGCCGAGTCTGGATCCCACACAATATTCATCATCGACCTGCTCCAACACCAAGGCCGTCTTACGTTGCACCTCGACTGCCTCCGCCGCCAAGACAGCTAACGATCCAGGGTGGACAGACCAATGCCGTAGCTCCGCTCCATAATGATGGTTTATGCCGCAAGTGTGGACAGCCAGGGCATCGTGCTTTCAACTGTCCTCAGAGTCAGCCGCAAAATTCATCAAGTTGTTCTGTTGACCATAAAAAGGGCCGTCGAAATCACCCTAGCAGAAATCGTAATGCCAGACCACCTGATAGTCAGCTTGTTCATGTTAACCATGTCAAGACCGAAGAAGCTCGACAGGACACCAACATTGTGATGGGCACCCTTCTAGTGAATTCAATCCCAGCTTCAGTCCTCTTTGATTCTGGAGCATCGCACTCCTTCATGTCCGAAAGTTTTGCACGAAGTCATGATATACCTTTCGAGGAGATGTGCACCCCTTTGGTAATTCAGTCACCCGGGGCTAGTTGGCAAACTACCAGGGTAAGCCACGGTAACCACATTGTGATCGGAGGATTGATGTTCCCCGTTTCACTCATTGCTCTCAAGACCTCCAACATAGACATTATTCTGGGTATGGACTGGTTGAAGCCTTATAAAGCTTTGATTGACTGTGCCACTGAATCAGTCCAGCTCACTCACCCTTCTGGCCAGAAAGTACAATACTCAGCTCGAATAGCTCAGGATGCTGAGACTCAAATATATGTTCTGAATGCATTGAACGCTTCACCTCTTGAAGGCATCGAGAACATTCCAGTTGTTCGTGATTTTCAAGATGTATTTCCAGAAGAACTTCCAGGAATACCGCCTGCTAGAGCTGTTGAGTTTGTCATCGACTTGAAACCTGGCACAACTCCTATTGCGAAGCGTCCTTATAATATGCCTCCGCATCATCTTCTCGAGCTTAAGGAAGAAATCGACACGTCGCTTAAGAAAGGTTTCATCCGCCCCAGTTCCTCTGCTTGGGGAGCACCTTCACTCTCCGTTAAGAAGAAAGATGGAACTAACCGATTGGTTCAGGATTATCGGCCCATTAACCAAGCCACAATCCAGAACAAGTATCCGCTTCCCAGAATCAACGATCTGTATGATCAACTTGCTGGTTCCTCAGTATTCTCTAAGCTTGATTTGAGATTGGGTTATCATCAGATCCATGTTCGTGAAGAGGATATTCCCAAGACTGCATTTGTTACTCGTTATGGATCCTACGAGTACACTGTCATGTCATTTGGCTTAACAAATGCTCCAGCCACATTCTCCCATCTAATGAATTACATCTTCATGGATTACCTCGACAAGTTCGTCATGGTTTATCTAGATGATATTCTGGTATATTCGAAGAATAAGGAAGAACATGCTGAACACCTCCGTCTTGTACTGGAAAGGCTCCGAGAACACCAGTTGTATGCCAAATACTCCAAATGTGAATTTTGGCTTTCTGAAGTAACCTACCTTGGTCATGTGATTTCGAAAGATGGCATTGCTGTTAACCCAGAACGAGTTCAGGCTATTCTTGACTGGACTCCTCCGAAGAACGTCAAGCAAGTAAGAAGTTTTCTTGGCCTTGCAAGCTATTGCCGTCGATTTGTGGAGAACTTTTCTAAGATTGCTAAGCCTTTGACTGATCTGCTTCACAAGGGCGTTAAATTTGAATGGACAGAAAAATGTCAGGAAAGTTTCCAGACACTCAAAGACAAGCTGACATCTGCCCCAGTACTATCTCCTCCAGATACCCGCAAAGACTTCGTGATTTATTGTGACGCATCCCGTGAAGGATTAGGCTGTGTCCTAATGCAAGAGCGTAAAGTGATTGCTTATGGCTCTCGTCAGTTGCGCCCACATGAAGAGAATTATCCGGTACATGATCTAGAAGTAGCTGCTGTGATCTATGCATTGCAGTTGTGGCGACATTACCTTCTCGGTAATCGTTGCGAGATCTACACGGATCATAAAAGCCTGAAGTACTTGTTCACTCAGCCATCTCTAAACCTCCGTCAGCAAAGATGGATGGAGGCCATTGCGGACTATGGTTTGGGTATTTCTTATACCCCTGGCAAGGCTAACGTGATGGCTGATGCCTTAAGCCGCAAGTCCTATTGCGACAACCTCATGGTTAGGCGAGCTCAACCTCGTCTTTTTGAAGAACTGTGCAAGCTGAATCTGCGTATTGTCCCACAGGGTTCTCTTAATAACCTTGTGATACAACCAGATCTTGAGAAAGCTGTTAAGAATGCACAAGCTAAGGATGCTGAAGTTGATCTGATGAAGAAATACCTTCACCTTGTAAAGTACAGGGATTTCTCGCTGTCTGAAGATGGAACCTTGTATTTCAGAAACCGCATTGTCGTACCTCGCTTCGAGCTTATGACCGACAAGGTCATGAAGGAGGCACATGATACCCCGCTGTCTATTCATTCGGGTAGCACCAAGATGTATCATGATCTCCGTCAAAGGTACTGGTGGTCTAGAATGAAGCAGGATATTGCTCGATATGTTGTTGAATGTGATGTGTGCCGTTGCGTTAAGGCAGAACATCAGAAGCCTGCTGGAATTCTGCAACCACTTCCTATTCCTCTATGGAAATGGGATAAGGTTCAGATGGATGTCGTTACAGGACTTCGCAGGTCACAGAAGGGTCACGATGCTATTCTTGTCGTCGTCGACCAACTCTCTAAAGTTGCACACTTTCTGCCCGTCAAGGAGACGATCACTGCTAATCAGTTAGCAGAATTCTATATCTCCAGAATTGTTTCCCTCCATGGTATTCCGAAGGAGATCAGTTTAGACCGTGGTGGCCTTTTCACTTCCAAGTTTTGGGAAAGTTTCCAAGAAGCTATGGGAACTCATATTACCTGGAGTTCAGCTTGTCATCCCCAATCCCAAGGCCAAGTTGAGCGAGTCAATCAAGTGCTTGAAGATATGCTTCGGGCTAGTGTTATTTCTTTCGGTAAGAAGTGGGAAGAATCTCTTCCATATGCCGAGTTCTCTTATAACAAGAGCTATCAAGCCTGTTTGAAAATGGCCCCCTTCGAAGTACTCTATGGACATAAGTGTCGAACCCCTCTGAATTGGTCGGAAACTGGGGAACGACCGCTCGTGGGTCCGGATATTATCCAACACGCCGAAGAACAAGTTCGTATTGTCCGGGAAAATCTCAAGGCGGCTCAGGACCGCCAGAAGAGCAACTGTGATAGTAAACGATGGGGTTTGACTTATCAACCTGGTGATCAGGCTTATTTGCGGGTCACTCCTATGAAGGGCACTCACCGTTTCAGAATCAAGGGCAAACTAGCTCCACGCTACATTGGTCATTTCCGCATTATTGCTAGACGTGGTCAGGTGGCATATAAACTGGAATTGCCGCCGCAATTCTCTCATATCCACGATGTATTCCATGTGTCGCAACATCGTAAATGCTTCAAGGAATCTCCGCACCGTGCAGTGGATCACGAGGTGCTCGAATTGCAAGATGACCTATCTTATAACGAGCATCCTCGATGAAGCTGAACGTCGGACCCGTCAGAAGGTTACCAAGTTCTTCAAAGTGCAGTGGTCAAATCATACTGAAGATGAAGCCACTTGGGAACACGAGGATAATCTTCGTGCGGAATACCCCGAACTTTTTCCTTCTACCTCTTAATTCTCGGGACGAGAATTCTTATTAGTGGAGGAGATTTGTAACACCCCAAGTGGTTAGCCACAGTAATCCCTTTTTGATAATGCCAAGTCAGCATGATTAACAGTGCCAAATTCTCATTTGCATCATGTTGCATTTCAACCCCCAACTCAAAATTCAAATTAAAACTAAAGTGGAATATAAAAGTTGCTCAAATCAGAAACTAAATTGTTCATTAAATAGCAAGTAAATCAGAGACAATTCTAAAATTGAAACCAACATTATTGGAATTGGGTAAGTGACTCAAACAACCTCAAACAGTGACTAAAGACAATATTTATTAACCTTTTATTTAATCTAAATTAAATATGAAATTATGTTTTGCCCAAACTAGTTTTTGGAGTTAGGGTATAATGCACTGCTAATTTTGGGCTAGGTCACTTATTTAGTAAAAATCATTTTGTGGCCTAACTTTTTACAAAACAGAAAAGGAAAAAATAAAACAAAAGATAAAAGCGAAAGTTAAAATAAAAAGAAAAACAGAACCCCCACCCCCCCCCACTGGGCCGTGGCCCAGCTGCCGCGAGGCCAGCCCACCTCTCCTCCCCTTTATCCCCCGCCCTCCCGACCAAACCCCAACCCTAGCTCAAATCCCCCACCCCAGCCCGATCCACATCCCCCCACCCCGATCCGATCTAGAACTGGATCAGGATCGAGGAGGAGAAGCTCGAGCTCCCCCGCGCCGGACTCTAGGCGCGTTCGACCCCGCCGGCCATCGCCGCACGGCGCCCGCCCCGACCACCGCACCGCGTCGCCCCACCCCGTCGCCACCGGCGCCGCCCTGCCTCGCCCTCTCCCTCGCCGGCTTCCCCACGCCCGCTGCCCTCCCCGTCCGGCTCTCGGTGAGCCTCGCTTGCCTCCCCGCGCCGCCTCTGTCCGCCGCCCGCCGTCGCACTCCCCTTCCGCCCCGCCCGCGGTCACCGCCGCGCCGGGCCGCGCTCGCCGCGCCTAGCCGCGTGCCATCCCGCGCCGGTGCGCGCACCGCGCCCGCCACGGCCACCCCGCCCCGCCGCGGCAGAACACCTCCACCTCACCGCCAACCGGCCTGGTCGCGCCCCCTTCGACCGCCGCCTGCCCTCCCCGCTCGCCCGCTCGGCCGCGCCAGCCCCCGGCCCGCGCCTGTCGGCCGGCCACTGCCACGGCCGCGTCGTGCGCCCCCTGGGCCGTGCGCACCCATTCCCCCTTGGCTCAGCCACTGACCAGTGGGGCCCTCCCCCAGGAAAAAATAGAAGAAAAAAAATGTAAAACAAAAATAATAATAATAAAATTAATAATTAATTAGTTAATTAATTAATTAAGTTAATTAACTCTGATTAATTAGTCTAATTAATTAGTTAGTTTAATTAAACAGTAATTAAGTTAATTAAACCTAACAGAGTATGACAGGTGGGACCCACTGGTCCTGACGTCATGCTGACATCAGCAAACACTGTTCTGGATAATGTTGAATTTAAAGAAATAATTAATTCTAGAAAATTAATAAAAACTTTAGAAAATCATATAAAATAATCCGTAGCTCAGATCAAAATACTTTGTACATGAAAGTTGCTCAGAACAATGAGACGAATCCGAATTCGCAGCCCGTTCGTCCGCCACATGTCCCTAACTATCCGAACATGGAACCGTTCCCCTTCGGTCATCTGTCTGACAAATGTCCGGAACCGGGATAACATTCCCGGATGGATTCCCCTTCCTCGGTGACGTGCAGCCATACGTTAGGACACACCCGGCACTGCGTTAGATCACCTCTGTCACAGCGTATTGCCATGTTATGCTTTGTGCTGCACTTGTTCGCTGTGTATTTATACTGTTTCCTCCCCCTCTTCTCTCTTGTTAGACCCCGACGTCGTCCCCGAGACCGACGCAACTCAGGAACCCGAAGACACCGTTGACAACCTTGCCCTTGCCGCCGAGCAACTAGGCAAGCCCCCCCCCTTGAGCATACCGAAATCGCCAATTCTATTTCTCATGCTTGCATTAGAACTGCTGCTGCTACTTTACCTATTCTGATGCATAGCCTGCTTATTGTAACCTGCTGTTGATAATTACCTGCATATCCTAAACTGCTTAGTATAGGCTGGGTAGAGACCAATCAGTGACCCCACTTATCCCGATTGCCCCGCTGGATAATCCGAAGACCCGATCAACGGGATTGAAGACCAGGCCCCGACACCGCACATCACCCCCCCTTAGTTGTAACGACACTGCAGCATTACTATCGAGTGCCGAGGGTGAAACCTCTTGTAGCACTTATGATGTTAACTCTGTAGAGTAGCTATTCGGTCATGGTCATCGAGGGTGATTCCTCCTTCACCGCTTCCGATAACGACGCCGTCGTGCAACACATCAAGTGTGAACCCAGTGAGGGTGATTCCTCCGAGTTCACCTTGACGGATACATCGAGTAGGAATCCAACGAGGGTGATACCTCGGATTCCCCTGATGTTATGGACACACGGATACTTGGACTTTACAC
The DNA here is from genome assembly GCA_011799875.1 of Thinopyrum elongatum. Taxonomy (NCBI): domain Eukaryota; kingdom Viridiplantae; phylum Streptophyta; class Magnoliopsida; order Poales; family Poaceae; genus Thinopyrum; species Thinopyrum elongatum. The sequence continues at coordinate 82,156,004 of CM022297.1, read as the reverse complement.
TGTTACTTGGATAGGCGGGTCGACCCTGAGGGGTACCCGTGTGCGCCTGAGAGGCAAGTGTTGTGAAGACGGGTGTCTGTATGGTGCCCGAGTGATGAATACAAGGCGCGGCCGGGCATTCTTAACCCTTGCAGCAAGTCCTCGAGACGCGGCGACGGGGTCACATCTTTCGTGAGTCTCTGCTCGTTACCGCAAGCCCTAGTCCAATAACGATTTGGATATTTGATCCGAGCAGGCCTCTGGTCTGATAGCACTAACCATCACGTGGGCATAGTATGGGCGTTCTGCATCATATGCATCAGCCAAAAGCTCTGTCAGACGTCCAGTTCAGCACTGCGGCCAGGCTGGGGTTGCTTTCTCGCAGGACGAGGTTGATGACTGTATGGCTCTGGGGTTGCTTTCTCGCAGGGAGTCAAGAAAGGATCTCTGGGTGAGGTTGAGACTTAATGATACTGCTACATTATATGGTACTGTCTACACTCTTCTAATGCTGCAAGACCGCTGAAGATGCTAGTCTTTGATAGGACTAGGCCTCCTCTCTATTCTGGCATTTCTGCAACCCAGTCCACATATACAGCCTCCCTTTGAAAATGTTGCATTTGCAGTGTAGATCCTTGCTTGCTGAGTACTTCTGAGTACTCACGGTTGCTTTGTTTTCCTTTTCCCCCCGAATCAGTTTGTCATGACCAGAGTACGGAGCCCCCTGAGACAGATGCCCCGTCGATCGATTACTACTACTACCCTGAGGATGGATGCTGCTACGAGTTGACTGACGACCAGGAGTAGGATCGGAGGGTCCCAGGCAGGAGGCCTACGCCTTTCGATCGTAGTGTTTTATTTTGCCCCGCCTTTCTAAAGGCCTTTCTGTTTCTCTTTTAATATCTGTACTTAGATATCTGATGCTTCCGCTGACACTTGTTCGCAAGCTTATGTATTCGAGCCCTCGAGGCCCCTGGCTTGTAATATAAAGCTTGTATGACTTTATTTATGTTTTAGAGTTGTGTTGTCATATCTTCCCGTGAGTCCTTAGGCTTGATCATGTGCATTTGCGTGTATGATTAGTGCACGATTGAGCCGGGGGCGTCACACAACCCTAGCCGTCACACGAAACAGATCGCATCTCTGCCTCCACGCCCAATGTTGTTCCTTCGATGTTGATGTCGCCGGCAACTCCATCCTGTCCGCCGCGTACACGGTCGATGAGAGAGCAGGTCTCCAAAACCCCGCCTCTCTGGATCCTGTATGGCAGAGGGGCGATTAGGGTTTTCGGAAGCGACCACGTGACTGCTCGCCTCTAATCCACTACTTCCTCTATGTCCGTGTCGTCTTCGTCATCACCATGTCCACCGACGCTGAATGTGCTCCCGCCGAGAAGATCGAAGCCGACAAGAAGGCCGCTAAGGACACCGCTGCTGCCACTGCCGTCGTGGCTTCTGCTTGCCTATCGGAGGGTATAACTCATTTATCCTGCTCCTGTTTATTTCTGTCTTAGCAGTACTAGCTATGTGCGTAGATGATTCTACTATATGCGTATACTTGCTTGCTTGGTTTGTAATTAGTATGTCAGTAACTTTGTTAATGACACGATCTTAATTATTTCTTGGATTAAATTAATCAAAAAAATTGCCTATTTCCTCAACAATCCAAAAACCTAATCTATGTAGGGATTTTTCAGCTAGTGGTTTTGCCGTAGCACTGAATCTGGATAAGTTTACCGGTACATATTTTAGGCGTTGGCAGACTAAGACCACCTTATGGCTCACGGCTATGAACGTGTTCTGGGTTGTCGTGTCCCTTCCACTGGAATGATTGCTCCTGAATAGGAGAAGTCGTTCAAGGAAGCCACCGTCGTATTTCTCGGAGCAGTTCTTAGTGTGATCGGAGATAAGTTGGTCGACGCATATTTACATGTGCATGTTGCTAAGGACTTGTGGGAGGCGTTCGAATCTAAATTCTGGGCCACCGATGCTGGGAGCGAGATGTATGTTATAGAGCAGTTCCACGATTACAAGATGGTCAAGAACCGTCCTCTATTGGAGCATGCTCTTGAGATAACATGCATCGCTAAGGAGCTTGAGCTTCTGAAGTATAATTTACCGGGCAAGTTTGCTGCGGGATGAATAATCTCTAAGCTCCCTAATTCATGGTGAAACTTTGCTACCAGTTTCAAACATCTGAGGCGTGAGTTCTCAGTAGAGGATGTCATCGGCCATCTGAGTGTTGAGCAGAATTCGAGGGCAAAGGACTCGCACGGAAAAGGGGCCAAAGGAACTTCTGCCGCCAACATGGTGCACCATAGTAACTTCAACTCCCACAAGCCTAAGGGAAAAACCGGTGTCTAACAGAATACCGACTTTAAGAAGAAGTGTAAGAAGACCTTCAAGAAGAAAAAGAAGGGAGATGGCTGCTTCACTTGTGGTTTAGATGAACATTGGGCCAACAAGTGCCCAAACAAGTACAAGAAGCCAACACAGGACTCCAAGTCTGTCGACATGATTGTGGGCAACAATGAGAATGGTGCATCTGGGTACGGTAATTTATTTACTGCTTTTTCAGTGTTTTAGTCTAGCGATTGGTGAGTGAAGACAGGTGCAGGTGTTAATGTGTGTGCTGACATTTCAATGTTTTCTACTTACCAGGTCACAGGCCACGGGTCCATATTCATGCGGAATGGCGCGAGTGCTTCTATTCATGGTGTTGGCATGGTCGATTTGAAGTTTACTTCGGGAAGGATCGTGCAGCTGAGGAATGTACAGCATGTCCCCGCCATCAAGAGGAACCTCGTTAGTGGCTCCCTTCTATGTAGAGAAGGGTTTAAGTTGGTCGTCGAGTCTAATAAATTAGTTGTTACTAAATATGGACTATTCATTGGAAAAGGTTATGAGACTGGAGGGATGTTCCCCCTTTCCCTAGTAGTTTTTTGTAATAAAGTCGTGAACCATATTCATTCGAGTGTTAATGAATCTGAAGTTTGGCATTACGTCTTTTTCACATTAGTTTTGGTGTTATGATGCGGCTAGCAAAGTTTAATTTAATCCTGAGTTTCACTTTAACCAAAGGTTCTAAGTGCCTTTCATGTGTGCAAGCTAAGCAACCTCGCAAGCCTCACAAGGCTGCGAAGGAGAGACACTTGGCACCATTAGAACTCATACATTCTGATCTTTGTGAGATGAATGGTGTGTCGACTAAAGGTGGAAAGAAATACTTCATGACATTGATAGATGATTCCATTAGATATTGCTATGTGTATCTGATAAATACTAAAGATGAGGCTCTACACTACTTTAAAATCTATAAGGCAGAAGTTGAGAATCAACTTGAAAAGAAAATTAAACGAGTCCGATCAGATCATGGTGGAGAGTCCTTCTCGAGTGAGTATGATTCTGTTTGTGCGGAATACGGCATTATTCATCAGAGGATGCCTCCCTATTCACCCCATTCAAACGGGGTTGCCGAGTGGAAAAACCATACTCTAACTGATTTATTTAACACCATGTTAGATACATTGGGTTTAGTCAAGGCATGGGGGGGGGGCTATACTAACGGCATGTCATGTCCTGAATAAAGTTCTGACAAAGGATAATGAGATCACTCCCTATGATAAATGGGCGAAGAGAAGGACAACACTCTCATACTTGCGTACTTGGGGTTGTTTGGCAAAAGTCAATGTGCCAATCCCCAAAAAGTGTAAGCTTGGACAAAACACTGTGGACTGCGTTAATTTGGGCTATGCTAAGAATAGCGATGTCTATAGATTTCCAGTAGTGAAATCTGAGGTACTTGACTAGAAGGTCGGTACAATTATGTAGTCTAAGGATGCTACATTCTTTGAGGATATTATTCCTATGAGAGATATGCAAAGCACTTCTAGACAGGAATCTGAGGAGACTCCTGATACGTCTCCAACCTATCTATAATTTTTCATTGTTCCATGCTGTTATATTATCATTCTTGGATGTTTTACCTTCATTTTATAGCAACTATATATCATTTTTTGGGACTAACCTATTGACATAGTGCCCAGTGCTAGTTGTTGTTTTTTGCTTGTTTTTTACTTCGCAGAATATCCATATCAAATGGAGTCCAAATGCAGCGAAACTTTTTGGAGATTTTTTCAGCCCAAAAGACAACTTGGGAGCCAAGGAAGTGCACGAGGGGAGGCCTGTGGGGCCCACCACCCACCTGGGCGCGCCAGATGCCCCTAGCGCCCTGATGGGTGGCGGGCCCACGGAGGTCTTCTCCACCTCCTCTCAGCTTTATAAATACCCAGATATTCCAGAAAACATAGGCGAGTCGTCGAAACACAATTCCAGCCGCCGCAAGTTCCAGAACCACGAGATCCAATCTAGAGCCCTATTCCGGCACCTTGCCGGAGGGGAACACGATCATGGAGGGGTTTATCATCCTCATTGGTGCTCCTCCGATGATGCGTGAGTAGTTCACCATAGACCTACAGGTCCGTAGGCAGTAGCTAGATGGCTTCTTCTCTCTTTTTGATTCTCAATACAATGTTCTCCTCGATGTTCTTGGAGACCTATTTGATGTAATGACTTTTTGCGGTGTGTGTTGTTGGCATCCGATGAAGTGCGAGTTTATGATCAGATCTATCAATGAATATTATTTGAGTTTTCTTTGATATCTTCTATGCATGATTGTTATAGCCTCGTATTTCTTCTCTGATACTTTGGTTTGGTTTGGCCAACTAGATTGATTTTGCTTGCAATGGGAAGAGGTTCTTTGTGATGCGTTCGATCTTGCGGTGTCCTCACCCAGTGACCGAAGGGGTAGCGAGGCACGCATGTATCATTGCTATTAAGGATAAAAAGATGGGGTCTATTCCTACATGAATAGATCTTGTCTACATCATGTCATCGTTCTTATTGCATTACTCCATTTCTCCATGAACTTAATACACTAGATGCATGCTGGATAGCGATCGATGTGTGCAGTAATAGTAGTATATGTAGGTAGGAGTCGGTCTACTAATCTTGGACGTGATGCCTATATACATGATCATTGCCTTGGATATCATCATAATTATTTTTTCTTCTATCAATTGCCCAACAGTAATCTGTTTACCCATCGTATGCTATTTTCTTGAGAGAATCCACTAGTGAAATCTACGGCCCCCGGGTCTATCTTTTATCATATTGTTTTCAGATCTATTATTCCAAAAACCCAAAAATACCTTGCTGCACTTTTTTTACTTATTTTGTGTGTGTTTTTGCTAGATCTATTTATCCAATCTCATACAATTTTATCTATCTTTTTACCGTGGAGGGATCGACAACCCCTCTTACGTGTCGGGTTGCAAGTAATTGTTCTTTGTGTGCACGTACCGTTTACATAGTGTTGCTTGGTTCTCCTACTAGATTGATAACCTTGGTTTCATAACTGAGGGAAATACTTACCGTAGCTATGCTGCATCATCCCTTCCTTTTCGGGGAAATACCAACGCAGATACAAGCTATCAGGAAACAATTTCTGGCGTCATTGCCGGGGAGATATCATCAACATCTATCAGGTTCATAATCACAAATCTCATCTCCTTGCAATTTACATTATTTGTCATTTGCCTCTCGTTTTCATCTCCCCCACTTCACAAAAAAGTTTGCCTTTTTTTGCCTTTTTTTTGTTTGCCTTTCTCTTGTTTGATCTTTTGTTTGCTTGTGTTACCATGTGCCTTTTATTTTCTTGCATCTTCGCTTGCTAAAAATCTATTGATATGGATCCTCATCCACTTGCTAATCTTTTTAAAAGATCCTATTATGATGAACCAATTGCTAGTGATTTGAGTGCACTAGATTATCTTTATTAAGTTTTGCCTAAAATTCATGGATCTGAAAATTGTGGTGAAGTGTTAAACGAAAAAAATTATAAAGTGATTCATGATAGCTCCTTGAGTGAAAAGCATGATTGCAACGATGTTATTATAAATTCTATTAATGTCAATTGTGTTAAGGGTATGCAAAACCCCAAGCTTGTGGATGGTAATTTTGCTTTGTCCACTACTTATTGTAATGATCATGATTGGGGCGATTCTTCTTATGATCTTGAAAATTTATTTAAGCCTCATGATGAATATGATATTGATAAGAGTGTTTGCAATAATATTGAAAGTGGGTTTGGAAGAGTGTCAACTCTAGGTAATAATGACCCCACTAATTTGGAGAATGATCAATCTTATGATTTTTTTTATAAAAGTGGGCTTGGAGAGGTCATGACTTTATTTGATGATAATCCCACTATTTTGGAAGAGTGTCAACTTTGCATGCATGTGGATAATGAAGAGAATATTTTATGTGATAGTTATTTTGTTGAATTTGAATATGATCCTACATGTAATTATTATGAGAGAAGAAAATATGGTTTTAGAAATCTTCATGTTACTAAATTACCTCTCGTTATGTTAAGATTGTCAATGTTTTATTCCTCTCCTTTGCATATGCTAGATAATTCTTGTCTTGATAATTTGTTTGCTTATAGAATTCCTACGCATAGGAAGTATGTTAGACTTAAATGTGTTTGTCACATGTTTTATGATGCTCTCCCTGATAATTTGTTTGCTTATAGAATTCCTACGCCTAGGAAGTATGTTAGACTTAAATGTGTTTGTCACATGTTTTATGATGCTCTCTTTGTGCTTCAATTTTTGTCTTTCATGTGAGCATCATTAAAATTATCAACGCCTAGCTAAAAGGCTTTAAAGAAAAGCGCTTGTTGGGAGGCAACCCAATGAATAAAATAAATTTTCTCTTTTTATTTCTGTTCTTGTGTGTTTACACAATTATGCCTCTATTATGATTGTGTTTTTTATGTTTTAAATAGTGTTTGTGCCCAGTTAAGCCTTTGGGATAGGTTTAGGTGATAGTTGATTTGATCCTGTTGAAAAACAGAAACTTTTGCGTCCAGTAGCAGAATTGTTAAAATTATCAGAAGTGCCAAAAAATTCTGAATTTTCTTACACAAGATTGATATACAAATTTCCGCTGTTGTCCAAATTTTTCAGAATTTTTGGAGGTACAGAAGTATGAGTAAAATTCGAGTCTTTATAGACTGTTCTGTTTTTGACATATTCTGTTTTCGTTGCATTGTGTGCTTATTTTGATGAATCTATGGATTGTATCGGGGGTTATAAGCCATGGTAAAGTTATAATATAGTAGGTATAATGAAATAAAAAAATATTAATGGGTTTTCAATAGTACTTAAAGCAAAGATTGGTTTTCTTATGATAACGAATCTCACGAAGGTTTTGTTAAGTTTTGTGTGATTGAAGTTCTCAAGTTTTGGGTGAGATCTCGATGGATGAAGGAATAAGGAGTGAAAAGAGCCTAAGCTTGGGGATTCCCATGGCACCCGAAGGTAATATTCAAGGAGAACTAAGCAACTATGCTTCGGGATGCCTCGTAAGGCATCCCCTCTTTCTTCTAACAACCATCGGTAATTTTACTTGGAGCTATATTTTTATTCGTCACATATCATGAGTTTTGCTTGGAGCGTCTTGTATTATATGAGTCTTTGCTTGTTTTGCTTTTTAGTTTGTCGCAATCATCCTTGCTGGACATACCTATTTGAGAGAGCCATAATTATGCTATGATTTGTTAGAATTGCTCTATGTGTTTCACTTAAATTTTTTTAGCTATGGAATTGCTCTAGTGCTTCACTTATATGTTTTTTAGCGCGGTGGTGCTTTAATTTTTGAAGAAATACTCTCATGCTTCACTTAGATTGATTTTAGAGTTAGTAAAAAAATTTAAGAAATTATCTCATGCTTCACTTATATTATTTTTAGAGATGAAAAATTTTATGCTCATGTTCTTCACTGAAATTTGTTTGAGCTTGTCAAAACCAATGGCAATATATGAAACTAGTCCCAAAGTGATAGATATCCAAAAGGGATATAATAAAAACTTTCATGAAGATCCACTAGAAAAAAATAACCACTTCCGTGATGACACGTGTTTGTCACGTAGGTCACGTTTTATGTCATGCATGTACATCCATGACGATTTTATGACAGAATCAAGATAGTCATACCTGTGCTGTCGTAGAAGTGTTCCATGACAATACCAAAATTATCATCACGGAAGTGTCCACTTCCATGACGATAAATGGCGCGTCATGGAAGTGTTTTCGTCAAGGGTAACCGACACATGGCATCCACCGTAACGGGTCGTCGTTAAGCTATCGGGTTCCGGTTTGGATCCGATAACCCGTTAACAGCCCTAACCAATGGGGATTTTCCACATGTAAAATTCTCATTCGCCGGAGGATCCACGCGTCAGCTCCTCGTTGGGACAGATGCCAACCGTCCACCGGACAGGAGTCGCCAATGAAACGTTGACACGTGGGACAGCCCAATAGAGGCCCATATAGGTTTAAAAGCCGGCCCAGGAAAAGGCCCACAAGATTTCGTCAGATCTAACGGGTCGGCCCATTCATTTTCTGGACCAAATTGTGGCCCACATCAGATACGACCCGTTAAGTGCCTGCAATATTCTGGGCCAGTTTATGGCCCATATCAGATCCGGACCGTTAATAGCCTGCAATAGTTTGGGACAAATTACGACCCATAACAGATACGGCCCTTTAACAGCTACTGTTCCTTTGGGCCAATTGGGGGCCTGCTTTGCTCTTCGCCTGTTAATGGCCCGCTTAACAGTTCGGCCCGATATTAGTTTCGACCTGTCAGCGGCCCTGTGTACATATCGGCCTTTTTCGGCCCAGTTTCACTTTCGGCCATTTAAAGGCCCGAGTTGCGTCTGGGCCTAATTCTGGTCCGTAGTGACTTTCGGCCTCTTAACGCCCCGTAGTCTTCGTGGATACATTTTAGCCCAAACTGCCTATCGGCCTGTAAAAGGCCCTTGATAGTGTTGGACCTAATTTCGGCCCGCTATGCAATCGGCATGCTTCCATCCCGTCCTGAAATTGGGCCCACCAAGGCCCAACAACATTTCGGCCTGTTAATGGCCCGTCATATCACTGGGCCAATAATGGGCCGATGTATATTCCAGCCTGCTGTCGGCCCGTGATTTGTTCAACACAATTCAGGCTCAATCTACATCTCAGCCTGTTAAAAGCCCATTTTATTTTCTAGCCCAATTAAGGTAAGCGCTTTACTCGGCCTTTTAAAGCCCCAAACTAATAGAGGGCCAGATTAAGTCTAGGCCTACTAAAGGCCCAAGATGATTGAAGGCCCACGGTTCGGCCCTTTCATTTTGATTGGTGGCCGGCCAGTTTTAGTACCGATTTTTTTATATAAACCTAACGTATTGGCTAATTGCGCTCCGATCGACGATTACGACCTTTTCTCAGAGCGACGATAGAACATACAACAAATAAATTACAGCATCATGGCGAAGAATAAACCTAGACTATACAACAAAGAAATTACAGCATATTACATCCCCTGGGCATCAATGTTTGCCGCCAGTGATAATAAACGGCAACCAGACAGCAGATTTCTTACACTGGGCAGGTCGCCACCAGTGGAAGTAAACACGCCGACAAAATAATAGACAGAACCGATAGCACTTCACCATAGTTCAAGAAAGGTTAGCCCTGCCCAGGAGCTGCAACGCAAGTAGCTTAGCAACCTGATGAGACTGGGCTTGTTTGACGCTTATATCCACCAACTCAAGCTGCATAGCATCAATAGACGTCCTGTACTTATGGTTAATCTTGCATAGAGATTGGATTTCCAGTCGGATTTGAGCGGAAGCATGTCTATCTGCTTGAATTTCAGACTGAAGAAGTCGAACAAATTCAGGCGGCGACTTCATCGACCTTGTGTCACTGCTATTAGTAAGTAAGTTCGACACTACTTCAAGACATGACTTTGGGGTTGTATCGCTATCCTCGAGATGTGTTGCCTTCTTCTCTGGAATATATGTTGGAGGGAGAAGCAATGGTTTCATCTCACTATCATTGTGGCAGTTCTTCCTAGCATCAGTGATGTCACCCTGAAAGAGAAACAAGTAGGTAGATAATAGGTTTTGCACGTATTAGCATCAGTGTTGTCAATTCAACTCATTTCTTAGTCAGAAATAAAGAGACACTGTTTAAAATAGCATTAACATAATAGGCATTGTTCATAGTTAAGATGGCAGGAAATGGCACTGTGCAGGAGCGGCCAGCTTCACCACATCACTGGATTACAGATCAAGAACACAAGCATACATGTAGTGCTAAACAACGTATAAGCATGAATGGTGAGTGTAATGTCAATTTATACCATTTCAGATTGCTAAATAAAGATACATGATTTAAATAACATTAACATAATATGCGTTGTTCATAGTTAAGACATAGCAGGATATGACATTGTCCTGGAGTTGGTAGTTTCACCACACCACTGGATTATAGATCAACAAGCATACATGCAGTGCTAAGGAAGATCATTTGCTATGTTTAGTTTAATTTACATGGTATGAATAAGGAACTAGGTTGTACAACTAGAAACTGAAATTGAGAAGGAGAAACTTATGTTTATGAACTTCATAATAAAATTTAAACATGCAATTTGATGCAAACGACCAAAATAAACAGCAGTTGCAGTCATTGCTATCCACATATACACAACAAAGTTTGAAGGCTTGAGAAAGACAAACATACGTTAGTAATGAAGACCGGCTCTATAAAGCAATTTTCCATGTTGATGGGCGGGCAATTCAGGAAGTTTACCACAAAGTCTTATTCATAAGCAATGCCTTTATTATACATTTTGTTAAGAGTAAACTAGCAAACATGCTCGTGCGTTGCAACGGGGGAGAGGACTAACATTGTCACCAAAATTCATCTGCGCAACACGACAACATTTAAATGGTGTCAACCAACGATGGTGTGCACGCCAAGGTATAAAAAAATGCATACCAGTAATGGTGCTCAAACAGTGCGCTTGTTTTTTCTCTTAAAAAGTCAAATTCATAATGTAGTCCTCACTTTACGATAACATCTAAACAGTCTCACATGGCAGCAGCGCGCACGCCAAGGTGTAAAAGAAATTCATATAAGTGAAAACTGCTCAGTTATATTCATATAATTGAAAAGTGCTCAATTAGCGCGCTTGGCTTTTCTTTTAAAAAGTCAAGTTAATAGTGCAGTCTTTTGCTTTATATCTAAACATTAATTTGGCTAACTCTTTGCATGCAGCAAAGATGGAAAGGGTAGAGAACAAAACAAATGGTAAATGCAGCCTAATTTCCCTTCTTTTGAATTTGTTGGATCAAATGGCAAAATAGTTGTGACCCTTTATGTTAGGGTTGGGCACCCAAGCTGGTTTTTTGGGTACTTAAAGCATGCACGAGCAATGTACGGAGTAGGATGAACCCAGCCACGGGTGACGAAATAAATTGAGTTTGTATTTTCAAAAGAGAAAATATTAACTATGTGTAATATTGAGTTTGTATTTTGCTCAACTATGTGTAATACGTAAATATATTATTTAGATCTTTAATGTTACATATAATAAGTCTACTAAAAATTCACAAGGTTTCTAAATAAACTTTGGCTGTTCAAGCAATCCAAGAGTTTAATGGAAAATAAATAGAGAACGATAGAAACCTAATTCTTGTTCGGCTTAAGCCCAGTAGACAGAAGAGCCTAATTCCATGAACGGTTATTATAGGATGCGGCCAGCGCTGCATCTTCACGCAGCTGTGTGGCGAGCGCATCATGCGGCCACCCCTGCCAAACTTCGTCGTTCTCTTCACCATGCATGTCGGCCATGAGCGCGACAGCTTGAAACATGCAGGGGCCCCAAGTGCTTCCCACCCTCGCCATTGAGCTCTGTCATGAGCCACTCCATGTCAGTCCGGTTGTGCAGCTGCACCACGCCAGCTTGGTTGCCGCCGTAGTAGACTACGGCGACGAGCTGGTCGGGACCGACACCTGGGTGATTGCACGCATCCTTACCCCCTTCTGTTGTCCTTGCCGCTGGACTCGGTGGGCTTTTCTCCTTCTATTTTCCCGTTTTCCATCTATATGTCCGTTCTTAGTGATCTTACTTTTCTTTTCCATTTCTTTCTTTCTTCTTCACGTAGGTGCAGCCACACATCACCAAGACCGGCACCTCGCCCTCCGTTTCTTTTTTCCTGGGGCTGCTTGTTAGTACTTGTGCAACTCGAACGTATATAAATTGATCGGTTTCAGTGTAAAGGACCGATGTGGTACTATTTAGTGCCTATCTAACCTAATATTGCACGGGAAACACTTTAATTCATCCGGATGATTTCGGGAAGAAATCATCCTGGTCGTCTGCGTGCCACGCGTCTTTGGCCCACTCACGTTCATGCATCTCATGCTCGGTCAACTACCCCAGTCCAGCCTCACATCCCGCAGCTCTTTTCATTTTTTTGGAAACCGCTCAGGGACCACACCCTTTCTTCCTTATCCTCCAACGCGCGACCTTGATGAATCTCGCCGGAATTTCTTTCTCTGCCACATCTGGCAAGAGGCATCGGAGGTTCGCGGCCGCCCCTTTCCAATTGGAGCCACCACGCCGCGGACACTCGCAGCACACCTCATGTCTGCTTCGCAGCACCATACAAGCAACACTGCTCACCCTCATAGGAGCGGGGCTCCGGTTTTCAGCCCTACCAGTCTTTGTAGCAGCACCCTCGTTGTGGGCGGCTGACCCCTGTACAATATTGTGATGCAAGCCTTCAATGATGCTACATTCTAATTCCTAGAAGCGACCCGAGGCTGCAATGGAGCGTCATCGGGGTCGTTGAAGCTTTTGATGTGGTGGCAATGGAGCACCGCCGGAACTACAATGGAGCGCCGAGGGGGTCGCCGGAGTTGCAATTGGGCACCGTCGAGGCTGCAATCGAGCTTCGCGGGGGCATCGCCGGTGCTGCATTGAAGCGCCGCCAAGGTCATCGGTGCTGCGTTGAAGCGCCCGCCGAGGTCACCGGGCCTACAATGGAGCACCGCCGGGTTGCCAGGGCTGCAATGGGGTGCAACCAGGGCTGCAATGGAGCTTCGTTGGGCTGTCATCAGTGCTGCACTGAATTTTTTTGCCGCGCTCGGTGTTGCCATGGGAGCAGCACCCGGTGGCTCCTGGTGTTGCGATGCGATGGTCGCCGAGGCTCCTGGAGCTGTGATGCAGCACTCGCCGGTGCCACCGGTGCTGCGAGGTCTCTGACAGGTGCCATGGTGGGTGCATCAGTTCTGTACGTCATCGCCGTTTTCGTTACAGAGGAGACACGGTGTGGTTGGGCGACCAGAGGAGAACAGACAACGGCATGTGTTGCTACGATCGACGGGCACCAACGCCAGATCGGACGGCTAATTAGGCGGATGATCGACGGGCACCAGCGCCAGATCATTGGGCTGTCACTAGTGCCTGATTCCTAGCAGCCGCCATATTGCACAAGCGTATGCTAGTGCGTTTGGCTATAGCCTTAGACAAATAAGGAAAGGTTGTGGGTTTGAACCACTATATCATCCCTCTTGATTTTTTCTTTCAGTCAGCCCATGAGTTTCTCTCTTCCGCCTCTGATTTTTCGACAGCCCAAGACTGAACTTGTGAATAGTTTTTGTAGCCCAGGGCCTGATACAACGCGCAAACCTGAGCCCAAAAGTAATAATATTAACGTGCGCAAAAAAATAGTACCACCTCAAATAAAAACAAAATCTCAAAAAATCAGAAATCAAAATATTGGTGAACGGATGAAAAAATTGATGAAACGCACCTTGCTTTATTAGTAGGTATAGATATAGATATAGACACTAGTAGAAAAAGGGCCTTTAGTCCCGGTTCCAGAGGGCCTTTAGTCCCGGTTCTGGAACCGGGACTAAAGGTCCCCCCCCTTTAGTCCCGGTTCTGTTACGAACCGGGACTAAAGGCCCTCCACATGGCCGCTGGCTGGGCGGGGGCTGGAGGACCTTTAGTCCCGGTTGGTGTTACCAACCGGGACTAAAGGAATTTTTTCGAAAAAAAAAATTCAAAAAAAAATTAAATTTTTTTTTCTGATTTTCAAATCTTTGAATTATTTGATAATTTAATCTCTAATCACCCCTCCTCACTGCTTCAAAATTTAATCTCTAATATCTAATCAGCACTAATTCCAAATCATCTAACTTCCCGGCCGGTCACCCATCCTCTCACTACTCCAGCCCCAGCACGCTTAACTTTCAGGTTCTATTCCCCCGAGTTTCCAAGTCTGCACTTGTTGTTTTCCGGACAATAGTAAGCTATCAATCCTGTTAACCCTTAGGTCTTGATGTCACATGATTTAATTTTTTGAATTCCAAACAATTATTAAAATAAACAACAATGATTAACAAACAACAATGATTAATTTAAAAACTAAAAAATACTTCAAAAAAATGAAATATTTCAAAAAAACAAAAATTCTCAAAAAACAAAAAAAAATGAAAAAATCCAAAATAATACAAAATTTTCAAAATAAAATAAGTAATAATAATATTGAATTTCAATGAAAATAAAATAAGTAATATTATTATTATTATTCCGTTTATTCATTTAATATGGCATAATTAATATCTTTAAATCTGTAAATCGAAATTCGACAAATAATATATCCATTATTATAAAAAAAATGTGACCATGATGTCACACGCTTCACCGTTTGAGTTTGAAAGTATTATTCTAAACAACAATAATTATTTAGTAGTTTGACCACTGTTTGACCAGAGTTTGACCACATTTCATTTTTTTAAACTTATATTAATTGAAGAACTTTTGTGTGTTCAATATGAACAATTCAAAGCCACATCCTCAAATTTCAATCATTTCTGACTTCATTTGCTATTTTTCTTGCATTTAATGATTTTTTAAGCTAAATTAGCCCGAAATTGAAAAGCACTACAAATGAACTCTGAAAAGGTTGAAACTTGGCATGGTATCATCATTTCACCAAATTGCTTGTGCTAAAAAGTTGAGAGGGTTATGGCAAAAACCGGATGCACTTTGTGTACAAACTGGACCATCTCTTTCGAAGTAACAGGGTTTCAGACGAAAACTCAGCTATTACAAAGACATTTCATTTTTTTAATCTTATTTCAACTCCAGAATTTTTGTGTGTTCAATATGAACCATTCAAAGCCACATCCTTAAATTTCAACCTTTTTTGACTTTATTTGCTATTTTTTCATGCATTTAATGATTTTTTGAGCTAAATTATCCTGAAATTAAAAAGCACTACAAATGAACTCTGAAAACCCTAAACCCGGGACTTAAAATGTCCGAAACAGTATTCTAAACAGTAAACATTAAAGGGTCAAACTCTAAAACATAACCCTAAACTTAGAAATCTAAACCCTAGCCCTAAACCCTAAAAACGTCTAAAACGTCCAAAAACTATATTTTCCCTTTGGAATTTGGTGATTTTAAAAATTTGTCGAAACGAAAAACTTGCTGTTTCATCGAACAAAACTTTTTTTTCTACAAATTTTGATATATTATTTGTATTTTTCTGAATTACAATGATTTAGTTATGATTTTTCTAACATTAATGTGGTAAAGGGGTTTAGGGTTTAGGGGCCAGTTCTTTTGGGCGATTCTCCCAGAATCGCCCCCCTCCCCAGCTTCTCTAGAAATCGTTACACCATAATTTTTTTACAATCCTATCTAGTTAAGGTCTAATTAGTTAGGATTGTACAAAAATATGAAGTGGTGATTCTGGGGGAAACTGGGGAGGGGCGCGATTCTGGGAGAATCGCCCAAAAGAACTGGCCCTAAAGGGGCTGGCAACGTTCGAGGCCGGTCGCAGACCCTTTAGTCCCGGTTGGCGGGACTAAAGGTCCCGTTCGAACCGGGACTGATGCCTGCGCCTCACGAACCGGGACTAATGCCACCTTTGGTCCCGGTTCGTGAGTGAACCGTGATTAATGCCCTTATCCTACCTCAACCAAAGCCCTGTTTTCTACTAGTGAGAAGTGATAATATAGGTACAAATGGAGATTATTTTAGCTAAGATGCAGAGTGATGCTAGATGCTACATAATCTACTAGCTATAAATGTAAGTACAGCATGCAACCAAAAGGTACTGACAAGAGTAATGCAGAGCTAAACATCTTCAGTAGCATTGGTTTTCTTCAACATTTTGGTAAGAGTAAACATAGATCATATGTGTACAAAATGGATGCCAAGGGAAAATAAGCTCCAAACTGATGGTACATGAACAACTAGCTGACAGTATAAGTACAATGATAAAGGACAACAGATACTTACAAGAACAATGTAGAGCTAAACTTCTTCATAAGCATTGGGTTTATTCTACATTAATGTAAGCATTAATATATATTTGATAATTAGGAGAGAACAGTGGATATGCAGGTTATCATGCACATTGATGTCACATAATCAACCAGGTATGAATGTAAGTACAGCGATACAAGACAACAGGTACTAACAAGAGCAAAGCAGCGAGCAGCATAGTTGTGATATCCTAGGTTTTGTGGCGCTGGTTCTATCGCCAATATAAGTGGGGTGTTGTCTGATTTCTGCGGTACCACCACCTTTTTCGAGGACTTTGCTACTACTCCTTCAGGTTCTGCAATCACTCTCTTCCTTTTGGATGTCTGATACACAAGAGCAACATATGAATGAAAAAACATGGTATGATGACAAATGGAATGCGTATTGATAATGCGTGGGCATGGCAACTTCACATATATGATGAGTAAACTAAGCACATGGCGGTGCAAAGAAGCAGAAGAAACGCAAGACAGCTTACGCAAGTTACGTGCAACCAATAAAACCTTGCCAAATTTGAACAGGCACCTTGTAGGGTGAATAGGATAGGCCATCTGCCTTTGTCTCCTTGAGCTCAGAATAGTCATTAGGATCATATTCTGAACATGAACCTGTAGGTGCGAAGCGTGTGGGCTTCATTCTATCCAGAATGGAACTCAATGCCTCAATGCCATGTTTGTTAGTCATTGCACTATTCCGCGATACTCTTCTGATGTGCGCATTCTCATATTCATTGTGATTTTGATCAATATAAAAGGGTGACAACATAAATAGTAGTGAGATTATCTTTGTAATGCAGAGGATATTCTAATATAATAGGGGGTCCTTGTAAACCCTTGTGTGCTATTACTGGATTTTGATGAGAGAGCCCTTGTGTGCTGTAATTTGGTGCGTACAATAATATAATCTGGCACAACTACAAAAAAAATAGGCTCCCTGTTGGGAGCTCCAGAAGTAAGGATAGTTGGCAGATGATAGGTTCATAATTTGTATTCAAAGTTTATTGCGAAACCATGACAACGAGAGTGCACAGAGAAATAGTATTCCAACATGTCTCTATAGGTGGCGCACATGCATTTCAAAACTCACATAGTAACATTAGTTGACCAATTAAATGTAAGCCTTGGAAATATGAGTGGCATGTAGTTTTGCTTGAAGGATGGAGTGCTGCTAATACGACACAAAGCCACTACACAGATTGTAGTGTCGATAAAAGGGGGACACCATAAGCATCATAAATAAATCGGGGAAGTGGAACTGGCTGAAAAATATGGGGTTGTATTGCCGCTACTAATCGAAAGCCTATCGATCACCTACAGGCCAGTTCTACTCACCTGAAGGCACGCTACTGTTACTATCAGTCTAGTCTCTCAAAGGTCGCACAGCTCCCAGCATTTCCTAGATATTATGGCAGGCCATCTCAAATTGCTGAAAGCAACTTGCAGAAGCGGCCAAATAGACCTGTCAACTGCAAATGTCCCTGCTTGCCTTCATGACGAGGAACATATTTTACTTATTAAAGAAGAATAGGAGAGGAACATTTTAAAGAATAGAAGAGGAAGCATATTATGGAGATTCTGTTTCTTTCTATACAATGTTGGCTGCCCACCCATGATGAATCAGAGCATCCAAAGAAATACAATTCCATGTTGTCTCTCTCTATGTGGCCATAGGCATTTGGAAACTCAACTGGGAGCATTAGCTGACCAATTAAATGTATGTTTGTTAACTAACATGAATATCATGTCACATTCGTATTGGAATAACTAAGCTTTGAAATTATGATTGGTGTGTTGTTTAGCTTTAAAGGGTGGACTGCTGCTAGTAGGACACAAAGCACCTACGTAGATCATAGAGTAGATATAATGGGAAAACCCTAAGCATCATGAGTAAAATCAGGAAAGTGGAACTTGCTGGAAAATATGTGCTAGTATTACCGGTACCGCTAGAAAGGTTTTGGATACCAGCTCTCTACAACTGAAGGCGTAGTACTGTTACTATCAGTCTAACTCTCAAAGGCCACACAGCTCCCAGCATTTCCTGGATATTAGGGTAGACCAACACGAAGAGTTGAAAGCGTCCATGACAGGCGACCGAATAGACCTGTACACTGCAAATGTCCCTCCTCCTCTTCACTACAAGGAACATACTATACAACTATTATACTCTCTCTGTTCCTAATATAAGTCTTTGTAGAGATTCCAGTATGGATCACATACGGGTGTATATATATACATTTTTTAATGTAGATTCACTCATTTTGCTCCATATGTAGTCCATGGAGGAATCTCTACAAAGACTTATATTTAGGAACGGAGAGAGTACTTATTAAAGAAGAACATAAGAGGAACATGCTAAAGAAGAGCAAGCAGATTTTGGATAATAAAATGTTCATTGCACACACATGATGAACCAGAGAGCATAAAGAATGCAGCTCCCTGTTGTCTCTCTATATGTGGCGCACGTGCTTTTCGAAAGTAAAGTAGGAACATTAGCTAACCAATTAAACGTTGTCTATTTTAGTAATATCAGCGTCATATCAGATTCGTATTTGAGCAAGAAAGTTTGGAATTATGAGTGGCATGTTGTATAGCTTGATGGGTTGAGGAGCAGTGCTAGTACGTCTCGAAGCACCTAGGATGATGGTACACTGAATATAAAGGGAATGTCTACATGCAAGTCGCCTGACTATCGTCATTTGGGTCAGTCGACAATTTTAGGCGGTTGGATGAAGAATTGAAGATCCTATGTCTCCTAACCCTTCTTCTTCCTCACCTCTTTTTCTTCCCCTACAGACCACCGCATGGGCCACCGGCCGAACCACCGGCCCCCGCCCTCCACTAAACCACCCACCACCTCCGGTCTTCCGCCGCCCCCGGCCATCCCTCTAGCCAACCCTACCCCCCGAGCCCCCACCCGCATCGAGTTTTGCCTCCGGCGAGGCCCCACCATAGCCCGACGACAGCCCCCCACAACCACTGTCCCCACCCGAAACCCTAAGTTAGATAATGGGACAGCCCTCCGGCGAGCCCCTTCCTTCCCTCCGGCGAACTCCCAAAAATGGACTAACCCCAATTTGAAATTCAGTCGACTCTCATTTAAGCTAATGTAGAATATAAAAGGGGAGAACCATAAGCATTGTGAGTATAGTGGTGAGCGTGCCATGGCAGATCTGTAGGTGCAAACTAGACAAAGGTAACTTCTCAACCAATGTTTGGTTTCAACTAACAAGTAAGATTCTAAGTGATGGACAAGAAATCACAGTAAAGCAGTGGCGATCTATTTTCTTGCTGAGATAAATAACTTGAGCAGATACGAAAGAGTACCGCCTCTGGTGTGGCTTCGTGTAAGCATCTGCTGAGGCGTTGGGGGTGCTGCAGTAGCGACGGCTGTCAGCGGCGTGGAAGCAGATCTAGGAGGGTAGACGGTGGCAGTAAGGGAAATATCCCGGCGCAGTGGACGAGACGGTCGTACGAGCGGCCTCGGCAAGGTGGACGACGGCGCGGATGAAGCGAGAGGACGCGATGCAAGGATCCTGGTCCGAAGCCGTGGATGAGAGAGGTCGATCTCTTGTAATAGACGACGGCGTCGGGGTATCAGCTCCGGCATGGTGGAGGAGGATGGCGGTGGATGGGGTGGCGGACGGAGGAGACTGCGGTGGAGAGAGTGTTTTGGCGCCCACAGAGTACGAATGGGGAAATGGAGGGAGAGCGGTAGGGGGAACCATGTCTTCAGGGCGCGCTTGTCTCAAATGCGAGGTAATTTACAAACTTAGCCCCGTTTAAAATTTCCTACATCACAAAAATATTAGTCGGTTAGGGATAGGACGGTAATCTCGCATACACCAAATATTTGCACACGGAGATTTCGTCCGAGGAGAGTTTCTTTTGGCGCCCACCGTGTAAGAACCCGGGAGGTGAGAGGCGATTTCGGCCGAGGACAAACTGTGTTTTGGCGCCCACCGTGTATGAATCTGGGGAGGTGAGAGGCGGAGGCAGTTATATCATGTTTGAGTGAAATTACAAGCCTACCCCTATCGAAACCTACAGAAATTGAGCCAATAGGCTTTGCGTGTTAGGGATAGGCAGTAATTTCCATCTCGTAGATTTTGGTTTCGGGCGGTTACTGCGAGTTTCCCTGCTTCGTTCAATTTTTTGCGGAAAAAGAGTGCATGTTTACCATGCCAACTCAATTCGAATCCGTCTTGTATTTTTTTTTGGGCAGGATTCGTTTTGTATTCGAATACAAATCTATATACATCATTTTTTATATATACTTTCAAAGGCACAACAAAGAATTATGCTCCTTTATATATAAAATATGATTTACAAATGCAATGATCTCAAAATCATACGGTTGAATTCAAATTTTTGAAACCAAATTATTTTCGACTTTGAATTCAATTTTTTTAAACCAAATTATGTTCAGCTCAAATATATGGATCGGTAATATCAATATATTAAATAACATACACCAGTGCAAATTCAAATTAGTATGCATGTTTGATAGATCAAATTTTGGTTCGAGTATGAATTACATGTATCATCATCTGGAATTCAAATATTTGAATCCCTTTTATGTTGACATGTTCTCTGCACACAACTAAATATTTGAATCTCGTTTCACACCGTCTCTCTCTAGGTCTCTCTCACGTGCTCCTTCATGTAGCTATCACTCTCTTTTCTCCATCTCACCCGCACGCTCACTACATGCTTCTCCGTTTTTTGCAAACACGGTCTCTCATTGTCTCCCTCGAGAAGTGTCACACACACACTCTCTCTCTCTCTCTCTTCATAGATTACATGATTTTCATTATCTCTCATGTCTCTATCGTTCTCTGGTATCACTATAGCTACCTAAGCTTTCTTTTTCACCGCCACACACACACTCTCGCTCGTCTTTCACTTTGCCTTTCTCTCCAGGGTTCTCTCATGCACCCTATATCTTTCTAGATATGGCTCCTACCACTAAAATTACACTCTCCCACACACACATTGTTTGTTGGGGCCTCCTTTCCGTCTTCATCTCCGTTCCAGAACTGACATTACTCATTTGTTTACCGATTAGACAAACTCTTCCCCCCCTCTCTCTCGCTCACTCACACACACACACACAACTCCAGCTTTGGATCCCCCTACCGACTACCGTCCCTCTCTCACACACACAAAACTCTCGCTTTCGCACCCTTGACTCGTATCTCTCTCACAAACATTGATCGGCCTGCCTCTAGATTGGTTTATCCATACACCGCACACTTTCTCTCCTTGTATCTATGTAGATTTTTCGACACTTCTAGAGACACACCCTCTCGATCGTGCACACACACACTACTGCCTCATTTTATGGTAATACCTCTCGCACACACACTCTTCGTGTATTTGTCACACACGCACTCTGCCCTCCTACTCACTCCCTCTCTCTCTCTCTCTCACACACACACATGGGCTTTTTGCAACAATATCCCACTTCTCGAATCTTGAAACAAACCGCATTCCTCCCTTATCTCATCAAAATAGCTAAATGAATATATTTTGAGTGAAACATAAGATATTTTTAGTGATATATGTATATCAAAACTAGACTGTTTTCTATCAAATTGGTGAATATGTATTACTCTACTTTGGATGCGTTACAACGCACTGGCACATTGCTAGTTATTACTGTATTATTTTTTGGACACCATACAAACACTGGAGTACATATACGAAGAGAAGAGGCGCACGCAGAAAGTCGGTCTCTCGCCGTCTCGCACACATGAGAGTTACGTAAGGCACGGTAAACAAATAAACCCATAGGTGCACGATTGCTGCATGCACGGGTACCGGGTACGTGGTGGAGCGCACCTTTGTAGGAATAGTCAGTTCGTGTGATAATTTGATCCGTAGGAGTTGGTGGTCGGGGACCACAGGTGAACAACCTGGAGGCGGTGGCTCGCCAGGTGCCATGTTTAAAATATCATTTTTTAGCGGGGTAAGAGTTCCGATTTTCAATGGCGCGTTATACTAGTTTTTAGAATGATTGGTATGGAGCGAAAATGGAATTCATCACTACTACCTCCGTCCTGGTTTACTAGTCCCCATCGTATTTTGGGTCAAATTTTGTCCAGAAATTTTACTTGTAAAAATTGAATGGAAATTGAGATTTTGTTATACCCAAACAAAAAAGGACCGAAGGAAGTGATTGCTCTGACACGGACGTGACCTCTCATAGCGCAGGCATTGAACAGGCGTGCCGGCCAAGGGGGCCCCACTCGCTGCACGCCAGGCTGAACGCACCTCCTCGCCACATGAAACCGGCTTCAGACTGCCCCGCCTACCTCCATAGAATCCGCGCGTGTGCCGGCAACACGTGCTTCCACGAGCCGGCCGGCATTTTAGAACACAACGCTGGTTGGCTCCTCTCGTCCGCCTGCTATTTAAACGAGGCCAAACGTCTGGCAAGAACCGCACCACACCGCCGCTCGCCATATCCTCTTTGCACCATTTTCTCCACACTCTCCATCGCATCCGGTGTGCAGGAATACGAGTTCTCCGGCATAAAAGCCGGCTGGGTGCCCCGACGAGCCAGGCAACTCGCTGCCCCACCTCCCTCCCCGCCCCAGGCCGTCACTACCATGGGCGAGGCTGCAGGCGGGCAAGCGGAGGAGCAAGATGCCGCTCCAAGCTGGCCCCTGGTGCATCAACTCGACGCTCCAAGCCTGCTCGCAGAGGAGTGGCCAGTTGCTGCACGCCGGCACACGGGGGACCACAGTGTCCAGTGCACCGTGGTTGGCCATGCCATCCGACGCAAATGTTGGCGGAACCGCGGCATGCTGGCGGAGGTGGCCAACACGTCCGTGGCCACCGCCGACACCGAGGAATAGTAGACCACGGGAGACGCCGCCGCTCGGAACCCACGAATGCTACGACCACCGCGTCACCGGCATAGACACCCGCTGTGTTGCCTGGTTTGGCTCAAAACATCATGGACCCCAGCCGCAATCGGCATTAGAAATTATACCTGCTTCTAGAAGTTATTCGTGTTTAGTCAAAAAATGTCCAAAAAATAATTAATTATGTATGGTCTTGACTTGTGCTTGCACTGGTAGTAGGAACTAGAGATTTTTCTTTATTTATAACTCTCCTCAGATTTTTTTTGGCTTTGAAGTCAATCATGGTTGTGGACTTTATCTAAGAATGTGCAGATATCTGTGAACATGAGTTTGATGTGGAAGTTGAACTTGGAATGTTGGGCTTGCGTGTGAACTATACCATGTCCAATGGTTCGTCTGTTATTGTTCGAAAAGTAATGGTTGTTATTACATGACCCAGAAAAAAATATTTTGTGCCACATCTAGGCATCACAGACTTACATACATCTCAGTAGATGCACAGACATCACAACAGGCATGCTGACTGGATAAACATTTGAAGCTAGCTATTATGAATGAAAATTTGTATTGACAAGAGCTTTAGATAGCAGGAGACGCCTAGCCTGCTCTGCCTCTGCTAGCTTCTTTCTGGCTTCTTCCATCTCTTCATTGGCTTGGGTGAAGAGAGCATCTGATTGCTCTTTTCGCTTCTTCAGGAACTCAGCTATATTCTCAAGGGCTACTGCACGCTTTGTTTCAGCCTTTACTAGAGCAACGAGGACACGAACACTTGACGACTCCACCTGGCTTGTGAGTAATCCAGCATCATCTGGGAATTGCACCTTGTGACTAATCCGGCATCATTAGGGAAATGGAACCTTGTGTGTAATCCAACCTCATTTTGGAAACATGATCTCGAGGTTGACCGTACTTCCCTCCTCGCAGGAACTGCTTCCTGACATGAAGAAGTTACCTCTTTTTTAGATCAATAGTCAGAGCTCCCCAGATCCATTAAGTAAAAGCCTGATAAACAGGACTAGGAGAAGTGAATTCAAAAGGAGTAATATAAAAATAGACTGCAAGGTGAGAACACCCACTTCCTACATCAAGCAAAAAAGGAAGTCATTAGGACGATTAAGACTGTGCTTATTACATATCAAACAGAGCCAGCTTATAGAAACTACGACATATACATCGAAGAACACAAGGCTAAGAGAAATAGAAAAACCAGCAGAGGGGTGCACTAAGCCAAGGGTTGCTGCAGCAAAACAACCGGCAACCAGATGATCTCCAGGGCGTCTATAGGCTCGTTTGACTGACTAGCTTCAACACTAAATTACAAAAGATTCATCCTACGGCATGGTGGGTCCACTGAGTAAATTGAGATCCTACAAATGATTGAGAGCCTAATCAAGTGTACATAAATTGTTTGTCTCGCCTATTATTGTTTAATAATCTGCCACACTGCTGGATTGCATGGCAAGAACCCTAGCCAAGCACATAACGTGGCTTAACGCTTCTTTCGGCTTGGGGCTTGCCCAGGGCCTGGTCTGGTCCTGTGTTCACTACTGCTACCAGACTCATACCATGTCAAAGTAAAAAAATGGTCAAAAGAGGGGGCTCCCTCCGATTTCATTAACGAAACCATCAAGGACACACAAAACATACACCACTGCTAGTCAGGTTCTCAATGTCAAAGAAACTGAAAGGTTGTTACTTACCAAAGCTCGTTTTACAGGTTCGGTGCAGCTCCTCTTTAACTTGCGACGTTCCTTGAAGATGTCCCCAACATCCCGTATTTGGTCTTCATTGCTCCTCTACATGTTCGCATTCGTAGTTTTAAAATCTCAACATGGCAAGAAAAATATAGTAATACTCACACATCTTGTGGGCAACATTAAAGCACTCATCTACCATGTTAGCACGAGTGATTTTTAATATCCTACTATGTGGCTCTTCAACTTTGCTAGAACTACGTTGTGGTTTCATTTTGAGTGAATAGAATAGGGGGGTCACCTCCCTGATATTCTAAAAAACTTTCCATCATTTGCGACACTACTGGTTACAAATGAAGAACCTACCCAAGCACAGCGCAATACAGGAGTGAGGCACAACTACAAGACGATATTCTGTTGGACAATGCAAGCTATAACCAATTACTTTTACCGAAACAATAGCAGCCAGGAAATTAGAAGGGTAGGTATGAACATAATCGGAACTGCACATGTACTGCTTAGAGAATGAATATAAACATTACCAATCGAGGAGGAGTACGAAGGTCGCAGTGGCGTCTCTGCATCATGGTCGGCAATGAGAGTTAGTTCATTGTTGACGACGATGGTGCTGCTGTACTTGGCGTCAGCTTCCGGGAAGTAGATCCGAGACCGTGGAAGACGGCGCCGGGGAAGCGGCTCCGTGTACGACGGTGACAGTGGACTGGCTCCAGTGCGGCGTACGACATCGTCGATGAGGCAGATGCACTGTGGTGGATGAGTGCGCCGATGAAGAAGGGGAGGGGCATGAAGGGAAGGTGATGCGGTGCCGTGGAGAAGTCTATTTTGCGGTGGGGATAGAAAATGGGGAGTAATGAGGAGTACTCTGGGTGCTGGGGTGGGGTTGGATGGTTGGGCTGAACGCGAAGTTACCAAAACAGCCCCCGACCAACCAGCATCCGTCAGCTTGTTCGACCAAGGGTATGATGGTAACTTTGCATTGGTCGAATCTGAGTTGCCGGAGATCTCGGTGGAAGCGGGAGATTTTGCCACCGACCAGAAATTTTTTAACACTGTACTAGTACTCCCTGCTCCCCGTCTGGCGTGTTGGGTGATTGGGTTGAGCAGCTAGTAGTACTACTAGTACTCGCTCTGATTTTATTTACTCTGCATATTAGGTTTGACTGAAGTCATACTTCCTAAAGTTTGACCAAGTTTATAGAAAAAATATAAACATTTACCATAACAAATCTGTATGATGTGAAAGTACATTCAATAATGAATCTAATGGTGTTGATTTGTTATTGTATATGTTAATATTTTTGTTTATAAACTTTGTCAGGGTTTACAAAACTTGACTTTGACCAATGCTAATACGCAGACTATAATAAAAACAGAGGGGATACACATCTGTTTTCTTAGTTTGTCGTGCCATTAATTATTTGTTGTAATTGTGAAATAAATATATTAAGCTATTGACTTCGAATGTAATGGTTTGTACAATTCAATATTTAGAATCGTTGTTGAATTCCAAGATGAATACCAGGTCTACAGTACTTCACAATATGCTCAAACTCACATAATCCAACTCAAATGAAAATCTAAATGCAATTCATAGTTATTAATTTGTTGGATGCAACAAAACCAACCATAACTCTACATGATCCTTTCTAAAGCAATTTTCAGAACACATCCCAATGTGTGAATGAAACGTAGAGAGTTTGTGGAGATGCATGGAACAATGGCGGGAGAGACATGTGTGCGCTCAACACACAGGATATACACCTAGTGGAAGAAAGAGACAGAGGACGGGACAGATTGTATATATATGTGGGCGAGAGAGTAGGAGAGAGAGAGAGAGAGAGGAAGTGTGCGATAGAGGGATGTATACAGAGGAAGAAGTTAGGTCTTTGAGTAAGATAGAGACATGTAATATATAGGGAGTGAGATGCATGTGCATTGAGATTTTGTACATGTGGAAGGAGAAGAGACAAAAGGTTTGATGAGAGAGCTCAAAAGAACATGGAATAGAGGGGAATCTTGTGGGTTGAGGGATTGATAATTTTGTGCGGGAGGGATCGACAGGGAGAGAGAAGGGGGGAGTGTAACACCCCAAAAATTTAACCATGATTTATTAATTAAAAAAAAT
Source organism: Thinopyrum elongatum (assembly GCA_011799875.1). NCBI lineage: Eukaryota > Viridiplantae > Streptophyta > Magnoliopsida > Poales > Poaceae > Thinopyrum > Thinopyrum elongatum. The sequence goes on along the minus strand of CM022297.1, from coordinate 82,129,070 downwards.
TGACAGGAAATTATTATTTTTTTATTTTCTGGATTATCTTCTGATTTCAAAATCGCTTTTTCTTCTGAATTGTGGAGTTTTTCCCTCCAATGGAAACTTTTCAAAAAAAAATGTTGGACTTGTATACCTTCTCAAAAAAAACATTTCTCTTATCAGTGGAATTATTTCTATAATTACTTTCCTAAGTTTTATTTCTTCTAAAATGGTTACTCATAAGTGTTAGAGTCCCTGTTTGCACTACAACCCTTTGATTAATTCATTTAATAATTCCACCAAAATTTGGGGATGACATGTGATGTTCCTAAATCACTTTTATGCAAAAACTTCTCTTAGTCATTTGGGGATTTTGAGCCCTACCTCAAGTTTTCAAATCTGGTTCAGTTTGTAGTTTACACTACAACCTACTTATATATTTCTTTATTACTCCCATAAAAAATTGGAGATGTTAGTGGAAGTATATAATTCATTTCTATGCAAGAACCCATGGGTGTTCTTTGGAAAATTTGAGCAAACCATCCTCATCTTTATTCTGGTTCAGTTTGGTGTTTTGCACTGCAACCATATTTTATTTTGCTCTATTAATCTTGGGATTTTTCCTGCTTGTAGTCCACCCTACCAAACTCTTAGGTCTAGGAGATCAGACCCATTTGAGGATTTTAAGCACATGCAAAAATGGCATATGCTCTCTGTCCAGATTTGGTTTTCTCAAAAACTTGCATTAGGAAGTTTTTGATTTTGCCAAACTAACCATGCCACCCTCTTTATCATCCAAAGAGACTCTGATCTAGGAATTTTGGCCACCAGAGGAGATGCCTAGATGCCCATGGCATTCTGTCGAGCACCTTGTGTTCATGGACAGAATTGGCATAGTTTTTAGTTTGCATTATGAACCTGCTTGCATTGCCTAACCAGCGTGTCTTATGGCTCTACCTTGGTCTATAGCCCAACCCTGCTAAACCTCATGTGGATTAGAACCCCCTGGCAGGCATTGGCATTTTGCCAAGCGCCTCGCGTGCGTGCTCTGGGCGCGAGCAGAACACGCGTTTTGCACGTGTGTGCACCTGAGTCGCCGCGTCCCGCTGCCGCCTCCCCGCGCCCGTCCTGATCCATTTCCACTCGCAGCCAACACGCCCGACCCCTCTCTCGTCGCAGAGTCGCTCTAGCCACCTCCTAGAGCCCCGCAGCGCCACCGTCAGGTCGGCCATGGCGGCTAGCGGACGGCCGCAGCAGGCCCGGCCTTGGCAGCGCCGCCCAAGCCTTCCCCGCGCGCCAGCTGCCCTTTGGAATAGCTCGGGCTCATCCGCGAGCTCGTCGGTTAGCGCCGACCAACGCCACTTTGCCCTGCTGGCTACAGAACGGCGGTTCGCCGGTCTTATCCTTGGCCGCCGGCGGAACCGACCTAGTTACGCTATAAATAGGGACCCCGAGCTCGTCCGGACCCTCAGGCGACATCGGGCCATCCCTCTAGAGCCTCCATAGCCACCACACTTCGGTCCCGTCCGTCGCGAGCAGGGCCTCCCCAGTCCCTCCAGCGCCACCATTCGACTCCCTTCGAACATACGAAGCTGCCCAACTTCTCAGCTTCGACTGGGAGCCACCATAGGCCGAAGCCCAATTGTTCCCGAAGACGCCATCCGCCGCAGAGCTCGCCGCCGGCGACCCCATTCTTCCCCGCTAGCCTATCAACCACTGGGAGAACCGCCCTGGACCAGCGGATCCATTCTCCCCCTCAGAACCCCGTGAGGAGCCGCCGTTCGTCGGCGGCAATCGCCGGAGCCCCGCCTCCGCTCGGCCAGAGGAGGAAGGAGGCGGGGGTGACTGGTCAAACCTGACCAGTGGGCCCGATGGACCCACTGTCAGTGACCCAGCCCCGTCGAAACGTTTTTTAAGTGGAAACGTATTTCCCCGGAATACGCTTTCATCAATGGAAAGCGTAAGTCCTCCGAACCGTTTTTTTTTCTGTTTTTTATTAAAAACAGATTTTGACCTGAACTTTGACTGGCTCTAGTTTCTAAAATACAACTCCATTTGACTTGATTCTTTTTCTGTTGTCTCTCAAATTTCATCTAGTTTATTTTAATATTTATTTGAAAATTTTCTGAACAAGTTTTTTTTATTGTTTTCGAATTGCGTGTTGATTCAATCTTTTCAAAAATAGGATATTGGAGGGAAGATGAAAACTTTCAAAAGTGCACCCCACCTACATACACATGGAAGGCAAGCATTCTGAACCCTAGTATAATATTTGCCGTGTGTTGTTTTGATATAGCTACAACACCGAGCTGATTTGAACATGCGTTATTTCATGTGATGTTATGATCATGTCCCTGTGTGCATGATGGAAATTTCCTTGCTGTTGGAATTGATATACTTGTGATAGTAATCACCCTCGTATGCCTTTCATGCCTACCGGAAGGAATCCGGGGAAGTCTCTGTCTTGGGTGGACACGAGCTTGTCACTGATATTTCGCTGAGACGGGTATATTCAGTGAGGCATGGTGAGGTATGATGAGTGGTGATTCTGTCTGTTGGTATGGAATATATTTGTTATACTACTCATGCAGGGAATACTTTAACCTCCTGAGTCGACCGTAGATCGAGTCTTGTGCCCGTAACCCCCATACTTGCTTCGTGCTACCACTTGTCCCTGCCTTAGGTAGGGTACGGTTCAGTAAGTTGTCAACCCCTTTCTTAGCACACACCGTACAGGGAGGCCATGGTGGAAGATACCGGCTGCATCCGGTAGACATGCCACCTGGTCCGGGGGCATGGGTGTTTTCGGTTGGAGCCGAGGGGGTAGCTCCCCTAGTTTGCGCGCGTTATAAATTTTGTGATCCATGCTAGTCGAGGTTGTAGCCTCCCCACTTAGAGTTTTGCTTAACGAGTGTCGTGGGTGATTCCAGACACCGGTAAGTTAAGCTGGTGTGTGCGGGTCAGGTGTGTTTTCAAGTAAAAGATCGTAAACGGAATTAGTCCCGATGGACTAAAGGAATCCATTACTCGTGGGTAAAGAGTACACCCTCTGCAGAGATTATATCTATTCGAATAGCCATGTCCATGGTTAAGGACTACAGTCTGGGATGGGTCAAGTGTCGGTCTTCGGAGGAAAAACTGCTAAACCAGAACATTGATCATGACATGTGACATATGATGATTATGATTATTATGGACTAACCATTTGTATTATTTGAATTATTGAATATCCCTGGGACGGTTCTACCTCCTGGATATTCACGGTGATTATTCCTATATAAGCCCTTTATGTGGTGTCGCTCAGACGCCCGACTGTGGCACGCTTGTTAGTTAATTCCTTTATAAGCCCTTTATGTGGTGTCGCTCAGACACCCGACTGTGGCACGTTTGTTATTTACTTTCTTTATAAGCCCTTTATGTGGTGTCACTGAGACGCCCGACTGTGGCATGCTCAATTATTCAATCTCCTTTACAAGCCCTTTATGTGGCGTCGCTCAGACGCCTGACTGAGGCATGCTTTATATTTTTATCTTTTCGAGGCGTCGCTTCAGACACCCGATCGGTTTATTTTATTCTTATTATCTAAATTGTTTTTTTCATATTTAATTCTGAATGGCCTGCTTGCATGCGGCATGAATTTTTATTTCACGACTGGCTAAGTGATCATGGAAATATTTCAGAGCATGATTACCATCTATTATATTATACCTGTGTTCATAATGTTTGCGAGTACATTCAAAGTACTCACTGGCTTGTCCCTGGCTATTGTCTTGGCCAGATTTCGTGCTTGGAGAGGAGCGCTGTGATGACAGCCCCGGAACCTAGGCAATGATGATAGCAACCTCGCGAAGATAGGAGTTATCCAGGTCAGCTATTCCAGTGGGAAATGGAGTCCCATAGACACTGATGATCCGCAAACCGCTTCCGCCATCAACCACTAGAAACCATTTGTTGTACTCATAGGCCAGAATGGTCTTGTACTTCATGTTTTGTATTTTGCTTGGAATTTCTGTATCAAGTTGGTGTCTCATCAGCTAACAGTAATCCTGGGGCTGGTGAGCACAAGGGCCATTTACTAGGAAGTTAATATCCTGGAAAACCGGTCCCGACAACCTTGGTATCAGAGCCAGGCTGACCATTGGCTAATCCTATCTTAGCCAGGTCAATAAACCTAGGTTAACCAACCCACCAAACTTTAACCTAAACCCAGTCAAGCTTCTCGTGTAAGATAGCCACTCAGTGACCCCGACACCTTTTTGGCAGTCGGTGCCTAACCTATTGGCCTAGCCTGTCGATCACGCGCCAGTGACCGACACCTAAATTGTCTCATTCGCAAGCGTGTGAAGGAAGGCTCTGTACTCTTTTTCTATAAAAAGGGTACGCTAGCCCCAACCCAGCACCGCACAGCCTCTACCGCAAAACCGAGCCAAGATGCCTGGCCCCATTGTTCACAATGAGACCACAGCAACCGATCTTGGAGGTTTTGTGACCGTGCTAGCAAACCTCACCCGTCGTGCCTTTGCATTAGAAGAGCCCCCAGAGTATGTTGTGTACCAAGGGCCCATGAGCGGTGAGAGCCGTCAATTCTAGGCCACTGTGCACGTCTATGGTAGGGGTATGTCGCCAGAACGGCCCTACAGGTTCACCGGAAGGACAACTTCCTTTGAGCCACAAGCCATTTAGCTAGCTGCTCGAGAGGCTATAGTTCAACTCCGGCACCTGTCGCCCAGAGTTAACTGCCGCTCGTTCTACTACTACCCCAGCCGTGACGGGTATGGTAGGCCACCCCATGTTGCCAACGGAGACCACGAGACGGACCCTGCATTGCTGCATCTGGTGCGCTATGTAAGTGCACTAGAGGCACTATTCGATCAGATCACCCTTGATCTGATCGCCGCCCGTGGAGAGCTTGTTCGCCGAGCCCCGACAAGAGGAGAAGAGGAGCCCGACGCCGACAACCCAGTTGTGCTGTTCGGGCAACCGATCGACTCCTTGAGGTCTGCCCCTGCCATCGACCGAAATGCTTTGGTGTCCCCAGAAGTGTTTCGTCGCCTTTTGGGAACACGCTCCAACGGGATTGTGGCCAACAACCCCCGCGATGGTCATCATCGCTACCCCGACCCTGCAGCTCCTCAACCCCATCCAGCAAACCACGATGGTGAAGCCCATGGAAAAGCCTCGACGTCCACCAGGCACGCCCACTTAGATATTAACGAGGTAGACTAAACCACTCGAGTAGTACCGAGTCTTAGTTTTTCTACGCCTTGTAATAGTGTGACCTTGAACTCGCCTTGAATGGATGCAGACTGCTTGTGCGCCTTTGTTTTGTTTAGTAGCCCTGCATAAGTCTGTTGGCGTGCGGTTGCATTTTTAATTCCGGGCGTAGCTACCGAAAACCACCCCGACGACACCCACAGTAACACGTCACTTTTGTGAGATATGTGTATCTGTGGCTTTGACCCCGACCCCATAGAGCAGAACCGACAAACTAGTTGCCCCCACACCGCTATCGGTAACCCAGCCCTAATGCTATATAAGAGGCCATCCCGTGACCTTACCAAGCATCCCTCCCTTTTTGCACAACTCTCACAGCCATTTCTTTGCCATGCCGAGTCCTAGTATTTATCTGAGAACTCCAGATGCAACCCCAGGTAGTTTTGTAAAAATATTGTGGGACTTTACCTGCAGTACCATGAGTTCTACCCACCCACCCCAGTACGAGCTGCTCAAATCGAGAATCACCCCATCCACCTCGAAATATTGGGCAGTAGTGCACATCCCTCCCGCAAACCCAAACCAAGACCCAACGGAAGTCTCCTTCGTGGGGAAATCTATGCCAACTCCCCAAATGGCCATAGAAGCTGCTGCGTACGAAGCAATTACTCGTCTTCGCTTCGCAGCAACCTATGCCAGCGAAAGTGGGTATTCTTACTTCCCGAGTCGTGCAGCACCCGGAGAAGTAGCATCTTTTCCCAGTGGGCGATTTGAGAGGGACCCAGTACTGGCCAACCTTGCCCAGTATGTCATCGCTCAAGAGCGTTTGACCCAACGAGTAATGGGCTATCTCCAGAGCCTCGCCGATTTGAATCCTCAGATCGCTATTGGCAGACCACTGAGGCCAGACCAGGAGAGACGCGTTCTTCGACTAGTCAATCCGCTTTCCCCGATAGAAGAAGATTGTGCCCCAGTGCCGGAAACATTTTCTCAGGACCCAGCATATTTTACGTTTGCGTCATAAACGCCACTTCTGTGTTTATTAGCCTAGCATGTGTTGCAGCTTATGCATTGTATCCTAAGTTTGTGCGATGAATTAATTGTTTGGTTTCAATTAATGTGAGCAATTGACTTACTGTTGTTATTTTTGATTAACTGTTTTTCACTCTCGGTAAATTCTGAGATGGGATTTCCCTTGAGTTATTGCAACAATTAGTTCTCCTCGACATAAATTTTAATTCACGCAGCACCGCGACAGCAGGCTCACAACCACTACCACTCGACCACAGGCACTTATTGCTAAACCACGTACACATTTTGCACCTAACTGGTCACCTCACTAACACACCACAGTTTCTGAAGGAGAAATTTGTGGGTAACTATTCTAGTGCAGTTTGCCTCCAGCACACTGACAGCAGTTAGCACCCGACACCAGCACCTAATCCTCATGATCACCGCCGCCACGAAGAGCTAACACTCGAGCAGCAGCATCACGACGATCATCGAGGATCATCGCACACAAGAGCCCGGAGAACCCCAGCAATGCCGCCAACCCTCCGCACATAAGGATCATGTACCAATCTGGCATCACCTCCGCCATTAGAGCTTCGTCTCGAGCTCCTGCAGACAGCAATGGAGGAGAAGGAAGGAGAAGGAGAAGCAAGGCCAGGTGTGAAGAGTGGAGCACCGCGATCATTTTATAGCTCGAGATCGGTGTACGGTGGGTGAAGTCCACCAGCGCCGCTCGTCGCTCGATCGCCGGTGTTCGGAGGCGAATCCGCGAGTAGTGCCGAGAGCACACTGGCCCACGAGGTGAGTGCACGATGCGCCAGCAGTTAGCGCGCCGCGCACTACCGCAGTACGGCCTAGGTGCCCTACTCACTAGGTGTCGCAGGTGGAGAAAGCGCGGACATGCGCGAGAGAGAGAAGGAAGAAGAGAGACGGAAGAGGAAGAAGAGACTGACAGTGGGCCCAGGGTCCACTTGTCAGCCAGAGAGAGCTATGCACTCGGGTGCGACCAGCGGAATTTAGAAATTTAGAATTTTACTCTGAATTTACCCTAGCCAATAGTAGAAATTTCTCGGTTTCCCTAACCGTAGAATTTTTCCACGCAGCGCCAGTACCCCACTGTAGTTGTACCAATTATATGCCCTCTCGCTGTAGCCTCGTCATATCGCGTGAGCAGGTTATTTAATCTTCGAGTTATTATTGCTTGATAGTCGGAGTTAAATTTTTAAACCATTCTCAGCAAATCTCGAGGACGAGATTTTTCTTAATGGGGGTAGTGTTGTAACACCCCAAAAATTTAACCATGATTTATTAATTAAAAAATTTTGATAGGAAATTAATTTTTTTTATTTTCTGGATTATCTTCTGATTTCAGAATCGCTTTTTCTTCTGAATTGTGGAGTTTTTCCCTCCAATGGAAACTTTTCAAAAAAAAATTGTTGGACTTGTATACCTTCTCAAAAAAAAACATTTCTCTTATCAGTGGAATTATTTCTATAATTACTTTCCTAAGTTTTATTTCTTTTAAAATGGTTACTCATAAGTGTTAGAGTCCCTGTTTGCACTACAACCCTTTGATTAATTCATTTAATAATTCCACCAAAATTTGGGGATGACATGTGATGTTCCTAAATCACTTTTATGCAAAAACTTCTCTTAGTCATTTGGGGATTTTGAGCCCTACCTCAAGTTTTCAAATCTGGTTCAGTTTGTAGTTTGCACTACAACCTACTTATATATTTCTTTATTACTCCCATAAAAAATTGGAGATGTTAGTGGAAGTATATAATTCATTTCTATGCAAGAACCCATGGGTGTTCTTTGGAAAATTTGAGCAAACCATCCTCATCTTCATTCTGGTCCAGTTTGGTGTTTTGCACTGCAACCATATTTTATTTTGCTCTATTAATCTTGGGATTTTTCCTGCTTGTAGTCCACCCTACCAAACTCTTAGGTCTAGGAGACCAGACCCATTTGAGGATTTTAAGCACATGCAAAAATGGCATATGCTCTCTGTCCATATTTGGTTTTCTCAAAAACTTGCATTAGGAAGTTTTTGCTTTTGCCAAACTAACCTTGCCACCCTCTTTATCATCCAAAGAGACTCTGATCTGGGAATTTTGGCCACCAGAAGAGATGCCTAGATGCCCATGGCATTCTGTCGAGCACCTTGTGTTCATGGACAGAATTGGCATAGTTTTTAGTTTGCATTATGAACCAGCTTGCTTTGCCTAACCAGCATGTCTTATGGCTCTACCTTGGTCTATAGCCCCACCCTGCTAAACCTCATGTGGATTAGAACCCCCTGGCAGGCATTGGCATTTTGCCAAGCGCCTTGCGTGCGTACTCTGGGCGCGAGCAGAACGCGCGTTTTGCACGTGCGTGCGCCCGAGTCGCCGTGTCCCGCTGCCGCCTCCCCGCGCCCGTCCTGATCCATTTCCACTCGCAGCCAACGCGCCCGACCCCTCTCTCATCGCAGAGTCGCTCTGGCCACCTCCTGGAGCCCCGCGGCGCCACTGTCAGGTCGGCCATGGCGGCTAGCGGACGGCCGCAGCAGGCCCGGCCTTGGCAGCGCCGCCCGAGCCTTCCCCGCGCGCCAGCTGCCCTCTGGAATAGCTCGAGCTCATCCGCGAGCTCGTCGGTTAGCGCCGACCAGCGCCACTTCGCCCTGCTGGCTACAGAACGGCGGTTCGCCGGTCTTATCCTTGGCCGCCGGCGGAACCGACCTAGTTACGCTATAAATAGGGACCCCGAGCTCGTCCGGACCCTCAGGCGACATCGGGCCATCCCTCTAGAGCCGCCACAGCCAGCAATCGACGGAGGGAGGCCATCTTCCTCGTCTCCGGTCAGTTCGGCCGCTGCCACACTTCGGTCCCGTCCGTCACGAGTAGGGCCTCCCCAGTCCCACCAGCGCCACCATTCGACTCCCTTCGAACGTACGAAGCCGCCCAACTTCTTAGCTTCGACTGGGAGCCACCATAGGCCGAAGCCCAATTGTTCCCGAAGACGCCATCCGCCGCAGAGCTCGCCGCCGGCGACCCCCTTCTTCCCCGCTAGCCTATCAACCACCGGGAGAACCGCCCTGGACCAGCGGATCCATTCTCCCCCTCAGAACCCCGTGAGGAGCCGCCGTTCGTCGGCGGCAATCGCCGGAGCCCCGGCTCCGCTCGGCCAGAGGAGGAAGGAGGCGGGGGTGACTGGTCAAACCTGACCAGTGGGCCCGATGGACCCACTGTCAGTGACCCAGCCCCATCGAAACGTTTTTAAGTGGAAACGTATTTCCCCGGAATACGCTTTCATCAATGGAAAGTGTAAGTCCTCCGAACCGTTTTTTTTTTCTGTTTTTTATTAAAAACAAATTTTGACCTGAACTTTGACTAGCTCTAGTTTCTAAAATACAACTCCATTTGACTTGATTCTTTTTCTGTTGTCTCTCAAATTTCATCTAGTTTATTTTCATATTTATTTGAAAATTTTCCAAACAACTTTTTTGTACTGTTTTCGAATTGCGTGTTGATTCAATCTTTTCAAAAATAGGATATTGGAGGGAAGATGAAAACTTTCAAAAGTGCACCCCACCTACATACACATGGAAGGCAAGCATTCTGAACCCTAGTATAATATTTGCCGTGTGTTGTTTTGATATAGCTACAACACCGAGCTGATTTGAACATGCGTTATTTCATGTGATGTTTTGATCATGTCCCTGTGTGCATGATGGAAATTTCCTTGCTGTTGAAATTGATATATTTGTGATAGTAATCACCCTCGTATGCCTTTCATGCCTACCGAAAGGAATCCGGGGAAGTCTCTGTCTTGGGTGGACACGAGCTTGTCACTGATATTTCGCTGAGACGGGTATATTCAGTGAGGCATGGTGAGGTATGATGAGTGGTGATTCTGTCTGTTGGTATGGAATATATTTGTTATACTACTCATGCAGGGAATACTTTAACCTCCTGAGTCGACCGTAGATCGAGTCTTATGCCAGTAACCCCCATACTTGCTTCGTGCTACCACTTGTCCCTGCCTTAGGTAGGGTACGGTTCAGTAAGTTGTCAACCCCTTTCTTAGCACACACCGTACAGAGAGGCCATGGTGGAAGATACCGGCTGCATTCGGTAGACATGCCACCTGGTCTGGGGGCATGGGTGTTTTCGGTTGGAGCCGAGGGGGTAGCTCCCTTAGTTTGCGCGCGTTATAAAATTTGTGATCCCATGCTAGTCGAGGTTGTAGCCTCCCCACTTAGAGTTTTGCTTAACGGGTGTCGTGGGTGATTCCAGACACCGGTAAGTTAAGCTGGTGTGTGCGGGTCAGGTGTGTTTTCAAGTAAAAGACCGTAAACGGAATTAGTCCCGATGGACTAAAGGAATCCATTACTCGTGGGTAAAGAGTACACCCTCTGCAGAGATTATATCTATTCGAATAGCCGTGTCCATGGTTAAGGACTACAGTCTGGGATGGGTCAAGTGTCGGTCTTAGTGTCGGTCTTCAGAGGAAAAAATGCTAAACCAGAACATTGATCATGAAAGGTGACATATGATGATTATGATTATTATGGACTAACCATTTGTATTATTTGAATTATTGAATATCCCTGGGACGGTTCTACCTCCTGGATATTCACGGTGATTATTCCTATATAAGCCCTTTATGTGGTGTCGCTCAGACGCCCGACTGTGGCACGCTTGTTAGTTAATTCCTTTATAAGCCCTTTATGTGGTGTCACTCAGACACCCGACTGTGGCACGTTTGTTATTTACTTTCTTTATAAGCCCTTTATGTGGTGTCGCTGAGACGCCCGACTGTGGCATGCTCAATTATTCAATCTCCTTTACAAGTCCTTTATGTGGCGTCGCTCAGACGCCCGACTGAGGAATGCTTTATATTTTTATCCTTTCGAGGCGTCGCTTCAGACACCCGATCGGTTTATTTTATTCTTATTATCTAAATTGTTTTTTTCATATTTAATTCTGAATGGCCTGCTTGCATGCGGCACGAATTTTTATTTCACGACTGGCTAAGTGATCATGGAAATATTTCAGAGCATGATTACCATCTGTTATATTATACCTGTGTTCATAATGTTTGCGAGTACATTCAAAGTACTCACTGGCTTGTCCCTGGCTATTGTCTTGGCCAGATTTCGTTCTTGGAGAGGAGCACTGCGATGATAGCCCCGGAACCTAGGCAATGATGATAGCAACCTCGCGAAGATAGGAGTTATCCAGGTCAGCTGTTCCTGTGGGAAATGGAGTCCCATAGACGCTGATGATCCGCAAACCGCTTACGCCATCAACCACTAGAAACCATTTGTTGTACTCATAGGCCAGAATGGTCTTGTACTTCATGTTTTGTATTTTGCTTGGAATTTCTGTATCAAGTTGGTGTCTCATCAGCTAACAGTAATCCTGGGGCTGGTGAGCACAAGGGCCATTTACTGGGAAGTTAATATCCTGGAAAACCGGTCCCGACAGGGAGGAGTTACTCAGCCGTCACCACTTCATCATGCTTCCAAATGGCCCCGCGGTCTCTAGTGCGGTCTAGTCGTCGTCTTCGTTCTTCCCAATGCCCTCCTTGAATATCAAGGTGGTGTGCATGTGGGGGTGCAGAGAAGCACAATCAACAGGGGTCGCTATATAACCTTGGATGGGGATGGATAGTGTGGTGTGGGGGGGGGGTGTGGCAAATATTGAGAGAAATCAAACCTATGGAGAGAATGTGTGTGCATAGTGAGCATGCGAGAGAGGCTAATGGTGCGAGACAGATACATCGTGTGCGCCAATGTTTAAGCAATATAGAGACATCGTGTGCGGGATACAAAGATAGGACTATGGGGAGTGTGTTTGCTAGGCAAAGAGACATAGCGAGAGAGAAATATGTGTGTGTGTGGTACATGGTGTGTATGTGACAGAGAGGTACATGCATGCCAAATAGGGTTTTCATGAAGAGATTGTGTGTGCGAGATAGAGAGGGATGTAGGGGCCTTGAGGCGGCAGGGGCTGGGTGAGGGTGTCAAAACGTGTGCGTTGATGCATGTGTTACATCCGATTGTTGAGGGATGATACGTCCATTTTGTAGCATGTTTTCCTACTGTTATTTATATTATTTTTATGTATAATAATGCTTTTTGGAGTAATTCTAATGCCTTTTCTCTCATAATATGCAAGGTTCACACAAAGAGGGAGAATACCGGCAGCTGGAATTCTGGACCTGGAAAAGCTACGTCAGGCCACCTATTCTACACAACTATAAATGAGCTGAAACTTCACGGAGAATTTTTATGGAATATATAAGAATTATTGGAGCAAATAAGTACCAGAGGGAAGTCATTTTGACCTAGAAAAAATAAGGAGAGGACTTTCAGGATGAAGCGCCGCCGTCTCGAGGCGGAACTTGGGCAGGAGCACTTTTGCCCTCCGGCGGAGCGATTCCGCCGGGGGAACTTCCCTCCCGGAGGGGGAAATAATCCTTATCATCATCACCAATAACTCTCCCATCTTGGGGAGGGCAATCTCCATCAACATCTTCAACAGCACCATCTCCTCTCAAACCCTAGTTCATCTCTTGTGTTCAATCTTTGTACCGGAACTATAGATTGGTGCTTGTGGGTGACTAGTAGTGTTGATTACATCTTGTAGTTGATTACTATATGGTTTATTCGGTGGAAGATTATATGTTCAGATCCATTATGCTATTTAATACCCCTCTGATCTTGAGCATGATTATCATTTGTGAGTAGTTACTTTTGTTCTTGAGGTCACGGGAGAAATCTTGTTGCAAGTAATCATGTGAACATGATATGTGTTCGATATTTTGATGGTATGTATGTTGTGATTCCTTTAGTGGTGTCATGTGAACGTCGACTACATGACACTTCACCATATTTGGCCCTAAGGGAATGCATTGTGGAGTAGTTATTAGATGATGGGTTGCGAGAGTGACAGAAGCGTAAACCCTAGTTTATGCGCTATTCTGTAAGGGACCGATTTGGATCCAAAAGTTTAATGCTATGGTTAGATTTATTCTTAATAATTTTCTCGTAGTTGTGGATGCTTGCGAGGGGGTTAATCATAAGTAGGAGGCTTGTGCAAGTAAGAATAGCACCTGAGCACCGGTCCACCTATATATCAAATTATCAAAGTAGCGAACACGAATCAAAACCAACATGATGAAAGTGATTAGATGAAATTCCCGTGTACCCTCTAGAACGCTTTGCTTATCATAAGAGACCGTTTTGGCCTGTCCTTTGCCTCAAAAGGATTGGGCTACCTTTCTGCACTTTTGTTACCATTACCATTACTTGCTCCTTACCAATTATCTTGTTTTCAAACTAATCGTTACTTATAATTTTAGTGCTTGCAGAGAATACCTTGCTCAAAACTACTTGTCATTTCCTTCTGCTCCGCATTGAGTTCGGCACTCTTACTTATCGAAAGGACTACGATTGATCCCCTATACTTGAGGGTCTTCAAGGGACGGTCGAATGGAGAGAGATGGTTGTTGTGTTATGGATGCTCCTCTCTCTCTCTCTCACACACACACGCACACACAAAAAACACAAATAGAAGACCGTTCTCTCATGTATACACAACATCTCGGTATATCTCTATGTGTCACTCATACTGATCATTTGCACGTTCACCCCTCTCTATGACTATCCCACACACACACACTGTCTCCACATTGCCCTTCCGCGACAACACACATGTAGACACATACACGCGTTCTCTCTCCATTACACACATAGAATCTCTATTATTATTTTTGTGTAGGGGGGCACCTAAAAAGCCCAAATCCAAATAATCACGAACTAAAGCTAAATACAAATATATGGAAATATTGTAGCGTGAGGAACTTTTCCAGCAAAAAAAAGTAGAGTAATATTCGGGGCTTGTTTTCACACACACAAAAAGGTTCGGTCGATGTTCTTCCAGTGCAACACAGTGATGCACCTTTTGATCGACCGCGCGGCCGTAGTGCACGTGCTTGCACAAGATTGGGCTAAAATTTTAACATGATTTTTTTCTAGATATTAGCTTTCTAGCGGCGAAAGAAGGGCACCAACCGCCTTACGGAGTGGCCACAAGGGCCTAGGGCGCGCCCTACCCCTAGGGCGCACCCCCTGCCTTGTGAGCTCCTCGGGCATTGTCTAGCGTTAATTCTTTTTCCCAAAAATCACATATATTCCAAAAAAAAATCTCCGTAAGTTTGTATCGCGTTTGGACTTCATTTGATATGGATTTTCTGTGAAACAAAAAACATGCAACAAACAGTAAATGGCACTGGGCACTGGATCAATATGTTAGTCCAAGAAAATCATATAAATTGTTTCCAAAAGTATGTAAAATTTGTAGAATATTGGCATGGAACAATAAAAAATTATAGATACGACGGAGACGTATCAAAGCGCTCTTGGTAAGTGGAAATCGGTAAGGAAAAATTATTACTACATGCTGAAATTTATTGTAACTTGTTACTATGGAGAACGATCCTTTGAGGGGTTTGTTCGGGGTATCTTCACCTCGACCGGAACCACAATTAGTTACCCCTCAACCTACTGCACCTACTGAAAATATTGGTTATGAAATTCCTTCGGGTATGATAGAACAACTGCTAGCTAATCCTTATGCAGGAGATGGAACTGAACATCCGGATATGCACTTGATATATGTGGATGAAATTTGTGGATTATTTAAGCTTGCAGGTTTACCCGGAGATGAAGCTAAGAAGAAGGTTTTCCCTTTATCTTTGAAGGAAAAAAGCATTGGCATGGTATAGGCTATGCGATGATATTGGATCCAGGAATTGGAATCAATTGGAATTGGAATTTCACCAAAAAAATTATCCTATGCATCTAGTTCATCGTGATCGGAATTATATATATAATTTTTGGCCTCGTGAAGGAGAAAGTATCGCTCTAGATTGGGGGAGGCTTAAGTCAATGTTATATTCATGCCCCAATCATGAGCTCTCAAGAGAAATTATTATTCAGAATTTTTATGCTCGGCTTTCTCGTGATGATCAATCCATGCTTGATACTTCTTGTACTGTTTCCTTTATGAAGAAGACTATTGAATTCAGGTGGAATCTTTTAGAAAGAATTAAAAACAACTCTGATGATTGGGAACTCGACGAAGGTAAAGAGTCAGGTATTAAGCTTAAGTATGATTGTGTTAAATCTTTTATGAATACCGATGCTTTTCAAAAGTTTAGCACTAAATATGGTCTTGACTCTGAGATAGTAACCTCCTTTTGTGAATCATTTGCTACTCATGTTGATCTCCCTAAGGAGAAGTGGTTTAAATATCACCCACCTATTAAAGAAGAAATTAAAGAAGAAACTATTATTTATAATGTTGATCCAGTTGTTCCTAGTGCTTATATTGAAAAACCACCTTTCCCTGTTAGGATAAAGGAGCATGCTAAAGTTTCAACTGTGGTCAACAAAAGTTATATTAGAACTTCTAAACCTGCTGAACAAATCAAAGTAGAACCTAGTGTTGCTATGGTTAAAGATCTCCTGGTTGAAAATATAGATGGGCATGTTATTTACTTCTGTGATGAAGCTGCTAGAATTGCCAAACCAGATGAAAAAGATAAACATAGACCTATTGTTGGCATGCTTGTTGTCTCAGTTAAAATAGGAGATCACTGTTATCATGGTTTATGTGACATAGGTGCTAGCGTGAGTGCTATTCCTTTTTCCTTATATCAAGAAATTATGAATGTTATAGCACCTGCTGAAATAGAAGACATAGATGTTACTATTAAACTTGCCAATAGAGACACCATCACACCACTTGGGATTGTTAGAGATGTTGAAGTCTTGTGTGGGAAAATAAAATACCCTACTGATTTTCCTGTTCTTGGTTCCCCACAAGATGACTTTTGTCCCATTATCTTTGGTAGACCTTTCTTGAACACCATTAATGCTAAAATAGATTGTGAGAAACAAACTGTCGGTGTTAGTTTTCGTGATGAGTCTCATGAGTTTAATTTTTCTAAGTTTAGTAGAAAACATCATAAAAAAGAATTGTCTAGTAAGGATGAAATAATTGGTCTTGCTTCTATTTCCGTGCCTCCAACTGATCCACTAGAACAATATTTGCTAGACCATGAAAATGATATGCATATGCATGAAAGAAATGAAATAGATAAAAATTTCTTCGAACAACGACCTCTGCTTAAACACAATTTGCCTATTGAAACTCTAGGAGGTCCTCCTCCACCTCAAGGTGATCCTGTGTTTGAATTAAAACAATTGCCAGACACTTTGAAATATGCTTATCTTGATGAGAAAAAGATATATCTTGTTATTATTAGTGCTAACCTTTCAGAGCATGAAGAAGAAAGATTATTGAAGGTTCTGAAGAAGCACCGAGGTGCTATTGGATATACTCTTGATGATTTAAAGGGCATTAGTCCCACTCTCTGTCAGCATAAAATTAATATGGAACCTGATGCTAAACCCGTTGTTGATCACCAACGATGTTTAAATCCTAAAATGAAAGAAGTGGTAAGAACTGAAATATTGAAGCTTCTGGAAGCAGGTATAATCTATCCCATAGCTGATAGTAGATGGGTAAGTCATGTTCATTGTGTCCCTAAGAAGGGAGGTATTACTACTGTTCCTAATGATAAAGATGAACTTATCCCACAAAGAATTGTTAATGGTTACAGAATGGTAATTGATTTTAGAAAATTAAATAATGCAACTAGAAAAGATCATTACCTTTTCCCTTTTATTGATCAAATGCTAGAAAGATTATCTAAGCACACACACTTTTGTTTTCTCGATGGATATTCTGGTTTTTCTCAAATACCTGTTTCACAACCTGATCAAGAGAAAACCACCTTTACTTGTCCTTTTGGAACTTATGCTTATAGACATATGCCTTTTGGTTTATGTAATGCACCTGCTACCTTTCGAAGATGTATGACTACTATATTCTCTAATTTTTGTGAAAAGATTGTTGAGGTTTTCATGGATGATTTTCCCGTTTACGGAACTTCTTTTGCTGATTGCTTAAGCAACCTTGATTGAGTTTTGTAGAGATGCAAGCAAACTAATCTTGTCTTTAATTGGGAGAAGTGCCACTTTATGGTTAATGAAGGTATTGTCTTGGGACATAAAATTTCTGAACGAGGTATTGAGGTGGATAAAGTGAAAGTTGATGCAGTTGAGAAAATGCCATGTCCTAAAGATATCAAAGGTATTCGTAGTTTCCTCGATCATGCTGGTTTCTATAGGAGATTTATTAAAGACTTCTCTAAAATTTCTAGGCCTCTTACAAATCTTTTACAAAAGGACGTTCCATTTTGTTTTTGATGATGATTGTGTAGAAGCCTTTGAAAAACTTAAGAAAGCCTTAATTTCTGCACCTATTGTTCAACCACCTAATTGGAACTTGCCTTTTGAAATTATGTGTGATGCTAGTGATTATGCTGTTGGTGCTGTTCTAGGACAAAGAGTTGATAAGAAATTAAATGTTATTCATTATGCTAGTAAAACTCTAGACAGTGCCCAATGCAATTATGCTACTATTGAGAAAGAATTTTTAGCAGTGGTGTCTGCTTGTGATAAATTTAGATCTTACATTGTTGATTCTAAAGTGATTGTTCACACCGATCATGCTGCTATAAAATATCTTATGGAAAAGAAAGATGCTAAACCTAGACTCATTAGGTGGGTTCTTTTGCTACAAGAATTTGACTTACATATCACTGATAGAAAGGGTGCTGAGAACCCCGTGGCTGATAACTTCTCTAGGTTAGAAAATATTCTTGATGACCCACAACCTATTAATGATAGTTTTCCTGATGAACAATTAGCTGCAATAAATGTCTCTCATAACACTCCTTGGTATGCTGACTATGCTAATTACATTGTTGCTAAATACTTACCACCTAGTTTCACATACCAACAAAAGAAAAAATTCTTCTATGATTTAAGACATTACTTTTGGGATGACCCACATCTTTATAAAGAAGGAGTAGATGGTATTATTAGACGTTGTGTACCTGAGCATGAACAGGGACAAATCCTACGGAAATGGCACTCCGAAGCTTATGGAGGGTATCATGCGGGAGATAGAACTGCTCACAAGGTATTGCAATCTGGTTTTTATTGGCCTACTCTCTTCAAGGATACCCGTAAGTTTGTTTTATCTTGTGATGAATGTCAAAGAATTGGAAATGTTGGTAAGCATCAAGAAATGCCTATGAATTATTCACTTACTGTTGAACCATTTGATGTTTGGGGTTTTGATTACATGGGACCTTTTCCTTCCTCTAATGGGTATACTCATATTCTGGTTGTTGTTGATTATGTCACTAAGTGGGTAGATGCTATTCCAACTAGTAGTGCTGATCACAACACCTCGATTAAAATGCTTAAGGAAGTTATTTTCCCAAGGTTTGGAGTCCCTAGATATTTAATGACTCATGGTGGTTCACATTTTATTCATGGTGCTTTCCATAAAATGCTTGCTAAGTATGATGTTAACCATAGAATTGCATCACCTTACCATCCTCAGTCTAGTGGTCAAGTTGAACTTAGCAACATAGAAATAAAGTTAATTTTACAAAAAACTGTCAATAGGTCCCGAAAGAATTGGTCTAAGAAATTAGATGATGCACTTTGGGCTTACAGAACAGCATATAAAAATCCTATGGGTATGTCTCCTTATAAAACGGTTTATGGAAAAGCTTGTCATTTGCCTCTAGAGTTAGAACATAAAGCTTGTTGGACAATTAAAGAACTCAACTATGATTTCAAACTTGCCGGGGAAAAGAGGTTATTTGATATTAGCTCACTAGATGAATGGAGAACCCAAGCTTATGAAAATGCCAAGTTATTTAAAGAAAAAGTTAAAAGATGGCATGATAAGAGAATCCGAAAGCGTGAGTTTAAAGTTGGAGAATATGTTCTTTTGTACAACTCTCGTTTCAGATTCTTTGCAGGAAAACTCCTCTCCAAATGGGAAGGACCCTATGTTATCGAGGAGGTTTATCGATCTGGAGCCATCGAAATAAATAATGCCGAGGGTACTAACCCGAATGTTGTCAATGGGCAAAGAATAAAACATTATATCTCAGGTACGCCCATTAATGTTGAAAGCAATATTATCCAAACTATGACACTGGAAGAACACATAAAGGAAACCTTCCGGAACACTCCAGAATCGTGAAAAAAGAGGAGGTACGTGATACGGTAAGTAAACGAACTCCAAAAAATCCGCAAAAATATTTTCTGTCAGTTTTGGAATATATCAAAAATTAGGAAAATAAGAAACAACCAGGAAGGCACCCCTGGTGGGCACAAGACACCAGGGCACGCCTAGCTTGCCAGGCGCGCCTAGGTGGGTTGTGCCCACCTCGGGTACCTTCCGGACTCCGTTTTTCTTCCGTTTGCTTGTTCCCCAAGATCAAAAATCTTTATATACCTCCCAAACTTATTGACCACCGTATCACGGAGAAATCTTCTGTTTTCTTTTCTCGCTATTTTCCTGCCAGATCTAAAAATATGTCATCCCAAGACTCGGAGGGTGAGAGCTATGTTGCTGATTATATCACAAACCCCAAGGTTTATGGGGATGTGGAGCACTATAGCTGGACTTTGGAGGAAGAAGAAGACTATGATCCTAAAGGGGAGGAGGAGACAAGATCAGACAAAGTTGAAGTTCCATTGCCTCAACCTGGGGACATGCACGTGGAATTCAAGAAGTCAAGTCTCCCCAACAAAGCAAAGAAACCTAAGATCCAGTTTATCCCCTTTCGTCTCTTGCAGGAAAACAAGCAAGAATTATGCAAAAGGATATTAGAGCTCGAGCAGGAGATCAGTGACTTAAAGGAGGAAAATTTCATCCTCAAGCGTAAGCTAAGGAAGAAAGACAAATCGACCACTGCATCAACACCACCTCCTTCTTCATCACCAAAGGAAAATTGAGTATCGAGTATGGGCACTCCCCTTGGCTTGTGCCAAGCTTGGGGGAGGTGCCCCAGTATCGTATCACCTCCACTATCTTTTACCTTTACTTATCTTAGTTCGATCCATAGTTATCTTTTGCTTTAGATGAATAAAAGTTTAGTTCGATCCTTTCTTTTCGAGTGTTTGCTTGTAATCATGTGCAAGATATATAATAAAGTTTAGTTTGAAGTTTTATTTTCTTTATTTTTGTGTTCAATAAAAAGAAAAGAAATAAATGAAAAAGATCATATGCTAATCTTATGGTAAGTAATGAAATCACATATGGAAGAGTATAAGTAGAAAATTTTATTGGAGATTTACAAACATAGCATTGGTCAATGATGCAATTCATGAAAGAATTAATAAGTGAAGAGAAGATTCACATGCAAATACACTATCTTAGACATCTTTTGTGATTGTGAGCCCCCATCAAAATATTATATGCCAAAATTGTTGACGTTGGACAAGAAAGACAATGTAATGATTTATGTTTATTCATATTCACATAGAAGTTATATTGTCATAGATCCTTCAACATGTGGTGCTTGTCCCCCATCTTTGCTAGCCAAAAATTCCGCACTAAGTAGAGATACTACTTGTGCATCCAAAACCCTTAAACCCAAATCTTGTTTTGAGAGTCCACCATACCTACCTATGGATTGAGTAAGATCCTTCGAGTAAGTTGTCATCGGTACAATAAGGCAATAAAAATCGCTTCTAAAAGTGTTGGATCATTTAGTGTAAAAGAAAACTGAGCGTTGTACGAACTTGTGATGGCAAAGAATAAAAGTGACAGACTGCACAATAAAGTTTGCTATCATAAGGGGCAATATAACATGATGTTCTTTTGCATTAAGAGATTGAGCATATAAAAAAAAGCGCATGGCAACCTCTACTTCCCTCTGCGAAGGGTCTATCTTTTTCTTTTATGTATTTACTTTTATGCAAGAGTCAAATTTTTTCTCTCTATTCCTTTTTATTTTCTCTTTTGGCAAGCATCAGGTGGTGAGGAAAGATCTAGGCACATATATCCAGTTGGATATGGGTAGCACGAGTTATTATTGTTGATGTCACCCTTGAGGTGAATATGTTGGGTGGCGAAAACTATAAGCCCCTATCTTTCTATGTGTCCGGTTGAAACTTTTTGCTCATGTGTATGAGGTGAGTGTTAGCAATCATAGAAGACTATATGATGGTTGAGTATGTGGACTTGCCAAAAAGGCTCCGATACGTGACCCTTCCTGAAAAGATGATGAATTGTAGTTGCAAAGTTGACTGAGAACATAGTTTGTTGGTTTTCAATAGACTTTATGCTTTATACTTTGATGTTGTGATGAATTGTTACTTGTTCATGAGAAGTCTATGATAGAAGTTATATGATAAAAGTTCTAAGATAATGTTTATTGTTAAAGTTTGTTGCTGTTACAATAATATACATGATACTTCTATGTCCGTATTTTTTTTATCGACACCTCTCTCTCTAAGCATGTGGACATGTTTTTCGATTTCAGTTTTCGCTTGAGGACAAGCGAGGTCTAAGCTTGGGGGAGTCGATACATCCATTTTGCATCATGTTTTCCAACTATTATTTATATTGCTTTTATGTATAATAATGCTTTTTGGAGTAATTCCAATGCCTTTTCTCTCATAATATGCAAGGTTCACACAAAGCGGGAGAATACCGGCAGCTGGAATTCTGGACCTCGAAAAGCTACGTCAGGCCACCTATTCTGCACAACTCCAAATGAGCTGAAACTTCGCGGAGAATTTTTATGGAATATATAAGAATTGTTGGAGCAAATAAGTACCAGAGGGGGACCACCAGGTGGGCACAACCCACTTGGGCGTGCCAGGGAGCCCAGGAGCGCCCTGGTGGGTTGTGCCCTCCTCGGCCCACCTCCGGTGCCCCTTTTCTGGTATATTAGTCATTGTGACCTAGAAAAAATAAGGAGAGGACTTTCGGGATGAAGTGCCACCGTTTCGAGGCGGAACTTGGGCAGGAGCGCTTTTGCCTTCTGGCAGAGCGATTCCGCCGGGGGAACTTCCCTCTCGGAGGGGGAAATCATCGTCATCATCATCACCAACAACTCTCCCATCTTGGGGAGGGCAATCTCCATCAACATCTTCAACAACACCATCTCCCCTCAAACCTTAGTTCATCTCTTGTGTTCAATCTTTGTACCGGAACTATAGATTGGTGCTTGTGGGTGACTAGTAGTGTTGATTTCATCTTGTAGTTGATTACTATAAGGTTTATTCGGTGGAAGATTATATGTTCAGATCCATGATGCTATTTAATACCCCTCTGATCTTGAGCATGATTATCATTTGTGAGTAGTTACTTTTGTTCTTGAGGTCACGGGAGAAATCTTGTTGCAAGTAATCATGTGAACTTGATATGTGTTCGATATTTTGATGGTATGTATGTTGTGATTCCTTTAGTGGTGTCATGTGAACGTCGACTACATGACACTTCACCATATTTGGGCCTAAGGGAATGCATTGTGGAGTAGTTATTAGATGATGGGTTGCGAGAGTGACAGAAGCTTGAACCCTAGTTTATGCGCTATTCCGTAAGGGACCGATTTGGATCCAAAAGTTTGTTGCTATGGTTAGACTTATTCTTAATACTTTTCTCATAGTTGCGGATGCTTGCGAGGGGGTTAATCATAAGTAGGAGGCTTGTTCAAGTAAGAATAGCACCTAAGCACCGGTCCACCCACAAATCAAATTATCAAAGTAGTGAACACGAATCAAACCAACATGATGAAAGTGACTAGATGAAATTCCCGTGTACCCTCAAGAACGCTTTGCTTATCATAAGAGACCGTGTTGGCCTGTCCTTTGCCTCAAAAGGATTGGGCTACCTTGCTGCAATTTTGTTACCATTACTGTTACTTGCTAGTTACCAATTATCTTGCTATCAAACTACTCGTTACTTATAATTTCAGTGCTTGCAGAGAATACCTTGCTGAAAACTACTTGTCATTTCCTTCTGCTCCTCGTTGGGTTTGACACTCTTACTTATCGAAAGGACTACAATTGATCCCCTATACTTGTGGGTCATCAAGGGACGGTCGAATGGCGAGAGATGGTTGTTGTGTTACGGATGCTCCTCTCTCTCTCTCACACACGCACACACAAAAAACACAAATAGAAGACCGTTCTCTCATGTATACACAACATCTTGGTATATCTCTATGTCTCACTCATACTGATCATTTGCATGTTCACCCCTCTCTATGACTATCCCACACACACACACTGTCTCCAGATTGCCCTTCCGCGACAACACATATGTAGACACATACACGCATTCTCTCTCCGTTACACACACAGAATCTCTATTATTATTTTTGTGTAGGGGGGCACCTAAAAAGCCCAAATCCAAATAATCACGAACTGAAGCTAAATACAAATATATGGAAATATTGTAGCATGAGGAACTCTTCCAGCAAAAAAAAAGTAGAGTAATAATCGGGGCTTATTTTCACACACACAAAAAGGTTCGGTCGATGTCCTTCCAGTGCGACACCGTGACGCACCTTTCGACCGACCGCGCGGCCGCAGTGCACGTGCTTGCACAGGATTCCGTATCAATGCTGTGCTAACTAATGCGGTGTATAGGCGCGGCCGCGATGCACGGGTTTGCACAAGATTACGTGTACTAGTACGGTGTTCTTTTAAGTTTGAGCAACCCTAGAAGAGCAAGTATAATAAGATGATGTAAGTAGGTTGTAAGGATTTAAATTTTATTATTGCTAAGGTGGAAGAGAGAGAAGAGGAGAGAGAAGGGAAGCGGGTTGTACACTTACAGCCAGCTATAGCACGAGCTCCAAGAAGCTTTGTGAGAGTGAAAGGTGGGGCATATGTTGACAAAGTAGTACTTTCTTATAGCCAACTATTATATGTGTTAGCTATTACATTGGCTATAAATGACGTGGCAACATGTTATAGCCAGCAGCTCGCTATATTATTAACCATGCTCACCAAGCTCCCATAAGCGCACTCATCAATATGCAGCCGCCGGTCATGCGTACAGTCGCTGAGTACTGTACGGTGTAGTACTATCGCTGCCATGTGGGACCCGGCCCCACATGTCATCCGCACTACAGCACTGTATGGTACTACAGAGGATCTGAACCCCTCATGTCGTCTGTAGTCCCTCCTCGCGATGACGCTGCACTGCCAAGCACGCGAGCAGGTCGAGCCGCGTCTATGCCCGCAGCTTACGAAGAGGAGGAGGACGAGCGTGTGCTCCAGCACGCTGGCGAGAGGAGCTAGCGTGTCATTGGCATCTCCGCCCCGCGCGGAGGAGGCTCGCATGGTGGCTGTCGTGGCAGAAGCCGGTCGCGCCCGCGTGAGCCCGTAAACCGGGTGCGGACATGGAATCTACCATCGAGACCTTCAATCCCATGTGGATCATGCAATCTGAAGGAACAATTTGGGTCAGTCGACTCTTGTGAACCGTTGGATGCAACATGGACGGCCAGAAGGGCTTCTTCAACCTCCAAAAATGATGCACTGTTCATCTTCTCTATCAACCATCGAGCCGCTAGCCTGCCACAGGCCTAACCGCCTACCGCCGCCGCCCCGCCCTCCCCTGAAC
This sequence comes from Thinopyrum elongatum, assembly GCA_011799875.1. NCBI lineage: Eukaryota > Viridiplantae > Streptophyta > Magnoliopsida > Poales > Poaceae > Thinopyrum > Thinopyrum elongatum. The sequence goes on along the minus strand of CM022297.1, from coordinate 82,104,294 downwards.
CGCCTGCCATCGCCATGCTCCCCCACCCCCGCCAACTGTTTAACCCCGGGCACGATCCATTTTTTCTGGCGAACTGCATTCCACACCCAACACTCATAAGATAGACCATGGGCACCCTGCCACCCTAATATAGATACAGGGGTAGCTTCTCTGCCGTCTTCTTCCTTCGCTCCGTCGAACTTCTTTCACAAATCGGCTGACCCAAATTATACTACTAGTATGTATTAAGTACAGTAGGAACGCGAAGATACGAGTAGTAGTACCAACTACAAGAAGAACAGTAGTAAGACATACTAGTAGTACTACTGTACATACTAAAGAGTTCAAATAACGAGAAAGAACATAACATAGTTCTACTGGGGGCTCAGCACATCACACCCCTGAAATAAAACTAAGCAACTAGTCCGCTTGACACTGTTGTAGAACTAGCATGAGCAACGGCACTACCACCTTACTCGGAGTCCTCGTCCACGTCCTCGACTTCGTCCTCGTCACTCTTCCTCTTCCTCATCGTCGACACTTCTTTGCTTGAACCGGACACTGGGCTCTGCTTCTTCATCCAACCCTTGTAGATATTTAAGCAAAGGTAGGCATCCGTTGCTGCATACAGGATGTGATCTTCATCTATTGTCTTCGACTCCCATTCATGATGAAACTTGGGGTGAGGTTTCTTTAGTTCAGCGTACGAAGGATCAATCATGGTTGCTGCCAGGGTCAGTATTGAAGGATGAGAGGAGGACACCAGGCTTTCCTTCTGGAGATCGAAGGGCTAGCCTACAACGAGGCCTATCCGATCCAGGACTGTCCTGTCGTTCGTAAAGTCTACAGTAATGAATTTCACTCTTTTGTCCTTGAGGAAGAACTCAAAATCCTGGCACCTAACGTCGGCATGGCATATGTGGTAGACCAAGCACACGTTATGTACGCAAACCTGGATCACGGCGGGCTTCTTCATCTCTGCCACCTTTAGAAACTTCTCCTTTTCCAGGACTGTGGTGTACTCAACATCTAGCCAAGCGACCCACTCATCCTTTGAACTTTTGAACATGTGTAGGAAGCGACCAAGGCAAGCTTCCACCGTCGTGGATCTACAGGTGTAGATGACAATGAACTCATCGCCAGTGATGGTTCTAACCTTGTACTCACCGCCGATCATGGAGATTTGGGAGGCCATGGATTTTGGAGGCTGGTTAGGAGAAGTGGAACTAGTGTAATGTGAAAGGACGAGACAACTGGGAGCAAACTATTGTAAGGTAGAAGGCGGGGACGAGTAGGGCGTGTGAATGGCGTGGGGTGTTGGCTTGCCCAGTAGATAAATGGCTGCATGGCCCCAAAGAGTTCTCGAGTACTATGCGGGACCCACTAGATGTCATGTCTACTAGACCCCCATCGTAGGCCTGACGATATAGCTTCTGCGTGTTCGCACGCCATGCCGGCGCGTGCATCTAACTTTCACTTAATTCCGTCAACCGTTGCGCCTCCCATGACCTTCGCCTCCCTCGCGCGGTCACACCCTTTGAGACTTCACACGGCTATAAATGAGCAATTTTTTTGCCTACTCCGCATGCATGATACTCCCTCTGGTCCTTTTTACTCCGCGTAAGATTTGTGTCAAGTCAAAGTTTGCAAAGTTTGACCAAATTTATACTTAAAATATCAATATCTATAATACCAAATATATATTTTATGAAACTACATTTCATATTGAATATAAAAATATTGATTTGACATTGTGAATGTTGATACATTTTTCTATAAGTTTGGTCAAAGTAGAGGTACTTTGACTTCAGACAAAACTTATATGCACTACGCAGACTAGTTCCTCCGTCCAGGTGCGTATTGATATTGCCATGTCATCACAACAAGGTTAGAGTACTACTACTACCTCCCTTCTTGTTTAAAGGGCTCGATTCAAAAATCTCACCTACTCCTTACAAAGATAGAGGCGGTGGAATAGTTTTTGTAGTCTGCAAAAGTACTCAATTAATGCTCTCGTTCTTCACAAATCTCCAAATCTTTTCCTCTCTATCATGTGTGAAAACAATCTGCATGCTTGACTCTCCGTCTCCCTCCGGCAGTCCCACCACTCCTCCCCATGTGAAAACAATCTTCATGCATGACTCTCCTCCCCCCGCGCTCGTCCAATCCGTTGTGACCAGCAATATTTCCACCCCTCCCCTCCCCTATAATTTACTCCAACAAAAATATGCCCACATAGCTGTTACGTTAATCACGAAACATATCTTACGTAGATGTGGCATTGCTCGCTATAATTACTGCATCTCCCACGGCATTCGGAAGAACGCACACATTCATCGCCTTTATCTCCTCCCCCTCCTTCCTCTCTGCGTCGACCACCATGGCATCGCCCCTCCCAAGCCCTATGCGCCCCTCGCTGCCCCGTTCCGTTCCTTGCCGGCACTAGTCGAGGAGGACACATCGGTGTTCCGTTCCTCGCTGCCACCAGTGGAGGATGACGCATCGGTGTTCCGCTCCTCGCCGCGACGTGTCGAGGTGGACGCGTCAGCGTTCCCACTCTCGCCACCACGCGCATCGGAGGATGCGTCAACTCCCTGCTATGAGGAGAACGTCGCGCTGCCCACTGAGCCCCCCAGCTTGGAGGAGCTTTGGAAAGAAATGGAGGTTTCCTTGTGGGAGACTTTGCCTCCGACAGAGCACGCCAAAAGAGAGGCGGAGAAGAAGGCCGAGGAAGAGAAGCGCGCCATGAGGCATGCTGCCTAGCAGGCCTATGTCGCGTCCGAGAGAGTTAGGCAATTGGCTCTTTGGCAGAAGGCTCGTGCGAGGGCCGTGTTGGTGGCAGAGGACGCCCGTGCCAAAGCCCTGAGTGCAGTCGGGCCCAAGCGCCTCATCTACGCTTCTAGCGAGGAGGAGTACATGTTGGTGCCGGATCACCAGATCGGTGTGATCGCGCTCACCCGCCGGCAAGCCGCCAATCAGCACCTCGCGAGTTGCGAGGCCGAGGAGGAGGCGTTGTGCCGCCGGGCTGGGAAACGGCCGCGCACCAGGGCACTCGTGGCGCACCGCAAGCGCTCCACCCAGCGCTGTGGCTTTTATCAGGAATAATTTAGTGTCGTAAGGCGATCTCATTAGTTTTGGGACGGAAATGATAAACCCCGAACGTTCGGGAATTATTAGTGTCATTAATTAAGTATGTAATAGGAAAAGTTTTTTTTTAAACGAGCTAAAAGGAAAAGTTTGTAACCTTGTGTATCTGTAAGCATTTGTAAGTACGTGCATATAACACAAACTTAACTATATATCGCAGTACACGTCTCTCTCTATATATGCTTGTAGACTGTACTACTACTACTATGTATACACACACGAATGCACGTTTTAACATTATGATGCGGTTTTTGTAAAAGTAGAAGAACAACACTAGTGAAGCTTGTGAAACGATTCAATGCAAAAGAAATGCAAAAATGCTCGTTTGAATGTTTACTTTAGCTTCCTTCTCTCTGTGGTTATTTCTCTATCGTACTTTGTACGGAGTATCTCACTGGTCGGGAAGGCATGCAAATTCCCAAACCGCTTCGTACACCCTGTATCAATTTTTTTGCCTAACAAGTTGTGCTGTGCAATTGGAATTCCAACTTGAGTACTACTACTAGGAGTACTAGGAGTAGTAGGTAGAGATACCACTACTAGAAAAACGGCTATAGCTAATATGGACATTAATGGCGCACCATGTATGTGGTGCGCCACTGCTATATAGCAGTGGCGCACCAGATATAGGTACGCCATTAATGGCCATATTACTAATGGCGCACCACACCCATGGTGCGCCACTACTAACAATTTTTTTTATTTATTTTTTCAAAACTAGTAATGGCGCACCAGGGGAAAGTGCGCCATTACTAGTTTTAACTAGTAATGGCGCACCACACCCTCTGTGCGCCACTACTAACAAATTTATTTTTATTTTTTTTTTCAAAACTAGTAATGGCACACCTGGGGATAGTGCGCCATTACTAGTTTTAACTAGTAATGGCGCACCACACCCACGGTGCGCCACTACTAACAATTTTTTAAATTTTTTTTTCAAAACTAGTAATGGCGCACCATACACCAGGTGCGCCATTAGTAACCCTGGTTACCAATGGCGCATTCTTAGGAGGTGCGCCATTGGTAACCTGAGAGCAGCTAGATATTTTGGACAACCACCTACCACACTCACTTTCCCCACTTCATTCTCTCCACCTCTACCAAGCTTGGTCTCGGCTGCCTCCTCCTCCTCACCTCATTTGCACCATATATTCACCCAAATTAAGTGGTTAAATTTCCTTTTTTTGATAGGTAAGTAAGGGGAAAGCTTTAAGTAAGGGGAAAGCTTTCTTTATGTTCTAGATCTACTTTTTTCTCCCTCCAACAACGTGCACACTTTTTATAGCCTAGATCTACGTATGTTTGTGGTGTTGCATATGTTTGTGTTTGGAGGTACCGGTATTTGAAATGCGATAGTTGCCAATATTTTGCCGGAATGTTGATTCATTTCCGTTTCGGCGAGAATTTGGCACTATGCATTCTTTTTGCTCCTATTTTTAGGCAAAGTCATGCCAAATTTTTTTTTGGTTCTAAAATATCGTTTTGCTCTACCCCGCAGGCGACCATGGTCCGCACGATGACCGAAGGCATCGTGAATAGGTTTTTGAGCTCCGCAAAGGCCAAGATGCTTCAAAAGAACGAGACGGAGATAAGATGTCCGTGTCGAAGATGCAAGCTGAGGAGCCTTATGGACCCGGATTCCAGACAGGTGCGGGACCACCTGCTCGTGTGTGGTTTCATGGATGGCTATTGGTGGCAAGGTGATGAAGATGATTATGAAGTCGTCCATGGGGGCCGGGCAAGAAATAAGGAAGGGCAGCAAGACAATAGCGGCGAGGGAGGGCGAGAAGACGAAGAATCTCCAGGACATGATCACGAAGTAGATGCAGGACACAGTCATCATGTAGAAGATGCCGGACATGATGATGAGGAAGATCAAGACGAAGGGCATGATCATGAAGATGAAGATGCCGGAGCAGACGACGATGGACCATCGATGGGCTGGGTGCAGGACCCTCATATTCAAGAGCTGCTTCTCAAGCAGACGGGTAACGCAAGAGCTGCCGCCCGAGAGAAAGCCAAGCTGGATCAACTGGAGATAGACGTGGTTACTCCATTGTATGAAGGATGCAGGCCCGAGGATACCCGCCTGAAAGTAACACTCATGGCTCTGGAGATGAAGGTAAAACACAAAATGACCGACGCATGCTTCGACGAGAACATGTCATTCTGGCACGAACGTCTTCCCAAGGGGAACAAGTGCCCGACCAGTTTCAAGGAGGCAAAGAAAATCGTGTGTCCTCTGGATTTACAGCACGTGAAATACCATGTGTGCATGAACGATTGCATCATTTATCGGGACGAGCACACGGAGTCTACCATATGTCCGGTGTGCGGCGTCACTCGATACAAGAAGAGGAAGAAAGCTCCTCGAAAAGTGGTGTGGTACTTTCCGATCACTCCTCGTCTGCAGCAGTATTTCGCGGACCCTAAGCTAGCAAAGCTCCTGCGTTGGCACGCGGATAGGGAGGAGAAGAAGCGAGAAGATGACGAAAATGATCCGGAGATAAATAAAAAAGACAAGATGCTGAGTCACCCTAAGGATGCGAGCCAGTGGCAAGCGTTGAACTTCGAACACCCTGAATTTGGGGACGATCCAAGGAACATCGTGCTAGGCGCGAGCACTGATGGAGTCAATCCGTATGGCAGCCAGAGAAGCACACATAGCACCTGGCTTGTGTTTGTGTGGATGTACAACCTTCCCCCCCTGGGTGTGCATGAAGAGGAAGTACATTCACATGAGTATGCTAATTGAAGGGCCGAAACAACCAGGGAATGACATCAATCTGTATCTGGGGCTGCTGAAAGAGGAGCTAGACACACTGTGGAAAATGCCAGCCAATACGTGGGACGCCGCAGCGAAAGAATATTTCCCTATGAGAGCCGCACTGCTCACGACGGTGCACGACTATCTCGGTTACGGATATGCCGCGGGGCAGGTGGTCCACGGATTTTGTGCATGCGTCAAGTGCATGGATGACACAACGTATCGCCAGCTAGATAGAGATCCCGGGTCTTCGAAAACCTTGTTCATGGGACATCGAAGGTGGCTTCGCGACCATGACGCATGGAGAAAACGCAAGGATCTGTTCGATGGTGAAACCGAACCCCGAAGACGCCCGCGTACGAGGAGCAGCGAGGAAATAGACGAGCTGTTGAAAAATTGGAAAGAGTGCCCACCGCCGGGAAAGAAGCGAAAGGCGCCAGAGCCGCTGCTGAAGGTATGGAAAACAAGGTCAGTTTTCTGGGACTTGCCGTACTGGAAGATCCTCCGTGTGCCTCACAGCCTTGATGTCATGCATATCACGAAGAACGTGTGTGAGAGTCTGCTTGGTACCCTGCTCAACATGCCAGAGAGGACCAAAGATGGGCCGAAAGCACGGGCAGACTTGCAATCAATGGGCATTAGGGAGGAGCTTCACGCAAAACGCCCTAAAGTTGATGATGATGAGGCGAAGGACACGGAAAGTCGTCACAAAGGCAAAAAGGCCAAGAAGATCGAATACGACTGCCCTCCCGCGTGCTTCACTCTAAGTCAGGAGGAGATCAAGCAGTTTTTCACCTGCCTCGTAGGAGTAAAACTTCCTTACGGTTACGCGGGGAAGATAAGCAGATACCTAGACTCAGCGAAGCAGAAGTTCAGCTGGATGAAGTCTCACGACTGTCACGTGCTGATGACGCAGATACTTCCAGTTGCAATCCATGGGATCATGGACGTGCACGTCCGTGAAATGCTATTTGGCCTATGCCACTTTTTCGACGTCATCTCTTGGAAGTCGGTTGGCGTGAGGCAACTCAGAAGGCTACAGGAAGAGATCGTGGTGATACTATGCGAGCTTGAGATGTACTTCCCGCCCGCATTCTTTGACGTTATGGTGCATCTGCTGGTCCATATCGTGGAGGATATCATCCAACTCGGGCCGACGTTCCTGCACAGCATGATGCCGTTCAAAAGGATGAATGGTGTCATCAAAGGATACGTTCGCAATAGGGCACGTCCAGATGGAAGCATAGCCAAGGGCTTTCTGACCGAAGAGTGCATCTCCTACTGCACGAATTATCTAGGCATCGAGAACCCCGTTGGTCTGCCTGTCAACAGGCACCTCGGCAGGCTCGCTGGATGGGGTCACCGCGAGGGTCACCGCGAAATGCATGTCGACTTCAAGGGTCGACTCGCCGACTTTGAAAGAGCAAACCTAGTCGCGCTACAACACATAGACGTGGTCGATCCTTGGGTGGTAGAGCACAAAACCTTTATTGAGAAGACGTACAATGACCAAGGCCAACAGAGGACGGAGGGAGATATAATCAAAGAGCACAACTCATGTTTCACGCGTTGGTTCAAGGACAAGCTTCTATCGTACCCTTTACATGAGGATTCTTCCTCGGAAGAAAAACTCATATTCGCCTTGTCACAGGGCGCCGAGCACAACCTGATGACCTATGAGGCGTACGATATCAACGGCTACACATTCTACAACGAGGAAAAGGACATGAAGAGCGATGATTATCAGAACTCTGGGATAACGATGGAATCCTACACCGGTAACGACAAGGACAGATACTACGAAAGTATCAAGGAGATCTGGGAGCTGAGCTATGCTGGAGAGAAGGTCCCGATGTTCCGTGTCAGATGGGCCAAGAGCGTCCTAAAAGAAGACCGGTATTTCACCACCATGGTTATACCCGAAGCCAAATCCAAGACCGCGGGCGCAAACGTCACCGCAAAAAATGAGCCATGGGTACTGGCTTCCCAAGTGGACCAATGCTTCTTCATTACCGACCCGTCAAAGCCCAGTCGTGTTGTCGTGAGGAGAGGCAAAAGGAAGATCATCGGAATGGATGGAGTCGCCAATGAGCAAGACTTCGACAAGTACGGCGACCCGAAGATGGAACATGACGACGATGATGAAGTACCATACACCACAAGAAGAAGCAGAACCACCCTACCTAAAGGACGTCCGTTCAAGAGAAGAACTCCATTTGCGAAAAAGAAGGGCAAGAAGATTGTGAAAAGATAGCTAAGATCGATTGTATTTAAATTGTAGTCTTCATTTCTCGATTGTATTTCGACATATGGAAATGGCATTTCTTCTGTTCTAGTCCTCTATCCAGTAACCTGTTTTGTTCAAAACAGTGGGGATTAATGTTGTCTGTACTTACCTTCCTTTAATATTTTGTAACTTCTCCATCACCAAGTTGAAGTATCGACCACTTTCTTCTTGGATTTGGAATTTTTGTTCTGCTCCCTCTTGTTTTGTTGCAACTCATCATTTACAGGCACCTTGGGCTTCTTTGTGTTTTCTTCTGGTATTTTAATTGTTTTTATTTATGTTTATTCTGGTAAAAAAAATATGAATGGCGCACCAGGAGAAGGTGCGCCATTGCTATCAAGGTATTTATGGCGCACCCCTAGGAGGTGCGCCATTGATATACCAATTTTTATATATGTTTATTCTGGTATTTTATTTTTCAGTGTTCCTTTTCCTACTTAAATTTGCCAACATTTTTTGAAAATGCGAACATATTTCTAACTCACAAAAAGTATTGAATTTGTTAATATTTTTTGAACTCATGAATATTTTTAAATTTCATGGGCACTTTTTGAATTCATGAATATTTTTTCAAATTTGATGATATTTTTTCATATTCATAAATGTTTTACAAATTCACAAATGTTTTGCAATGCAAGTATTTGAAAATTAGTAATAAATACTTATATCGTAACATTTTAAAATTTATGGTCATTTTCTAAAAAAATATTACATGCAACTAAAAATCCAAAAAAAAGATAGTAATGGCGCACTAGGAGAAGGTGCGCCATTGCTATCACGGTGTTTATGGCGCACCCCTAGAAGGTGCGCCATTGGTATACGTATTTTCATGGCGCACCCCTAAAAGGTGCGCCATTGCTAACCCTCCCCCCACTCCCACTTGCTCCCCTCTCCCTCTGGCCTCTCTCCCTCCCTCGCCAGATCCACGCGCCCTACGTCGACGTGCGCCCCACCTAACCCGACGACCCCCGCAGGATCGAGCACGCCGCCGTTCGCCCGCGCCCGCTCCACCGCCGCCGGCATTGCGAGGTGCGCGCGCCCCACCTAACCCGACGACCCCCGCGGGAGCACGCCGTCGTCCGCCCGCGCCCGCTCCACCGCCACCGGCATTGCGAGGTGCGCGCGCGAGCCGATCGTCCTCCCCTCTCCTCCTCTCCCCGGCCGCGCTCTCCCTCCCTCTCGCCCGCTGCTCACGCCCCTCCCTCGTCCCTGCAGGAGCGCGAACCCGAGGAGCCGCACAGCACCGGATCCACCTCGTCTTCTTCCTCGGGTCGCCGCCATCTTCCTCAACTCCGGCCACCTCTGCTGCTACTAAGCTCTCGCAGGGCCTCCTTGCGCCTCCCCGGTGAGCTCCGCCTCCTCTCCCCTCTTCCTTCTCGGCGACCTTGCTCCCGGGCTCCGCTGCCTCATACCTAGCACAAATTATGGATGAATTTCTCTACTGCTCTAGTAATTGTGTTTATAAGTCATGGCTCATGGGTGTGCAATGCAACTTAGCTTCTGAAAAGTGTTTGATTGGGGTGGTTTAGGGAGAATATGTGTGTAATTTGTGTTGATAGGATAAGCTGATCGATGTGGTCTTCAAAGTTGTAGTCTTTTTCTTTTGATGTTGGTTCAGTTCAAGATGCTATCATGTGCTAGATTTGATAAAAAGAGTTTAGAAAGTAACAGCGCGCGATCAAACTAGCTATTAGGGTCTTAGTTCATTTCAAGCTGCTGTTGTACTACTTTAAACAATGGAAACAATATTAAAAGTGTTCAAACAGAATGAAATTCAAACTTATAATAGTGCTACATAGTAGGATATGAACATATGCACCACCGCAAAATAATACACTGGACTGCTATTCTTGCCTAACATTTTCACTGAAGAATTCACCTGGCTGGTCTTTTATATCTTGGAGATCGTCGCAGGCAGTCTTACTTAGTTACCTGGTACTCATGTTATTTCAGTGGCTGAATGCAGTTATCAGGGCTATACTTTGGACCTTGTTGGTGCCTTTCCCAAGCCAGCATGTCAAATAAAATACCAAATCATGGTTCAAAAATTAATACCAACCATGGTAAATAATGCAGAAACCTGCACTGTTTTTTCTCGAGAGAACCGAACCCAAAGTACATGCTATAAAAACTGTATTCACTGCTACTACTGTACTACTTGTGATGAAGCTGCTGCTGTACTACTTGTGATGCTGCTGCTACTCTAGAGTTGATCATTATATTCACTGAATTTTGTCAACTTGTGATGCTGCTGCTACTGTAGATCTTCTGAACTTGTGATCTTCTGAAATGACCCCTTTGTCCTGAAATGTTGATTAATTTCCGTTTCGGTTGAGAATGGGGCACTCCTAGGTCAAGAAAATTAGCAAAGGTCATGCCCAATTTTCTTGACCTAGAAGGTGCCCGATTCTCAACCGAAACAAAAATTAATCAACATTTATAGTTTGACCTAGAAGATGCCCAATTTGTTAACTCTAGTAGTGTACTCCTATTAAGTGCAGTCTAGTTACTCCTATTGTTCAGATTCACGATGTAAGCTCCTATTAAATGTTTGTCTAAAAGAGAATAGCTTTGCGATGGAAGATCAATCCCTTTTAAGACATCAACAATTTTACTCCTTGGCAGGAAAGGGGTTTTATCGGTATTATCATAAAAGTTAATCCTAACAAAACTCCCATCATTAGAATTAATAAGGGGACCTCCAATACCAACCTAGTACACCAAAAATATAAGACTGAGTTAGGTTACAGGGAGAAGTACAGGGAGAAGTTGCGCAATGCCAAAGACATAGCTATTTACAGTATGCGCTTTAATATAGGAGTAGTAAATTAAGGAGAAATTTCAGATTGTTTTTTTTTTAAGAATACCAAGTTCAGATAGATAGATTCTGATGCAAGCATCTATATAAATGCAAGAAAATAACAATCACAAGTGTACCTTCTTGATTTTGCAAGTGGACAACTGAAGGTCTCCATAGTCAAGTTCAGTAGGCTTTTTTCCTAGACTGCATTTAAGAAATAACTCTAGTAGCCTTTTTTTACTATTTAGAGCGAGCATGGCCAACAACGATGAGGCCGGCGGTTCGGGCAAGGCATTCTGGGAGCTGTCCCAGGAGATGGAGGAAGAACCTCACCGCTATGAGGACACCGCGGAAGACACCGATCCCGACTACACAACCCCTAGTGGCGTCGGGGATGACACCACTGATGGTGCCGCCGAGGATGCCACCACTGATGATGGCAGCGCATGCACAGATGGCAGCCAACCGAAGAGGCAACGGAAGGACCGGCGCCCGAACGTGCTCGGCACCGTCAAGGAGGAATTTACTGAAGTGTCCTCCAGTGGGCATCCAACGGCGCCCAAAGAATTAGTCAGTGGGTACGCGGGACAACTCGGGTGCATTCTCCGGAGCATCGTCTCGATCAACACCGAGAACCTAAGGCATCGTGACCGAGGGAATTTGCGCAACCTCCTCTTCACGAAGCTGCACGAACGATACAAGTTCCCCAGTGACTTCGCAAACACACGCCTCTCAGGGAATAAAGTGAACAGTGCCGGCCTCACGAAGATGAGCACGGCCCTGGCTACTTGGAGAGCTGCGGTGAAGAGAAGGATTCTAAGAGGTGATAGTTATGAGAAGATCAAGGAGATAAATCCTTCGATCAGCGAAGCTGACTACCGGGAGTTCAAGATCAAGTGCGAGAGCAACGCATCTGCAGAATCAAGTCAGCGGGGGAAAGATATGCGGGACTTGAACTTAGGGGTCCACAAACTCGGTCCCGGCGGTTACAGAGTGGCGGAACCAATATGGGACAAGGAGGACGCGGAGCGTGCCGAGCAAGGCCTACCGCCCCTCTTCGATAAATACCGTGACAAGCAGACCAGGAACTATGTCAGGGCCCGGTACAAGGTGGACCCGGTAACAAAGGAGCTTACCACAGATCCGAAGACCAAGGCGCTTGAGCTTGTTCTGGTAAGGAATACACCCCCGCGTAATTAGCTCCATATGGTTGCATTCTAATTAATGAAGCCAAATTTCTAAATGTTTCACGTTCCTTCCGCAGGACACTGAAAGCAGTAGCGTGGGGTCGTCTCAGAGCTCCCCTTGGGACACCACTTTAAATAGGGCGTTGAACGTAATGAAACACAAGGATAAGTTCAGTAAGCCGTCGTCAGCTGGTCGTGTGGCCGGCAAAGGCTTGTCCACGAAATGGTCGGAATACTATAATGCTGGGCGAAAGGAGAGAAAGACCATCTCGGAAAGCCAGGAGCGTGAGGTTCAAGAACTCAAGGCACAAGTGGCGCGGATTCCGGAGATAGTCGAAGAGCAAGTGCGAGACCAACTGGGAGCGACGATCACCGCCATTATGCCTACCTTGGTTGAGGGGCTGCAGGCGTGGATTGCGGGCAGCCAACAGGGGCCGCCCCCGATTCCCAGCTTCACGGGCAGCAACTCGCACAGCGCGCCAGCGCCATTGGTGTCTCCGGCGGAGGCGGCATTGGTGTCTTTGGCGTCGGCGCCGGCATTGGAGCTTAATGCACCCGGGTGTGGGAAGAATACGCCGGCCGGCACCTCGGCAGCAAGCGGCCCCTCCGTCACTTGCACGCCCACCGTTGGCGTTGCCTCGACATTAGCCAAGCTCGACGCCATCACGGTAACTAAGCCTCTCGGCCGATGACTTCATCTCCTTGCCTTTGACTGGGCATCCCTGACGCCTACATGTTTTTGCAGGGCGCCGCCGACGTTCCATGCACTCTCCTGCACTTCGTGGACGGCGAGTTGATCGATGTCGCCAAGGCCAGAATCGTTCAACCGGGCAACCGCGTGTTCCACGGTTATCCGATGCCACCCACCGTGTATAGGGTTCAACTGGTTCGGGTGCTGCAGGGCTGCGACGACTTGTTACCTCCGTATCGACCCCCTGGGGCCGACGAAGATGATGTGATGACCCACAGTGCCTTCATAAGCTGGTCCATGCTTTGGCCGAAGAGCCAGATTCGTTTGGGGGTGGGGGACACCACCCCACAGACAACACCGCCAGTCGTGCCGGTGCCAACCCATGGCAAGACCGCCGCAACGCTACCGCCGTCAGCTGATCCGGACATGCATATGGCATAGGATCCGGACAACGACGATGGTACATTTACCAACGTCAATAAGTACTTCAACGAACATGGGTACAGTGACGAATTCTTGGGGCCTCCTTCTCAAGAACCCAACCCTACAAAAGACGATCGCGATCTAGCTGGTACCGCGGAGAAACCCAATTGCAACAGGCGTCGTCTGGCATTCAGTTCTCAGGAGACGCCTCCAGCTGCCGCCTTCACCGAGCCTCAGATAGCCGAGGTGCGAAATATTATCAGCCCCAACACACTCAAGAAGGTGGTCTCTGAGCAGAACTCAATCCCATTACAGCAGAAGAAGCAGAAGGGACGGAAAAGAAAAAATAACAAGGGTGCGAGCCAGCCGGCACCAAGTACGATCCGTGCTCAGGATGGGCCACCTTCACCTAAGGATATCTCGAGGAGGGTGCATGTGGCGGGTAGGCCGATGCTACCGACTAATCTGCTCAATGCTGCAACCGGTGCTATGCGGAGTCTGCATGACAGTGTTCTTTCTATGGAGAAGCGGCGTCTCTCCGAGAATGATGTGGCATACCCGGTTTTCGTGGCCAAGGTGCCAGAGGGCAAGGGCTTTGTCGATAGCACCATTGGGGGTATGATCGTCCTGCGGTTTGATGACATCTTCGCTATGTTTAACCTTCATCCGCTGCACTACACCTTCATTCGGCTATTTTCGCTCAGTATGGAGATGCGGATCATTAGAGACAAGACCCCAGACATCGTGATAGTCAACCCCTTCTACATGCGTGCCAAGATCTTGGGCAGCGCTGGGGACCGGCAAGTCGCGAGTTCATACCTCGAAGGCGTCATTCTGGCGAACCCAGATAAGGATAACTTCCTCGTGCCTTACTTTCCCGAGTAAGTCATCCCCTCACCGCCCCGTAACATATGATTTCTTAGATTTCGATCGTTCTTTTTTTTCTAACATTCCGTGTTCTGTGCAGTGACACACATTGCACACTCATCCTCTTAAGCCCGAAATATTCCATGGCCACGTATTTCGACTCGGACCGTCAGTCGAAGAAAGACTACACAAATATCAAGAAAGTTCTTGATGATGCTCTCCCCGGCTACGCCAAATCTGGAGGCACCTTCAGGAGGCCAATTTGTAGGTACGGCAAGCACGTGTTCACCCACGTAACGATGTTCCCCTGCGTCAAGCAGCCGCCTGGCGGTCAGAAGGATGCCTACTACGCCCTCCATCACATGCGGGTGATCGTACGGGACAATAATCACCTTCTGCTACCAACTAATCTCAAAGATTGGGCCGCACGCTTGTCGGCAATCCAGGACGCGGACATTAGACAAGAATTCTTTCGCATCCAGTCGGAGTTTGCGGAAATCATCTATTAAGATGTCCTTCATACCTCGGGGCAGTTCTACCTCAAATATCAATCGTCCAACAGTGAAATAGAAACAACGCTACAAATGCAGGCTGACAACGATCGCGATTTCATGACCATCACGAAAGACGGCGGCTTCATCCACGCTCCGGTCCCTGAGTCGAGTCAAAAGTAATGATGCTATGTAGTTCTGAAATATCGATTAGCTCATGTTGTAATTAAACTTTAATGAACTTGTATGTCTCTTTAGTTTGGACAGTCGTTCAACTTATATGTAATCGATGCTATTTATTAGTAGGACCATGAATTGTGCTATTAATGTGTTGCTTTTCTCTTCCGATCCTTTTGTTGCATACTTATATATTGCTTATATATTGTCTGTGAATTTCTACTAATGTTTTGTTTGTCTAGTGCATAGAGATGCCGTCGTATGTCGTGTACAAGGGTAAGGTTCCCAGAGTCTACGACAACTAGGAGGAGTGTCGGAGACAGGTTCACCATTTCAGCGGTAATAGTTACAAAGGGTACACCACTAGGGCGGAGGCGGAAGCTAGATATGCGCGCTATCTAGCGGGAGAGAGGAGGGAGCGGAGGAGGAACCGGATGAAGACCAGTTTCATCGCGATGATGCTCATCGTGATAGCAGCTCTCTTCTATGTGATGGTAGTTTAGATGATCGATATCGACTTTGTAATGTGACGACAAACTCGGCTAATATATATGATGAACTTTGCTAATGTCTCGAGACCTAAACTTGGCTAATGTTTGAACTTTGTTCGCTATTTCGAATTTGGAGACTAATATGATGAATTCTATTGTGAGATGTTTATATTCTATGATGTGTAACGTATTTTGTAACCTGTGCAAATACCAGATATTTTGCAACCTGTGCAAATACCAGAAAAGCAAAAAATAATAATTCCTAATATTCATAGTAGTGGCGCACCATATTGAGCATTAGTGGCGCACCGAGGCTAAATACCAGTGGCGCATTATGGGGCATAGTAATGGCGCACTTGGGGGCATACGTGAAGGTAAATATGGCCCCCTAGGAGGCATAGTAATGGCGCAGTGTTGGACATAGTAATGGCGCACTATGTGGTGCGCCACTATTATCTGGGATACTAATGGCGCACCAGAGGTGCGCCATTACTATTTGTTACTAGTGGCGTGTTAATAGTGGCGCACCTATAGTGCGCCATTAATAGCAAAAACAGGTGCGCCACTAACAGCCTTTTTTCTTGTAGTGTACTAGGAGTAGTAGCTAGGGATCCAGTGTGCGAGATGAACTGGACAAAGTAAATGCAGAGAGATGACATGCAAAAAGGACAGAGGGATGTGATGGTTGCTTGTCCGTTTATTTTACCAGGCCACTTATTACTGGGAGTCGTGGTGTTTTGTGATATGACGGCTTTACTGCCGCGCCACGAGCGGGGTAAGACTCTCGTGTAGTGCCGTCCTCTAGACTAGTACTACCTCCGTCGTGGTTTATTAGTCCCCCATGTAATTTGACTGAAGATTTAACTGACAAAATGTTAGTGCATGTCAACAAAAACTATATTGTTGGATTCGTATTTGAACATAGTTTAAAATGATACAATTTTTTGGGACATGCATGAGCATTTATCGTACTATATATAATGTTAGTTAAATTTATGGTCGTACTATATATAGTAAGGTGCCCGTGCGTTGCACGGAACAGTGGAATGCATTGATCGGGGAGTTGTTTATTTTGACAAAGTATGTGGGGGTCATCTCATGTGTAACGAGTATCGATAGGTTTCTTCGGATATTATTTCTTCTCTAGAGCTCACAAGCATCTGGGTGAATAGTAAATGTAGGCTAAATTGATAAAAAAAGTATCTTTTGCAAACAAAAGCGTTCAACTATTCAACCTGCAGCCAAAACTTTTGAAGAAATAACACTTATTGTGCTTTGCAAGAAATGATCTTTAAGAATTATTTTTTGAGTATCGATTTTGTTTATTTTTTCTAGACCACCATGAATGTAAATCAAGATGACTTGGGAGGGGGCAAAGGAGATGTAAGAAATGGTTCATCATAAGTCTTTCACCATTACTATAGTAAAAATTCACAATTAATATCATAAATGGCAAGCGAGAACTCTAATAATGGAGCAAAAGCATACATGGAAGATTCTAGACTAAACCATAAATGGATACACTTTTATTCAAGCGTGATACTCTAATAGAGAAATATCATGCATGGAAGGTTCTATACAATATAAATAAGAAGTGTCCACATGCTTAGACAGCGGCTTACATTGAGCGAAGACTAATGATGAATAGTTAACTTGGTAATGCATATGCCCAGGTGAACCTCCTTGGAGTCCCCGTGCATCATCTTGGGGTGAAAATCATACCAAGCCTCTTCCGTGTCCACGTTGCCGGGAACGGAGCAGCTCGGCACAGTCCCATTCAGCGTGAGAGAGGCACCAAGGTCGCCCTCGTACGCCGGAGGGGCAGTAACATTGAGCACGCACCAGTATAGCGGCCTCGTGTCAACGTCAACGGCGTTGCCCCTGACGCACACTACAGAGATGGGGCGGCGGCCTGCGCGGGCCTTGCCGGTGCCCACGGACAAGAGGAAGACGCTGCCATCCTCCACCGCGACTAGCAGGCGGTAGTGATCCTCCAGCGACTCCGTCACGGCGAACGGGTAGCACGTCTCGTACTTGATGTTCACCGCGGTCCAGTAGTGATTGCCGGACGGTGCCGTGAGGATTTGCACGAGGCTCGCCGGGAGCCCTCAAACGGCGGCGTGCACTCATAGCAGTAGCAGTGCACGTGTGTGCATCTGGAACTATGCTCCGCCAGCGAGTGCTGGTCGACGTACCTCTTGCAGCCGAAACTCTTGTAGACGCAGGGCACCTTGCAGGCATCGACCAGGCCGTCCATGAAACGGGAGTGGCTATAGGGGAAGTTGCGCCCGCCGCATGGAGCGCAGGAGTAGCACACGTAGCGGTAGATGGTGTACTTACTAGTACTCCCTCCGTTTCTTTTACTAGTCTCTACTCTCTATCTCTACTCTCTACTTTTCTCTACTCTTATAAAAATAGAGTTGGTGATGATGGTGTGCCTGCCATCCTGCAATATAGGCCGTCCGATTTATATCTGACGGATAGGATGGAAACTATGGCAATTTTGCAAAAAGATACCCACACCCCTCTCCACATTTACAAATAAGGCCTTCCCTCGTTCATCCTTTTCTCCCACAAGATAAACTACTCATACAAATGCATCTTGATGTTCCTTGCAACGCATGGGCATCTTGCTAGTTCTTATAAAAAACCGAGTTGGTGATGATGGTGTGCCTGCCATCTGATAACCCACAAGTATAGGGGGTCGTTTGTAGCCTTTTTCGATAAATAAGAGTGTCGAACCCAACGAGGAGCTAAAGGTAGAACAAATATTCCCTCAACTTCTATCGACCACCGATACAACTCTACGCACACTTGACGTTTGCTTTACCTGAAACAAGTATGAAACTATTTTGCAAGAATAAAACTATGAGTACTTTGCGAGAATAAACTATGAATAAATTGCAAGATAATAAAAGTGGATAGCTTTTGTCAACAAGAAAGCCATTTGTCCGTAGGCAATCGATAAGAAGACCGGTAATCATTCATGTTATTTTATATGAGGAAGAGGCATGAGCTAACATACTTTCTCTACTTGGATCATATGCACTTATGATTGGAACTCTAGCAAGCATCCGCAACTACTAAAGATCATTGAGGTCGTAAAACCCAACCATAGCATTAAGTATCAAGTCCTCTTTACTCCCATACGCAACAACCCACTTACTCGGGTATGTGCTTCTGCCACTCACGCCACCCATGTTAAGCGAATCATGAACATATTGCAATACCCTACAGCGGGGACCCCTCACGTTTGCGCGCGATGGAGGGCACCGTAGGACAACACCATAAATAAAATATACTCTCATACCAACCAAGATTACGATTAGCCCATAGGACAAAACGGATCTACTCAAACATCATAGGATAACCATAGATCATTGGGAAATAATATATGGAGTTGAGCACCATGTTTAAGTAGAGATTATAGCGGGGAGAAGAGGTGTTACACCGCTGCATAGAGGGGGAGAGAGTTGGTGTTGACGGTAGCAAGATTGTTGACGTAGATTGTCGTCACGATCCTTGCCCCGGCGGCGTTTCAGTGCCACCGGGAGAGAGAGGGGGAGAGAGCCCCCCTCCTTCTTCTTCTTCCTTGGCCTCCATGTCGGCGGAGGGGCAGGAGCCCCTCCGAGATTGGATCTCCCTCTCTGTTCTCTTCTGTTTCGCGTTCCTGTTTTCTGGCCCTTCGCCATTTCTTAAATTCCCGAAGATCCGTAACTCTGATTATGCTGAAATTTTTACACGATTTTTTCCGTAAATTATCTTTCTTGTGCCCGAAGAAGGGCCCCAAACAACTTACAGTGAGGGCACAAGACACCTGGGCGCGCCAGGGGGTGCCCGGCACGCCCTGGTGGGTTGTGGAGGCCGTGAGCCTCCGTTAGCGTTGATTCCACCTCCCAAAAATCATAATTATTCCAAAATAATTCTCCGTAAATTTTTATCGCGTTTGGTCTTCGTTTGATATGGATATTCTGCAAAACAAAAAACATGCAACAAACAGGAACTCGCACTGGGCACTGGATCAATAGGTTAGTCCAATAAATCATATAAAATGTTGCCAAAAATATGTGAAAGTTGTATAATATTGGCATGAAACAATAAAAAATTATAGATACCACGGAGACGTATTAGCATCCCCAAGCTTAATTCCTGCTCGTCCTCGAGTAGGTAAGTGATAAAAAAGATATTTTTTTATGTGGAATGCTACCTAGCATAAATTTGATCATATGTCTAATCATGGCATGAATATTAAGACATGAGTGATTCAAAGCAATAGTCTATAATTTAACATAAAGACATCAATACTCAGGCATCCCAACAAACAATCGTGTCTTTCAAAATATCAACGCTAAAGAAAGTTATCCCTACAAAATCATATAGTCTTGTCATGCTCTGTCTTCTTAACACAAAGTATTTATCATGCACAACCCCGATGACAAGCCGAGCAATTGGTTCATACTTTTTAACGTGCTTCAGCTTTTTCAACCCTCACGCAATACATGAGCGCAAGCCATGGATATAGCACTATGGGTGGAATAGAGTATGATGATAGGGGTAAATATAGAGAAGACAAAAAAGTAAGAAAGTCTCACATCGACGCGGCTAACCAACGGGCTATGGAGATGCCCATCAATTGATATCAATGCGAGGAGTAGGGATTGCCATGCAACGAATGCACTAAGAGCTATAAGTGTATGAAAGCTCAATATGAAAACTAAGTGGGTGTGCATCTAACTCTACAATGGAAAATTCCCACTAGTATATGAAAGTGATAACATAGGAGAATCTCTATATGAAAAACATGGTGCTACTTTGAAGCACAAGTGTGGAACTAGGATGGCCCTTCTCTCTTTGTTTTTTTTTCTTTTTCCCTTTTTTTTCTTTTTCCTTTTTTTCTCTCATTGTCCGGAGTCTCATCCCAACTTGTGGGGGAATCATAGTCTCCATGATCCTTTCCTCACTGGAGCAATGCTCTAATAATGAATAATGATGATCATCACACTTCTATTTACTTATAACTCAAAAGAAATAAAAATTACAACTCGATACCTAGAACAAAATATGACTCTATATGAATGCCTCTGGTAGTGTACCAGGATGCGCAATGATCTAGCGTAACAACGATATCAAAAAACGGACAAGCCATGGAAATATCATGCTAGCTATCTTACGATCATGCAAAGCAATATGACAATGAATGCTCAAGTCATCAAAACAGAAGCGGTGGAAGTTGCATGGCAATGTATCTCGGAATGGCTATGGAAGGGCCATAATAGGTAGGTATGGTGGCTGTTTTGAGGAAGATATAATAAGGCTTATGTCTGATAGAGCGTATCATATCACGGGGTTTGGATGCACCGGCGAAGTTTGCACCGACTCTCGAGGTGAGGAAGGGCAATGCATGGTACCGTAGAGGCTAGCAAATTGCGGAAAGGTAAGAGTGCATATAATCCATGGACTAACATTAGTCATAAAGAACTCATATACTTATTGCAAAAGTTTATTAGCCCTCAAAGCAAAGTACTACTATGCATACCCCTAGGGGGATAGATTGGTAGGAAAAGACCATCGCTCGTCCCCGACCGCCACTCATAAGGAAGAGAATCAATAATAAATCATGCTCCAACTTCATAGCATAACGAGGTACTATACGTGCATGCTTCAGGAATCACAAACCTTAACACCAATATTCATACTAACCACAACCGTTTACTAGTAGCTCCCACATATTCCATCTCTATATCGCAAAACTATTGCAAGGAATCAAACATATCATATTCAGTGATATATAAGTTTTATGTAGGATTTTATGACTAACCATGCAAATGACCAATTCATGTTGACTCTCTAAATAGATATAAGTGAAGAATGAGAGTTTAATTCTTTCTACAAAATACCATGATCTAATAAATATAAGTGAAGCAAAATAGAATTCTATGAATAACGGTTTTCTATGTGAAGAGAAACAGGCAATCCAAACTTCAAATGATATAAGTGAAGCACATGAAGCATTCTATAAAGCCATACTCAAAAAATATAAGTGAAGTGCAATGAGCATTATATAAATAAACCATGGACTATCTCATACCAGCATGGTTCATAAAAAAAGGAAAAATAAACACAAAAGACGCTCCAAGATTCACACATATCACATGAACGAAACGAAGACGAAAACATACCGATACTTGTTGAAGAAAGATGGGATGCCTTCCGGGGCGTCCCCAATCTTAGACGCTTGAGTCTCCTTGAATATTTACTTGGGGTGCCTTGGGCATCCCCAAGCTTGAGCTCTTGCCTCTCCTCCTTCTCCTCATATCGAGACCTCCTTGATCTTTGATCACTTCATCCACACAAAACTTAATCAAACTTTTAGTGGCGGGGTTAGTGAATATGGCAGTCAAGTCTCATCATGTGCTGCTATAACATTATTGTATAATATAATCAAACATTACCCACTGTATGCTATCACAATTCTATGGCCCCAATTCAAAGGAGGCTCAACAAGATTTCAAACATACGCAAATAATGAAGCTATAACAACAATCTGTGAAAACAGGACAGTCTGTAAAGATCTGAACATTAACCATATTTATATAACTCTAAAAATTCTGAAAAATTAGGAAAAATTAAAAAAATTATATAAATACTGTACAAAAAGTTTCAGAAGCTTTTGACGTACCAGTAAAAAATGTAAAATCATGCACTACAGCCAAAGTTTCTGTTTTTGCACCGCACATACCAACAAGCAATCTAATCATCCTAAAGACAAATCTTGGCACATTATTTTTATAATACAATGGATTTGTACAAGGGGATAATTATTTTTGTGAGAAAATTCCATGAAAAAATTTACAATGTTTCTATGAGCATGAACACAAGTGTTCAAGGTTGACCCTCACTTCTCCAATGCATCACCTTTCAATAGCTTCTCTTTTAGTGAAGTTTTAAGTTCCCCTCTATATTTTTTTTGTTTTTAAACTTTATAAAAGCACTCAACAGAAATAAATGACTCTCTAAAACTTTTGGGTTGTCTCCCTGGCAGCGCTCTCTTTAACGCCATTAAGCTAGGCATAAAGTGCTCAAGTAATGCATCCACCCGGATCCCAAGGTATATCAAAGCCAATTTTAATTAACAATGATTTGGCATTTAGTAGTGAGAACAAAGCAACATATATCATGCAATGACGAAGTCTAACTCTCTTCCTATGCATCACCATGTCATAAAAGAACAATTCATGCACATCAAGTAAAGGCCAATACATAGCATAAGCAGTTTCTTGCAATTTTATCGTGTTGGAAACATAGAGGGGCGGAGATGTAGTTCCTATCTCATAATAATTGCAAGTAGGAGCAGCAAGCACATGCATATTATATTCATCAAAATCATCATGTGCAACGGTAAAAGGCAACCCATCAATATAATCCTTAATAAGTGCAAACTTCTCCGATATAGTGTAGTTTGGAGAATTCAAAAAGATAATAGGACTATCATGTGTGGGTGCAATAGCAACAATTTCATGTTTAACATAAGGAACTATAGCGAGTTCATCTCCATAAGCATAATTCATATTGGCATCAAGGCCACAAGCATAGCAAGCATCAATTTCATCAAAAAGGGATATTTCAAAAGAATCAATGGGATCATAGCAATTGTCATAGCATTCATCCAATGGTAAGAACGAAGGGAAATTAAACAATGTATGAGTTGAAGAGTTACTCTCATTAGAAGGTGGGCACGGGTGATCAATCCGCTCTTCCTCCGCTTGTTCTTTGCTCTCCTCATCATCTTTTTCATCCAATGAGCTCACAGTTTCATCAATTTCTTCTTCCATAGACTCCTGCAAAATATTAGTCTCTTCTTGGACAGTGGAGACATTCTCAATAAATATATCAATATCGGAATTGTATTTATAATTATCATAGCAATATTTAAGGATAACAAAAATTTCAGGTCTATAAACTAAATCATCAAAATCTTCAAACTTTTCAAACAAAGATTCAATTTCATAAGCACCCTTAAAAGCAACAAATTCTTCTATTCGTTCCACATCATAGTAATCATATCTACCATTAGCATAAGAAGCCAAGGTTTCATATTCATTAAATTTGCATGAAAAGGGAAGGTGTGGAGCCTTCATCCTAGAGCAACAAGTATAATCATATCTCAAGCATAAATTCTGAGCATACCAATGCAACATATAAATTTGATCCCATAATAATTTCCCTTTTTGTGTCAAGCGATAATCCCTAAAGTATTCACGTTGATCCAATGTGTCTCCCATTATAAAGTTCAATGGGGTTTTCTCAGGATTATCAAAGTAGTGCATAATATTTTTCACATAACGAGCATCGAGGGTTTTAGGAGGTTCCCCATCTCCATGAGTAGAAAATACCACTAATTTTTTTGGTGTTTCGTGTTCCATATCCATAACTAAAGATAGAGAACAACTTAGAACAGAAAATAAAAACTACTTAGTGATAAAGCAAACAAGCACACACGAGAATATTCACCCCACGCTATTGCTCCCTAGCAACGGCGCCAAAAAAAGGTCTTGATAACCCACAAGTATAGGGGATCGTTTGTAGGCTTTTTCAATAAATAAGAGTGTCGAACCCAACGAGGAGCTAAAGGCAGAACAAATATTTCCTCAACTTCTATCGACCACCGATACAACTCTACGCACACTTGATGTTTGCTTTACCTAAAACAAGTATGAAACTATTTTGCAAGAATAAAACTATGAGTACTTTGCGAGAATAAAACTATGAATAAATTGCAAGATAATAAAAGTGGATAGCTTTTGTCAACAAGAAAGTCATTTGTCCCTAGGCAATCGATAACAAGAACGGTAATTCATACAATTTTATATGAGGGAGAGGCATGAGCTAACATACTTTCTATACTTGGATCATATGCACTTATGATTGGAACTCTAGCAAGCATCCGCAACTACTAAAGATCATTAAGGTCGTAAAACCCAACCATAGCATTAAGTATCAAGTCCTCCTTACTCCCATACGCAACAACCCACTTACTCGGGTATGTGCTTCTGTCACTCACGCCACCCACCATAAGCGAATCATGAACATATTGCAACACCCTACAGCAGGGATCCCACATGTTTGCGCGAGACAGAGGGCATCGTAGGACAGCACCATAAATAAAATATACACTCATACCAACAAAGATCATGATTAGCCCACAGGACAAAACGGATCTACTCAAACATCATAGGATAACCATAGATCATTGGGAAATAATATATGGAGTTGAGCACCATGTTTAAGTAGAGATTACAACAGGGAGAAGAGGTGTTACACTGCTCCATAGAAGGGGAGAGAGTTGGTGTTGACGGTAGCAAGATTGTTGATGTAGATCGTCGTCATGATCCTTGCCCCGGCGATGTTCCGGTGCCACCGGGAGAGAGGGGGAGAGAGCCCCCCTCCTTCTTCTTCTTCCTTGGCCTCCATGGCAGTAGAGGGGTAGGAGCCCCTCCGAGATTGGATCTCCCTCTCTATTCCCTTCTGTTTTGCGTTCCTGTTTTCTGTCCCTTCACCGTTTCTTAAATCCCCGGAGATCCGTAACTCCGATTACGCTAAAAAAATTACATGATTTTTTCCATAAATTATCTTTCTTGCGCTCGAAGAAGGGCCGCAACCGTCTTACGGGGAGGGCACAAGACACCTGGGTGCACCAGGGGGTGCCCGGCGCGCCCTGGTGGGTTGTGGAGGCTGTGGGCCTCCGTTAGCGTTGATTCCACCTCCCAAAAATCATAAATATTCCAAAATAATTCTCCGTAAATTTTTATCGTGTTTGGACTTCGTTTGATATGGATATTCTACGAAACAAAAAAAGCAACAAACAGGAACTCGCACTGGGCACTGGATCAATAGGTTAGTCCAATAAATCATATAAAATGTTGCCAAAAATATGTGAAAGTTGTATAATATTGGCATGAAACAATCAAAAATTATAGATACGACGGAGACGTATCACCATCTTGCAATACAGACCGTCCGATCTATATCTGACGGATAGAAAGCAAACTATGGCAATTTTGCAAAAGGATACCTGCACCACTCTCGTTCATCCTTACCTCCCACAACTTCATTGTTGAGTAATTAAAAAAGGAAGCCTCTGGAACAATTTGGCATGTTGGCCGCTACCGGAATCGTCCATCCCCATGCCTCCGCTAAGTCCGACCACCAATCACCACCGCGCCCCACTCCTCCTCACCTTATCTCTCATCTTTCTCGACATATCATTTTTTCGATGAAATTCTCGAGATACCATTTTTTGATGAAATTCTTGGGATATCATTAATTTTTACACATGGGATTACTCCTGCATGGATCAATCACAACACGTGTTTTGTAAAAAAAATGCATCTTGATGTTCCGTGCAATGCACGGGCATCTTGCTAGTTTGCATATAATTCCAAACACCACGTAGACACGTTCTCTGACCATTTTACAACTAAATTAGTATCATTGTTAGTGGTCAGCAGGTGCAAGTTCTAGCCCCGGGTGTTTTAACCTTTTTTTAGTAATGATATCTGGCGATTGTTCGCCACGAGCCCAATCCTGGCGAATCCCACATAACCGTCAGATTTCCATCCGACGGTGGCCTGTTTTTAAGCCATAGTATTTGACAAAACCGCCACCCTTACACATGTACTGTAACTGCATCACAGGCGTTTGCAACTGCCATGTCTCCCAGCAAACATTTGCCGGGGATTCGAGTTAGCACCGATGGCGGTTCGTAGTCGTTCCATGCTCGGGCATTGAAGTTTGTAACTATTTTACAATATAATACTACTCCTCCGGTGCTAGTAGTAGAGCAGAGTCCTACTCCACTATACTACTCGGGCATAGTAGTAGGTACCGTAGTTTATTGTACTAGTACTGTGATCACTCAAGCAAGTTGTCTAGCATCGATATGACCTTACGCTGCTGGGATGTGTCTCATAAGTAAAGCGGTGTGCTGCTTCTACATTGTCCTCATCACCTGTCCACTTCCCGCAGCACATATTCGCTTCTCCATCCTCGTCCGCACATAATCGTCCAATCTTCCATCCCTGCTAGGCTCCTCTCCCCTCTTCCGAAACCCAAACACTAACAATGGCAGAACCGAGCAGTGTTTTCCGAAAGAGTGGCTGGAATTTGCTCCCCACAAAGGTAATCAAGCTCATTGTTTTGCGTGTGGACAATCTCAGTACCATGCCGCTCGCTGCGTGCTCGTCGGAGCTGTACCGTTTACTCAAAGCCCTCAAGACGAAGCTTTTTAAGCCAGCTCCCTGCTTGTTGATGCCGCCTGATCTTCAGAAACGGCGTGTTACGCAGCATAACGATCATAGGGTGGCGAGCATCAACCCCCTCGACTGCGATCTGATCCCCGTCACCCTCAACTACATTAACAGTATGTACTGGGTCGGCATGAACACGTCTTGGATGGTGCTTGTCGATGGTCGCAGCAGCTGGATGCTCATGGAGGTCTACACCCAGTGATTGATCCCCCTTCCTTCGATTAACACTGCACTGCTTGGGCACCGTGGCCAAGAATACTCTGAATCTTACAGTAGCCAACATGATACCAAGTTTGATTTGCTCAAGGTTGTAATCTGCCAAGTGCCCACAAGATCTGCGAATTATAAAGACTTCAGGCTAATTGCGTTCTTCAACTGCGGTCTCGCCTATCTGACAGGTCACTATGGTAAGTGGATAAATCCGCACGTCCATCGCATGATCATACATCCTCCATGGTTCTCTGATGCTATTGAACACAAGGGCTTCATTTACGCTGTGGACTCCTTCTATGGCTAGACGTATTGTTGGCCTACTCCAGTCATCGCTACAAACGGTTGTTACAGTAGTATGTTACTTTCCTATGATATCATGATGGCTTGCTTATATTACTGTCAACACTTACTGAAAAAATATTCATGCTCATAACATGTTGTTCTTAAGATTGACTACAGTACGAGCCCTTTTTTATTTGACTCCAACTTGATATGATGATGTAGGCCGCCTGGTGTCCCTACCCATCCTAATCCCAGAACCTTTCAAAGAAAAGCAGCATGGCAGTTGCAGGTGGTTCCTGGCTCGATCAGACGATGGCGAACGATTGATGATCGTTCGCATGTACCGGACGTGTTGTTTCGCGGAATACAATCACAGTCACTGCAAGGTCTTTGAGCAGGATCCCAGCTTCTCTGGGCCTTCAGGAATTTTTGGCTGGATGCTTGTAAGTAGCCTTGGTACATGCTCTCTGTTTCTTGGACTGAATTATCCGATTAACCAAGAGATAACCGACGACAAGGAACATGATGGCAGCGCGGTCTCGTTCATCAGGCAAAACTGTGTGTACACAGCGTACCATGCGTCTCTCCATGCACCATACCCTGATATGTGCCGCCACGCTCTACAGCCCAAAGTAGGAGAGAGGGTCGCAAGTATCAGACTTCGACCTGGTGGCTGGAGTTTCCCCCGTCAGGCACCCATCTGGTTCAAGCCGTCAGCCAATCTCCACAACTTAATAAATAGTAATGTCTAACTGAGCCAGTTAGTTAGATGCGTACACTTGGTTTAGTAGGATCTTTATTTAGTTAGATGCATACACTTGTTCTTTTTTGGTAGCCCTTTTGTAATGTTGGCTGATGTTTGGTTTGGAAGAGAGAGCTGCGTATTTACTCTTTTGGCCTGCTTACTACTTCTGTTGCACCCCTAGCCCTGGTTGCTGTTGCTGCTGTTTTCAATGTACAATCAGTAATATATTTTGTCTGTTGGTTGAATAAATGTGTTGTTAGAACGACAAACACAATGTTTTGGAAGTCGTTGCTTGGTCTGATCCTTTAGTGCCCCGTACGTAGCGCATACCATTTTTGGTACGGAACACACTTTCCACTTGTCGATCACATGAAGCCCAGTGATGAAGGCCCAATAGAGGAGCCCATAATTAACTGGAAGGGAGGCTCTCACATGAATCTGGCCCAGGTACAAGCTCATGGTCCCCTAAATATAAATAAATAAATAAATCTAAAAGATCATGCACCAGTTCTTTAAATTTACAATTTGAAAAGTCAAATTTTAACAGGAGGATATTATTTCCTATGAGAGTGTCGTTACATTCAGTCGATATTATTCTTAGGGAGAGATAGCGACCAGTCTTTTTTCTCCCACCATTTTCTTCCTGCAACCAGTGGACCCATGCAAATCATAGTCAATGTCGTAAATAGTTCTGGTCCATTATTATTTTTCAATAAGAATGCCCAACCCAGCCCAACACACTGGTGACACCACTTTAACCTAGGGCTTCTGAATGTGCCCGCCTATTGCCGCCTTCTATTGCTGCTTGCGCTGCCGTGCATGCATCGCCACCCTGTCGTACCCTGAAATGCTAGCCAGGCCATCCCTTTACTCCCCCGACATTCTATTCTTCTTCGATGACGGCATCCTACCCCGCACCATAACCAGTGAACCCTCGTACTCCCCTTCGCCTATGGCCATACTACCGCATGTTCCCTGGCTCTTGTTCATTCCCGTCCGAGGCCACGCCATCGTCCTCCGCCTTGGTGTGCTCGCAGCGGCGCCGCCGTCCGGCCTTGTCAACATAGTGAATCGGGAGAGGAATGTAGTTGTGAGTATGACAGTAAGGACCCACCAGGTCCACTCCCGAACACAAGCAAGCTCCTCTTTACTACTCAGATGCACCCCTCGAGTTTTTTGTACTCTAATCCACCCTGTTGATATCTGGGACCCACATCAATGTCAATGTATAGTCAATTTACGACAGAATTGCACAACGTTTTTCTTAGGATTTGTTCAAAGGAGTAGGCTATAAACTGGGTTGTGCGGTCTCTGTGGCCCGTCTAACAACATGACCAGCCCAGCAGTTTTTTCTTTGGGAAAATAGGTAGCCCACTATTTCTTTTTGAAGAATACCCAAGCTAGCCCTATTTGTTTTCTCCGACTTACTGGGTTGCAAATTCCAAAAATATATAGCAAATGGGCAATTAGTTTCGTTTTTTGTTTTTGTTCTTCACTGATATTTTATATTTCATTGGATTTTAACATAACATAGTATTACTTTATTTTTAAATTAGTTTTAGTATGGCTACTAACTTTTGGATTAGAAATATTTTGTTCCCCAGCAAAAATATGTGAATTTTTAATATTTCACATATTTTTTAGTTCAAATTTTTAACCCTGGTACTAACCAGAAAATGGGCAGCAATTCTAAAAATGGAAAATGGGCTGCAATAAATTCCATATGAATTAACAAATGGGCTGTAAATTATAAAAATAATAGCAAATGGGTTGTACATGCCACAGATTTCGAGGCTGACTTGTTTACGCAAGGCTTTGTCAACTTATAGTCAACACACGATTCTAGCAGCAATGACTGTTGGATGTCCATCCAACGGCCGACGTGCTTCTTCAATCTCTGATCTTCCTGTTCCAGCCGCCTAAGCCAACGCCGGCGGGACTGCCTGCTACCTCCTCTTGTGGCCGGCTGTGATGCCGCGCAGGCTTCACCGGCCCACACTACTCCCTCCGCTGGCCTGGCCATCCCTCTACCCACCCGCACCTCCTATTATTATCCTGTGACGGTAGCCTCACACCGTAGCCAAACTAGTCAACCGTCATACTCCCCACATCATGGGCATCCACTGCTGTGTCTTCGCCGGCTCCGGGTCGTTCCATTCCAAGGCCTCACCGTCATCCACCGCATTGGTGCTCTAGGTGCGGCGTGCTCAATGTGGTCAAATTTCAATAAACGAGAGCCATTGATAACCCACAAGTATAGGGGATCGCAACAGTTTTCGAGGGTAGAGTATTCAACCCAAATTTATTGATTCGACACAAGGGGAGCCAAAGAATATTTGCAAGTATTAGCAGCTGAGTTGTCAATTCAACCACACCTGGAGATTAATTATCTACAGCAAAGTGATCAGTAGCAAAGTAGTATGATAGTTTGATAGCAGTAGCAACAGCAATAGTAACAGTAACAGTGATAGCCGTAGTTTCGTAGCAAGTGCAACAGTAACGATAGCAGTAGTAACTTAGCAAGATCAATATAAGGAAATTCATAGGCATTGGATCGATGATTTGTTGGATGATATTCATCATGAGACAGTCATAACCTAGGGAGATACGGCACTAGCTCCAGTTCATAAATATAATGTAGGCATGTATTCCGTAAATAGTCATACGTGCTTATGGAAAGAACTTGCATGACATCTTTGTCCTACCCTCCCGTGGCAGCGGGGTCCATATTGGAAACTAAGGGATATTAAGGCCTCCTTTTAATAGAGAACAGGAACAAAGCATTAACACACGGTGAATAGATGAACTCCTCAAACTACGGTCATCACCGGGGGTGGTCCCGACTATTGTCACTCCGGGGTTGCCGGATCATAACACGTAGTAGGTGACTATAACTTGCAAGATCGGATCTAGAACATGGATATAATGATGATAACATAAACGGTTCAGATCTGAAATCATGGCACCCAGGCCCAAAGTGACAAGCATTAAGCATGGCAAAGTCATAGCAACATCAATCTCAGAACATAGTGGATACTAGGGATCAAGCCCTAACAAAACTAACTCGATTACATGATGAATCTCATCCAACTCCTCACCGACCAATGAGCCTACGAAGGAATTACTCACTCCCGGTGGGGAGCATCATGGAATTGGCGATCGAGAAGGGTTGGTGATGACGAAGATCGAAGATCCCCCTCTCCGGAGCCCCAAACGGACTCCAGATCAGGCCTCCCGATGAAGAACAAGAGACGGCGGCAGCTCCGTCTCGTGAAACGCGATAATTCTTTCTCCCTGATTTTTTTCTGGAAAAATAGGATTTTATAGCGTCGGTTTCAGGGTCTGCGGGGCCACCAGGTGTGGAGAACCCACCTGGGCGCGCCTGGAGGGGGTGCGCGCCCTGGTGGGTTGTGCCCACCCAGGTGCCCCCGTCCGGTGGTTCTTGGCTCCAGAAATTCTCTTTTATTATATAAAAAATCCTCGCAAAGTTTCGTTCCATTCCGAGAACTTTTATTTCTGCACAAAAACAACACCATGGTAGTTCTGATGAAAACAGAGTCAGTCCAGGTTAGTTTCATTCAAATCATGCAAATTAGAGTCCAAAACAAGAGGAAAAGCGTTAGGAAAAGTAGATACGTTGGAGACGTATCAACTCCCCCAAGCTTAAACATTTGCTTGTCCTCAAGCAATTCAGTTGATAAACTGAAAGTGAAAAAGAAAAACTTTTACGAACTCTTTTACTCTTGTTTGCATAAATAAGCTTAAACAGCACCCAGGTTTTCAGCCAATATTATAACTAACCATGTCGACAATAACTCTTAAAAATTATATTAACTCATATCAATGACATAATCAGCTAGCGAGCAATAATAAGATATCTCAAATAGCAACACGTTATCAAAACAACCATGATATAATATGACAATAGTGGTATCTCGCTAGCCCTTTCTGAGACCGCAAAACATAAATGCAGAGAACCTCCAAAGTTCAAGCAGCGACTAAACATTGTAATTCATGGTAGAAAAGATCCAGTCATGATGCACCCAACATTAGCTACACACAATGCATCAGCATGACAGCAGTGCTCTCAGGTTCTGGCGCTTATTTGAGAAGGTGATGACACAACATAAAAGTAAATAGATAGTCCCTTCGCAGAGGGAAGCAGTGATTTGCAGAGGTGCCAGAGCTCAAGTTTTTAAAACAGAGGTAAATGAAATTTTGAGACATGCACCCTTCTTGTTTACTTCGCGACCATCAGTTATCAATATCTTCCATACTAAACACATTAGTAGTGGTTCCCAAGCGATAAAGTAAAGGTTATTGCTCCATAGGAGTTTTTGTTTGATTATTTGTAAGTTCTTTTTGCAATTTGGGACAGGGAATCCCTATTACCGCCCCTTTCTCGTGCAATGGTGAGTGAATAAACACTTGTCCTGAGAATAATCCGCTTAGCATGGAAGATACCAACTACCTCCTCTCGTTCCATGAACAATCCAGGCACACAAAAAGGATATTTATTTGAAGTTTTTAGAGGTGGCACATGCAAATTTACTTAGGACGGCAGGGTAATACCGCATATAGGTAGGTATGGTGGACTCATCTGGAATAACTTGGGTTCAAGGTTTTTGATGCACAAGCAGAATTCCCACTTAGTACAGGCGAAGGCTAGCAAATAGGTTGAGAAGCGGCCAGCTAGAGAGCAACAACGGTCATGAACATGCATTATGCATAAGTAACATTTGACACTACCATGAGTAGGATATGAACACCATGAACATAAATATCATAGAGGCTATGTTGGTTTTGATTCAACTACATGCATGAACATGTGCCAAGTCAAGCCACTCGAACATTCAGAGGAGGATACCATATCATCATACTACCTCACAATCATTTTAATGCAATGTTGACATCCAAGATAAATCATTATCCACTCCTAGCTACTTATGCATGGCATGAGAAACTATAATCTCTAATGGTCATTGCAAATATGTTTAATCATAATGGGCGGAATCATGGATACTAGGTTAAACATATTACAAAAACAGAACAAGTCGAGTTCATACCTATTTCTCTCTGCCACGGCCAGTTCATCAAATATCATCATTATTGCCTTTCACTTGCACGACCGAACGATTTGAAAATAATAATAGTGCAAGAATGCCGTGGACTAAGCTGGAATCTGCAAACATTTTATTCAAAAGGAGAACACAAGGTAAAATGGGCTCTTTGTTAGATTAATAATAATGCATATGAGAGCCACTCAACATTTTCATCGTGGTCTTCTCCTCGGTATGACTCAATAAACAGAAAACAAATTCAGAGAAACACACTGAAATATTTTTGGAGTTTTTGGTTTTTCTCAAGGAAAGCAAATAAAAGGGAAAAACAAAAATGAGAAAAACTATTTACACGGGAAAGCTCCCAACAAGCAAAAGAAGAACAAGGAAATCTTTTTGAGTTTTCTTTTTAGTGCTACAACAATTTAAACTAGGAAGAAAAATCAAAAAGAAGCAAGAAATATATTTTTGGATTTTCTCAAAGTTTTTCAAACACACAAGAAGAAGGCGAGAAAATAAATCTAACATGGATAATACAATGAAAAAGTGTGAACACCGACAACTGGAATGAAATGTGTGAACATGAATGTAATGTCGGTGGAAATACGTACTCCCCCAAGCTTAGGCTTTTGGCCTAACTTGGTAATCACCAGTCGTAGAAGCCATGGGGTCCTATGTTGAAGTGCTGAGGAGCGGGCACCCGTGGATCCCACTGCTGAGGCTCCTCCTCTGCTGTAGCTAGGTTGTTCCGGTAGGCGACGATGTCCGCAGGCATAATCCTGTATCCACCCCTGGCAATAGGATCAAACAAAGCAGGTGCAGGCAATGGAATAATATCACGAGTTTTCACACTGAAAACTAGGTTATAAGGAATAGGAATGTCAGGGTAATCGACTGCAATAAACTGGTGGTGTTCCATGGCCGCGCGATCTAGGCGAACCTTGGGCAACGGATAATCATGCTGGCGTATCTGAATGTTAAAGCGAGTAGCGTAAATACCACCATGTATTTTTCCCTTGGATTTATTAATGTGGAGGCGGCGTGCCACAATAGCTCCCAAGCTATAAGTGGTGTCGCCTTGAAGTGCACGGCGTAAAACAGCAAGGTCTGGGGCACTGAGTGCACCCACCTTCTCTCTAGCAAGCAAGCACTTTGCAATGAATAGAGCAAATTAATGAACGGCAGGAAAATGCAAGCTAGTAGCTGTGACACTTGACACCCCTCTCTCATACCCTACAGACATAGTACGATAAAAGCCTTCAAAGTCTGCAGGCCTAGGCTCTGCTAAACTCCCATCGGAAGGGATCAGGCATATGTCACAAAATTCAGTAAGCGGTATCTGATGGGGTTCAGCGTAAAGGTTAAACTGCACTTCAGGGGGATTATTCCTAGGAAGGAAGTTAAAACTTTGCACAAAGGAATTTGTTAGGAGATGATACTATTCACACTCAGCTGCGATGAAGTCGGTGAGGCCGGCATTAGCAGCGTATTTTGCAAACTCTTGAAGGATTCCGGGCCCTTCCATGAACGGGTTATGCGGCCATTCGCACGGCCGTATCTCCGCCAATCTCCGGGTATGGAGATCACTGTCAGATGACTCCCCAATAACTCCCTTGGAGTTCTTCTTGGAAGCAAACTTCCTAAAGATACTCATTTTTTCCTATGAACAAAATTCTGAAATTTTTAGTCCGCAAAATTTTCTCAACAAAACTTTACAAGATTGGTAGCAACTACTCATAGGGATGCATAGAGGTCATAGCAAGCATTCAAACTACTTAAAACTCTAAGAATTCAACATGCAAGCTCATCTACAGCAGCACCAAGAGTAGCTAATTATTTAAAATATAAACCACTAAAGCAAAAACTAATTGGACAAACGGAGGAGTCACATACCAAGCAACAATCCCCCGAAACAGTTTCGAAAACGGAGCTTCGAGCAAAGAGATCGAAATCCGTGGGTTTGAGAGCAAGAACACAAGAGAGAGAGAGAGAGAGAGCAATGGTGATTTTTTTTCTGGAGGTAGGTGGTGATGTGGGATGGAGAGATAAGTGAGGGGGCCCACGGGGGGACCACAACCCACCAAGGCGCGCCTGGGGGTCCTGGCGTGCCCAGGTGGGTTGTGCCCACCTGGTGCACCTCCCTTTGAAATTATTTGCACCAAAAATTCTTAAATATTCAGAAAAAATTCGTATTAAATTTTTAGAGCATTCTGAGAACTTTTATTTTTGGGTCAATTTTTTTATTGCACGGAAAATTCAGAAAATAGACAAAACATGGCATTTTATTTTATTTAACTAATAAAAATAGAAAACAAAAGGTAGGGATAGATGGTAGTGCTCACTAAATTCATCAACTTCATACCTCTCAAAAATGATCCATTAATAAGGTTGATCAAGTCTTATTAACAACCACTTTCGATTAGCATGAAACCGAAGAACTTTCATAAATCACTAAGTTACCTCAACGGAGATATGAATGTCCTGAACAATAAGCATTTCATATTTCTTTTTAACAGTAGGTAGAGGTAGTTGAAAACTTCCAATAGTGATTGTCGGAGATTTTTCAATAACATTAATACCATTCACTTGGAATTGTTTCTTCGGAAAGTGCACCGTATGCTCATTACCTTTCATGTGAAAAGTGACCTTGCTTTTATTACAATCAATAACAGCCCCTGCAGTATTCAAGAAGGGTCTACCAAGGATAATCGACATGTTGTCGTCCTCGGGCATCTCAAGTATAACAAAGTCAGTCAGAATAGTAACATTAGCAACAACAACGGGCACATCCTCACAAATACCGATAGGTATGGCAGTTGATTTGTTGGCCATTTGCAAAGATATTTCAGTAGGTGTGAGTTTATTCAAATCAAGTCTTTTATATAAAGAGAAAGGCATAACACTAACACCAGCTCCCAAATCACATAAAGCAGTTTTTACATAATTTCTTTTAATGGAGCAAGGTATAGTTGGTATTCCCGGATCTCCAAGTTTTTCAGGTACTCCATCTTTAAAAGTATAATTAGCAAGCATGGTGGAGATTTCAGCTTCCGGTATTTTTCTCTTATTGGTGATGATGTCTTTCATGTACTTTGCATAAGGAGGCATTTTTAAGATATCAGTCAAGCGAGTACGCAAAAAGACTGGCCTCAGCATTTCAGCAAAGCGTTCAAATTCTTCATCATCTTTCTTTTTAGTTGACTTAGGTGGAAAGGGCATAGGTTTTTGAACCCATGGCTCTCTTTCCTTTCCATGTTTTCTAGCAACAAAGTCTCTTTTATCATATCTTTTATTCTTGGGTTGTGGGTTATCAAGATCAACTGCTGGTTCTATCTCTACATCATTGTCTGGTTCTTTATTATTTGTTTGAGTTTTTTCATGAACCTCATCATTATCTTTTTCATTATCAGAAGGTGAGTGTTCACTACCAGATTGAGTTTCAGCATCAGAGATAGAAATTTCATTATCATTATCAGGAAGTTTTTCTACTTCAGGTTCACTAGAGGCATGCAAAGTGCTATCATTTTTCTTCTTCTTTTTCTTTTTAGAAGGACTAGGTGCATCAGTATTAACTCTTTGAAAGTCTTGTTCAATTCTTTTTGGGTGTCCCTCAGGATAAAGTGGTTCCTGAGTCATCCTACCTCCTCTAGTCATTACTCTAACAGCATGATCATTGATATTATTATTCATTTCATCAAGCAATTCTCTTTGAGATTTAGCAACTTGTTCTAACTGAGTTTGAACCATAGAAGCATGCTTCCCTACACCTCTAACATCATTTGAGATTCTAAATAACAAATCACTCAAGCGAGCAATCATATCAGAATTGTATTTCAATTGTTTCATAACATTTGCATTGAAGTGGTCTTGTTTTCTAATGTAGTTTTCAAACTCATAAAGGCATTGGCTAGGGTGCATATTGTGAGGATTATCATTATCATTGAATTT
The DNA here is from genome assembly GCA_011799875.1 of Thinopyrum elongatum. Lineage (NCBI taxonomy): Eukaryota > Viridiplantae > Streptophyta > Magnoliopsida > Poales > Poaceae > Thinopyrum > Thinopyrum elongatum. Next base: position 82,067,433 of record CM022297.1, on the reverse strand, counting down.
CATTAGATAATTTACCTCTACCACCTTAGGTGGTGGTGGTGTATCAAGCACATGTATTTCTTCAATAGGAGGTAAATTTTTGACATCCTCGGCTTTAATACCTTTTTCCTTCATAGATTTCTTTGCCTCTTGCATATCTTCAGGACTGAGATATAAAATACCCCTCTTCTTCGGAGTCGGTTTAGGCGGTGTTTCAGGAGGAGTCCAATCATCATAATTTTTCAATATGTTATTCAATAATTCTTCAGCTTGCTCAATAGTTCGTTCCCTGAAAACACAACCAGCACAACTATCTAGGAAATCCCTAGAAGCATCGGTTAGTCCATTATAGAAGATATCAAGTATTTTCATTTTTCTTAAGAGGATGATTAGGCAAAGCAATAAGCAATTGGAGAAGCCTCCCCCAAGCTTGTGGGAGACTCTCTTCTTCAACTTGCACAAAATTAAATATTTCCTGCAAGGCAGCTTGTTTCTTATGAGCAGGGAAATATTTTTCAGAGAAGTAATAAATCATATCCTGGGGACTACACACACAACCAGGAGCAAGAGTATTGTACCAAGCTTTTGCATCACCCTTTAATGAGAACGGAAATAATTTGAGGATATAGTAATAGCGAATCATCTCATCATGAGCAAAAAGGGTGGCTATGTCATTCAACTTAGTAAGATGTGCCACAATAGTTTCAGTTTCATAACCAGGGAAAGGATCAGATTCAACCAAAGTAATTAACTCTAGGTCGACAGAGAATTCATAATCCTTATCATCAATAAAGATAGGTGAAGTAGCAAACTTAGGATCACATTTCATTCTAGCATTCAAAGATCTTTCTTTATATTTGCATAATAATTTTTCTAGATCATCTCTATCCTTACAAGCAAGAATATCTCTAGTTGCCTCCTCACCCATAACATAACCTTCTGGTACCTTTGGCAATTCGTATCTAGGAGGGCTAGTTCTAATAGGTGTTTCAAGATTTTTAGTTTCAAGCTCATCATCAGTTTCAACAATATCATGCTGTCTTACTCTAGCAATTTGTTCATCAAGAAATTCACCTAGTGGCACATTATCATCAAGCAAGGTACTAGCATCATCATGAGTGGCATTCATAGCAGAAGTAGCATCATCAATAACTTGGGACATATCAAAATTAATAGCATGTGGTGGTGTTGCAAGTCTATTTATAACATAAGGTGAATCAAGTGCGGAGCTAGATGGCAGTTCCTTACCTCCCCTCGTCTTAGAGGGAAAAATCTTAGTCTTAGCATCCTTCAGATTCTTCATAATGATAATTTGATAATAATCCCAAGTGACTCAACAAATATAGCTATGCTCCCCGGCAACGGCGCCAGAAAAAGGTCTTGATAACCCATAACTATAGGGGATTGCAACAGTTTTCGAGGGTAGAATATTCAACCCAAATTTATTGATTCGACACAAGGGGAGCCAAAGAATACTTGCAAGTATTAGCAGCTGAGTTGTCAATTCAACCACACCTGGAGATTAATTATCTGCAGCAAAGTGATCAGTAGCAAAGTAGTATGATAGTTTGATAGCAGTAGCAATAGCAATAGTAACAGTAACAGTGATAGCAGTAGTTTCGTAGCAAGTGCAACAGTAACGATAGCAATAGTAACTTAGCAAGATCAATATAAGGAAATTCGTAGGCATTGGATCGATGATTCGTTGGATGATATTCATCATGAGACAGTCATAACCTAGGGCGATACGGCACTAGCTCCAGTTCATAAATATAATGTAGGCATGTATTCCGTAAATAGTCATACGTGCTTATGGAAAGAACTTGCATGGCATCTTTTGTCCTACCCTTCCGTGGCAGCGGGGTCCATATTGGAAACTAAGGGATATTAAGGCCTCCTTTTAATAGAGAACCAGAACAAAGCATTAACACACGGTGAATACATGAACTCCTCAAACTACGGTCATCACCGGGAGTGGTCCCGACTATTGTCACTCCGGGGTTGCCGGATCATAACACATAGTAGGTGACTATAACTTGCAAGATCGGATCTAGAACATGGATATAATGATGATAACAGAAATGGTTCAGATCTGAAATCATGGCACCCGGGCACAAAGTGACAAGCATTAAGCATGGCAAAGTCATAGCAACATCAATCTCAGAACATAGTGGTTACTAGGGATCAAGCCCTACCAAAACTAACTCGATTACATGATGAATCTCATCCAACTCCTCACCGACCAGCGAGCCTATGAAGGAATTACTCACTCTCGGTGGGGAGCATCATGGAATTGGCGATGGAGAAGGGTTGGTGATGACGAAGATCGAATATCCCCCTCTCCGGAGCCCCAAACGGACTCCAGATCTGGCCTCCCGATGAAGAACAGGAGACGGCAGCGGCTCCGTCTCGTGAAACGCGATAATTCTTTCTCCCTGATTTTTTTCTGGAAAAATAGGATTTTATAGCATCGGTTTCAGGGTATGCCGGGCCACCAGGTGGGGACAACCCACCTGGGCGCGCCTGGAGGGGGGGCGCCCTGGTGGGTTGTGCCCACCCAGGTGCCCCCCTCGGGTGGTTCTTGGCTCCAGAAATTCTCTTTTATTATATAAAAAATCCTCGCAAAGTTTCATTCCATTCTGAGAACTTTTATTTCTGCACAAAAACAACACCATGGTAGTTCTGCTGAAAACAGCGTCAGTCCGGGTTAGTTTCATTCAAATCATGCAAATTAGAGTACAAAACAAGAGGAAAAGCGTTAGGAAAAGTAGATACGTTGGAGACATATCAGCCATCGGAATAGGGATGTACGTGGAGAGGCTGACAGTAGGGACCCCCTTGGTCCATGGCCGCACGCAAGCAACTGCCTCCTTATTACGCGAAGAAAATGATTCCTCCCACTGACATCTGGGGCGCACCGGTACAAAGGCTGGCCTGTGGGCCTACTAAGTTGACGCGGACGCAGGGCTTTGTCAACTTAGTCAACAAACGATTCTAGCAGGAATGATTGTTGGATTTTGATCGAAAGGTCTTGCTGCTTCTTCAATCTCTGATCTTCTTGCACTAGCCGCCCAAACCAGCACCGGCGGGACCGCCTGCTCCTGCCTCCAGTGGCCGGCTGTGCTGCCGTGCAGGCCCCATCGCCCCACCCTACTCCCACCGCTGGCCAGGCCTTCCCTCTACTCACCCACACCCCCTATTATTCTCCGGCGACAGCAGCCTCAAACCACAGCCAAACCAGTTAACCCTCGTACTCCCCTCTGCGTGGGCACCCACTGATGCGTATTCCCCGGCTCCAGGTCGTTCCCTTCCTAGGTCACGCCGTCGTCCACCACCTTGGTGCTCTCGGATGGTACGGTGTCGTCAACGCGGTCAATGAACGACATCCATCAGAAGAGGACTGTAAGTGGAGAGGTTGACAGCTGGGTCCATGGCCGCACGCGAGGAAGTGCCTCCTTATTACGCGCAAAATAATGATTCCTCCACATGACAGCTCGGACCCACCGGAAGGGCCTCGGTATTTCACGAAAAAAATGTTCCCCCTGACAGCTGGGACCCATCGGCTTTATCTTTGCACAGAAGGAACTGCCTTCTTACCCCCTGAGCAGCTGGGACCCACCAGGTTGAAGCGAAGGTAGCGTTATCTGTCTGGCCGCGAATGTGTACGTACATAGCGGTCGACCGGTCTCTCTGCAGTGACGTACCGTGGCCGAGTAAGGAGCGGCACGTGTTGAAGTAGAGGCGCCGGCGTAGCATGTCACGCAGTCCCATCTATATCGTGTACACATACGTACGTACAGCCACACTGCAAGATAGTAAATACGGCTACGTACGTACATACGGGCGGGGTCTCTAACGCGTACAGCGACGTCGTCCTGTTCATCGGGAGCCAACCGGCTTGGACGGAACAGCCGGAACGGGCTCTGGCGTACTGCAAAATGGAGGAAAACGGCCTTCTGTTCGACCACGTATGGTCGAAACGGGGTCCTGTTCATCGGGAATGGTCTGGCGTACTTCGGAACGGAGGAAACAGACTTGTGTTCGAGCTCCTACGGTCGAACGGGGTGCTGTTGATCGGGAGGGGTGTGGCGTACCGCAAAACGGAGGAAACGGACTTGTGTTGGAGTGCCTACGGTCGAAACGGGGTCCTGTTCATCGGAAGGGGTGTGGCGTGCCGCAAAATGGGACTCCAGGAGCTACTATTCATCCACCGTCTACTGCCTCGCTCCAGCCTCCACGGCCTACTGTTCATCCACCTTCGACTTCCTCCAGCCTCCACCTCCTATTGTTCATCCACCGTCGACTTCCTCCAGCCTCCACCAGCCACTGTTCATCCAGCCCTCCATGGGGTCCTGTTCATCCACCCTCCACCGGCTACTATTCAACCAGCCCTCCAAGGGGTCCTATTCATCCACCCCCAACCGGCTGATCGGATGGTGTGTGGCGGCCTCCTCTCGATCGGGGTCCTGTTCATCCAGTGGCAATGGCCTCTACTACCACGGGGTCCTGTTCATCCAACCCCCACCGGGAATTGTTCATCAAGAGGCAGCAGCAGGTTTGATCGGCTTCAGTTAGCAGCAGTAGCGAAGGAATCACTCGGGTTTAGTTAATAGCCAAGGGATAGATCACTCGGGTTTGGTAACGTAGCTAGTGCAATCGCTCGGGTTCAGTAAGCGAACGCCTCACTCGGGTTCAGTCAGAGCCCAACGCCTCGTACACGTACGCCTTGCACACACACACGTACATGTACGAGAGAAATGTGCAATCCCTCCGTTTATCGCTCGACCGCGACCACCCACCATAACCGGGAACTCCCCGAAATTTTCCTCGCCCTCGCTTCTACCACGATTTTTTCCGTCATGGACAGCCCTAAGAATGTCATGCAGGTGCGTCCCCGGCCCGCCCAGGATGAAATGCCCATTTTCTATCATGATTTTTTGTCATAGAAGTAGGAGCCCACCACATCAATGATGATACGTACTTTTGTCACAATTATCGTCATAGAAGTGTCATAAGCATGACAGGAAAAAAATTCGTTCGGGCCAAAATGTCACGGATGTGTCTTTTTTTTATAGTGATCATTGGACAAAATAAACTTGCACTATTAGGGAAAAGCCTAGCAGTAGCGCGGGTCTAAGGGCAATCAGTAGTGTGGGGCACCACGCAACTGATACGGCGCTACAGCTAACCTTTAGCAGTAGCGCGTTTTGACCTGCGCTACTGCTATACCTACTTAGTAGTAGCACTGTCCATACCAGCGCTACTGCTAAGTGGCTTAGCAGTAGCGTTTTCCTGTCCAACGCTAAAGAGCGCTACTACTATATTTTCACATATCTTTTTTTTGCTATGTATTTGCGATGTTTTTGTACAGGTTTTATACAGTATTCTAATCATATCATAAACATGCAATATGCTCATCATATCATACACATAATAGTCTCATCATATGATCCAACACAAATCATGTTGTCACATCATAATCACGGTATAGCGATACAAGTTAACTGACATGTCTCATCATAATTACTTCTTGAGGCGCCGGTTCAGATCCCTCTCTCGCACTAGCATGAACCTAAACTAACTATTTTTCACTTCAGATCTGCTATCGAACCCTCTCTGGCTGTCACTCGGAAACTGGTACACCTGGGCCTAACACTAAGGCCACTCATCGTATACTCCTGGCGTAGCGCTTCTTCGCCATCGATGATCTATGTACCTGCATCATCACATGAGTCGATAATATGCAACATATATAGTTGAGCAACAGAAAGAGACAGAGTTAGCAAAAATAGAAGCAACATATCATAAGCATAAATAACAAAGTTCATCGTACCCAAAATATCATAACTAGAGTGATCTATGCTAGTTGAGGAGGACGATTTAATTACATCACAAAGTTTCATCGTGCATAACTCAAAGTTTCGTCATAGAGAAAGTATGGACTAAACGGACACATTGTCATATATCGTCAATCACTCCAACATGTCGTGCCATCCATCCAAATCAGGGAGATAGTCCCCGAGCGTAGTGAAAGGCTTCAGGTTGAGACGCTGAGTGGCTATGTGTGTTCGGATGTCTTCCCGCGACATTTCCCCTTCTTCATAGAATAGCCCTATTTTTTCGAGGACCTCCTTCATGATGATTTGGGCAAGTTCACGCTGGATGTGATAGAACTCAGCTCGGAGTCGATGATCCGAGACATCTCCTAGTTTCTTTGCCCATTGCAAAATATTGGTATCGCCGGATCTAGGTGACATGCGAAGGTTCTGGTGATCCCGTCTGTACTCCAGCATGTGGTGGAGGACATAGAATCCATCACTGTTAGTACCACTCGGTTGCTGGATGCAGCAGAAGTCGGTCTTATGGCCGAAGGCGGGCGCGCGGTTCCTTGTCTTCTTGAGCGTGATGTCTCCACCCCGTAGGCTGTAGCTAAAGATAGTACTATCGAGAACAGACTTGATGTGGGTGTAATCCTTTTTCTTCATGTTCTTCGACGATTCCAAGTAAAGAGCATGGGAGAATCGGGTGTAAAGGATGATGAGGACGGCGCGCCCGTCGCTGCGCAAAATAAGTACACCTCAAATTAGCCTCCATGTGTGCAAATGAATGATTGAAATCGAAGGAAGGATATCCGTGGATGACTTACATGGGATGATAAGGCACGAGAATCGTCTCCTTGTCCTTATTGCCGACCACGAAATCGGCGATGTAGTTACTCGCGTATTCACGGTGCTTTGGGCAGACTGCCAAGAAGCCCTCGTGCATGAAGTACGGGTCAGCGACACAGATATAAGGTATCTGCTCAATCTTGATGATGTAGTTCATGTACAAGGCAAAAATGCGGAAACGTAAAATCCAGCTTTTTCAAGTGAAACATGTTGAAGATGTAATCGAATCGAAGGAAGAACTTTTCTGCGGGGAATGTGTCAACGTACAACCTTTGTTGCGGCACGTTAACCACGTAGAGCGGGTATCCTGGATTTTTTGAGGCGATCAGGCTTTTCTCTCTCCGCAACACATCGTCATGAAGTCTCCTTAGATCGCCGTATATGGCCTCTACCGCTGCCTTAGGTAGAATCGGATCACCGGGGATATGGTATTTCACCGCACCCATGATAGGTATACGGTCTTCAACCCAAGGCTGCGGAGGCGGCTGGCTCATAGAAGTAGCTTTGCCTTTCCTCATTCTCTTCATATGCTTCTTTGCTACTGGAAGTGAGCCTATAATACGTTCATCCTCCGGCAATTCAGGCACCAACTCATCATGCTTAAACCCTGAGTACTCATACTGCTGAGCCATCAATCCTTCGTCGTCATAGGCGCCAGTATTGAGATACTGTAGAGGTCATCGTCATCCTCATCGATGGCATCATGCATTGCTTCTTCGACGGTGGTGACGTCATCAGCCACTAATGGAGCCTCTTCCTCACGCTGTCCGCTATCACCCGGCACGACAGGCGACGCTAATTGGGTAGGTGGGGTGTTGGTGTCATACCTTGCTGAGGCTGCTTGGTCGTGGGTGTGCTCCCGGCCGCCTCCAGACGAAGCAGACTCTTCGGCCACAACAGGACCCAACTCTTGCAATTGCCAAGCCGCCGCGGGGTTTCGTCGTCATATCCCCCTTGTTCTACCGGAGGAGCCAAATTCTCGTGGACCGGTTTGACACTGGCCACGGAAACCTTGAAGACGTCAGGGGGGATCGGCCGGCTGTGGAACAATTCTTCCTTCGGCTTCACTATCGTCACCTTCTCGACGTCCACCTTCTGGCTGCTGATGGTGTACAGTATAGTGCACGGGGTTACGTCGGCCTGCAAAGACATGGCTACGACGTGAGACATCCGAAAGGCAACGGAAACTGGAGATTATACATATATTGAAGAGGGCCGGTGTGACAGGTACCGTGAGGGCGTCGAGCTCAGCCAAAGACGAAGCCCCTCCGAGCATGCCAGAGACGGAGGACGGGCTGCTATGAGCAGGTGCGGGAGCAGGTGCAGGAGCAGGTGCGGGAGCATGTGCGCGAGCAGGTGAAGGAGCAGGTGCGGGAGCAGGTGCTGGTGCAACGCTAAATGAGCTGCTCTCGAAGAAGTTGGAAAGGGGAAAGTCCGCTGCCTCCTTATCTGGATTTTGCTTGGTCCAACTGACGATAGCCGGAATCAAGACACTATACAAAGCTGCCATTTCCTCTCTTGCGGCAGCTACCGCTGCTTTGACTGTCTCAGCTGATTTCTTATCAACCGCAGTCTCAACCTTCTTGTCGATGTTTTCTTTGTTTAACCTCCGCCTTTCCTTTCTCTCCTCGGTGGTCTCACGGTAGTACTTCTTCCACGTGGCGCCATCTTCGATGTCGTGCACGCGTCCATAAGACGGTCGAGTGTCCACCAAGAGTCCTTTCAATATGTTCATGGCCCGGTTGAATGGGGTGTCCCACTTGGGCCTCACCAACGCCTCAGACAGTGAGTCGCTTTCGGCCGCAATCCTGTGTTGCTCTTTCTGCAAAAGGAACATGGATCATTTACAGATGTGACTAAACATGCAGTCAAATAGATCAGAAGCTAAAATTAGGGGGTAAATTAATAATTACCAGCAGTCTCATGAACTCCTTCGTGACCATGTCTGTATCAAAAACCTTCTTGACTCGGTCCCAACGGTACCGGGCCCTGATGATGTCACGCTCCTGCGGGACGGTGAACTCCGCCAATGGGTCTAGGATCCCCAGAATTTCGCGTTCCGCGTCCTCCTTGGCCCATATGGGCCTCTTCCCCGTGTAACCACAGCTTCCGAGGTGGTGGCACCCCATGTTCCTCTCTTGAAGCCCCTTCATGTACTCTGACTTTTCTTTGGCAGCTTCGGCAACGCAAGCCTTCTTGAATATTTCAAACTGCTCTTCCGTAATTGTCGGATTATCCTTTACAATCTCGGAGTAGGGTTCCTCTTTGACGATGATCCGATGTTTCACTCTTACTTTCCAGGCGGACAACACGCCGCTAAACTTGCCCATGGCGCGTTTCTTTATCTTCTTCATTGCCGGGTCTTGCCACGGTCGAGTATATTTGATTTCATCCTGGCCCAGGAACAAGAATACTTGGTGCAGCTTCCTTAGGAGGGAGTGCTCCATATTTGGTATCTTCTTTAATTTCTCATCGTTGATGGTCGTGGTTGCCCGTAGGATGCAGCCTATTTGATTGTCGTAGCACACGCGCGCTTCCGTAGGCTCTTTTGGCTCAAAATTGCCGGAGTCCACCTCCGTGACCACCAGTCTAGTAGTGTTGAGCTGGTTTGGGCGCCGTATCATCTTCGGTTTCGGTTCTATACCGGCTTCGCCAGTCTCGGTGCCGGTCTCGACGCCGGTGTCGGTCTCAGCGCCGGTCTCGATGTCAGTCTCAGTCTCGGATGTGACATGTGGGCCCTGCAACAACCGTTGCTCCTCGAGAAGGTTCAAATAGGCGTCTGCTGCATCGTAGATGTTGCAATCACCAGAACCCTATCCTTCATTGTTGCTAGCCATGCTTCCTACGATTAAATCTAGTCAATTAATTCTAGACCTAATAAAATGAATAATGACATAAAAAGACCTATGTTTTGCAGCAATGTTGATTCATTCCCGTTGCGGCAAATCCCGGGCACTCGATATGTCCTAGTTTGTAGCACAAGTCATGCCGAAATTCATGGAAAATTTCGGCATGACCTTTGCTACAAAGTGGACAAATTGAGCGCCTGAAATTTGCCGGATCGGAAATGAATCAACATTCCGGCAAAACATAGGCCACTCGGCTTCATTCCCTGCAAACAACAAAAGGCCACTTGGGCACAATCGAACCACTACAAAAGACCACTTAAGAACCTGTACATGAGCAACTACAACAGTAGATATACATGAGCAAACACTATTGAGGAATTTGCATATAACATGACCACTTCAAATTTGCATCTCCTAGTGTTTGACACTTCAAGAAAATCTACACAAATCTCATGCTCTCTCGTAGTGAATATCGATGGATGAACCCTAGAAACCTAGAAACTTCACATATTTCTGTCCTAAATTGTTGTCCTAATATAAATTATGAACCCTAGAACTCAATTTATGTCCTAAATTTCAAATTATGAACCCTAGAACTCAATTCAAATTATGTCCAACATTTCTGTCATAATAAAAAAATCAGTAAAAAAATTAGTTAAGTACTAATAGAAGAAAATTCAGTTAAGTACTAATAGAAGAAAATTCAGTTAACTTTAGTGCTCTATAATTATGAAATGAAAAAAATTTAGTTAACTACTAATTTCATTCATTTAGGTCATTCATTTAACTTCACTTAATTAACCTACTGTACCACTACTACTAGCAGCACTACTAACCTATTTAACCTAGTAGAACCCTACTGCCCTAACTAAAAAACATCTAATTAACATCTACTAGTACCACTACTGCCCTAACCTAATTAACATCTACTAGTACCACTATATACTACTAGCAGCACTGCTGCAACATTTTCTTCATTTTGTTCTTTTAAAAAAACATCTATGAAAAAAACCATCTATGACGGCGAGGGAGGTAGTGGTGGCGAGGGAGGCAGGGCGTCAAGGGTGGCTCCGGTGGCGTTGATGAGGCCGCGCGGCTCCGGTGGCATCGGGGGCAGCTCCGGTGGCATCGATGGCGCGCGGCTCCGGGGGCGTCGGCAGGAGATGGTGGCGAAGTGGGGCGACGGCGCGCGGTGTGACTGGCTACGAGGGATTTGGGGCAGAAGTGGTGGCCGGGGGGAGAGACACCGCGCGGGGGTTAAGTCAAACGTAGCGGTAGCGCTGGTAGGCAAAAAGCACTATAGCTAAGTTAGCTATAGCACTTGTTACCAAAACGCGCTACTACTATAGGAAGTAGCTATTTATTTTCCTTTTTCTTTCCTTTTTTCCTTTTCATTTTCTATAGTGGGGGTCTACAAAACACGCTGCTGCTAATTTATCTATAGCGCCTGTTCTGAACAGATGCTACTGCTATGCCTTTCTCCTTTATTTTTCTTTTTCTTTACATTTTGTTTTTTCCTTTCTCCTTTTTCTATTTCTTTCATTTTCATTTACTTTTCTATTTGTTTTTCATTTTATTTTCTTTTCACTAGCAGTAGTGCTTTTCCCAGGGAACGCGCTGCTACAATAAGCTTAGCGGTAGCGCGTTTTCCCCAAGATCGCTACTACTATTTCTAGCTTGCCGGGAACAGTGTGGGAATTTTAGTAGTAGCGTGTTCTCCAGTAGAGGCGCTACTGCTACAGCCATATCTATAGCGCCGTTTGTGTACACGCGATACGGGTAAGTAGCAGTAGCGCTTTCTTTTAACAGGCGCTACTGGTAAGATTCTATGTAAAGGTTTTCCCTAGTAGTGTTGATTCTTTGTAATAGTTTTGAGATATGATGATAGTAATATTTGAGTCATGTTGGTGAGTAATTATGCTTTAGTAAAAATATTGGTGTTAAGGTTTGTGATTCTATATGCAAGCACGAAAGTCAATAGTTATGCAATGAAATTATATCCTACTTGTGGTGCATTATTCGGTGTTAGTTATGCTTAATGCTCGTTTAAGAGAATTTTTGTTTCTTGGTTGGTTGCTTCTCAATCTATTTGCTAGCCTTTCCTTGTACTAAGTGGGAATACTACTTGTGCATCCAAAATCTTTAAACCCAGTTACGTCATATGAGTCCACCACACCTTCCTATATGCGGTATTTCCGTGCCATTCTAAGTAAATTTGTATGTGCCAACTCTAATTTTCAAAATAAATTTCCTTTTTTTGTACCCATACCGCTCATGAAGCGGCAGGGGGTGGCCAATATTTTCCATGCTAGATGTGTTATTCTCAAGATGAGTGTTTATTCACATGTCATTGCACGAGAGTGTGGCGGTAATAGGGATGCCTAGTCCTGAAATGAAAAAGAAATTTACTTTATGTTGTCAAATAATAAATTCCTTGGAAAGTGTTGGTATGGAAGGCACCCGTGGATACGGCTAGCCATGGATTGTGACAGAATGGTGGAAAAAGGAATGAACTTTATTTTATGTTTGGGAACCACCAATGATGTATCTAGCATGGAAAGTATTACGAACTACTCGGTCGTTTTCGTTGACGGGAAAAGCATGCCTCTCAAAATATTTTATCTCTCAATTTAAGCTTTGAGCTCTGGCACCTCTACAAATCTCCGCTTCCCTCTGTGAAGGGCCTATCTATTTACTTTTATGCAATTTTTATTTTTATTTGAGTCTCCATCTTCTCTTATAAAGCACCAACTAGGGAGCACTATGATCATACTTGTGCATTGGATGTAGCTAATATTCGAGTCAGTTTCATGAATGGATCTATGATTGAGCATGATGGGCTAGCGATAGCTTTCTTTAGAGTTGATATTTTGAAAGACATGGTTGCTTGTTGATATGCTTCAGTATTGAAGTCTTCATGTCAATTATAGACTATTGCTTTGAACCATCTAAAAGTCCAAATGTCCATGCTACAAAAGAAAAGAATATGTGATGAACATGTTAGGCAGTATTTCACATCAAAAATTTTCTTTTTATCATTTACCTACTGGAGGATGAGCAGGAATTAATCTTGGGGATGCTGATACGTCTCCAACGTATCTATAATTTTTTATTGTTCCATGTTGTTATATTATCATTCTTGGATGTTTTACCTTCATTTTATAGCAACTTTATATCATTTTTTGGGACTAACCTATTGACATAGTACCCAGTGCCAGTTGTTGTTTTTTGCTTTTTTTTACTTCACAGAATAAACATATCAAACGGAGTCCAAACGCAGCGAAAGTTTTTGGAGATTTTTTTCAGCCCAGAAGACAACTTGGGAGCCAAGGAAGTGCACGAGGGGAGGCCCGTGGGGACCACCACCCACCTGGGCGCGCCAGAGGCCCCTGGCGCGCCCTGATGGGTGGTGGGGCCCATGGAGGTCTTCTCCACTGTCTCTCAGCTCTATAAATACCCAGATATTCCAGAAACCCTAGGGGTGTCGTCGAAACACAATTCCAACCGCCGAATTTCTAGAACCATGAGATCCAATCTAGAGCCCTATTCCGGCACCTTGCCAAAGGGGAACACGATCATGGAGGGTTTCATCATCCTCATTGGTCCTTCTCCGATGATGCGTGAGTAGTTCACCATAGACCTACGGGTCCGTAGGCAGTAGCTAGATGGCTTATTCTCTCTTTTTGATTATCAATACAATGTTCTCCTCGATGTTCTTGGAGATCTATTTGATGTAATGACTTTTTGTGGTGTATTTGTTGGGATCCGACGAAGTGTGGGTTTATGATCAGATCTATCTATGAATATTATTTGAGTTTTCTTTGATCTCTTATATGCATGATTTTTATAGCCTCGTATTTCTTCTCCGAAACTTTGGTTTGGTTTGGCCAACTAGATTGATTTTTCTTGCAATGGGAAGAGGTGCTTTGTCATGGGTTCGATCTTGCGGTGTCCTCACCGAGTGACAGAAGGGGTAGCAAGGCACGCATGTATCGTTGCTATTAAGGATAAAAGATGGGGTCTATTCCTACATGAATAGATCTTGTTTACATCATGTCTTTGTTCTTATTGCATTACTTCGTTTCTCCATGAACTTAATACACTAGATGCATGCTAGATAATGATCGATGTGTGGAGTTATAGTAGTAGATGCAGGCAGGAGTCGGTCTACTAATCTTGGACGTGATGCCTATATACATGATCATTGCCTTGGATATCATTATAATTATTTTCTCTTCTATCAATTGCCCAACAGTAATTTGTTTAACCACCATATGCTATTTTCTCGAGAGAAGCCACTAGTGAAATCTATGGCCCCGGGTATATCTTTTATCATACTGTTTTCAGATCTATTATTCGAAAAACCCAAAAATACCTTGTTGCACTCTTTCTTTACTTATTTTATTTTGTGCTTTTGGTAGATCTATTTGTCCAATCTCATACAATTTTATCTATCTTTTTACCGTGGAGGGATTGACAACCCCTCTTACGCGTTGGGTTGCAAGTATTTGTTCTTTTTGTGCAGGTACCGTTTACATAGTGTTGCTTGGTTCTCCTACTGGATTGATAACCTTGGTTTCATACCTGAGGGAAATACTTACCGTAGATGTGCTACATCATCCTTTCCTCTTTGGGGAAATACCAACGCAGAAACAAGCTATCAACTCCTGAGCCTGCCATTCCGAATATTATGAACAAAAATATGATGAAAATCCTGAGAAGGATAACGAGTAAACTCTTGGTAGGGGCAAGAGACAAAGAACTGCAAAGACCTTTGGTGATGATTTCTTCGTGTACCTCGTGGATGATACTCCCACTTCTATTTCAGAAGCGTATGCCTCTCCAGAAGCTGACTACTGGAAGGATGCGGTCCGTAGCGAGATGGAGTCCATCATGGCTAACGGGACACGGGAGATCACTGCACGTCCCTATGGTTGCAAACCATCGGGATGTAAGTGGGTGTTCAAAAAGAAGCTTAGGCCTGATGGTATGATTGAAAAGTACAAGGCTAGGCTTGTGGCCAAGGGCTATGACCAGAAAGAACAGGAAGATTTCTTTGATACTTATTCACGTGTGGCCAGACTGACCACCATTCGAGTATTACTCTTGTTGGCAGCCTCGCATGGTCTTCTCGTCCACCAGATGGATGTTAAGATGGCTTTCCTGAATGGAGAGCTAGACGAGGAAATCTACATGCAACAGCCAGATGGCTTTGTGATAGATGGTCAGGAAGGAAAAGTGTGTAGGTTGCTGAAATCTTTATAGGGGACAAATGCATTTTTGCCCCTAGTTGGAACCTACCCATGGATTTTGCCCTTACTTTTTGACTCTGATCAGTTTTGCCCTTAGATTTGCCTCCGAGGTCGCCCGAATGCCCTTTGACCGTTTGACCAATACTTTGAAAATTTGTAACAAATTAATATGAACTCAGAAAAATGCAAATAAGATATCAAAATGTTCAGATAAACATTACCTTTATGTGCATTTCATTTGCATTTAGGAAAAAAGTACCATTTAAACTACTAGAAGTTATTAATGTTATTAACATTATTAAAAATAAAAAGGCATAAACAATACTTTTTCATGAATAAAAATTACATGCACATGTAGGTGATGTTTTCTGAACATCCTGATATCTTATTCGCATTTTTCTGAGTTCATATCAACTTGTGATGAAGTTTCAAAACAATGGTCAAAGTTGTTTGAACATTCATAACAAGTTGATATGAACTCGGAAAAATGCAAATAAGATATCAGGATGATCAGAAAACATCACCTACATGTGCATGTAATTTTTATTCATGAAAAATTATTGTTTATGCCTTTTTATTTTTAATAATGTTAATAAAATTAATAACCTCGAGTAGTTTAAACGGTAGTTTTTTCCTGAATACAAAAGACATGCACATAAAGGTAATGTTTATCTGAACATTTTGATATCTTATTTGCATTTTTCTGAGTTCATATGAATTTGTTATGGATTTTAAAAGTATTAGTCAAACGGCCAAAGGGCATTCGGGCGACCTCGGGGGAAAATCTAAGGGTAAAACTGAGCAGAGTCAAAAAGTAAGGGCAAAACCCGTGGGTAGGCGCCAACTAGGGGCAAAAATGCAACTGTCCCATCTTTATATGGCCTGAAACAACCACCTAAGCAATGACATCAAAAGTTTAATACAACTCTGACATATGTTGGCTTCGTTGTTAATGAAGCTGACAAATGTGTATACTATCGCCATGGTGGGGGCAAAGGAGTTATACTGTGCTTGTATGTTGATGACATACTGATATTCGGAACCAACCTCAAAGTCATTGAGGAGGTCAAGTCGTTTCTATCTCAGAACTTTGAGATGAAAGACCTTGGTGTGGCTGATGTTATCTTGAACATCAAGCTACTGAGAGATAATGAGGGTGGGATTACACTTCTGCAATCCCATTATGTTGAGAAGGTGTTGAGTCATTTAGGATATTCGGACTGCAAACCACCTCAAACACCATATGAGCCTAGTGTGTTGATTCAAAAGTTCGAAGGCACAGCTAATGATCAATTGAGATACTCTCAAATTATTGGTTCACTCATGTACCTAGCAAGCACAACGAGGCCTGACATCGCGTTTGCTGTGAGCAAACTAAGCCGGTTTGTTTCCAAACTGGGTGATGTACATTGGCATGCTATTGAAAGATTTATGCGCTATCTGAAAGGTACTATGAACTATGGACTTCACTATACCGGATACCCATCAGTACTTCAAGGGTATAGTGATGCGAATTGGATCCCTGATGCTGATTAGATGAAGGCCACAACTGGGTATATGTTTACCCTTGGAGGTGGCGCTATTTTCTGGAAGTCTTGCAAGCAAACGATCTTAACGAGATCGACAATGGAAGCAGAATTAACAGCGTTAGACACATCTAGTGTCGAAGCAGGATGGCTTAGAGATATTTTGATGGACTTGCCATTGGTTGAGAAGCCAGTTCCGGCTATCCTTATGAAATGTGACAATCAGACTATTATGACCAAGGTGAAGAGTTCAAAGGACAACATGAAGTCCAACAAACACATAAGAATGAGACTAAAAGCTGTCAGAAAATGAAGAAACTCTGGAGTGATAGCATTGGACTATGTCCAAACGGCTAAGAATCTGGCAGATCCCTTTACAAAAGGGCTATCGTGTGTTGTGATAGATAATGCATCAAGGGAGATGGGTATGAGACCCACATGAGTTGCCTTGGTGGTAACCCAACCTATGTGATCGGAGATCCCGTGAAGTAGGACCTGGGAAAACAGTCCAGTGGTGAACTGAGGAGAGTAACTATACTAACCCACTCCGTTGGAGATGCAATACTCTCGATACTGTATGATAGGATGACTATTGTCTTAATGTGTTCCAAAGCTTATGTAAGCAAGATGCTATCCTACAGAGCGATCTTTGGAGGAACACACCTATATGAGCGCGACTGCTAGTCACAGTCTATGAGATTGGGGTGATCTCTAGTAAGTTCATGAGTAGGCCAGGAGTGTGACTTATATGCTCCACCCGAGGGGTCAGCCTTTGGCAGCCTAGTACTAGTAAGACATGTGGTGAAGCTTCTTTACGCCAAACTTACAATTCAAGGCATAGTCCATTGTTCAGTTCTGAAGGAGTATAGCTATTTGCTCTAGGTGAAGTTCAACCTTAACAGGTCTTCACTAAAACACTGGTATATCGAAACAGCAATTGGACCAGAGGACACAATGGGCCCTCAAAATCTGGTGGGGGATTGTTGAAATATGGGGTGGGCTTTAGGCCCATCTAACAATTTCAGAACAATCTCTAAGGGCCCATGTAGGTGTCATGACAAAGGGGTGGTGGGAAGTTTAGTCCCACCTTTCTAGTTTGAGAGGAGTTGGACCTCCTTATAAGGGTTTCTTTTCGACATGCTATTAGAGCTTGAGAAAAGAAGGGGCCCTCGCGTGCTCCTCCTTCGCCGCCCGCCTCCGATAGGCCAGGCAGAAGAGACGGCGGCATTGGCAGCAGCGGCGGCCTTCTTGTCGGCTTCGATCTTCTCGGTGGCGGCATGTTCGGCATCGGTGGACATGGTGATGACGAAGACGACGCGGACGTAGAGGAAATAGTGTATCGGAGGCGAGCAGTCGTGTGGTTGCTTCCCAAAAACCTAATCGCCCCTCTCCCGTACAGGACCCGGAGAGGCGAGGTTTCAGAGACCTGCTCTCCCGTCGACCATGTATGCGGCGGACGGGATGGAGTCGCCGGCGGTAGCAGCAGCAAAGGAACGACAGTGGGCATGGTGGAAGAGATGCGATTTGTTTCGCGTGACAGCTTGGGTTGAGAGATGCCTCACACATATATAGGCGCAACCGCGTGGAGAGACGTGGGCTCAGCCCACGTCAGAGTTGGTTAACAGCCCACGATGTGACATCTCAGATTGTGGTCCACCTATTAGTGACTCTCCATTCTTGACTAGCAAAAATAGGCGCAAAGATGTGAGCTCGGCTCGGTTCATTCCCTCAACCCACGGCACGTTGTGGCGAAGCGAGGCGAGGTTCGGCTCGCCTCATCACGTAGCGCCACGCCGCGAGAATGAGCCGAGCCGAGCTCACATCTATGCCCTTATTTTTGCCGGTCAGGAACGGAGAGTCATTGACAGGTGGACTCCATCTTGTCCGACGCGTACACAGTCGAGGGAGAGCAGGTCTCCGAAATCCCGCCTCTCCGGATCCTGTACAGGAGAGGGGCGATTCGGTTTTTGGGAAGCGACCAAGCGACTGCTCGCCTCCGATCCAATACTTCCTCTACGTCTGCGTCGTCTTCGTCATCACCATGTCCACCGACGTCGAACGTGCCGCTGCCGAGAAGATCGAAGCCAACAAGAAGGCCGTTGAGGACGCCGCTTCTGCCACTACCGCCGCGGCTTCTGCCTGGCCTATAGGAGGGTATAACTCGTTTATCCCGCTCCTGTTGATTTCTATCTTAGCAGTACTAGCTATGTGCGTAGATCTTTCTACTATATGCATAGTACATGGTTGCTTGGTTCGTAATCAGTATGTTAGTAAATTTTTCAATGCCATGATCGTAATTATTTCTTGGATTAAATTAATCAAAAAATTGCCTATTTACTTAACAATCCAAAAACCTAATCTATCTAGGCATTTTTCAGCTTGTGGTTTTGCCGCAGCACTGAAACCGGAAAATTTTACCGGTACATATTTTAAGCGTTGGCAGACTAAGACCACCTTATGGATCACGGATATGAACGTGTTTTGGGTCGCCGGTGTCCCTTCCACTGGAACGATTGCTCCTGAACAGGAGAAGGCGTTAAGGAAGCCACCATCGTATTTCTCGGAGCAGTTCTTAGCGTGATCGGAGATAAGTTGGTCGATGCATATTTACATGTCCATGTTGCCAAGGACTTGTGGGAGGCGCTCGAACCTAAATCCGGGGCCACCGATGCTAGGAGCGAGATGTATGTTATAGAGCATTTCCAAGATTACAAGATGGTCGAGAACCATCCTGTATTGGAGCAGGCTCATGAGATAATATGCATCGTTAAGGAGCTTGAACTTCTGAAGTGCGATTTACCGGGCAAGTTTGCCGTGGGATGTATAATCGCTAAGCTCCCTAATTCATGGAGAAACTTTGCTACCACTCTGAAACATCATAGGCGTGAGTTCTCAGTAGAGGATGCCATCGGCCATCTGAGTGTTGGGTAGAATTCGAGGGCAAAGGACTCGCACGGAAAAGGGGCCGAAGGAACTTCTGTCGCCAACATGGTGCACCAAAGGAACTTCAACTCCCACAAGCCCAAGGGAAAAATCGGTGTCCAGCAGAATACCCACTTTAAGAAGAAGGGTAAGAAGACCTTCAAGAAGAACAAGAAGGGAGATGGCTGCTTCACTTGTGGTTCAGATGAACATAGGCCAACAAGTGCCCAAACAAGTACAAGAAGTCAGTGCAGGACTCCAAGTGTGTCAACATGATTGTGGGCAACAATGAGAATAGTGCATCTGGGTATGTTAATTTATTTACTGTTTTTTCATTGTTTCAGCTCACCGATTGGTGGGTGGACACAGGTGCAGGTGTTCATGTGTGTGCTGACATTTCATTGTTTTCTTCTTACTAGGTCACAGGCCACGAGTCTGTATTGATGGTGAATGGCGCGAGTGCTGCTGCTCATGGTGTTGGCATGGTCGATCTGAAGTTTATTTTGGGAAGGATTGTGCAACTGAAGAACGTGCAGCATGCCCCCGCCATCAAGAAGAACCTCGTTAGTGGCTCCCTTCTATGTAGAGAAGGGTTTAAGTTGGTCTTCGAGTCCAATAAATTAGTTGTTACTAAATATGGATTATTCGTTGGAAAAGGTTACGAGAGCGGAGGGATGTTCCGCCTTTCCCTCGCATATTTTTGTAATAAAGTCATGAACCATATTCATTCGAGTGTTAATGAATCTGAAGTTTGGCATTCACGTCTTTGTCACATTAGTTTCGGTGTTATGACGCGGCTAGCTAAGTTGAATTTAAACCCAAGTTTCACTTTAACCAAAGGTTCTTAGTGCCTTTCATGTGTGCAAGCTAAGCAACCACGCAAGCCTCACAAGGCTACGGAGGAGAGACACTTGGCACCATTAGAACTCATACATTCTGATCTTTGTGAGATGAATGGTGTGTTGACTAAATGTGGAAAAAAATACTTCATGACATTGATAGATGATTCCACTAGATATTGCTATGTCTATCTGTTAAATACTAAAGATGAGGCTCTACACTACTTTAAAATCTATAAGGCAGAAGTTGAGAATCAACTTGATAAGAAAATTAAACGAGTCCGATCAGATCGTGGTGGAGAGTACTTCTCAAGTGAGTTTTATTATTTTTGTGCGGAACACGGCATTATTCATGAGAGGACGCCTCCCTATTCACCCCAGTCAAACGGGGTTGCCGAGCGGAAAAACCGTACTCTAACTGATTTGGTTAACGCCGTGTTAGATACATCGGGTTTATCCAAGGCATGGTGGGGGGGAGGCTATACTGATGACATGTCATGTCCTGAATAAAGTTCTGACAAAGGATAATGAGATCACTCCCTATGAGAAATGGGCGAAGAGAAGGACAACACTCTCGTACTTGCGTACTTGGGGCTGTTTGGCGGAAGTCAATGTGCCGATCCCCAAAAAGCGTAAGCTTGGACCAAAGACTGTGGACTGCGTTAATTTGGACTACGCTAAGAATAGCGTTGGCTATAGATTTCTAGTAGTGAAATATGAGGTACCTGACCAGAAGCTCGGTACAATTATGGAGGATGCTACATTCTTCGAGGATATTTTTCCTATGAGAGATATGCAAATCACTTCTAGATAGGAATCTGAGAAGACTCCTGAGCCTGCCATTCCTATGGAATATTATGAACAAACACATGTTGAAAATCCTAAGGAGGATGACGAGGAAACCATTAGTAGGGGCAAGAGACAAAGGACTGTAAAGACCTTTGGTGATGATTTCTTCGTGTACCTCGTGGATGATACTCCCACTTCTATTTCAAAAGTGTATGCCTCTCCAGAAGCTGACTACTTGAAGGATGCGGTCCATAGAGAGATGGACTCCATCATGGCTAACGGGACATGGGAGATCACTGAACGTCCCTATGGTTGCAAACCATTGGGATGTAAGTGGGTGTTCAAAAAGAAGCTTAGGCCCGGTGGTATAATTGAAAAGTACAAGGCTAGGCTTGTGACCAAGGGCTATGACCAGAAAGAAGAGGAAGATTTCTTCGATACTTATTCACCTATGGCCAGACTGACCACCATTCGAGTATTACTCTCGTTGGCGGCCTCGCGTGGTCTTCTTGTCCACCATATCGATGTTAAGACGGCTTTCCTGAATGGAGAGCTAGATGAGCAAATCTACATGCAACAGCCAGATGGCTTTGTGATAGATGGTCGGGAAGGAAAAGTGTGTAGGTTGCTGAAATCTTTATATGGCCTGAAACAAGCACCTAAGCAATGGCTTGACAAGTTTAATACAGCCCTGACATCGATTGGCTTTGTGTTTAATGTAGCTGACAAATGTGTATACTATCACCTTGGTGGGGGCGAAGGAGTTATATTGTGCTTGTATGTTGACGACATACTGATATTCGGAACCAACCTCAAACTCATTGAGGAGGTCAAGTCGTTTCTATCTCAAAAGTATGAGATGAAAGACCTTGGTGTGGCTGATGTTATCTTGAACATCAAGCTACTGAGAGATAATGTGGGTGGGATTACACTTCTGCAATCCCATTATGTTGAGAAGGTGTTGAGTCGTTTTGGATATTCGAACTGCAAACCATCTCAAACACCATATGATCCTAGTGTGTTGATTCAAAAGTTCGAAGGCACAACTAAGAATCAATTGAGATACTCTCAAATTATTGGTTCACTCATGTACCTAGAGAGCGCAATGAGGCCTGACATCGTGTTTGCTTTGAGCAAACTGAGCCAGTTTGTTTTCAAACCGGGTGATGTACATTGGCATGCTATTGAAAGAGTTATGCGCTATCTGAAAGGTACTATGAACTATGGACTTCACAATACCGGATACCCGTCGGTACTTCAAGGGTATAGTGATGGAAATTGCATCTCTGATGCTGATGAGATGAAGGCCACACTGGGTATATGTTTACTCTTGGAGGTGGCGCTGTTTCCTGGAAGTCTTGCAAGCCAACGATCTTAACGAGATCAACAATGGAAGCAGAATTAACAGTGTTAGACACGTCTGGTGTCGAAATGGGGTGGCTTCGAGATCTTTTGATGGACTTGCCATTGGTTGAGAAGCCGGTTCCGGCTATCCTTATGAAATGTGACAATCAGACTGTTATCACCAAGGTGAAGAGTTCAAAGGACAACATGAAGTCCAACAAACACATAAGAATGAGACTAAAAGCTATCAGAAAATTAAGAAACTCCGGAGTGATAGCATTGGACTATGTCCAAACGGCTAAGAATCTGGTAGGTCCCTTTACAAAAGGGTTATCGCGTGTTGTGATAGATAATGCATCGAGGGAGATGGGTTTGAGACCCACATGAGTTGCCATGGTGGTAACCCAACCTATGCGATCGGAGATCCCGTGAAGTAGGACCTAGGAAAACAAGCCAGTGGTGAACTGAGGAGAGTAACTATACTAACCCACTCCGTTGGAGATGCAATACTCTCGATACTGTATGGTAGGATGACTATTGTCTTAATCTATTCCAAATCTTATGTAAGCAAGATGCTATCCTACAGAGCGATCTTTGGAGGAACACACCTATATGAGCCCGACTGCTGGTCACAGTCTATGAGATTGGGGTGATCTCTAATAAGTTCATGAATAGGCCAGGAGTGTGACTTATATGCTCCACCTGAGGGGTCAGCCTTCGGCAGCCTAGTACTAGTAAGACATGCGGTGAAGCTTCTTTATGCCAAACTGACAATTCAAGGCATAGTCCATTGTTCAGTTGTGAAGGAGTGTAGCTATTTGCTTTAGGTGAAATTCAACCTTAACAGGTCTTCACTGAAACACCAGTATATCGAAACAACAATTGGAACAGAGGACACAATGGGCCCTCAAGATCTGGTGGGGGATTGTTGAAATATGGGGTGGGCTTTAGGCCCATCTAACAATTTCAGAAAAATCTCTAAGGGCCCATGAAGGTGTCATGACAAGGGGTGATGGGATGTTTAGTCCCACCTTGGTAGTTGGAGAGGAGTTGTACCTCCTTATAAGGGTTTCTCTTCCACGTGCTATTGAAGCTTGAGAAGAGAAGAGGCCCTCGCGCGCTCCTCCTCCGCACCCGCCTTGCCTTGCCTCGCCTCGTCACGACGCGCCACGCCGCGCCGCGTCGCGAGAATGAGCTGAGCCGAGCTCACATCTATGCGCTTATTTTTGCCGGTTAGGAACGGAGAGTCATTGACAGGTGGACTCCATCCCATCTGCCGCATACACGGTCGACGGGAGAGCAGGTCTCCGAAACCCCGCCTCTCCGGATCCTATACGAGAGAGGGGCGATTACGTTTTTGGGAAGCGACCACGCGACTGCTCGCCTCCGATCCACTACTTCCTCTACATCCGCTCGTCTTCGTCATCACCATGTCCACCAACGCCGAATGTGCCGCCACCGAGAAGATCGAAGCCGACAAGAAGGCCGCTGAGGATGCCGCTCCTGCCACTGCCGCGGCGGCTTCTGCCTGGCCTATCGCAGGGTATAACTTGTTTATCCCGCTCCTATTTATTTCTGTCTTAGCAGTACTAGCTATGTGCGTAGATGTTTCTACTATATGCATAGTACATGTTTGCTTGGTTCATAATCAGTATGTCAGTAACTTTGTCAATGTCATGATCGTAATTATTTCTTGGATTAAATTAATCAAAAAATTGCCTATTTACTCAACAAGAGGTTGGCGGGGTGACCTTCCAGGCGAACAGGTCGATGCTCGCTGCCCGGTCTCGTTTCTTCAAGGCGCAATTGATGACAACAAAGATACGCGTCGACGGAATTGATGTCGACATGTTCAATGCCCTGCTCTACTTCATCTACACTGATAAGCTGCCGCAAGAGATGGAGGAGGAAGAGACGTTGGCCAAGATGGCGAAGCCGCTGCTCGCTACATTGCATGGATACTTGGATACGTATCGGATATGCGATACGGGGATACGCCCGATGCGCCAATTTTCTGAAAACATGTATATGGGGATACGTTTATATATATATATATACATAAACACTATTCTGATCACGGGATCAGAATATTATTCGGATCACAGCATGAACTTCCTGAGTTACACGCCTGAACTTCCCTCTGTAGGAACCCGACCTTTGGGCTATCTTCGCAACCGTGTCTTCCCGCGCGAATTTTTCTGGTCGGTCATGTTCTATGTGATGTAAGTGTAATCTGCAAACGGTTTTTAGCAACTAAACGCCCGTTTTAAATAAGAATCTCGCTCGTGGCGGATTTTGCTCTCGGGTCGTGATGAACATGCGTCTGTTTGCAATTTTACTGCCTGAGTTGTTCGACCTGAACTTCCCCAGTGCTAGGTTAAACTTCCGCCAACATTGCCCAAATGGGGCTTGCGATATACCGTTGGAAAGCTATGGACACGAGTATCATGACCCAAGTTGAATTTTTGGCAAAATGTAAGCGGTTTAATAGCAGTTTTGAAAACCGTTTTTTCTTCATACAAAAAACGTGAATCGTATTTTCTATCGCATTTTTAAACCGTTTATCGAAATGAGGCAAATAATATGGCGTTGGAAACCTGCTGCAAAACCGCTCCTTCCACATGTTAATAGTTTTCTCTAATTCCCTATAGTTAAAGAGTAATTTAAAAAATCATAAAATTTTGTAAACCAAACAGTTGAGTTCGTATTTTCGATGTCATTTCTAAACGGCTAATCCAATTGAGGCAAATAATATGGCGTTGGAAAGCTTATGAAAATGCGCTACTTTTTCGTGTTGAAATGTTTTTCTAATTTTGAACGGTTTAAAAGTAATTTAGAAAACGGTACAAGTTTCACCGAGTTCGTATTTTTGAGCTAATTTTTTAACCGTATGTCCGAATGCAGCAAATGATATGGCGTTGGAAAGCTTGAACAAATGCGAAACTTTTTCGTATATATTGTTTCTCCCAAATCTTTACGGTTTTAAGTCAATTTTGAAAATGGCTAAAAACGTATTTTCTCCGTAATTTCTACAAACTTTATCGGAATGGGGCAAATAATATACCGTTGAAAAGCTACGGAAAATGTAAAACTTTTTCATGTTGATGGTTTTCTCTGATTCCTAGCCGTTTTCAAGGAATTTCGAAAATGGCGAGATCATCCATTCTGCCTTTATCGCCAAACAGATTCTTCGAAAATGCACTGCGTGAAGAACTTGAACTTCTCGGCATGTCTACTTGAACTTCACTCTGTTTTTTCACGTGCTTTTTTTGCTCGTAGCTCTCCATCCACTCACCGGAATTGAGCAAGTGATATACCGATGGAAAGCTGCTGTAAACACGCAACTTTCCCGTGTTGATCATTTTTTCATACTCGCGACAATTTTAAAAGTTTTTCATCTGAAATTCATTCAGTGTAGTTGGTGAACTTCCTGCTGTTTTCACGTTGAACTTCTATGACATATTTTCGTTTGTAATTTTCTCATCCATTTCGTCAATGTTACACAAATGATATTCTTTTTGTACAAACCTCTCTCACAATATTTTTTTTAACTTTCTCCGACCGAGGACTTGAACTTACACAAATGATATTCCTGCGGTTTTGAAGTAAATTAGAAAATGACGAGATCATGATTTCTGCCTTCATCGTGAATGGAAATGCACTGCGTGAAGTAGTTGAACTTCTCGGGCATGTCTGTTTGAACATCACTCTGTTTTTGACGTGCTGTTTTTTGCACTGCATGAAGTAGTTGAACTTCTGGGGCATGTCTGTTTGAACTTCACTCTGTTTCACTTTATTTGTATTTTTCTTATATGAAATACACACCATGTAGTACGTGAACTTCCGGTTGTTATGACTTTGAACTTCTCTCTGGTTTGAGAGAATTGTTTTAAAACACAAAAAACAACATATTTTTTATGTATTTTGGACATCTAAATACACGGTGAACCTCTCTCACAAGAATTTTTTGAACTTTTCCTCGCCGAGCACTTGAACTTCTAACAACCATTTTTTTTGTTTATGAGTTGTTTTTAAAAGTGCAAAAAATGGCGTTGTGTTTTTTATTTTTTGAACAGGTAAATCCTAGGATTTAATAAACTCCGAACTTCTCTGTTATTTCAATTTGAACTTCACCTTTTTTTATTTTGAGTAAAGAATTGTATTCGATTTTTATACGGAAAAAATCTTAGTTTTGTAATAAACATTATACAACTTCTTCGTTATTTTGAACTGAACTTCTTGGTTTATTCGTTAGCAACGGGAAAAATTTAAGTTTTCGTGATAAATATTGAACTGCTCCATTTTTTGAAATTGAACTCCTTGGTTTATTATTTAGTATCGAGGAAAATCTGAGTTTTTCATATACATTGAACTATTGTATTTTTTAAAATTGAACTTCTTGGTTTTTTCAATTTGGACTTCTTAGTGTTATTCATTTGTAACGGAAAAAAATCCTAATTTTGTAATAAACATCGTACAACTTCTTGGATATTTTCGAACTGAACTTCTTGGTTTTTTTCGTTAGTAACGGGAAAAATTATGAGAAAAATTTGCATTTTTTATAGACATCGAACTTCACCATTTTTTAAATTTGAACTTCTTAGTTTTATTTGTTAGTAATGGGGCAAATCCTTTTTTGAACTTTCCCAGGCAGGTCACTTGAACTTCGAGCAACTAAATATTTAGACTTTGGCTTTTTATTCTTCTTTTTTTCTCATACGAAATGCACACCATGCAGTACGTGAACTTCGGGCAGTTATCAATTTGAACTGCTCTCTGTTTGGCTTTACTAATGGAAAAAATCTGAGTTTTTATGGACATCGAACCGCTCTAACTTTTTTTTATTTGAACTTCTTTGTGTATCTTTAGAAATGTGAAAATTGAAGTTTTGTTAGAAACATCGAACTTCTTCGTTATTTCAAATTGAACTTATTGGTTTTATTCTTTAGCAACTAGAAAAATCCGTTATAAATATCAAACTCCTAAGCTTTTTCTAATTGAACTTCTTGTTTTTATTCTCTAGTAACGAGAAAACCTGATTTTTCTTGATTTTTCTTGGTTTTTCCACCATGAATTACTCAAGTCTACACCGTTGATTTTTCTCCTCTGCACATCCCGTCTCTTGAGTCTCGACTTTTAAATCCCCCCTTGAATTATTAAAGTTTCTGTTACATGAAATAAACAAGTTTGTTCCTTTTTGTGCCTAAATATTTTTTATTCTCTGAATTTCTTTCGTAGCTCCCTCTGAACTTCTACACATATGTCATGAATGTTCCCTAGTTTTTTTTAACCTTTTCTGTTTATTTTTTGAACTCTAGGATTAGTGGGTTTTTTGTTGAACTTCGTTGGTTTTCATTTTTGGACTCGAAGGGGTTGTCATATCAACTAATATTTTTTATCATTCCTCTTGAGCATCTTTTTTATGAACCTCAGGTGTTGACGAAAGCACCAAACTTTGGGAACTCCTCGTTCTTTTATTTTTGAACTTTTTCAGTAGCAATAATACTTGAACTTCACTGACTTTTTTTGTGAAGCTACCAAATGAGCAGACCACACAGGGAAGAGGGCACATTTTCTTTCATTGTGGACATTTTGTAAAAACACAGGGAGAGCACACAATCACAAAGAGGAAAATAAAGAAGGAAAAAATTATGCATTTTTCTCGTTTTTTGCTCATACATAGAAAATGTGTGTATCCACATTTTTAAATTTTCTATGTTCTTTCTTTGATCTACATGACAGAAAATAGTCTTTTTCAATTCGGTGTACTGCACACACACACACACGCACAACATATCCACATTTTTTTGGCTGACATCAACTGAAAAAGGTTTCAGTCTCACAAGCATACACAAATCAAACTTCCATGAATTTCTATGCTTTTTACAAAAAAAACTTTTTTGCGAGAACTTTGATAAACTTTTGCCCATGAGCAGTACTACATTAACATCTCCTGTACAAAATTGTTTGTCTTTTACATTAGCGGGTGGAACGTCACAAGCGGATGGCGGTGCACGTTGGTGAACAGGAGAAGGAAGAATGGTGATGCTGGTGAAGGTCGGATTCGGTCGTCGCTGCAGTCCACACGCGACAATAATCTCGGCCGTTTGCGGACACGGGGTCAACGACGAGCGGAATGCAGCGCTCCACACATCTCTCCGCAACCGGATGCCCACACCTGCATCGATTTCACAAGGAAAAATAAAGAGTTTGTGATCAGAGCTGCATCAATGAACATGGTTAGGCACTCGCGACACAATCGAGTTTTAGATTTTCAGTTAGAGCATCTCTTGTTGTCTGCTAGAGCAGTGTGCAGAGTTTCAGTTTCACAATTTTTGAGCTCGATGCCTACTGATTTAGGCTAACCAACTACTTAAGAATTATGTAAAAGTAACTAACACTAGCACCAGTTTCTAGACCAACTATTTTACTGAGCTGAAGGAATATATGGATGGTCAACTAACAATAGCACCAGTTTCTTCAGAATGCATTTGTCAGAAGCCAAATATACATATACAATTATTTGTAGGGAATTTTTGTGCAAATTCAAAGAAGGTCAGATCTTCATGGGAAAAGAGTTCATTGTAGACGGGGAGGGGCAATACCTGACGTTGAAGACGAGCCACGTGGTTCGGGTGGAGTGCCACGGCCGTCCTTGACAGGGGCTGCACCGATGAAGCGCTAGGTGGGTGAGATGTCGCCGGTGGAGCACTAGGAGAAGGTTGGCCCCTGGGCGGCGGTGGGCGTGGTGCTCGGGGTCAGCACCACAGCCGAATCCTGGCGTTGGGCGGCGTGGGGCCGCCGCGGGCCGGATCCAGGTGAGGTGGCGTCGCCGGGGCGGGGGCGAGCGTCGCCGGCGGGTGGATTGGGATGCGGTGGTTGCTTCCGCCGGAGGTCCGGGACGCCGCCGAGGAAGAAGGCATGGGAGGAGGGAGGAGGGAGGAGGCGAGACAGGGGCAGGGGCGGGACGTGGGGATAGCGCGGCGGCGGGGGTCCCTGGGAAGGCGCGCGGCGGCGGGGAGTGGGCGCGACGGTGGTTGCGGGGGGTGGAGACGCGGGGAGTGGGGAGGTTGGGGAAGAGAATTGGGGCCCGGGTGTTTTTTTTATCGGGTGCTAATTGCGGGTTTTCAGATCTCAGGAGGACCTCTACGCGTCCTATATAGGGTGATCGTGATCCAAATAGTTATTCTAATCCTAGGATTAGAATAGTGCTGTCCTATATACATATATATATATATATAGTAATACTATTCATCACCCAGGATGCAGAATAAGTTATTCTTCACCCGAGGTAATCTTACGATCGCTTCATAAAAAAATTACGTTTGGAATACAAATAGTTACATTCATATTGATTCACTACGTAAAATTTGATATAAGAAAACAAAAAAAAATAGGTTATAAGACCAGAAATATCGTTTTTTATGTATGTTTTACATTTTGTTTTTACGTTCGTAATTTTACGTAACATAAAATATTTTTTACGGCGAGTATATATTTTTTTGCGTTCTCTTTTTACGTATGAAATAAGACAAAATTTACGAAACCTAAAAATATGGTGCATTAATGTCAAAATATAGAGGGAGTGAAGAATATATATATATATACAGCCCGTCTATTCTGCTAATATTAGCAGAATAACTATTCTGATAACACTTCCGCACTGCACGCTCAACGCGAGGGCACTGCACTTTCAGTAGCAAAGTGTTGAAAAAACTGCACGCGGTGTTTTTTCGGTACCTTTTTCGCTCTAGTTTTTTAACCGTTTATCGGAACGACGCGTGTAATATACCATTGAGAAGCTATGGATTAGGCGCAACTTCGCCATGTTGAACACTTTTCGAGATTCATCATAGTTTAAGAGCAGTTTTGAAAATTGTGCGGCTCATGACGAATGTCAGCGAGCGTTTTTCGCGTTTTCTTCTAAACTGCTTGTCGGAATGAAGCAAATGATATACCGTTGAAAAGATATCGTCGAGACGCATCTTTTTCATACCTATT
The DNA here is from genome assembly GCA_011799875.1 of Thinopyrum elongatum. NCBI lineage: Eukaryota > Viridiplantae > Streptophyta > Magnoliopsida > Poales > Poaceae > Thinopyrum > Thinopyrum elongatum. The sequence goes on along the minus strand of CM022297.1, from coordinate 82,037,264 downwards.
ATTTTCTCTAATTCTTTACGGTTTAAGAGCAGTTTCAAATTTACTAAATCGCGAAATTGTGTTTTTCAAATTTTTTTGAATTTTTCGGTACTGTTTTCGCTCCAATTTTTCAACCATTTGTTGAAACGAGGCATATCATACGCCGTTGGAAAGCTACGGATGAGGCGCAACTTTCATATGTCCAAATGTTTTTGAGATTCCTTACGGTTTTAAGTTAATTTTGAAAATCGTGCAGCTGACGATAACTGGCAGCGGCCGTTTTTCGCGAAATTTTCACAAACCGCTGATCGGAATGGTTCAAATTATACGCCGTTGGAAACATATCGACGAGGGGCAAATTTTTCATGTAGAACACTCTCTCTGATTCTTTACGGTTTAAGAGTAATTTTGATTTTAACGAAATGCAGAAACTTTGTTTTTTCGCGACACCAAAATCGTCGTATGTACTGCATCAGACAGAAAACTGCACTGCTTTAGACTGAAAACCGCACCGCATCATATGGGCAAGTGAACTGCATGATTTCTTACTTTCTTTATGAACGAATGGACCGCAAAAGACGAGGTCAAGTGAACTTGTGTCCTTATTCAAATTTCTTGAACGAACATAAAATGAACTTCTAAAAAAGGAAAAAGATGATGTTTTTGAATTGCGTGGATGAGCCAAGAGAACTGCATTAGTTTTTTTGACGATAATATTATTTTACTTTTTTCTAGCGATGCCTACGATAAGGTGCACTGCATGAGCAGTGGGAAGGGAATCGCAGCACAAATAGAAGAGAACTACATGACTTTTTCTTTTTTCAAAAATTAAAATAAATGTGTGTGTACTGCAGAGACTGGTAGAATGTACTGCACTGATTTTTCACACTCATTTTTTCTCCGTTATCACATGGACGAAGTGAACTGATCATTGTTTTTTTACAGGACGAAACACAGAGCCTTTTGCTGTGAGCTGCATCATGTACTCAACATATTCGTGAACCGCATGCTTTGGGCGGGTGAACTGCATCACTTCTTTTCTGAACGTCCTAGAACAAAGCAATGAACGGCGACACAGAGGCAAACGACACATGAAAACTACATGCTGCCACGGACTGAAATGCCTGCTACAGTGCTGCAGCGACCCTCAACTGTGCTGTAATGAAACCGCACATACCAAAAACCTCAAAAGCCGCAAAGAAGAGCTTTGTGAGCCGCCATTCCACGGACACAGCACAGCAAAATCTGTAGCATAAACAGTGGACTAAACCGCGCAATCCCTCCCTGGGTGCTTTGAGCTCTTTTGTCGATGATGGACCTCACCGCGTGGCGACGTGGACTACACCGAGCGGCAACCTGGGCCGCATTATGTCGCATGGTGAACCGCAACACTGAATAGAAGCAAACGGATGTGCACGCCATGAGAGGCTACATAGAGCTGCAGGCAAAGTGCTGGTGAGCTACATATGCGCACATGGATGTGGAGTCGATGGTAGGTGGAGGTGCGACCATGTGAAGGCTTACCGCCATGCTACACAAGCTTGGGGCGATGGTGTTCCTCGTCAAGGACGAGCTCTGCCTTGGAGCACCACCTACGGCCGGATCCGACGGGGAAGAAGCCTGCCCACCGGCCGTCGTCTATGCCCAGGACCACGGCGTGGCTTCATTTGCCGATGGTCACAGGCATCCACCACCAACCAGAGGGGGTGCGTCACTGCGACGTGTACCGCAGGAAGTGGACAACTCCACTGGGAGGAGATGCCGGATCCGAGGCTGGAGCAATGAGGGGGGCCATGCCGGCGAGGGTGCACTGCATTCACGAGCCCATCGGACTGCACGTGCTCACCGTCCGCACTGCACGGGGGGGTGCTCCTAGAGGAAAAGAACGGAGGAGGTGGTGGTGGGCAGGTGAGGTAGCGCTGCCGCGCGCCACCAGGGCGTGAGGTGGAGTCAGATCCGCACCCGCTGGATCTGCGGCAGAGTGGAGTGGTTGGGGTCATGCCCGCCGGATCCGCGTCGGGGGAAGGAGGCCGGTGGCAGCGGATCCAGTGGTCACCGCCAGCACGCAGTGGATCCACTGGTCACGAGCCGCATGCTTGGAGAGGGAGGGGCGTCCGCCGGCGGTCAGCAGGAGGGAGGTGCGGGGGCAGCCGGATCTCGCCGGATGCGGTAGGGCTGCGGCGGTTGGAGAGCTTGGTCGCCTCGGGATGATGAACAGGGCGGCGGCGGCGCTGGTTCCACGGACGGTGGCGTGACCCACGGACGGCAGAAATAAGTGGAGGTGGAGGCTAGAGCGAGAGGAAGGTGGGGGTCGTGGGGGGCATAGTGGGAGGGCGCCGGGGAGGTGGGCTACGGCGGCGAGGCGTAGGTGGTGCGGTGGCGAGGGGATGGGAGGGACTTGGTGCGGTGGTGGGAGAGGGAGGGAGACAAAGAAAGTGGGCACGAGGGAGATGTGGGAGGAGTGGGGGTTCGGCTGGCTGTGTGGGTGCGCGTCGAGAGTGTTAGCAGAATAAGCCACCGGTGTTATCAGAATAAGGTCTTAAGGGTGTTATTAGAATAGACACACCCTATATATATAGAGAGAGAGAGAGAGAAAGAGAGAGAGAGAGAGAGAGCTTCTAAGTCATCAAAGCATGCCTCAATAGGATTATTCCCTTTGTTTTCTTGCACTTGGTCCACTTCCATTAATTGGCAGTGGGATTTTCCTAAGTTTATTGTTTCAATCAGTGCATCGACTCTCTCTTGCTCATCTTTCAATTAAACAAGAACATTGACAGTCATGTTGGGAATCATTCAAAGGTGCGCCTTTAATATAGAGGGGATTTCACGTCAAACGAGGGGTTTCAGGTACTCCCTCCATTCCCTTATACAAGGCCACTATGAAAAATACATTTTGCATCTATATAAGGCCAATAACAGTAATCGAGACAAAAATTAATGATGTTTCCTCGTACTACCAACTTGTTTAATACCTGCATGCATGTAGTCATAATGACACTATGCTACTTTCTTCACATTTCTTCCTTGCATGCAAGCGAACATATTAATGATCCCGGTTAACGAAAAGAAAAGTTGACTTGCAAAGCAGTCATTAAATTTTACCTTGGTACCTGTAATTTGAGTTTGTAGGCTTGTATAAGGGAATGGAGGGAGCATCCAAAACGTATCACAGAAGTATCCTAAGAGTATCAAAAATTATTTTCTTATTATTTAAATCAAAAAATCAAGGGATACTTACGGGATACGTATCGGGGCAGTATCCGGCTGGATACGTGCACTTTCTGAAGTATCCACGTAACGTAGGCTGCTCGTGGAGGCGGACAGGTACAAGCTGGAGAAGATGAAGCTGATCTGCAAGGAGGCGTTGTGCTGGCAAATTGATATGGATTCGGTGGCTGCTACACTGGCGTTTGCAGAGCATTGTTGCAGCATACTTGCACGCAGTTTCTCGCTGACTTCTCGTTCTAATCCAATCTAGGAGCGACCAACCCGTTTAATGGTGCAACTTGTCATGAAGCAGCAGATCTCCTTCCCTTACTCTTATATATAGTCTCAGTTTAAGTCGCAATGTGTGAAAACATATTGTTTTGCATGAACCTGGTTTGCTTGCTTGCTCGTCTGCTTGTTCCACCAATGCCTTTCACCACTGTGACAATTGCCGCTTAAAAAATATGTTTATCTGGTGCCATTGTTGATATTGCATGTTTGGAGGTGGTAGCTTGCAGGGAAGCCCAAGCTCTAGCTGATGATCTTCTGATTAGGCATGTTCTTGTTTCGTCTGACAGTTTGACCGTGATTAAGGACGTAGCTGAAAATACATGTGGGAAACATGCAGTGGTGTGATCCGTGAGTTGAATGCTCGAAGAAGAGATTTTGAAGCCTGCCAGTTCATTACATTTGAATTTTGATAGAAATGTGTGGTTAGTCGAACCAAGCAACTCAGTAACAATTCCTTTAAACCTCCTTGTTGAATAAAGTGCGACGATGTTTCCTAGAAAAACCTGCTTTGTTATCCCCCTTAACAAGAACCAATACACTACTATTTAATTTATGATTTTGCTATATCATGGGCGGCGCCTGGATATTTTTCAGTTCAGTCACACCTTTATTTCTCATTCTTTTATGCGTGTTTGTTTTTTATGCACGTGTGCATGTTAAAGGAATTGTCCTGTGTGTGCGCACGTGTTGTGTGTACTCGGGCTTGTGCTCGCATGTGTGTCATGTGTGCGTGTGCATGTGTGTCGAGTATGTTTATGTGTGTGCGCGCTCGCGCGTTATATGCGCAATATCAATATGAGATGCAATTCATTTTCGGCGTGTTTGTGTGTGTTTGTTCCTTCGAGGCATGCAAATTATACCATGGCATAGAGATTGCACTATTATATGACTATTCTTGCACACTGTGAAAAGTGCAATTTTCATGCAAATTGTTTGCATGTTTATATCATTTATTTAAAGTTTTGGTTTATCTTCTTTCTTCTTTAAGGGCAATACCATTGTCATTAATTCATTCTTCTCTAGAAAGCTTTATTTTTTCTTTTTTTAGTTTTTGTTTTTCAGTCGTCTATTAAAGAAAGGTGACTGCCATGTGAAGAAACATATAAAAATATCGAGTGTACCCCTTCATAGCTCCTCTCGCGACTCCCAGACAACTAGGGTTTCTTCGCCTCCTGTCGGCGCCGTCGCCGGTCTGCCTCGTTTCTGGTGGTCTTGGGGTTGCGAAGGTGCGGTGAACCTTGGCCATTGCCAATGGGAGGATTCCTACTTCATTTTTAGGTGTTTTGTAGGTTGATTATGATTTGTGTCATGCTCGGGAGGGCGAGCTGGCGGTGACTCCCTGAAGATGGAATAAGGTCCTTCCTCGTCGGGCCTTCATCCTGGAGGTGTGTCTAGCGTCGCCGGAGGGTGTGTGGTGGTGTGCCTCCGGCGGATATCGTGAGATTCGATCGGGTGTTGGTCTTTGGTGGATCTCCCTGGATCCAATCTTCGTTCATGTCTCTATAGGTTGGATCCTTTCGATCTCTACTTCTATTCATCGGCAGAGGTTTTTGTTCTGGTGTGTTGGTCCTATGTAGTCTTAACACGATAACTTCTTGTCCATCTACTACAACAAGTTTCGGCTAGCTCTAGGGCGGGGCGATGATGGCGGCGCGCCTTTGGTTCGCTTCAGTACTTGTAGTTATCGTTGGATGGTCTACGGACTTGATGTGCAATCATGATTATTTATGTTGATTCTTGTACTACCATGACAGATGATGAATAGATCAAAAGTTTTCCTGCAAAAAAGAAGAAACTTATACAAAATTCAGGCGCATGGGATATAGTGATCCCCTTTGATCAGAAACCCGAACAAACTAATATTATGTTGGATAATCTCTCGAATCAAACAAATTATTTGGTTGCAAGATTACATCTGATCTAATTATTTCCCATGTTGGACATACTCCATCCATTTCATAATGTAATGCGCACACGCTTTTTGAGATTTGAGTTTGATCATAAATTAGACCAATGAAATGCAGGTTATGTGTCATAAAAATGATACCATTGAATTTCTATTCGAAAGAAGTTTTTAATGGTATAATTTTTCAGTAACTTGATTTATGTCAGTGGGCCAACGGCACGTCAGATGAGCCCGCGTCCATGGAGAGAGTACCTTAGTTCTGTCAAAATAAAAAGGAAATCTTGCCTTAGTCTAATGCGAGTTTTTTTTTTTGACGGGGAAGTCTAATGCGAGTATTAGATGAATTAATTGTTGAGTCTAATAAACAAGTTGTTATAAATTTCCATACATGCACGCGTGAGCAAAATCTTGTCTTAATCTAGCGATGGGAAGATCGAGCAATCCAGCCGTACGTGAGCGAAATCCAATGGCTGACAAGCTCAAAATGATGTGGAAGGCCGTAAGTGCCTGAGTAATGTTGTAATTTGTGTCGCACGTCATGTTCTGAGTCAATTCTCTAATCATTGGATTTGTGCTATATATACACACACACCCATATCGACGTGATATTGTAAGTTCATCAGAGAAACAAAGAGGAAAAAGGGCATGAGACAGCATACCGGCACCTAAATGTGCTTTCTTGGTTTGAAATGAGCGGACCCTTAGGAGCTCGGGCGAGCGACAGCGCTAGCGACGCGCCGCGGTCGCCGCGGGCGGTGGTGGCTGAGGGCTGGTCGCTGGTGCGCCAGGGCTCAGGGTGCTCTCCGGTGCGGCGCTTGCCGGCCTCTGGTTCGGGCGTCGGGGCGGCTCCGGGAGGTAGCCGTTTCTTGGCGCTAGCCAGTGCGGTCTCTGAGGATGAAGACGACTGGAGTTGCGGGCGGCGCCGTCGGGGCCGTCGATCTGCGACTTCATCGCTTTCGCGCAAGCAAAGGGCTGCCGCTCCGCCGGTGCTCGCCGCCGTTTCGTGCCAGGAGGGCGGGGACCGAGGGCCACGGCTTCCCGCATCTGGCGGCCGTCGTCGTCACCGGGTAGGGGCCTGGCGCCGTCGCGGGGGGCGGCTTCGGTGATCCGCGCGCAGGCGGCGGCCGCGCTCGTGACCCCGGGCGCCCCTCCTGTCCTCGTCGAGGCATGGCCGTGCCTGCCGTCGTCCTCTCCAAGCCCGGTGGCGGCGTCGGAGGCGGCGGCGGGTGCGTCGGCGGCGGCGAACGGGGCGACCTCGCTGGTGCCTAGGGTTGGCTCTGGTGGGCCACACTCTCTGGATGGGGGCGTGGGCCCTGGGCCGCTTCCTGTGGCTGGGCCGTCGGCTCTGGTGGGGACACTCGCGGGTGAAGTCCAGTCAGCCGCTGGGCCGGTTTGGCTGTCAATGACCCCCCCCCCCCAACTGGCCCACGCCGCGCCCTGCGGCTATATATGCTGCACCGCCTGTCCAACCCTCTTTTGTTTCCCATCCACAAGTGAAGTGCGGCGGCTGGCGCATCTGGCGCGCACCATCCACATCTCTCTCTCTCTCTCCCCCCCCCCCCCCCCCCCCTCCCACCCCCCCCCCCCCCCCCCCACCCCCTCTCTCCATTTCGTACGCGGCGGCGGTGATGGGTGACCGGCGGGCGGAGAAGCGACCGATGGAGGCCCCAGATCTGGATGGGGAGAAGCGCAGGGAGCGAGAGCTCCGTGAGAAGGCCAAGCGGGAGATGCGCGTGCGGCAGGGCAGCCGCGACGAGTGTTTCCAGCGAGGGCCATCCCAAGACCAAGAAGGGCGCGAGGGGGATTGGGGTCCCCCTCCCCCATGGTGGATTCAGCAGCAGGAGCGAAAGAGGAAGAAGGCGAGTGCGCGACGGAGGGAGCTGGAGCGCAAGCCTATGGATCACCCGAACTGCGGGGGCGGTCATGGGGATCCGCTGGCCAAGAAGCACAAGTCCTTTGCTGAGCCACTGGCGATGGCGCTCCCGTCCTTGTCGAAGGGTACGGCGGGCGAGCCCATCCTGGTGGAGGATGCGCCTGAGGCCCCGGAGATGGAATGCTTCAAGTGCGGAAGGCTCGGCCACTTCCAGTCCAAATGCAAGTTCAAGCCACTCTGCGTGCTCTGCAAGGAGGAGGGCCACGCATCCGCGAGCTACCCGACGCGTGGTCGGCAGCTTAGCCTGCAGATTATGGGAAGCGCCATCTCGGGGGAGGGCTTCTTTTGCCTGCAGTTCGAAGAAGAGGAGGAGGAGGATGGACCGCCGTCGCTCTCAACTGAAAACGCCGCCATCCTATCTGCTGAACCTGGCAAGCTGAATCTGCGGGTCCTCAAGCATGAGCTCAAGCACATGGTGGCAGGGGACTGGGACTGGCAGATCTCCCAGGTGGGGGATGACGATTTCATGGTGGTCTTTCCGTCTGCGGACCTCCTGCACATGGCAAGGTCAAGTGGTAAGCTTTTCTTGTCAATCAATGATATTACCGCTCGGGTCCGGGATATGGTGCATGAGGAGACCCCTCCTATGGTGATGGCTGAGGCATGGGTGCGTCTCCATGGCATTCCTAAGAAGCACCGTAGGGTGGATCGCATTAAGGAAGCATTCAAGATGTTGGGTCGTCCGATTGTAGTCTATGAGCTCTCCCTCATCAGGCTGGGGCCGGTGAGGATGAAATTGGCGTGCAAGGCGCCGGAGAAGCTGAATGGTACGGTTGAGGTGTGGTTCAACCACGAGGGCTATCAAATCAAGGTGGAACTTGAACGGCTCCCTCGGCGGCTGGGGGAAGATGGCGCGCCTGAGTCGGGCCCCTCTGCTCAGCAACCCCCAAGCTAGCCTGACAAGTCTAGGCAGCACCAGCCGGCGGCTAAGACCAGCAAAAGCAGCCGGGGTGACGCCAGCAAAGACAAGCAAGCCAAGCCAGCTCCGGCTGGGACTCAAAGGGAGGACGCGGCCACCGATGCGGCCATGGCTGGGCAAGACGTGGTGATGGGGGGACAGGAAGAGGACCCCGAGGACAGCATACAAGACACATCTATCGACACAGAGACTTGGGACAAGTTGGGCGTCTCCAGGGGGTGATCTGGTGGTGGCAACTCAGGATACTGCAGTCAGCATCCCTCCCCTTGCTCGCTCGCTGGGGCTGGCCTTCGACGAGTACGGCTCCAACCTACCTGCCTCGGACCAACTTGCGGTTGCTCTGGTGGCGGCGCCCGTGGCCATCCAGCCCTCCTCTCCGGTGCTGGGAGCGGGGGTTGATTTGGGATGTGTGCTCAATGAAGATTCTGATCTTACTCCGGCGTCGGGGCGTCGTGTGTCGAGCGGCTCTGGCAGGCAGCTGATGTCTACTATGCAACCTTTCTCCTTGTAGACGTTGTTGGGCCTCCAAGTGCAGAGTTTTGTAGGACAGTAGCAAATTTTCCTCAAGTGGATTACCTAAGTTTTATCAATCCGTGGGAGGCGTAGGATGAAGATGGTCTCTCTCAAACAACCCTGCAACCAAATAACAAAGAGTCTCTTGTGTCCTCAACACACCCAATACAATGGTAAATTGTATAGGTGCACTAGTTCGGCGAAGAGATGGTGATACAAGTGTAATATGGATGGTAGATATAGGTTTTTGTAATCTGAAAATATAAAAACAACAAGGTAACTAGTAACAAAAGTGAGCAAAAATGGTATTGCAATGCTTGAAAACAAGGCCTAGGGTTCATGCTTTCACTAGTGCAAATTCTCTCAACAATGATAACATAGTTGGATCACAAAACAATCCCTCAACGTGCAACAAAGAATTACTTCAAAGTTTCTATCGGAGAACGTAGGACGAAAACATGCATCAACCCCTATGCATAGATTACCCCAATATCACCTCGGAAATCCACGAGTTGAGTGCCAAAACATACATCAAGTGAATCAATAGAACATCCCATTGTCACCATAGATATCCCATCGCAAGACATACATCAAGTGTTCTCAAATCCAATACTCAATCCAATATAACGAAACCTCAAAGAGCAAGACTCAATTCATCATAAGAAGGTAGAGGGGAAGAAACACCATATGATCCAACTATAATAACAAAGCTCGCGGTACATCAAGATCGTGCCAAATCAAGCACACGAGAGAGAGAGAGAGAGAGAGAGAGAGAGATCAAACACATAGCTATTGGTACATACCCTCAGCCCCGAGGGTGAACTACTCCCTCCTTGTCATGGAGAGCGTCGGGATGATGAAAATGGCCACCGGTGATGGTTTCCCCCTCCGGCAGGGTGCCGGAACGGGCTCCCGATTGGTTTTCCATGGCTACAAACGCTTGCGGCGGCGGAACTCCCGATCTAGGTTTCTTTTCGGGGGTTTCTGTATTTATAGGAATTTTTGGAGTCGGTCTCACGTCAAGGGGGTCCACGAGGCGGCGGCAAGGTAGGGGGGTGTGCCCTAGGGGGGCGCGCCTCCCACCCTTGTTGTTGCCTCGGGACTCTTCTGGCCCAACTCTTGTGCTTCGGGGGCTTCTTCTGGCTGGTTCATAATAAATCACCGTAAATTTTCAGCCCATTCCAAGAACTTTTATTTCTACATAAAAAAGACACCACGGTAGTTCTGCTGAAAACAGCGTCAGTCCGGGTTAGTTCTAATAAAATCATACCAAAACCATATAAAATTGTTATAAACATGGCATGAATACTTCATAAATTATAGATACGTTAGAGACGTATCAACATCCCCAAGCTTAATTTCTGCTCGTCCTCGAGTAGGTAAATGATAAAAGAAAGAATTTATGAAGTGTGAATGCTACCTAGCATATTTATCAAAATAATCTTCTTTAATGTGGCATGAATGTTCAGATCCATAAGATTCAAAACAAAAGTTTAATATTGACATAAAAACAATAATACTTCAAGGATACTAATAAAGCAATCATGTCTTCTCAAAATAACATGGCCAAAGAAAGTTATCCCTACAAAATCATATAGTCTGGCTATGCTCCATCTTCATCACACAAAGTATTAAATCATCCACAACCCCGATGACAAGCCAAGCAATTGTTTCATACTTTTGATGTTCTCAAACTTTTTCAACTTTCACGCAATACATGAGCGTGAGCCATGGATATAGCACTATAGGTGGAATAGAATATGGTGGTTGTGGAGAAGACAAAAAGAAGGAGATAGTCTCATATCAACTAGGCATATCAACGGGCTATGGAGATGCCCATCAATAGATATCAATGTGAGTGAGTAGGGATTGACATGCAACGGATGCACTAGAGCTATAAGTGTATGAAAGCTCCAAAAAAAACTAAGTGGGTGTGCATCCAACTCGCTTGCTCACTAAGACCTAGGGCAATTTGACGAAGCCCATCATTGGAATATACAAGCCAAGTTCTATAATGAAAATTTTCCACTAGTATATGAAAGTGACAACATATGAGACTCTCTATCATGAAGATCATGGTGCTACTTTGAAGCACAAGTGTGAAAAAAGGATAGTAGCATTGCCCCTTCTCTCTTTTCTTTTGGTTCTTTGGCCTCTTTTTTTCTTTTTTTTCTCTTTTTTTTCTTTTTTTTTTATTTTTCGTCCGGAGTCTCATCCCGACTTGTGGGGGAACCATAGTCTCCATCATCCTTTCCTCACATGGGACAATACTCTAATAATGATGATCATCACACTTTTATTTACTTATAACTCAAGAATTACAACTCGATACTTAGAGCAAAATATGACTCTATATGAATGCCTCCGGCGGTGTATCGGGATGTGCAATGATCAAGAGTGACATGTATAAAAAATATGAATGGTGGCTTTGCCACAAATATGATATCAACTACATGATCATACAAAGCAATATGACAATGATGAAGCGTGTCATAATGAACAGAACGGTGGAAGTTGCATGGCAATATATCTCGGAATGGCTATGGAAATGCCATAATAGGTAGGTATGGTGGCTGTTTTGAGGAAGGGTATATGGTGGGTTTAATGCATCGGCGAAAGTTGCGCGGTACTAGAGAGGCTAGCAATGGTGGAAGGGAGAGAGTGCATATAATCCATGGACTCAACATTAGTCATAAAGAACTCACATACTTATTGCAAAAGTCTATTAGTTATCGAAACAAAGTACTAGACGCATGCTCCTAGGGGCATAGATTGGTAGGAAAAGACCATCGCTCGTCCCCGTCCGCCACTCATAAGGAAGACAATCAATAAATAAATCATGCTCCGACTTCATCACATAACGGTTCACCATACGTGCATGCTACGGGTATCACAAACTTTAACACAAGTATTTCTACCAATCCACAATTACTCACTAGCATGACTCTAATATCACCATCTTTATATCTCAAAACAAATGTAAGGAATCAAACTTCTCATAGTATTCAATGCTCTTTATATGAAAGTTTTTACTATATCCCTCTTGCAACGGGCAAACTACTCCAAAAAAAACATAAGTGAAGATCAATGAGTAGTTGAATAATTATGTAGCTATATGAAGACTCTCTATCATTAATAAAATTTCAGATCTTAAGTACTTTATTCAAATAGCAAGCAAAACAAAATAAAATGACATTCTAAAAATAGCACACATCATGTGAAGAAGCAAAAACTTAGGCTCAACCAATACTAACCGATAATTCTTGATGAAGAAATGTGGGATGCCTACCGGGGCATCCCCAAGCTTAGATGCTTGAGACTTTTTGAAATATTATATTGGGATGCCTTGGGCATCCCCAAGCTTGAGCTTTTGTGTCTCCTTAATTCCTTTTATATCACGGTTTCTCTAAATCTTAAAAACTTCATGCACACAAAACTCAACAAGAACTTGTGAGATAAGTTAGTATAAATCAAATGCAAAACCTTATCATTCTATACTGTAGCAAATCACTAAAATTATTATTTAACATTGCATACTAAAATGCCTCTGCATATTTAATACTCCTATATCCTCAGATAGAATCATTAAACAAGCAAACATATGCAAACAATGCAAACATAACAACAATCTGTCTAAACAGGATGGTCTGTAAAGAGTGCAATTGTACTCATACTTCCCTAACTCCAAAAATTCTAACAAATTACCGCACCGTATAAAATTTGTTGTTACTCATTGTGTAAAAATTTTAAGATTTTATCTCGTTCTGACTTTCCAGAAGAATTCATACAGTGATATAAAACTTTCTGTTTTCAAAACAACAACATATAGACTTGCAAAATAAGTATGGTAAAGGCTATACTTGACCTTTTTATTGAAATAAAAGATACAAAACATTACTCGAAATAACAGCAAGAAAATCCTAATAAAATAAAATAACGCTCCAAGCAAAACTCATATCATGTGACGAATAAAAATATAGCTCCAAATAAGGTTACCGATAATGTTGGAGACGAAAGAGGGGATGTCTTCCGGGGCATCCCCAAGCTTTAGTTGCTTGGATCTTCCTTGAATATTTCCTTGGGGTGCCTTGGTCATCCTCAAGCTTAGGGTCTTGTCACTCCTTATTCTCCTCATATTGATATCTCACCCAAAACTCGAAAACTTCAATCACACAAAACTTAACAAAATCTTCGTGAGATCCGTTAGTATAATAAAACAAATCATTCACTTCGGTACTGTCAAGACAAATTCAAAAAATTTATCACCTGATACCTATTGTACCCTATCATTTCTACAATTTATATTGAGCAATATAAGCCATAGAAACTAGGAAACAAGCAAACTATGCATCGAAAACAGAATCTGTCAAAAACAGAATAGTCTGTAAAATTCTGTTACTCCGAAAATTCTGAAAAATTAGGACAACGTACACAATTTGTGTATCAATCCTATGTAAAAAATTCAGAGTTTTTCCTCATCCCAGTAAAAGGTAGGAATTTCTGTACTTGATGCAAAAGTTTCTGTTTTTGCACAGAATCAAGTCAACTATCAACCACACTATCCCAAAGGCTTTACTTGGCACCTTATTCAAAGAAAAGATATAAAACATGATTACTACAGTATCTTAATCATGTGAACACACAAAAACAGTAGGGGTAAATATTGGGTTGTCTCCCAACAAGCGCTTTTCTTTAATGCCTTTTAAGCTAGGCATGATGATTTCCATGATGCTCACATAAAGGATAAGAATTGAAACATAACGGGAGCATCATGAAGAATATAACTAGCACATTTAAGTCCAACTCACTTCCTATGCATAGGGATTTTGTGAGCAAACAATTTGTGGGAACAAGAATCAACTAGCATAGGAAGGCAAAGCAAGCATAACTTCAAAACTTTAAGCACATAGAGAGGAAACTTGATATTATTGCAATATGTAGAAGCATTAGTTCCTCTCTCATAATAATTTTCAGTAGCATCATGAATGAATTCAACAATATAACCATCACATAAAGCATTCTTTTCATGATTCATAAGCATAGAAATTTTACTACTCTCCACATAAGCAAAATTCTTCTCATTCATCGTAGTGGGAGGAGCAAATTCAACAAAATAACTATCATGGGATTGAAAATTAAAACCAAGATGACAAGTTTCATGGTTATCATTATTATTTATAGCATACATGTCATCACAATAATCATCATAGATAGCAACTTCCTTCTCATAATCAATTGAAACCTCTTCCAAAATAGTGGATTCATCACTAAATAAAGTCATGACCTCTCCAAATCCACTTTTATCAATATTGTGGAAAGATTCAACATCCTCCAAAATAGTGGGATCATTAATACCTAGAGTTGACACTCTTCCAAACCCACTTTCATCAATATAATCATCATAAATAGGAGGCATGCTTTCATCATAATAAATTTTCTCATCAAAACTTGGGGGACAAAAAGTATCATCTTCATCAAACATAGCATCCCCAAGCTTATGGCTTTGCATATCATTAGCATCATGGATATTCAAATAATTCATACTAACAACATTGCAATCATGCTCATCATTCAAAAATTTAGTGCCAAACAATTTATAGACTTCTTCTTCTAACACTTGAGCACAATTTTCCTTTCCATCATTTTCACGAAAGACATTAAAAAGATGAAGCATATGAGGCAACCTCAATTCCATTTTTTTGTTGTTTTCTTTAATAGACTAAACTAGTGATAAAACACGAAACTAAAAGATTCGATTGCAAGATCTAAAGATATACCTTCAAGGACTAACCTTCCCGGCAACGGCGGCAGAAAAGAGCTTGATGTCTACTACATAACATTTCTCCTTGTAGACATTGTTGGGCCTCCAAGTGCAGAGTTTTGTAGGACAGTAGCAAATTTCCCTCAAGTGAATGACCTAAGGTTTATCAATCCGTGGGAGGCGTAGGATGAAGATAGTCTCTCTCAAACAACCCTACAACTAAATAACAAAGAGTCTCTTGTGTCCCCAACACACCTAATACAATGGTAAATTGTATAAGTGCACTAGTTCGGCGAAGAGATGGTGATACAAGTGTAATATGGATGGTAGATATAGGTTTTTGTAATCTGAAAATATAAAAACAGCAAGGTAACTAGTAACAAAAGTGAGCAAAAACGGTATTGCAATGCTTGAAAACAAGGCCTAGGGTTCGTACTTTCACTAGTGCAAATTCTCTCAAAAATGATAACATAGTTGGATCACATAACAATCCCTCAACGTGCAACAAAGAATCACTCCAAAGTTTCTATCGGAGAACGTAGGACGAAAACATGCATCAACCCCTATGCATAGATTACCCCAATGTCACCTCGGGAATCCGCGAGCTGAGTGCCAAAACATACATCAAGTGAATCAATAGAACATCCCATTGTCACCATAGATATCCCATCGCAAGACATACATTAAGTGTTCTCAAATCCAATACTCAATCCAACATAACGAAACCTCAAAGAGCTCAATTCATCACAAGAAGGTAGAGGGGAAGAAACACCATACGATCCAACTATAATAACAAAGCTTGCGGTACATCAAGATCGTGCCAAATCAAGAACACGAGAGAGAGAGAGATCAAACACATAGCTACTGATACATATCATCAGCCCTGAGGTGAACTACTCCCTTCTCGTCATGGAGAGCGCCGGGATGATGAAGATGGCCACCGGTGATGGTTCCCCCCTCCGGCAGGGTGCCGGAACGGGCTCCTGATTGGTTTTTCGTGGCTACAAAGGCTTGCGGCAGCGGAACTTCCGATCTAGGTTTCTTTTCGGGGGTTTCTGTATTTATAGGAATTTTTGGCGTCGGTCTCACGTCAAGGGGGTCCACGAGGCGGCGGCAAGGTAGGGGGGCGCACCTCCCACCCTTGTCGTTGCCTCGGGACTCTTCTGGCCCAACTCTTGTGCTTCGGGGGCTTCTTCTGGTCCATAAAAAATCACCGTAAATTTTTAGCCCATTCCGAGAACTTTTATTTCTGCACAAAAAACGACACCACAGTACTTCTGCTGAAAACAGCGTCAGTCCGGGTTAGTTCTAATAAAATTATACCAAAACCATATAAAATTGTTATAAACATGGCATGAATACTTCATAAATTATAGATACGTTGGAGACGTATCAGCAGCCCAAGAAGACGGCGGGGCGGAATCCTAGGTCCAAGACGGTGGCTCCTGGGCCTGTGGAGGCGATGCAGGGCGAGCTCGGGGTGGCTCTGGTGGCGTCCGGCCCTTCCATCAAGGCCAAGAGATCCAAGGCAACCCCCGTGGTGCAGCGCGCCCCCAGCGTGCGTGCCAAAGCCAAGCTGGGGGACATGACGTTCCTGGAGAGTTCCAAGCTTTGTGCAGCTGACAAAAACATGGATGTGTCAGGTAACCCAATCCCCTCCTTTAGGATTTTGAATGCATTTATAGATGATCATCTTGTTTCGATCCTGCATGATAGTGGCGTTGCGGTTGAGTCCTCCACTGAGGATATTATCTCGTTAGTTCGTGCGAGGGAAGAGGCTCAGGCTGCTCTTGCTGCTGCTGCTGCTCGTTGTGCGGCAGAGCAGGCAGTGGCCGAGCAGGTCGCGGCACCAGTATGGGCTGGTGCGGGCCAAGAGCCCAACAAGGGGGCCGAGGCTAGGGCAGCCCTGGTCGTCCCTTCTTCCAGCCGTGTGCCAGCGCGGAAGAGAGTGGCCAAAGCGGTGAGCTCCCATGGAGTTCGCCTTCGCAACCGTATAATTTAATGCAGTACATCTTCTGGAACATTTGCGGATGCGGCCACGGGGGCCGGCGGACGCAGCTTAGAGAGTATATGGCCAAAGAGCGTATCAATTTCGTGGCGCTGCAGGAAACTATCAAAGTCGACTTCACTTTTAGAGATCTCCTCGCTTTTGATCCCCTGTAGCGTTTTGACTGGTTCTGGCTACCCTCCTCTGGACACTCGGGTGGTCTCCTTATGGGTTGTAACCGTGATGTGTGTGATGTAATTCTGTGGGAGTCTGGTGTATTTTTTATCGCAGCGACTGTTCGACACCGTGTTTCCGGGTTGACCTGGGTGATTGTGAGCGTATATGGGCCGGCCGACCACGCGAGGTCTGCTGATTTCTTGGGTGAGATCACGGCCCTGGTTGGGGCTAAAAGAGCGATTAATCTTCCGCTGGTAGTTGGCGGAGATTTTAATTTGATCCGCTCGGGGGCGGACAAAAATAACGACAATGTTGACTGGGCACGGGTGTCCCTTTTCAATAATGCCATTGCGGCCGCCGCGCTGCGTGAAATTGCTAGGACAGGTGCTAGATTTACTTGGACTAACAAACAGCGGGCGCCTGTTCGCTGCGTTCTCGACCGCGTTTTCTGTACTGGAGAGTGGGAGGTGCTCTTCCCTCTCTGTACCCTCATTGCTGAGACGCGCATAGGGTCGGACCATGTCCCTTTAATCCTATCCTCAGGGGAGGACAGCGCTCGGCGTAGCAGAAGATTCTTTTTCGAAACGGCATGGTTCGAGGCCGAGGGTTTCGCCCAGATGGTTACGGATCGCTGGGAGCTGATCGGGAGTCAGCTTGGCCACCAACGCGGCCCTGCGGAGTTCTGGTCCTCCGTGGCTGCGACTCTGTGGGCCTTCCTCCGGGGATGGGGGGCTAACCATGGCAGCGAGTCTAAAAGGGAAAGGGAGCGGCTTGTTGAGGAGATCGCGTCCCTAGATGTTCAGGCAGATGCCAGACCATTCTCCGAAGAGGAATGGGCGCATAGATACTCATTGGAAAACCAAGTCTTGGCGATCCTGAGAGCGGAAGAGGAATACTGGCGCCGTAGGGGTGGTGTCAAGTGGGTCACGAAAGGCGACGCTAATACCGGATACTTCCATGCATACGCCAATGACCGGAAGCGAAAAAGCTCAATTCTGAAACTTCAGTCAGATAATGGTCTTTTAGTGACCCAAAATGAGATAGTTAGTCATATTTATGAGTTCTTCATTGGCCTTTGGGAACAGCCGAAGAGAAAAGACTCAGTCTCTGGGAAGATTTGTGGGATCCAATGGAGAAAGTGTCACAGCAGGAAAACGATGCCCTTGCATTGTCCTTCCTGCTGCAAGAAATAGATAGGGCCCTTGCTGACATGAAGAACGACACGGCGCCAGGCCCGGATGGTTGGCCGGTGGAGTACTTTAAAAAGTTTTAGCTTGTCCTTAGAGACCTGTTTTATACGATTGTGAACGGCTTCGCCCTAGGCATAGTGGACATGTCCCGCCTCAACTATGGTGCCATTTGCCTGATCCGTAAGGTCAAAGGGGCGGACTCCATTAAGCTGTTTCATCCAATTACCCTCATTAATGTTCCCTTTAAGATCTGCGCTAAGGCTTACGCCACTAGGCTGGCTCCTGTAGCACAACGTATTATTCTTAAAAGCCAAACAGCTTTTCTCAAGGGTAGAAATATTCTTGAAGGCCCGATAGCACTTTTGGAGATCGTCCACGAGCTTAAACGCACGAGGCAGAAGGGAGTAATCCTAAAACTAGACTTTGAAAAAGCCTATGACCGTGTGAACTGGGAGTTTGTGCGGGAGGTCCTCCTCAAAAAGGGCTTTGAGGCAGGATTTGTGCATCGTATCATGCACCTGATCACCGGAGGGCACACCGCGGTTATAATTAACGACGAGATGGAGAAATTTTTCCGCAACGAAAAAGGGCTCCGTCAGGGAGACCCCATCTCTCCGCTGATTTTTAACTTTGTAGCAGACGCCTTGTCGGCCATGATAGCCAATGCCAGGGCGGCAGGCCACATCAAGGGACTAGTGGCCCACCTCATCCCTGGAGGGGTAACCCACCTTCAATACGCTGACGACACGTTGATGCTGTTTGAACCCGATGATCACAGCATTGCCTCTATCAAGCTCTTGTTGCTATCCTTTGAAGTCCTTTCAGGGTTGAAAATTAACTTCCTGAAAAGCGAGGTCATTACCATGGGGATGGATCACCAGGATAGCGCGCGAGTAGCCAATTTGCTTAATTGTAAGCTAGGGAGCTTTCCAATTAAGTATCTGGGCCTTCCGATATCACACCAGAAACTGTCCATCTTGGAATGGGAGCCCCTTTACGGGAAGGTGGCCAATAGAGTTAGCCCGTGGCGAGGGAGATTTATGTCCTCCGCCGCTCGGCTAATCCTCACAAACTCGATTCTTTCCTCCCTCCCACTGTTTACTATGGGGATATTTCTCCTAGCTGATGGAGTTCACGCTAGGCTAGATACCCCTCGCTCTAGGATCTTTTGGGAAGGAACCGGCATCAAACGTAAATACCATTTGGTTAAATGGGCTGCTGTTTGTAGGCCAAAAAAATTTGGGGGCCTGGGTATCACAAACTCTAAACTCATGAACGTGGCCTTACTCACAAAATGGTGCTGGCGTCTTGCCCGAAACAAGTCGGGACTCTGGGCAGACCTACTACGAGCCAAATATTTCCCCAATGGAAACCTCTTCACGGCAACTTCGTCTGGATCCGTGTTTTGGAATGGGATCCAAGCGGTGCGGCCCGCCTTTGCGGTCGGGGCCAAGTTTCGGATCAACAACGGTCAATCCACTCGGTCTTGGCTTGACTGTTGGTTGGGGCATGTTCCCCTTTGGCAGAGCCACACCTCTATATATCAGGTGGCCACATATGCCAACATAATGGTGGGGGAGGCTCCGATCTCCTCCCCGCCCGCCATCCACTTTATGCGGGCTCTCACCCCTACCGAACGAGCGTCATGGGATGACCTCGTTCAAAAAGTTGGTGGTTTGCGACTATGCTTGGGGGCCGACTCGGTGGAATGGAACCTGTCTGCCTCCAGGAAGTTTTCGGTGAAGTCGCTTTATAGCAAGCTGACTGAGGGGAGTGCGTTGTATATAGCTAGGGGGCTATGGAAGGCCGGTTTGCCACTCAAGATAAAAATCTTCCTGTGGCAAATGTTTAGGAACCGTCTACCAACTTCCGACAATGTAGCTAAACGTAATGGCCCGTCAGACGGGTCCTGTTCGGTTTGCGGTCTAGGTGAAGACGCAAATCATGTGTTCTTTAGATGTCACCTAGCCAAGTTTGCGTGGAGCGCGGTTAGGGACGCGTTTCAATCGAACTGGAATCCCTCCTCGGGTGCGGACCTTCTCACCTTGATCAAAACTCAGAAGGGATCCAGTGCTAGAATAGCTTGGCGATGCGTAAGGGCGTTGCTTTGGGCTATTTGGATGACTCGTAACAAAATTACGATAGAGAAGAAATTCCCTAACCACCCCGCTGATGTGATCTTCAAAAGCCATCTCTTTTTACAGACTTGGACACCGTTGGGGAAGGAGCGCGATGCTGAGCGCATGATGGAAGTCTTGGAGCGTATCAGAATGACTCAGACGTTGGCCAGGCAAGACTCGACGCACGGCTGAGCCGCTTTTGGGGAGGCCCTTCACCCACGCGGAGGTCGATTGGGCTTGTTGGAACTTATGCTTGTTATGTTTAAGCCTGCGTGCTTTTGGACTACATGTTATAATGATGTACTTGCTGGCCTGTATGATTTTTGTTTCCTTTTGAACCTTGTTCGAATGCTGCCGAGTGGCTTTATTAATCTAAAGCCGGACGCTCCTAGCGTCTTCGTTCCAAAAAACAAAGAGGAAAAAAAAGGCACCATACCAATCTTCACCACGATGGATCGATCCGATGAGATAATGTCAATGTCAGCGCTTGTGTCATCCCTCCGCGCTGCCAGCCGACACCATCTCTCCGCCGGCACGGACGTGGATTTAGAAAGCTCAGGTTTCTGGACACCTCTTATCATCACCCTTCATTATTGCTTTGAGATCTGTCCTACACAACAAACTTACTACATGAAATTTTTTCTTTTTTATTTTTTCCAAATAAAACAACATATGAACCTCAAATTTTGGGAAACAACATAACATTCTAACAAGAATGTGGGAAAAAACTTTCAAATTTTTCGGTCCGACATAAATATACAAAATACGATTTTTTTTGTGTAAAAAATATTATTTTTAGTACATATGATTGACGAAAAAATCTGAAAGTCTTTTCTCACATTCTTGTTAGAATGTTTTGTTGTTCCCCAAAGTTTGAAGTTCATATGTTGTTTTATTTGGAAGAAAAAAAAATACTCGCACGAATCGCGATGCAGAAATGAATGGCTAGATAGGGGGTGTAGGAAAGCCTATGCTTCGTCAAATGTTAACCCCGCCGGCACCTTCGCCGTGAGGCTTGTGACGGGCTCCTACCTATTCAGGATCGAGCAGTTCAAGCGAATTCAGAAGATGCTCGGCAACGGCACCATGATCGAGTCAGGCACGTTCCGAGTCGGTAGCCACGACTGGTGTATCAAGTGCTATCCGAACGGCGAGAAGGGACACGAGGGCTTCATCGCCCCTTACCTCGTGCACGCCAGCCCTGACCACACCGGCGACGCCACGGCGGATTTCTTCATGAACATCCTTGACCACACCGGCATGAAGATAGAGGTCGGCGGGGTGACCTTCCCGGCAAACAGGTCGATGCTCGTTGCCCGGTCTCCTGTCTTCAAGGCGGAATTGATGCCAGCAAAGATACGCGTCGACGGAATTGACGCCGACATGTTCAAGGCCCTGCTCCACTTCATCTACACTGACACACGGCCGCAAGAGACGCTGGCGAAGATGGCGAAACCACTGCTCGTGGCGGCGGACAGGTACAAGCTGAAGAAGATGAAGCTGGTCTGCGAGGAGGCGTTGTGCGGGCAAATTAGTATGGAATCCGTGACCACCACACTGGCGTTCGCAGAGCAGCATTGTTGCAGCATGTTGAAGGAGGCTTGCACGCAATTTCTCGCCGACTTCTCGTTCTAATCCAATCTAGGAGCAACCAACCCGTTTGATGGTGCAAGTTGTTATGAAGCAGCAGATCTCCTTCCCTTACACTTATATAGTCTCCATTTAAGTCGCAATGTTTGAGAACATATGTTTTGGGTGAACCTGGTTTGCTTATTTGCTTGTCTGCTTATTCCACCAATGCCTTTTATTACTGTGACAATTGCCGCTTAAAAAATATATTTATCTGGTGTTAATTTGCATCTTGAGATAAAAAAATAAAAAAATAATTCTGTGATAATTATCCCTCCGTTCCTTTATATAAGGTGTATTAGTTTTTCTCAAAAAATTCACAATCTAAGGCGTATTTATCTTTTCCTTGCAGTTTTTCATGCATGCCCTTCTTTCATCTATTACATGCCTTAGATAAAAAGTACCATGTATTCCCAATAGAAAGGCAGTAAAAAAAGAATATCTCTCCCTGATTGCATGCACTCATATTTCTCTCTCTCTCTCCCATCCCACCGATTGATTTTATTCTGGTGCAGCGAGATTTAGTTGCCTTTTATTAGGTCGCTAATTAGTCTGCTAACTACCTAATTAGCTAAGGGTATTTTTGTCCAAAATTCTTCTCAAATCTGTGCCTTGGTCACCGCGCCAAAAAAACGCACCTTACGTAAAGGAAAGCACGCTGCCGCATGTTCTCGTGGTGGCCAGAGGGAGAAAGCAGGTCGTCCATGGCAACGACTAGACGAGCTCATCCATGGCAAGCACTAGATGTGCCGCTGCCGTATAGCTTGGGTAGACCTCCAAGTGAGGTTTTGTGGATTAAATTTGGTTTGAGCAAAAAAAACTTTTGATCGATTCTCATCTGTCATGTCACAATATAAAGAACTTTTTGTTAAAAAAAAGTCAATATAAAAAAATCGTAAGTAATAAAATTACATCCAGATCCGTAGATTACCTAACGACAACTACAAGTACTGAAGTGACTCGAAGACGTGCCACTGATATTGTCCCTCCTTCATTGGAGCCAGGCAAAACTTGTAGTAGACAGTCCACAGAGCCAGTGCAGCAGAATAACAACTGTGTCAATGAAGAGAAATGTAATCGGAAGGATACAACCTGTAAAGGCCACGTCGGCAGGCGGGGAGAACCTAAATCCATCTTGAGAGAACCGTCGTTGCCTCACCTTCTTGAGCAGGACACAAACCCTAAACGAACCTGAAAAAACACTGGAAAATGAAGCAGGATCCCTCCCGCCGGTGAGGCTCGGGGTCCACCGCGCCTCCATGGCCCTAGGGCCACCGGAGACGAGGCAGACTGACGGCGGCGCTGTCGGGAGGCAAAGGAACTCTATTTATTTTTCTTTGGAAGAGCTGGCAACGATAGCGAAGCCGCTACTCGTGGCGGCGGACAGGTACAAGCTCGAGAGGCTAAAGCTGATATGCGAGGAGGAGCTGTGTGCGCACATCGGTGTGCATTCGGTGGCCGCCATGCTAGAGCTGGCAGAGCAGCATTCTTGCCGCGTGCTCAAGGAGGCTTGCACGTGGTTCCTCTCCGAGCCCGGCAACCAGAAAGCAGACATGGCAATACGTGGTTTTGAGCAGCTCAAGACGGGTTGCCACCCTGCCCTCACGGAGCTCGTCATGAAGCAGTATGGGCCAGTTCTTTTGGGCGATTCTTTCAGAATCGCCCCCCTCCCCAGCTTCTCCCAGAATCGTCACTCTATATTTTTTTTACAATCCTATCTAATTAGACCTTAACTATATAGGATTATAAAAAAAATATGGAGTGGCGATTCTAGGAGAAGCTGGGAAGGGGGGCGATTCTGGGAGAATCGCCCAAAAGAACTGGCCCTATATTGCCGCGACAGAAGCATAGGGCCTGTAGCTCCTTGCAGGATTAGTGCGTTCACTGGGTTTGGTCCTGTGTCTATGTGTGTCCCCCAAAAGAATTCGTCGCTAGCAAGATGCATGATTTCAAGTTTTTTTTTTCCA
Source organism: Thinopyrum elongatum (assembly GCA_011799875.1). Taxonomy (NCBI): domain Eukaryota; kingdom Viridiplantae; phylum Streptophyta; class Magnoliopsida; order Poales; family Poaceae; genus Thinopyrum; species Thinopyrum elongatum. The sequence continues at coordinate 82,013,685 of CM022297.1, read as the reverse complement.
ACGGACATCCAAGTTCTGAAAGACCATTGTTATGTAGACAAGCTTTAATTCATGGATTTGAATGTGAGTGAGTGTGCACGGTGATGTCTGTGTCTCTGTGTTTCCAGAGAAGATAAGCGTTGAGAGGGCACATCCTGCATGCATGGGCATATGAACTCACTTTAAAAAAATGCATTTTAAACACGTTTTAAAATGTCAAAAAATCAAAAAAAAATCATGCACACATCCTCGCAATATGTGTGCGCGGCACAAAGCTTTGTGAGAAAAATCTTTTTTTTGTTTTGCCTCTGCAAAAAAGACAAATTCCAGTGCTCCTAAATAGCGTTTCACAACACTTTTTTTTGTCTTTTTTGCACATGCCTAAGAAAAAGTTATTTTTCCACGAACTTTCTGCATGCACATAGAATTTGAAGATATATGTGTGAGACTTTTTACGGAATATTTTGGTATTTTTAAATATGTTTTCTAAAGTGGGTTCATATGCCCATGGATTCATCCATGCACTTCTCGATAAGCGTTTGCCTTTTAATGTTCAGTTTTGCTATTCCGCAGGCAACTAGTTTTTTTTTTCTTTTTCGCATTTAAGTTGATTTCAATGGGGGAAGAAACGAAGCCGATGCAGGGGCGATATGGGCCGGCCGTGGCGTCACCAGCGAAGGACCGGCACCGGGTTGCCAAGTTTGGGTCGCCGGCGATAGATTTGGCGTGGGGAGGTTTATCGGGATGACCAGAATTGGTAACACCACCATTGCGAAGGCCAGGTCTAGGCCGCGAGCCATGCATGGTAGTATCTGTTGACGTACACACACACACGCACGTACACAAGCAGTAGCAAACACACACTCAGCAGTACGCACGCGCGCACACACGGGTGCAGCAGTAGCACACATGTACGCGCACACACACATGCAGCAGTAGCACACACGTGCACACAAACGTACCACATGAGGGCAAAAGGATCTTTTCACGTGTCATTTAGGATCAAAATGATCAGAAGTGTTATAAGAAGCATAAAATTTAGACTCGTTGTTAGATAGGGAAGAAATTATACGTCGATATTACATAGGGCATAAAATTTAGACACGGTGTTAAATAATGAATTCTCTCAATTCCCAATGGTTCTCCCCTAGTGACCAATCATTTCTTTTCTTTTCTTTTTTGCGCGATCCCAGTGACCAATCTTGTCATCATCGTCACCGGTGTTTGCCACCGCACGGCGGGACCTTGCCGTGGTCAGCCACATCACGAAGACCAATAGTATTTGTGTCACACGTCAAGTTCGAGTCGGTTCTCTAGTCATTGGATTTGTGCTATATACTAGCAAAAAATGCCCGTGCGTTGCATCGGGAGAGAAGGAATAATTATGTCTATATCCCTAGCTTAATAAACTGAATTAAAAGAAGGACTTAATTGATTAATGCAAAAAATATTGAATAATGTATGAAAATTTATGGAATAAACATTAATACAAACATTTGATTTTATGAAGAAAAAAAGGGTACTCGTTACCTCCAGCAGGTAGGGAACAACATGCTTGTCTCATTCGGTATACACGCTGAAGTTTGGGTTCAACGTGCTTGTCTGGTTCGGTTTACCTCCAAGCTTGTCAGAAGAACATGGTGTTCTTTCACACCACCTCACCGTCGGGTGGCTCGATGGCCACCACACGCTTGAAGCGGTCCTCTATGATTGCCGAGATCGGTAGGTAAATAATTAAAATGAAACAGATCCATGCATGAGAATCAATGTTCAAGACCTTGAAGGCAATTGCAATGTACGATGATCATTGTGAAGAACTAAAGATCTTTGTCGAACATGTAGATGAGCTACGCGTAGTTGGAGAGGATGAGCAAGTTGGCCTTCGTAGGTGACATTGATCCGCTCGTATGCAGCCTTCGGTGAGTTGGCTTGTTTGGTGTTGACTGCCTCCTACTCGTCCACATTCATGCCCAGTGACATGTCATCGTCGTCGTCATGCTAGATGCCGATGCTGGCCCAGAGACCCTTTTCTACGTACAGTCCTACCTGCATTCGTGTCTTCGCGCTTGTCATCATCGACATCGGCGGTGGCGATGGATTCCACCTTGCTCATTAACGTCTCGGTCTCCATGGCCCTCATATGCTCCATATCCATCTCCACGGCCGAGCAGAGGCAAGACACGATGGTCCACAAAGGCCCCTGGTTTGTCGCCACCGCTGACGGCACTCTGGTTGCCGATCATTGCAGCCGTGCTTGATTCTCGATTGTAGCCGACCTAAGACGTGCGATGGGATGTGTGTCCGTGCGTGACGCCGTCGAGCTAATAAAATAGCCCGGATCGAAACGGTGTGTGCGTGCATGGTTTGGCGTTTCTATTTAAATCCAGTTTTTCTTAGAGTTCGTCTCTAATAAGGTTTTGCCCAGGTATTCTTGTGTTGCTACGTGGCTAGTTTCTCATATGGAACAGGTATTTTCCTGATGGAAATCAATGGGCGCATATGTTCGCATCCTTGTCCCTTTGGTCATGCATACGCACATAATTGTTTGTTACGTACTCCCTCCGTTCCTCCGATCCTAAATATTTGTCTGTTTAGATATTTCGAATGGGCTACTACATACGGATGTATATAGATATATTTTAGAGTGTAGATTCACTCATTTTGCTTCGTATGTAGTCATTTATTGAAATATCTAAAAAGACAAATATTTAGGAACGAATGGAGTACTTTTTATTTGAGAAATATCATTTGGTAGGTACGTGATCTCCACATCATTTTTTATGAGACAAAAAAAGGTATGAGCCCAAGGTGTTGAGTATATGTGTTGTGCATATTGTGTATTGGGCTCACCTTCTAGTTTCCTTGTATAGTTGAGGTCGTGGTTCACCGTTGTACATCATATATACGTGCGTTTGCACCTGAGTAATACATCGTGCAATTCCCACAACATGCTTGGTATCAGTTTTTAGGTTTCAACCCTAACTTCCGCCGCCGCCGCCGCGCCCTCCTCCGCACCGCCGCCGCTCCAGCCACCGCCGCCGCGCCCCTCCCGTCGCGCCGCCGCCGCAGCTTCCCCTTCTCGCCACCGCGCCACCCCCTACCGCCGCTGCCTTCCCCTCCCGCCGCAGCCGCCCCGTCTGCTGCTGTCGCGATCACCTGCAGCCACCGCCTCTACCCGAGCGCCGCCGCCATCACCTCCTGTCGTCGCCGCCGATCCTCCAAGCCGCCGCGACCCCCTCCCCTCCACCCAAAGCCGCTGCTGCACCTCTCCCCGCCGCCGCCGCTCATCCAACCCTAACCCTAGCCGCACCACCACCCCGCCGCCATGTCGTCCGTCGCCTCGTCCGGCTCCTCCAACCCCTCCAACCCGAAGCCGCCGCTGCACCTCTCCCCGCCGCCGCCGCTCATCCAACCCTAACCCTAGCCGCACCACCACCCCGCCGCCATGTCGTCCGTTGCCTCGTCCGGCTCCTCCAACCCCTCCAACCCGTTCGCCGACGCCAACCCTCCCGACGTCACCGACATCCACAACCTCAACATCTACGAGCGGGTTCCGGTTCGTCTCTCCTAGACGGACTCCTCCTACTACGCGTGGAAGACGTACTTCTCCCTCGTGTTCCGGGAGTATACCACCTCCTCGACCATGTGGACGGCTCCGTCGACTCCAGCCTTGTCCCCGACTTCCATGACTGGTCCACCATCGACGCCACGCTCATCTGATGGTTCTTCCTCACCATCTCGCCGGACCTGTTTCAGACGGTCGTGCAAGACGGTGATGACGCCCACGTCGTGTGGACCAAGCTGAACGGGCTCTGCACCGACAATCGTCTTCAACGTCGCTTTTTTTTGCAGCAAGAGTTTTTTAATGCCACCAGGACAACTCCTCCGTCGACGACTATTGCCGCCATCTCAAGACTCTCGCTGACAAGCTCTGCGATATTGGCACGAAGATTGACGATGATCTCCTCCTCAGCACGCTCACCGCCGGCCTCAACGAGGACTTCGGCAACGCCACGGCGAACCTCACCCTCATCCCCGAGCCCTCCTTCGCCAAGTTCATTGCTTACCTCCGGCGGGAGGAGCGGCGGATGTAGCAGGTCAAGGCGCGGGCCATCCACACCGCCCTCGCCGCCGGCACCACCCCTGGCGGGCCACCGCCGCCACCCACCGCCCCGGCTGTGCCCCCATAGCAGTGCCACCCGGCGCCCTACCCGCAGCCGCAGCAGCAGCCGCCGCTGCTGCCCTTGCCGCCGCCCCCGTATGGGGCCCCTGCCCCTACCGCGCCACCCGCCGATCGGCGCTGTGGAGGCAGGCGCGGCGGCCAGCAGCAGCCGCAGGCCGCAGGCCCTCCTCGTCAGCAGCAGCAGCTCCAGGTGCCTCCTCCGTGGGCCGGCGGGTACAGCCCGTGGACCGGCGTCGTTCATGCGTACACCATGCCGGTCCCACAGGCCCCTGCGCCGACTCTTCCCGTGTCGCGTCCTCCGGCGCATCAGGCGTACTACGCGGCTCCGCAGCCCTATGGAGGGTACCCACCGCCTCAGCTGAGTGGCGACTATGGCTTCCCGATGGCGTCTTCGTCACCTTCGCCGGCGCTGCCACCGGCGCCTTGGAATCCGGCGCTTCTCGCCGCGCTGCACACCGTCCCTACGCCGAACAACTACACTGGAGGTGGTGATTGGTACATGGACACCGGGGCCACGGCTCACATGTTTGCTCATCCTAGTAATCTGGCCTCTTTCACTCCCGTCACCACCGCCCACCGCATCATTGTCGGTGACGGTTCCACACTCCCTATTACACAAGTCGGGCACACTTCTTTTCCTTCTAATTCCATACCTTTATCTTTGTCTAACATACTTGTGTCAACTCATCTTATTAAGAATCTTATTTCCGTTCGTTGTTTCACTCGTGAAAATCCTGTTACTGTTGAATTTGACGAGCTTGGTTTTTGTGTCAAGGACGCTCGAACCAGGATGGTACTTCACCGATGTGACAGCCCCGACGAGCTCTATCCGGTGCATCCACCTTCCTCCACCACCACCGCACCGGTCGCTCTCTCCGCTGGCGTTGATCTCTGACACGCTCGTTTGGGTCATCCCAACCCCGTCACCCTTCGTCATATTCTTAGGAGTTTCAGTTTCAGTTGTAATAAGATAGAGGATCACACTTGTCATGCCTGTCGTGTCGGCAAACACGTTTGTCTTCCGTTTAATAACTCCACTAGCATTGCTTCTTTTCCTTTTCAGTTAATTCATAGCGATGTGTGGACCTCTCCAGTTTCTAGTAATTCGGGCTATTTATATTATCTGGTTATCCTTGATGATTATTCTCATTATGTGTGGACTTTTCCTTTGCGACGCAAGTCGGATGCACTTTTCACTCCGACAGCTTTTTACTCCTATGTCAGCACACAGTTTGGACGTCACATTCTTGCTCTTCAGACTGACAATGGAAAAGAGTTCGAGAATCTTGCTTTCTGCACTTTTTTGTCGCACCATGGCACAGTTTTTCGTCTCACTTGCCCGTATACTTCACAGCAGAACGGTCGAGCCGAACGCGTCCTTCGCACTCTGAATGACTGCGTTCGTACGCTCCTGTTTCATGCTAATGTGCCGCCTCGCTTCTGGCCGGACGCACTTGCTACTGCATCATTGCTTCTTAACCTCCGGCCCTGTCGCCCGCGGTGGAACTACGCACCTCACCACCTTCTCTTTGGTACGCCACCTTCTTATGATGGTTTGCGTATTTTTGGGTGTCTTTGTTATCCTAGCACTGCCGACACTTCACCTCATAAACTTGCACCACGTTCCGTTGCATGCATCTTTATCGGCTATCCTTCCAACTCCAAGGGCTATAGGTGCTACGATCCCGTCTCCCACCGAGTGTTCACCTCCCGGCACGTTTACTTTGATGAGCATGTGTTTCCGTTTCAGCAGGTTCCTCCGGCTGTCCCTCCCACCGCTGATGATGTGGGACCATTGGCGTCTCGCCCGGGGCGCTCGCGGGCCGCCCTCGGCCAGCCCCTGGCTTCGAGGCGCGTCATGCGTCTCCGGCTGCCTCCGGGTCCAGCGCCGGCCCTGCCTCGACGCCGTCTTCTGGCTCGGCGGCCGCCTCAGCGTCCACCTCGCCGCCGCCCTCTGCCGCGGCGGCCCCCGTGGCCTCTTCTGCCGGCGCGATGTCTGAGCCGCCCTCCGCCGCTCCATCGCCGCCGGCTCCCACGGCGCCCCCTTCGACCGGGCCTCGTCAGCCAGCGGGTCGGCCCCGCCCGCGGACCGGGCTTCCGCGGCCTTGTCTTCGACCGCGGCCTCGACGCCCCCTGGTGCTCCTTCACCGGTGGCTGCAGATTCACCACCCGCGGTCGGCCCGGTCACTCGGGCCCGTACGGGTGTTTTTTGTCCGAGCTCACGCTATGCTTCGGACGAGTACGTCCACATGGCATCCACCTCTACGCTGTCGCCTTTGCCGTCCTCCGTTCGAGCCGCTCTTCGTGACCCGCTCTGGATGGCTGCGATGCAAGAGGAGTTCGATGCCTTGTTGCGCAACCGGACGTGGCAGCTTGTTCCCCGTCCCCGACACGCTAACGTGATTACCGGGAAGTGGGTCTTCAAACACAAGCTCCGTTCCGATGGTACCCTTGACCGCTATAAAGCGCGCTAGGTTGTTCGTGGTTTCCGGCAACGTGCTGGCGTCGACTTCACCGACACCTTTGCTCTGGTTGTTAAGCCGGGGACGATATCGATATGCACGGTTCTCCACCTTGCGGTCTCCCGTGCCTGGCCGGTGCACTAGATGGACGTCTCCAACGCCTTCCTCCATGGTCACCTCGAGGAGCAGGTCTTCTGCCAGCAGCCCACAGGGTTTGTTGATCCGGCACATCCCGACCATGTTTGTCTGCTCTCGCGGTCCTTATACGGACTCAAGCAGGCTCCTCGCGCTTGGTACCAGCGCATCGCGGCGTTTCTGCACCAGCTCGGGTTTCGCTCTACCCGCTCGGACGCATCACTGTTCGTCTATCAACAGGGCTCCGACACTGCATATTTGCTCCTTTATGTTGACGACATCATCCTGACGGCATGTACGGCTGGTCTTCTCAGTCAGCTCACTGACCGTCTTCGCGCTGAGTTTGCCATCAAGGACTTGGGTCCTTTGCACTACTTCCTCGGTGTTGAGGTGGTGCGTCGTCCGGATGGCTTCTTCCTTCACCAGCGGAAGTACGCTCATGTGCTTCTGGATCGCGCTGGCATGCTTAAGTGCAAGCCCGCTGCTACGCTTGTCGATACGAAGGCCAAGCTCTCTGCCTCGGATGGTTCTCCTGCTTCGGATGCTGCCTTTTACCGGTCTATTGTTGGGTCTCTTCAGTACCTCACTCTTACTCGACCGGAGATCCAGTATGCAGTTCAGCAGGTGTATCTTCATATGCATGCTCCTCGGGACGTTCATTGGGCCGCTGTCAAGCGGATTCTTCGCTATGTTTGTGGCACTATGGACCTCGGCGTCACGCTTCACGCCTCCACCGACACCGCCCTCACCGCCTACTCCGATGCTGACTGGGCGGGCTGCCCCGACACTCGTCGCTCCACCTCGGGCTACTGTGTCTTCCTTGGACCCTCGCTCATCTCGTGGTCGTCCAAGCGGCAGCCTACGGTCTCTCGCTCCAGTGCTGAGGCTGAGTATCGCGCTGTGGCCAACGTCGTCGCCGAGTGTTCGTGGCTTCGCTAGCTGCTTCAGGAGCTCTCATGTCCTGTCGATCGCGCTACGGTGGTCTACCTCTCCGCCAACCCGGTTCATCATCGTCGGACCAAGCATATTGAGTTAGATATTCATTTTGTTCGGAAACAGGTGGCTCTTGGCCATATTCGTGTTCTACACGTTTCTACTTCCCAACAATTTGCAGATACCATGACCAAGGGCTTCCCTGCGGCGTCTTTCGAGGAGTTCCGGTCCAGTCTTTGCGTCAGCAATGGCGCCGCTTCGACTGCGGGGGGTGTTGAGTATATGTGTTGTGCATATTGTGTATTGGGCCCATCTTCTAGTTTCCTTGTATAGTTGAGGTCATAGTCCACCATTATACATCATATATACGTACGTTTGCACCTGAGTAATACATCGTGCAATTCCCACAACATACACAACAAAAGTTCATCCAAGCTAACAGAAGAAAAACAAATATGACCCGGCAACATGACGTGGGCCACGTCTAAAACAATGATTGAAAAAAAATATTCCTAAATCTGAACAGCCGTGCATCTCCACTACACGGGTTGTCAGCCCAGCGTCTCAACTAGCGAACAATTCCTAGCGAGCGAACTCAACCGAAGGAGACACGTGATTTTTCTGTACCTGTTAGGATTGCGTTCATGTTTTTTTTCGTCCCATCACTTTCGTTTGGTTTTTTTTCAACTGGTTATTTTTTGTCCCCCATCAACCCACTAGTTTATTTTTTCTCCACTATTTCCTTGTAAACAAACACTTTCCTACCATACAAAAAGTCATAGATTTAACTTTTCTAAATTACCCCAATCAACCGATCCATCTCATCAATGCAATTTGCTTTAGGAAACAAATAACTGACTTTAAAGAAACAAATAACCCGCACATCTCTCCCCACGAGAGAAAAAATGTAGTTATCTTCTCCCATGCTCCTGATTCCCTGCCTCTTTTTCAGGGATGTTCCTCACTCAAACACCTCTAGAGTTCCTCCATGGCCGCTGCGGTGCCCCCTCCCCTCGATCCCCCACGCACTCGAAAAGAAGGAAGGAAATTAACCGAGAAAGAAAACCCATGCATGGACGCCAATCCCCTTCCTCTCTCTCACGTTATCTTTCCTTTCTCAGCTCCCGTTCTCCTTAGAGAGGTGGACATTGATCGGGAAGAAGGATGAGATGCCTCAGATCGGATCTTCTTCGATCCAGACCTCCTCGCCGCCATCCGCGTCGTCGACGACGCATACACCCAGGCGCTCGAGATGACCAAGCAGCAGCATCGCGTGGAGGAGGAAAGCCGGATGAGATCGGATGTCATCCAGGGCGATAGGGTAGCTTCTCCTCTACACATATTCTGCACCTATCAAAAGTGATCCATGCGGCTCGACGTATTTCTGTGCGATTGCGGCGGAAGGCCTCTGATGCGCTCATGTAATGTGGCAGGCACTAGGTTGACTTCCGCTTCCATCAAGGACATATGGTACGCCAAGGGACCATCTCCATCGAAGACATCTCTACACCGAGGAGGAGCACGCCATCTGGTACGCCGAGGTGAGGACATCAAGCATGACGACTACCACTTGCGGGTTGTGGCAGCCTGCGATGATGTGGCGTAATTGCTTGATTGTTGTGGCCGTAGCCCGCTCACTTGCTTTGCTGGTGTTGTTCAATTTGCAGCTCTTTCATGCTTCAGCCGGCCAACCTGCCACTCACCGTGGAAGGCTCTCCCTGGTGCGTGCATGACTCCATGAGTACACAACACCAATGCAAGTCTCTTTGTGGTAGAGATGTTGGACGGGTGGTGTGCATGAGCGAAGCCGAAGAGACGATGTGTGACTACTACAGCCGTCCTGGAACTGGTTGCGGCACCGCCCGTTGCTTGTGGTCGAGTGGAAAGGAGTGCCAGTGGACGATCATGGTGATTTGCTATATTCTTTTTTTAGTTAAGTCTGTTCTAATAACATCATATGACATGTTCTGAAGAATATTGGTTCTCACAGAGTTTGATAGCACATGTATAGCATCGGCCGACCTGTTTGGAGTGGCCAATCTCGAAGACATGAAGTGCATGTCTACAATCTGAACATTATTGCTTTTTAGTCTCACTAAAGATTTTATGTGGATCCGTATACCAGTACTAGGTGTGTTTTATCAGAAGCAGATCACGGCTTTTTTATATTACTGAAAAGGAAGAGCTCCTCTGGGGGGTTGACTGGGGAAAAATTACAATTTATCACTAGAATTCAATAGAAAGGTCACATAATCCAAGGTAAAGAACATGACACATAACCTGCAGTAAGAGTGATTGTTTTTAATCTTTCTCTTGACTATAATGACTTTTGTTTCTTTATTAGGCAGTACTTGTGACACTCAATAATATCATCATGCATTTGAAGACTGCTCTGAATTGTTGAGAGAGGAGCCGAGATGATATACTTCGTGTCATTTCAAAGTTTGCTAAGTGTGTGTGTTTTGTGTTGCCTTTTTATGTTTGGAATTATTTACTAATTATGAATTATTTTTGTTGTACTATTTTTTGATACATACTAAAGTTACAAGGTAAAAGAGTCATTTTATAGTATCTTGCTACAGTTATATTTGTACTATTGCATCTAGGTCTACAAATCTTTTGTATTACTTACATGTTTTTGAGGGTTTTTTGTATTACGTATATGATATTATGCTTTTCAAAATGATAGGGATGTACTTGGTAGAGACGAGATGATGACTACCGGCCGGTGATTGACGGCCCACTTTGGTCGGTCATTACCTTTATGGACGCATTGACACAACTCAAATTAAATTGGTACGTTGCCACGGCAAAAGGCGGGTCAAAACGTAGCTTGTAAAGTCCGTTTTTTTTGGGCAGTCATGTTTAAAAACTCATAAAAGAATTTAGGGTCACCAGTTTGGGATTATTCAGTCATTACCTTGAGTGAAGCAATACTAACTACTAAAGTGCTCGTTTCACCCATCATCAGTATTAATATCCAAAAGCCATTAGGAAGATGGTTTTGCCCCTGATTCTGATAGTGCCACCTGCCATTGCCATACATACATATCATGTTTTATCTACGGTAATTTGATGTTTAATTTACAGGTGACACAAATGTAACAGTGAAGCCAGTAAGAATTTGACTGGGAGAAAGAATTGCTTTGCAGTGCACAATTTTTCTGCAAGAGTGATGAATTGAACTTTCAAGGATCCTTATTGGTGGCCGAGTAACCCATTCTTATTTTGTTGATATTTCTTATTTTTCCGAGTAACACTTCGAGAGGGGCAGGGGGTCCTGCATTTCATATAGAAGAAGAGAGTTGCCCAGTTAATTAAGGAAAACCCGATAATGCTACACTTACGAAGGGTTACGTAAAGTTTTACGTAACCTTCCCTCTCTAATTCTATCGCCCCCTGATTTTAGCTGGGGTGGGCCCCTCCTTCCCCTGACCCCAATCACTAATTGCCATGTGGCTAATCACGTAGCATTACGTTAACTTGTTCGTAAGTGTAGCATTACCCAGGAAAATCGAGCGAAAAACAGATACAAAGGGCCGAAGCCCCCATCGGTCGTTGAAGCGACGTAGACTGGAACCAGGCGCAATACATAGAGCCGCACCAACCGAGTCGACTTCCAAGCCATCCTAGCGGTCTTGACAGACACTCCAACGACATCAAGGCATGACTCCCCCACATAGAGCCACCACTGGGATGCATTCCGAGGCCGACGCCATGGCTTCCACCTCTGTAGATCCGAGCCGAGAGAACCACTGTCTGGATCCGCTGCCCCTGCATCCACCAACCCCCACTGAGAAATCACCGGCACCTACCTCCACAGCCACGCCGCATGCCAACCCCGCCACGGACCACAACCAGTAGTCGCCTCACTGGGGAGCAGCGTCGCTAACCATTCTCTATCATCAAGAAGAGGCCTTCCAGTTGATATCATTCTCTCAGTAAAGAAACAATCAGCTAGCTCAGCTCATCGTCTAAAAGAACTAGCTTTATTCATGAATACAACATGTTGGTTGAAGTAATGTGTTGCTTCAGCCAGTAGCGCTATGGTAGCATTGTATTTGTAGCAGGCGATGAGATTGGAGATGGAATTGCCGCACACCTCCGATGTTGCCTTGAGCATGAGCAAGACTAAACAAGTCATGAGATGAGAACGGGCCGTGGATACTGTCATGAGCTGCCGGGCAGGAAATTTCTGCCCCATGGTCAAAGCATAGACAGGTCTTGATGACGAATTTATATGAGGCATTCTTTGGGGAAGAATTGGCAACAGATAATTTATTTCTTAATAATGGCCATCATGCCATTAATGATGAAGGGGTACCGACTAATCTCAAGCTTTAATGTGTTTAGAAAGGGTGTACCGAAGCAGAAGGGTTTGGTGCAAAAAAAATGACTAGAACAGATACCGTAAACGAGGGCATACTGTATTTTTTTACAGTATACCTAAAAACAAGCCTCCCGAACATCAAATATCATGTACATGGGGCAAAATTTATAGTATACCGTATAGAGAATTTTTTTGGCGCGAGGGAACATTCACACCACGCGTTCCCGCCGACCCGTCTGCCGCCGCCTCCCGCTCGCGTTTTCAGGCATCTCCACCGCTACCGACCAGCCAACCACCACCCCCGCCCCATTCACGAGGCTGTCAGAGCTCGAGCATGCTCGAATCGAGGTGGATGATATGAATGTTAATCGGGGTGCTGATGGAGACGTATGACGAGGAGCTTGTGAAGGCCAAGGAGATGGAGAAGAAGGTGAGAAGCGAATTGGGAGGCCAGCATTGGTGAAGGACAAGGCTGCAGGAGCGTTGGTTGACAATGGGTCATTGCGGATGGTGTTCACCAAATTATTCACGGAACTGAAGCTCCTAAAGTGATCAAATAAACAAGATCACAACGAGACATAGAGAATGTGGTGATATTAGTTATTCTTCTCTTGAAAAATGACGTGGTGATAGTAGTCGTGCTATGCATATTAGTTGCTTCAACAACTATATTCTTGAAGTGGTGTGCCCTAGGTAGGTGTAAGAATTAAGAATGACATGTATTCTTGTGTGTATGAGAGAAAGAGTGGGGGGGGGGGACTTGAGAGTGTGTTCCGATTTTTGAATATTTAAATAATATATCGCCCGTTGCAATGCACATGCAATAGTATGTGTCAGTTATCCACTTTATTATACTGTAAGTATGAACTCCCTACTGCAACATGGCGAAGGTGAGGTGGGCGTCATTCGTTTTTAAAAGAGAGAGAGCGCCGGTGAGAAATGTCCCGCAACAGGGGGGAACCAAGCGAAAAGGGGAGGGTCCGATAGGAAAATGAAAGGGTATATTGTGGGGTGAGGTTTTTGTGTTGGGACCGCATATTGGAGATAAGGTGGCGGATAGTCTGAACAACCACATTTCTTTCCATATATTGTCTTGATTTAGGAGAGCCCGGACTATCCAAACGCTTGAATTTTGGGGAGCCTACTAGGCGCCCGTTTGATGTCCAAATACGCGTGGACGTATGAAGAAGAAATAAGTCTGGCCTTAATCATTCGTTTGATTTATTTATAGGCAGTGTAGCCCGTAGCAACGCACGGGCGTTCTACTAGTTTATAAAAGAAAGTTGACGCAAGGAAAATAACTAATAAACGTATATTCTAAAAAACTAATAGACATATGGAGAACTATGAAAGACTTCATTCTTTAATATTAGGTATAGATATAGATATAGATATAGATACACAGATATGTGGAAGATGATCGAAGCGTCTTAACTCTCGTAGAGAGCCCGTGTAGGTTTATATTGATTGTATGGGGCTTATCCCATCAGCGTATACATATTTGATTACAATCCTTGAGGATCAAGGGAAATCAGAGAGAGAGATATTGTAGGGAATACAAGGAAGGTTACAATCAGAAGAAATCTCCTAAACAATATCCTCCTAATACAAAGATATGCGCCAAGTATATTGCCCCCCAATATTTACGTTCAACAAGAGACACACCCATATATATAGACGTAATATTGTACGACCCAGAGATTGTAATGTCATCTCGATGGATCGATCCGATGAGATGATGTCGATGCCGGCGCTCGTGTCATCCCTCCGCGCTGCCGGCCGACACAATCTCTCCGCGGGCACCCTCGTCATGAGGCCAGTCACCGGCTCCTACCTGTTCAGGATCGAGCAGTTCAAGCGCATCCAGAAGATGGTCGCCAACGACATGGCGCTCCAATCACCCACGTTCCGCGTGGGTGGCCACGACTGGCGCATCAAGTGCTACCCGAACGGCCAAGAGGGATACCAAGGCTTCATCTCCCTCAAGCTCGAGCAGTTCAGCCATGACACCGGCGACGCCACGGCAGATTTCCACATGAGCATCCTCGACCACAATGGGAAGCCGTCGTGGACCGACAGCGAGATCCACTTACCGGAAGAAACTGATGGTCAGACGTCCCAAGGCGACGCGCAGAACTTCTCGAGCGACGACGATAGCATCATCTCCTGGGGCTGGGAAATATTCATCAAGGTCGAAGACCTGGACGACAACGAGCACCTCAAGGACGGATGCCTGAGCATCCTCTGCGATGTCACCGTCCTTGACATGACCACCACTGACTACCGTGACGGGATGGCATCCATGACTACCATGGCGCCGCCGTCCGAGCTGCACCGAGAACCCACGGAGGTCCTCTCGGAGTCCAAAGAGGGGGCAGACGCTGACCTGGAGATAGAGGTCGGCGGGGTGACCTTCCCGGCGAACAGGTCGATGCTGGCTGCCCGGTCTCCTGTCTTCAAGGCGCAATTGATGCCAGCAAAGGTACACGTCGACAGAATTGACGCCGACGTGTTCAAGGCCCTGCTCCACTTCATCTACACCAACACGCTGCCGCAAGAGATGAAGGCGCAAGAGACGCTGGCGAAGATGGCGAAGCCGCTGCTCGTGGCGGCGGACAGGTACAAGCTGGAGAAGTTGAAGCTGGTCTGCGAGGAGGCGTTGTGCGGGCAAATCGATATGGAATCCGTGACCAACACACTGGCGTTCGCGGAGCAGCATTGCTGCAGCGTGCTGAAGGAGGCTTGCACGCAGTTTCTCGCTGACTTCTCATTCTGATCTAATCTAGGAGCGACCAACCCGTTTGATGGTGCAACTTGTCATGAACAGTAGATGTCCTTCCCTTACTTTATATAGTCTCAGTTTAAGTCGTAATGTTTGAGAACATATGCTTTGCGTGAACCTGGTTTGCTTATTTGCTTGTCTGCTTGTTCCACCAATGCCTTTTACTACCGTGACAATTGCCGCTTAAAAAAAATATATTTATCTAGTGTTAATTTGCATCTTGATATACAGAAAATAAAATAATTATCCTGTGATAATTATCCTTCAAAAATATGGAGTATTATCTGATAAGTAGAAGCATGCTGCCGCATGTTCTCGTGGTGGCCAGAGGCAGAAAGCAGGTCGTCCATGGGAACGACTAGACGAGCTCATCCATGGCAAGCACTAGATATGCCGCTGCCGTATAGCTTGGGTAGACCTCTAAGTGAGGTTTTGTGGGTTAAATTTGGTTTGAGAACCATCTTCAACTTTCAATCTATTCATAGTCTGTCATGACAATATAAAGAATTTTTCATTAAAAAATGTCAATATAAAAAAACGTAAGTAAAAAAAAATTACATCCAGATTTGTAGATCACCTCGCGACGACTACAGGTACTGAAGTGAGCCGAAGACGTGCTGTCGTTATCATCCCACCTTCATTGGAGCCGGACAAAACTTGTTGTAGTAGACGTCGGGAAGTCATCGTGCTAAGGCCCACAGAACCAATGCAGCAGAACAACAACCGTGTCGGTGAAGAGAAGTGTAATTGGAAGGATCCAACCTGTAGACGCCACGCCGGGCCGGGCTAGGCGGGGACAACCTTATTCCATCTCCAGGGAGCCGTCGTCGCCTTGCCTTCTTCAGCAGGACACAAACCCTAAACAAACCCGAAAAACACTTAAAAAGGAAGCAGGGTCCTTCCTGCCGGTGAAGCTCGGGGTCCACCGCGCCTCCATGGCCCTAAGGCCACCGGAGACGAGGCGGACCGACGACAGCACCGTCGGGAGGCAAAGGAACTATATTATTTTTCTTCGGAGAGGAAGCGGTGGTTGCGTCGAATAGATCTCGTAACATAAACCTATTGTTTGAGCACCATCTAACCTAAGCAGTGGCGGAGCCAGGATTGGCTGACGTCCCAGGCGAGAAACTAAGGGCTACAAACTACCCACAAAAAACTCACGTTTCAAGGCATAGAAAAGTCAATCTATGTTGCATAACTAACAAGAAACCAAACATGATATTCAGTGGCACATTTGTTCCATGGTGGGTCAACTAATAAAGCAAGGCAAATCAAAAATACAATATGTAGCATATATAGATGATACAAAAGATTGATACCAAATCAAAGAATTGGTTGATCCGAGCCTCCCAGGACTACATCTTCAATAGCAGAAGAAGCTAAACCTTCAATGATAAATTTTGAAATGCAAATTAGTGCATAATATAGTATGTAGAACTAGTTAATAACAGATGCAGAATGTGAAAACTTACGTCTAGGATGAGGCAAAATGCCTTTGCGTGTGTGATAACGTTGAAATCGCTCGATGATCTTTGATTCTTCAATACTAACAAATACATCTCGCTCAATGTAGCATACCATTCTATGATTCATCCAATCATCGCCCATTTTGTTTCTCAATGCAGTCTTGATAATACTCATTGCTGAGAATGCCCTTTCCACTGTTGCGGTTGCAACAGGTAAAATCAATGCTAACTCAACAAGACGGTAAACCTTTCAGCAAAGCGGTTGTTTAACTTCACAATAAATTGAATATTTCATTTTTTAAATGATGGTTGTAAGTTACCAATTGCCCACCCAAGTCCTTAAACGCCCATTAGCAGTTGGCAACAACAATTACTCAATGTATGCCATGTGACAGCCCAGAATAATTTTCAGATAGTTTGGAAAAACTGTATGCTGCAGCCACCATACTAATCAGCAAAACGTGACAAACTGAACATGACAGCAAACATACGAACATCTTTTTATCTAAACAGAACAAAAAAAAACAACATGCAGTATAACATTCGGTACTTGTATTCTATGAAAAGCAATAATATCCAGATCTTTTGTAGGTACGAACCGAGTGCAGCTAGTCCAGATTAGTCCTAAATCTTGTAAGCATAGCAGTCTGAGTTTAGAAGTTAGAAACAAAAGTTGGGATTTGGAATTGGAAGAGCTAGGAACTAGGAAAGTAGGAAGTGATGAGCCGATTAGGGATACCTTTGCTCAATTGCTCTGTTGTCTGCTCTGTGCTGCGGCTCGGGGTTGCGGCTGATGGGGTGGGTTGCGGGCTTGCGGCCGCCTCGCTGGACGCCGGGCAGCCTGCCGCCTCGCTGGGGTCGCCGGCTCGCCGCCTCGCCGGACAGGTCAGCAGCCGGCAGTGCCGTAGCGGCGCAACCTGATGCCGCAGAAGAGGATCAAAGGGGACGGAGCTGGCCGGCGGGATGCGCCTAGGGTTCGTCCAAGTCGGGGCTCGGCGGAAGGGCACGGAGCTGGCCGGTTGGCCCGTCCTTGCCAACGCACACTAGGCAGGCCGCAGGCAGGCAGGGGCAGGCAACAAGCAAGATGGGCCTCACGCCCCAGGCAGCCTTCGTTGTACTACAGTGTATTTGCTATAGTAAACGAACGAGATGGGCCTCACGCCCCAGGCCGCCGCCCGGGCTGCCTGGGGCCCGTCTCCGCCCATGAACCTAAGAAATTGGCATGATGGAGAAAACATGACAAAATATCAACTAGTCTTAATTGCTTGCTTTGTAGCCATAGTATATTTAGTAAAAGTAATTGGCACAATCATGGGCTTCCATTTGATTCCGACATTTGGCAACAAAATAATGAACTGGACGGATTTGCTATGCTTGCTAAAGAAAATTAGCGTGCATGGACAACACATATTCTCATGAATGTTCGCTGGTTATGAAATCCATATTATAACATCAAGGGGGAAAGCATTCTCGACATTTTATTTTCTACCATGGAAGCATAAAAGACAAGGTCCAACACTCTAGAATCTGAATTGTTCTCTGTCCTTTTTATTGGACAATCGTATTGTTGGGATGGGAAAAGATGCTTATGAAACACTGAGACGATAGAGTGGGAGTTCAAGTAAAAGGCCAAATAACAGAATCCTGTGAGATAAAAAATTTATCTAGTGGTTGATGTTGTTCGGATTCTATCTCTCAATCGTTGGATAGAGTATACCAAAGGCTGATATGTGAAGTTATTGTGACACTATATAGTCTCCAGTTGTGTTCGCGTATGTGTTCCTCATCAAGGGGTTACAGATATATAGGAGAGTACAACTGTGACCGTGGCAACGATGAGGTCGAGTAGGCGCGATATCCGTTCACAGATGCAATCGTGGCAACTATATTTTGTCCACCATCAGCTGTGGCACGGCGGAAATCACCGCAACGATTTATGACTTGATGATGAGATCGAGGAGGCGCCAATTTTGGTCGCAGCAGAGATGTCGGGGCAATGTGGTCCAAGAGGCCGAACTTCACAATCAGTAGCTCGACGTCGTCACGACAGATGGGGTAGCACAAGCACTTATATACCATGAATTAACTCCCACTAGCTCCCTCATAAAATCCCAGTAAGCATGTCCCAGAACTAATCTCTCCATGATCCACACAATCGACGCGGCACTAAACCTCCTAATATATGACGACTAAAAATTCATGTACATGTAGAGACTTGAGAGCAGAAGAAAAAATGGAAAAATTCCACCATCTCCCAAAAAAAGATGTGGCAATCTTGAAGAGAAAAATATCTACTTTGCAAAGGTATCTCGGCGGGATCAAATATATGATGAAATTGCGAGACATTGTGATCGTCCTTGATCAGCAAAAAAAGTATATAGCTCTTCGGGGAATGTGTCATTTTGAGGATTCCTACTATTTCTTTAGTCCATACAAATTGTGACCCGGATCTCGCGAATATACTTCTCGGTCGTTCATGTATGCACACATTATGCATTGATCACCTAAGTCTGTGATATGCATGCCGAACGCCTGCATCCATCTCGCCCTGACAACATTGCTATAACTACTCTACGAATCGCCTGTGATGCACCCTAAACTCAACCATTAAACATCACAAGCTTGAGTATCGACCGATCAATCCACTCTGGCATCGACCATGTCGATGTCAGCGCTTATCTCTGCTCTCCGCGGCGCCGGCCGTCAGCAGCTCTCCGCCGGCACCATTGTCACCACCACGCAGGCTACCGGTTCCTACTTGCTCAGAATCGACGGGTGCACACTGAAGACGGCCGCCAACGGCACGCTGGTCAAGTCAGGCATCTTTGGCGTCGGCGGCCACGACTGGCACATCCAGTGCTACCCGAACGGCAACACGGCTTGCCGCGGCTGGCTCTCCCTCTATCTCGAGCACACCAGCCACAGCAAGACCGGCGACGCAACGGCTTGTGTCCGCATGAGCATACTCGACCACGCCGGGAAGCCATGGCGCACCAAAGGTAACACCGCAGCCGAAGCCGGTAAATACTCGAGCTCCAAACACAGCCGGGTCTGGGGAAACTTCGTGGAGACCAAAGACCTGGACAAGGAGAAGCAGTTCAAGGATGACGACGTGTCCATCCTATGCGACGTCGCCATCCTCGACCTGCACACCACCGACTACCACGCCGGCCTCACATCGACGTCCACGTGCCCCCGAGCGAGATGCACCAGCAGCTCGTGGAGGTCCCGTGGGAGTCCAAGGAGGGGGCGGACATGCAGATCGAGGTCGGCGGGGAGACCTACGCGGCGCACAAGTGGATGCTCGCCGCCCGGTCGCCCACTTTCAAGGCGGAGCTCGCCTTGAACACCGCAACGACGAGGCTACACGTCGATGGTATGGATGCTGCAGTCTTCAAGGCCATGCTTCACTTCATCTACACGGACGCGCAGCCCAAGGAGGTAGAGCTGGCAACGATGGCGAAGCCGCTGCTCATGGCGGCGGACAGGTACAAGCTCGAGAGGCTGAAGCTGATCTGCGAGGAGTTGTGCGGCCACATCGGCGTGCATTCGGTGGCCTCCATGCTAATGCTGGCGCCACTACCGGAATGGCAGGCTATGCCGACGGCCCACAGCCGTCGGCATAGGCCCAAACCCTGTCGGGATAGGCCTATGCCGACGGCCACCGTCGGCATAGGGCCGTCGGCATCTTTCTCGTCGGCGTATCCCGGCCCGGCCGTCGGCATAGAGGCCTATGCCGACGGCTTCCGTACAGCCGTCGGCATAGATTCACCGTCGGCAAACTTTTACGTATGACGATGGCAGACGGCGCTGTCGTCAAGTACTTGAAGGAAATATGCCCTAGAGGCAATAATAAAGTTATTATTTTATATTTCCTTATTCATGATAAAGATTTATTATTCATGCTAGAATTGTATTGATCGGAAACTTAAATACATGTGTGAATACATAAACAAATACCGTGTCCCTAGTAAGCCTCTACTAGACTAACTCGTTGATCAAAGATGGTTAAGATTTCCTAATGATAGACATGTATTGTCATTTGATAACGGGATCACATCATTAGGAGAATGATGTGATGGACAAGACCCATCCGTTAGCTTAGCATATTGATCGTTCAGTTTATTACTATTGCTTTCTTGATGACAAATACATATTCCTTCGACTATGAGATTATGCAACTTCTGGATACCGGAGGAATACCTTGTGTGCTATCAAACGTCACAACGTAACTGGGTGATCATAAAGATGCTCTACAGGTATCTCCGAATGTGTTTGTTGAGTTGGCATAGATCGAGATTATGATTTGTCACTCCGAATATCGGAGAGGTATCTCTGGGTCCTCTCGGTAATACACATCATAAGAAGCCTTACAAGCAAAGTGACAAAGGAGTTAGTTGCAAGATGATGTATTACGGAACGAGTAAAGAGACTTACCGGTAACGAGATTGAACTAGGTATGAAGATACCGATGATCGAATCTCGGGCAGGTAACATACCGATGGACAAAGGGAATTACGTATGTTGTCATAACGGTTCGACCGATAAAGATCTTCGTAGACTATGTAGGAGCCAATATGGGCATCCAGGTTCCGCTATTGGTTATTGACCGGAGAGGTGTCTCGGTCATGTCTACATAGTTCTCGAACCCATAGGGTCCGCACGCTTAACGTTCGTTGACGATATAGTGTTATATGAGTTATATGATTTGGTGACCGAATATTGTTCGGAGTCCCGGATGAGATCACGGACATGACGAGGAGCTCCGGAATGGTCCGGAGGTAAAGATTGATATATAAGACGATGATATTCGGACTCCGAAAGAGTTTCGGAGTACACCGGGTAGTTATCGAATCACCGGAAGGGGTTCCGAGCACCCCCGGGAAGTATATGGGCCAAAAGAGGGGAGCACACCAGCCCACAAGGGGCTGGCGCTCCCCTCCTATGGCAGCCGGCCTAGGGGAGGAAAGGAAAGGGGGGATTCGGCCTCCCCCTTCCTTTCTCTCCCCCCTTTCCTTTCTCCCGGAAGCAAATATGGAAGGGGGGGCGCGGCCAAGGGCAGGAGCCCAAGTAGGATTCGGTCCTACTTGGGGCGCCTCCTGGCTGCTCCCCTCTCCCCCACCTATATATATATATATATATATGGGAAGGGGGCGCCACAAATAACCACGACAATCTCTTAGCCTTGTGCGGCGCCCCCCCTCCACCGTTTACATCCTCGGTTATATTTTCGTAGTGCTTAGGCGAAGCCCTGCGGAGATAGCATCACCATCACTGTCACCACGCCGTCGTGCTGCCGGAACTCATCCACTACCTCGCCGTCTTGCTGGATCAAGAAGGCGTGGACGTCACCGAGCTGAACATGTGCTGAACGCAGAGGTGCCGTATGTTCGGTACTCGATCGGTTGGATCACGAAGAAGTTCTACTACATCAACAGCGTTACTAAACGCTTCCGCTTACGGTCTACGAGGGTACGTAGACAGACTCTCCCCTCTCGTTGCTATGCATCTCCTTGATAGATCTTGCGTGTGCGTAGAAATTTTTTTGTTTTTCATGCAACATTTCCAAACAGTGGCATCATGAGCCAGGTCTATGCGTAGATGATATGCACGAGTAGAACACAAAGAGTTGTGGGTGGTGATAGTCATAATGCTTACCACCAAAGTCTTATTTTGATTCGGCGGTATTGTGGGATGAAGCGGCCCGGACCAACCTTACATGTCCACGCACATGAGACCGGTTCCACCAACTGACATGCAACTAGGTTTGCATAAAGGTGGCTGGCGGGTGTCTGTTTCTCCTACTTTATTTGAATCGAATTTGACTACGGCCGGTCCTTGAAGAAGGTTAAAACAGCAAACTTGATAAATCGCCGTTGTGGTTTTTGCGTAGGTAAGAACGGTTCTTGCTAGAAGCCCGTAGCAGCCACGTAAAACTTGCAATAACAAAGTAGAGGACGTCTAACTTGTTTTTGCAGGGCATGTTGTGATGTGATATGGTCAAGACGTGATGTGATATATGTTGATGTATGAGATGATCATGTTTTGTAATATTGACAACCGGCAGGAGCCTTAGAGTTGTCTCTTTATTGTATGAAATGCAAACGCCATGTAATTGCTTTACTTTATCGCTATGCGTTAGCAATAGTTGTAGAAGCAATAGTTGGCGAATGGAGATCAAGGTGTCGAGCCGGTGACGATGGAGATCATGACGATGCTTTGGAGATGGAGATCAAAAGCACAAGATGATGATGCATCTTATTTTGCTTAGAACGGCGGTAGCATTATAAGATGATCCCTTCACTAAATTTCAAGATAAAAGTGTTCTCCCCGAGTATGCACCGTTGCCAAAGTTCGTTGTTTCGAAGCACCTCGTGATGATCGTGTGTGATAGACTCTACGTTCACATACAACGGGTGTAATACAGTTTTGCACATGCAGAATACTTGGGTTAAACTTGACGGGTCTAGAATGTACAGACATGGTCTCGGAACACTGCAGACCGAAAGGTCGAACGTGAGTCATATAGTAGATATGATCAACATAAAGATGTTCACCATTGATGACTACCCCATCTCACGTGATGATCGGACATGGGTTAGTTAATTTGGATCGTGTATCACTTAGATAAACTTGAAAGATGTTTATTTAAGTGGGAGTTCATTAGTAATTTGATTAATTGAACTTAATTTATCATGAACTTAGTCTTATAGTTTTGCATACCTCTGTTGTATATCAATGGCCCGAGCTACCGTTCCCCTGAATTTTAATGCGTTCCTAGAGAAAGCTAAGTTGAAAGATGATGGTAGCAACTACACAGACTAGGTCCGTAACTTGAGGATTATCCTCATTGCTGCATAAAATAATTATGTCCTTGATGCACTGCTAGGTGACAGACCTGCTGCAGGAGCTACTGCAGATATTATGAATGTCTGGCAGGCTCGATCTGATGACTACTCGATAGTTCAGTGTGCCATGCTTTACGGCTTAGAACCGGGACTTCAAAGACGTTTTGAACGTCATGGAGCATATGAGATGTTCCAAGAGTTAAAGTTAATATTTCAAGCAAATGCCCGGGTTGAGAGATATGAAGTCTCCAACAAGTTCTATAGCTGCAAGATGGAGGAGAACAGTTCTGTCAGGGAACACATACTCAAAATGTCTGGGTATCATAACCACTTGACTCAGCTGGGAGTTGATCTTTCAGTTGATAGTGTTATTGACAGAGTTCTTCAATCACTGCCACCAAGCTACAAAGGCTTCGTGATGAACTATAATATGCAAGGGATGAATAACATGATTCATAAGCTCTTCGCAATGCTTGATGACCCTTGATGACCCACAAGTATAGGGGTGTAACTAAGGTGCAGCAAGGTGGCCCAATCCTTTTTGTAGCAAAGGACCAGCCTGGGCGAACTCTTATATAAAACAAAGCGCTCCCGAGGACACATGGGAATTATGGTCAAGTTAGTTTTCATCATGCTCAGATGATTCGCGTTCGTTACTTTGATAATTTGATATGTCGGTGGACCGGTGCTTGGGTGCTGTCCTTACTTGGACAAGCCTCCCACTTATGATTAAGCCCTCTCGCAAGCATCCGCAACTACGAAAGAAGAATTAAGATAAATCTAACCATAGCATGAAACATGTGGATCCAAATTAGCCCCTTACGAAGCAACGCATAAACTAGGGTTTAAGCTTCTGTCACTCTAGCAACCCATCATCTACTTATTACTTCCTAATGCCTTCCACTAGGCCCAAATCATGGTGAAGTATTGTGTAGTCAACGTTCACATAACACCACTAGAGGAAAGACAACATACATCTCATCAAAATATCGAACGAATACCAAATTCACATGATTACTTATAACAAGACTTCTCCCATGTCCTCAGGAACAAACGTAACTACTCACAAAGCATATTCATGTTCATAATCAGAGGGTTAATAAATATCATTAAGGATCTGAACATATGATCTTCCACCGACTAAACCAATTAGCATCAACTACAAGGAGTAATCAACACTACTAGCAACCCATAGGTACCAATATGAGGTTTTGAGACAAATATCGGATACAAGAGATGAACTAGGATTTGAGAGGAGATGGTGTTGGTGAAGATGTTGATGGAGATTGACCCCCTCTCGATGAGAGGATCATTGGTGATGACGATGGCGTCGATTTCCCCCTCCCGGAGGGAAGTTTCCCCGGCAGAACAGCTCCACCGGAGCCCTAGATTGCTTCTGCCCAGGTTCCGCCTCGAGACGGCGGCGCTTCATTCCGAAAGCTTCCTTATGATTTTTTCTAGGTCAAAACCCTCCATATAGCAGAAGATGGGCACCGAAGACCTGCCAGGGGGCCCACAAGCCCTAGTGGCACACCCAGGGGGTAGGGCACACCCCCTAGGCTTGTAGCCACCTGGTGGGTCCCCTCTGGTATTTTCTTCGCCCAATATTTTTTTTATTCCAAAATAATTCTTCTTAAATTTTCAGGACTTTTGGAGTTGTGCAGAATAAGTCTCTCAGATTTGCTCCTTTCCGGTCTAGAATTCCAGCTGTCGGCATTCTCCCTCTTTGTGTAAACCTTGTAAAATAACAGAGAAAAGGCAGAAATATTGTACCATAATGTGTAATAACAGCCCATAATACAATAAATATCAATGTAAAAGCATGATGCAAAATGGACATATCAACTCCCCCAAGCTTAGACCTCGCTTGTCCTCAAGCGGAAGCCGAAATCGATAATCATGTCCACATGTTTAGAGATAGAGGTGCCGATAAAATAAAATACGGACATGAAGGTGTCATGATCATCTTTAGAACAGCAACATATTTTGTCATATAATTTCTTATGCCAAAGTAACAATTCATTCACAAGGTAAAGTACGGAACAAGAACTTTATTGGAAACTAACAAAATATTATTTCAGTCATTGGAGCAATTGCAATTTATCATAATGTAGGAAAGAGTCAATATAAGAGCTTTTCAGCAAGTTCACATACTCAACTATCATTTAGTCTTTCATAATTGCCAACACTCACGTGATACTTATGAGATCAAAGTTTCAATCGGACACAGAGAAAGATAGGGGCTTATGGTTTCGCCTCCTAACCTTTTACCTCAAGGGTAATGTCAACAATAATAGTTTATGAATATCTACATCTGAGTGGATATATATATCTGGATCTTCCCCAATATATAGTGCTTGCCAAAAAGAAAAAAGTGTAAAAAGAATAGGTGATGATCACCATGACTCTTGCATTAAGGTAGAGGGTAAATAAAAGATAGGCCCTTCGTAGAGGGAAGCAGAGGTTGTCATGCACTTTTATGGTTGGATGCACAAAATCTTAATGCGAAAGAACGTCACTTTATATTGCCACTTGTGATAAAGAACTTTAATATGCAGTCTGCCACTTTTATTTCTTCCATATCACAAGTTCGTATAAAGCTTATTTTCCTCACACTAATAGATCATACATATTTAGAGAGCAATTTTTATTGCTTGCACCGATGACAACTTACTTAAAGGATCTTACTCAATCCATAGGTAGGTATGGTGGACTCTTATGGCAAAATTGGTTTAAGGGATTTTGGAAGCACAAGTAGTATCTCTACTTGGTGCAAAAGATTTGCCTAGCATGGGATGAGAAGCAAGCTCAACATGTTGGAGGATCCATGACAGTATAACTTCTATTCGGATAACGGTTATATATACTTGATGAAACACAAATCTGAAACATTTGAAAAGTTCAAAGAATTTCAGAACGAAGTTGAGAATCATCGTGGCAAAAAGATAAAATTTCTACAATCAGACCGTGGAGGAGAATATCTAAGTCATGAGTTTAGCAAACATCTAAGTGATTGTGGAATTGTTTCACAACTTACTCCTCCCGGAACTCCACAGAGAAATGGAGTACCAGAAAGGCGTAACCGAACTTTGTTGGACATGGTGAGGTCAATGGTGTCTCTTACCGATCTTCCTTTATCATTCTGGGGATATGCACTTGAAACAACAACATATACACTAAACAGAGCATCGCTAAGTCTGTTGAGACGACACCATATCTCAAGATTTGGGGATGCGAGACTTATGTAAAACGTTTACAACCAAATAAGCTCGATCCCAAAGCAGACAAATATTACTTTGTAGGTTATCCCAAAGAAACAATTGGGTATTCCTTCTACCAAAAGTCTGAAGACAAAGTGTTTGTCGCAAAGAATGGACACTTTCTTGAGACGGAGTTTCTAAGTGGGAGGATAGTACAGCTTGACGAGATTACTGAATCTCCAGAAGTTGAGAGGACTAACAAAACAGAATCTGTTCTAGAAGTTGTCCACACAACTGAACCAAAAGTTACTACACTAGTTGTAGAAACACCGATTAAAACTGTAACTGAACCGCGTAGGTCAGGAAGAGTTATTTAACCTCCTGAATGGTTTCACAATGAAATATTCATCTTGGAAGAAGATGAACTTGCGCACTACAAGGAAGTGATGGCGGAGCCCAGCTCAAAAGAATAGCATAAAGCCATGCAATCTGAAATGGAGTCCATGTATGAAAATCAAGTTTGGAACTTGGTTGATCCTTCAGAGGGTGTGAAACCCATACAGTGCAAATGGATCTTCAAAAGAAAAATAGATGCAGGTGGTAATCCTGCCATCTATAAAGCAAGGCTAGTAGCGAAAGGGTTTTCGCAAATTGAGGGAGTTGATTATGACAAAACTTTCTCACCAGTAGCAATGCTAAAGTTTGTACGGATTATGATGGCAATTGCTGCATATTTCAATTATGAGATATGGCAGATGGATGTCAAAACTGCTTTCCTAAATGGGTTTTTGAAAGAGGATGTATACATGATACAACCAGAAGGTTTTGTCAATCCAAAGGACGCCGGAAAGGTGTGCAAGCTTCAAAAATCTATCTATGGTTTGAAGCAAGCATCAAGGAGCTGGAATCAACATTTTGATGAAGTGGTAAAAGAGTTTGGCTTCATAAAAAATGATGAAGAAGCTTGTGTATACAAGAAGTTTAGTGGGAGCTCTGTAGCATTTTTAATCTTATATGTAGATGACATATTATTGATTGGAAATGATACTGAGTTTCTTAGCACAATAAAAGATTATTTTAAGAGTGTGTTTTCAATGAAAGATTTAGGCAAAGCTGCATATATACTAGGCATAAAGATCTATAGAGATAGATCAAGACGTCTAATTGCGCTAAGCCAAAGCACGTACATTGACAAGGTTTTAAAGAGATTTAAAATAGAGAATGCAAAGAAAGGTTTTCTCCCAATGTCACATGGCACAACACTCAGCAAGAACCAATGTCCAAAGACAGTTGATGAGCGAGTGTAGATGAGTGGAGTCCCATATGCCTCGGCAATTGGATCCATCATGTATGCTATGATATGTACTAGACCAGATGTTTCTTATGCACTAAGTGTTAGTAGCAGGTACCAAAGTGATCCTGGATTGGCTCACTGGGCAGCTGTTAAAAATATTCTTAAGTACCTCAGAAGGACAAAGGACATGCTCCTAGTCTATGGAGGAGATGAAGAACTTGTTGTAAATGGTTACACCGATGCAAGCTTCATGACTGATATAGATGACTATAAATCTCAATCAGGTTATGTTTCCACGCTTAATGATGGTGCGGTTGTTTGGAAAAGTTTCAAACAAAACACTGTTGCGGATTCTACAACAAAAGCAGAATACATTGCGGCTTCAGAAGCTTCGAAGGAGGCAGTCTGGATCAAGAAGTTTCTTGAAGAGGTTGGTGTGGTCCCAAGTGCAATGAACCCAATGGCACTCTATTGTGATAATAGTGGTGTTGTTGCTCAAGCAAAGGAACCAAGATCCCACATGAAGACCAGACATATCGAGCGCAAATATCACATTATCCGACAACATGTCGAGAAGGGTTTTGTGAAGGTTCTCAAGGTTCACACGGATTTGAATGTGTCAGATCCAATGACAAAGGCTCTACCACGAGCAAAACATAAGCAACACCGGATAGCCATAGGTGTTAAAGAAACTATGTAAACTAGATTATTGACTCTAGTGCAAGTGGGAGACTGTTAGAAATATGCCCTAGAGGCAATAATATTGTATTATTATATTTCTGTTATTCATAATTAAGAGTTTATATTTCATGCTATAACTGCTATGATCCTGGAATATGCGATTCAGTGGAAAACTCATATGCACGTGTGAAATGATAAACGGTAAACAATAGGTTCCTGGTCTCGCCTCTAAGACCGGCTCAAGTGTTGTTGGTGATCACATTTTTTGGATCTTAGGATATCGTTAAGTGTAACGAGATAGTCCTAAAACAACATTGAGGGGATGACGTTAGAAGAACGATCATATTGAATTGACCCAATACTTGTCTGTTATACTTTGTGATCATATCGTCTGAAATCATCTGTTATAACACGGAGTGTTAGCATGTGTTTTACTTCCTCAGACCATGAGAGTGTCTCGGTCACTTCCTACCAGACAGTGGGCTTTGGGGTTTCTCAAACGTCATCTGTAACAAGGTGATCATAACGATAACTTTCAGGCTCACCGGAAAGTATGATAAGTAACCGGACAACTCGAGAGTGGGATTTGCTCCTTTGACGATGGAGAGATATTTTTAAGGCCCTCTCGGTGTGATAGCATACATCATCGTCTGGCCAGACACAGGTGACTACGTCACGGGGATGCCGGAACACGTCAAGGAGAAAGAAGAACAAAACTGGTAACAGGAGCAACAGTATAGTGAGCATGGTGATGACTCAAAAGGATACCGATGCACACCGGGATTTGTAAAGTATCACGAAGCAAAGAGAACATCACATGATAACCAAAGGTTCACTCGAATATCATCCGTGTAATCATAGGGACCAATATGGATGTCCACGGTTCCGCTATCGGTCATTGAACGAAGGGTTTCGTTCATGTCCATGGTTACCGAACCTACGGGGTCACAAGCTTAAGGTAATCATGATCTGCTGAGTGTTAGTAGGACGGGAGTGATGAGAATATATTTGTGGAATTGTTTCATTAATATCCAGAATAGTTCCGAGAGGTTCCGGAAGCGTTTCGGGGTTACCGGAAGGGTTTCGCTGAATATCGGGTAATACCGGGTATTACCGATTAATATATATAGGTGAAAAATGTTTTCGGGGATGTTATATTATATATATAATGCTCTGAAAATGTTTAGAACAAATATATATTTAATTTGATATCAACGGGCCTAATAAGGCCAAGTGGTGGAAGACCACTTGGGCCATAAAGGCCCAATAAGGGTGGCGCCCCCTTCTCCCCATGGAAAGGGGAGAGGGAGGCCGAATTGGAGGGGGATTCCCCCTCCCCTTGGCCGGCCACAACGGGGGAACTTCCCCCCCTTGTGTGGCGGCCCCTCCTCCCCTCCCAACCTATATATACTAGAGGATTTCCACCCTTTTGAACACACAAGTTTTGGAGCCTCCTCTAGTTGATCTAGTGCACGTTCTAGTTGGTCCTAATTGACTAATTAGAGCAAGCCCTAGACACCTCTAATCCTCATAATTAGAAGCCCCGTGTGGTTCTAATCTCCTCCCTCTCATTCTCCGACGACGATTAGCTCTGGACGGCAAAGCGCTGCCGGATCGTGAAGACCATACGCTTGCAACCAAGTAGAGAGGCCGTGCTTTCGGTCTTCCGTTCGAGGGATCGTTCATGGGCGGTTCGCGGGATCATCATCGACGTTCGAGGGACTTCAAGTACGATCTACACCGACTCGTCTACTTCCGCTGCACTCCCGGGGTCGGTAACGATCGTTGATCACAACCCATTATGCATCTTCATATTGTTCCTGGGTGATCGTAGGGCGAATTTTTTTTTCTACTACGTTTCCCAACACCTTGGCCCTTTGGGTGAGCTCATCGATAAACACCAATGGCTCGGCCGAAAATGTCGACCTCTTCCTCCTCATCTTCACAATACAAGTCATCATCTTCATGCCAATAGTTGGCATGGTCGTCCTCATCTTCATCATGGACAGCGAATTGAGTGTCTTCATAGTGGCCGCGGCCATCCTGGCTTTGGGTGGCATCGGGATCAAAAGATTGGGCGTGGCCATCGATGTGGAAGGCCTCACCATGGCCCTCGAAGATAACGTTCTCCATGAACGCCGCGTAGTCAGGGTCGTCGACCATGGGCGTCGGCATTGGCATTTCGTCGAACAGCCTGCGGGCGCCGGCCATATTCGCCGAAGGGAACGACCGGGGCTGCTTCCTTTGCGCCCGTCGGGCTGGCCAGCGCTGATGTACCCCGGCGTGACGTTGAGGTCGATTGACGCCCGCGGGCGTGGCCGGAGTGACCACGCTGCAATCCGGCGAGGTGGAGAACCGTGTGTGCCCATGGCCGTGGAGCGGCTGCGCACGATACGTCTCGAGCGTGACGGGCGAGCTCGGGGAACGGTGCTGCGGAGGATGAGCGGCCGACGAGCCTGTGCTGTCCGCGGCCATGGCAGCGACCGAGAGGATGGCCGGCGGGGGTCGGCACAACCCTAACATGAGGAGGGCGTGCGCCTTGGCAACGATGGACTCCTTGTTGTCGACGTCCGCCTGGTGCTACGCGGCACGCAGCGCGGCGGCCTCGGCGGCGTAGTCCGCAGCGACCTTCTTCTCAGTGGCCTTTGTCCGTTGGTTCCTCCTCTTGGCCGATTCGGCGTCGAGCTTGGCGACCTCCGCCGGCGTGAGCTCCGGCAGCGGCTTCTTGGTACCCTTCTTCTTCGCCGCGGGGCGCGCGGCCGTGGCCGAGTCACCGGGATTCGTCCGGTCGCCGGCCATGATGGAGGAGAAGAGGCGGGAGAGGGTGCGGGAGAGTTTTGGGCAAGATGGAGGGAAAGTGTGGGCGGTCGTGTCCCTGACAGGCGGGTCAGGAGAGGACAAAAGGGGTGTGTCCCGCCCGTCCGCGCGCTGTCCGTTCGGCCACAAACGCGGCCCAAAATTGGACCGGGAATGGATCCAAAACGAACAAAAACGGACGCCGGTCTGTTTGCTCTGGTGCCGGTAGACGACATGTTCTGTCTGTTTACCTGTTTACCGCAAAGGAACACGGCCGGACGGGGCGTGCGTTGGAGTTTGCCCTGCTCCTCGCCAAGTACAACAAAATTCGTAGTTCAGGAAACGGAAAAGCAAACGAGCTGACGCTCCCTAGGTTCCTAGCCGCCGCCGGCCCGCCGCCGCTGCTGCCGGTCCTCAGCCGCGGCTCGCTAAGCCGGCCGAAGCCTCCCCTGCGCTGCCGCCGGTACAGGAGCCCAGTAGCGCTTCCCTCTGTCGAGCAGCCGTCCCACAAGCAGCGCCTCCCTCCCTGGAGCAGCCGCTCCCGCCCAGCAACGCCGCCGACCGGAGCTACGCCGGAGACCAGTCCTTAGGCAGGTAGCCACCACTCCTTCGTCCCCCCTCCTCCCTCCTTACTCCCTCTTACCTCATTCCCCCTCCCTCCTTCCTCTTGCATCCTTGTTTGTTCATTTGTTCTGATTTAATGATTTTTGTATTGGATGAGTAATTGCTGTAGATTGGATATTGTGAGTATAATGATGGATTTTTCTTGATGAGTATTTTCTGCATGATATTTCCAATGCATGTTCAAGTTTACATGTGAAAAGATTTTGCTTGATAGGTGTTTGTGATAATGCTTGTAGGGGCAAATGTTAATTGTAGTTTGAATTTCAGTTGAGCAAATGTTTTGGTCTAAACATCTTAGCAGTGAAACATGCAATGACTCATCATTTATATGAAAAAGAAAAGATTTAGTTGTTTTATCTGCACTGTCTTGACCTGAAATCAAAGCTTAGCAGTAACATGCATTTTGAGAGAGCAGGAGCTTTCTCTTGGTTATAGTGGCTGAAATTGGTTTACACATTAGTACTAGTGGTATTGTTGGCATGATTGATGTTTCAAATCTTGTTTGTGATTGGGAATATGGTGGTACTATTATGCTGTGTTGTTGATTTTAACAGTCAGACCTAAAATACTACCGTTTAAAGTGATTGTTTCTCCATTTGCATGTTAGTTGATTGATCTTCAGGTTCCACCATTCGTGTTATGCCATGCTGCAAGCCTTTCATTGTTGGTTTCTTGTTTATTCATACTCCTACAATATTACAATTTCTCCTACAGTTATGTGTTTCCTGTTACACTAGTCAATCATTCTTCGGGTTTTCACCTAGTCAACCTCACTAGCAATGTTACACAAGGCTTCATTTTCGGGGTTTGATGTTAACATTAATTTATGTTTCAGTATATATGCTAGGAAGGTATTGAATTGCATGTGTACGTACCTCCCAGTGCTACGAAAGGGGGTGTCACCAACACAAGCGAATCACGTTCAAGAGGAGGAGAGCGAAGATATCTTGAACAATATTCGTAGTAGGATAGCCGATGCGTGTTTTGTGAGAGCAAGATAAGTTAGCTATGTTGATGAAGGCCATCATCATGTGAACAATTTGTGCTCTGTATGGTCCATATCTTATTTATTAATATTTATACGCATGAAGTATGAAACACTACAATATAATCATTGAATTTCCTATATGTTAGCCATGAATTGTCTAATTTTCCTTTCCAAAATGGTTGTTGAAATGCCTAACAATGTAAAAGTCACTGCTTAATACATAAACATTCTTTCAGCCCCGAGGGGCATTACGGACAATTCATGCCAAATCTACAATTTCACAGTTGTCTCGACCAAACAACTTCCAGCCTTTTCACAGTTCTCAGCTCACAGCCGCTTTCTCACAGCTCGCAGCTCACGGCTGCTTTCTCAGAACTCGCAGCTCAACCAAACATACCCTAATTCTATCCCTTTGGAACTTGCAGTTGGAACAGGGCATCAACATTGTCAATTGGAGAGGCTTGGAGCTGCTTCGGCATCCTCAGGAGAGCAAACAAGAAGGTAATTTGCTGCTCCTAGCTTCTATACATATTTTTTTGTGAAATTTTAAAAATAGTAATTCGTATCCCTTTATTGGCACTTTTCCAAAATGACGAATTTACCTATCTGTAGATACTGATACACGTATCGGCGCATTTTAGCTCAGGAGAGCAAGCAAGAAGGTGATCTGCTGTTCCTAGCTTCTATACATATATTTTTTTGTGAATTAAAAATAATAGCAAAACGTATCTCCACATTGAAGTTTTTCCAAAATGGCAAATTTATGTATCCATGTATCATATCGGTGTTAGGTTCCCAGAAGCTCGCTGGAACTGCTGCCATGTCTTCGAAGGGCAAGAAGAAGAAGCCGCCGGCATCCCCGCAGCCATCACCTCATACACCTCCCTCTTGCGCCCGTGAAGGCACAGGGGGCTGCATCCTGGACCTCTCGTCCACCGCTGCAGCGGCGGCGGCGCGGTACCCGGCGCTCGTACCCCGCGGAGGCGCGGGTTGTTTCGCCGGCACCGTCTCTGATGTGGTCTCCAGGGGCGGGAGCCGCAGTGGCGAGGGGAGGCTCTGGCTTGCCGAGCCCGCCATGGCCAGCACCGGGCTACGGCCTGGGTGCCTCGTCTTTGTATGCTCCTCACCAAACTTGTTAACTAAGCACTACACTTGTGTTTTCAATACAAACCATGCTCCATGTATGTTATGACCGGGGTAACTTATACCCGTAGGAGGCCCACCGGGCAGGTTATTTAGGGGCTTAGCCCACAAGTTATCTTATTTTTATTAGCATCGTGGTTATATAAACAAGCTGTAAGACTCTTTTGAAGATTAAGCAATAAGACAATTCTATTGCCCGGCTCCCAGAGGAGCCGGAAACCCTAAACCCTAGCCGCCTCCTGTCACCGCCACCGCCTCCTCCCACGCGCACGACGGCACCCAGCCGCCGGCGGCCGCGTGCTCGCCCGCGTCCAACTCCCTCCTTCCCCTACAACCTCCGGCCTAGACCCGGTAGAGCCCTAGCTCCTACCACCTTGGTATCAGTTAGCTCAGTTCCGATCATGTCTTCACCGCCGCCAACCCCGTCGCTTCCGCTGCCGACCGCCACCGCCGCACCGCTGGCCATCTCCACCGCGCCGCTGCCCTCCCCATCCGCACCGCTGATATCCACCTCCGGCGCCTCCACCGCCCAGATGCCGGCGCCCTCCACCGCGCCGCCAGCAGCCGTCTACACCCCGGAGGAGGTCACCGGGGTCCTCCACGACCTCGTCACAGCCGTCCAGGGGATCCGGCTGTACCTGGCCAGCCCCTACGGGCCGCCGCCGCCCCTGCCGCCGGCCGCCGCCACCGGGCCGCCAGCCCTGCCGTGGTACTCGCCGCACGCAGCGGCCTCCGCGGCGTTCGCTGGGCCGCTGCAGCCCCAGCTGCAGCTGCAGCCGCGGCCCGCCACCACCTCGCAGTGGCCGCAGTGGCCGGCGCCGACTCTCGCAGTGGCCGCAGTGGCCCGCGTCCATACAGCAACCGCCGCCGCTGCCGGGCCCTCCGCCACTCAGCACCGGGCCAGGCCCGACCACGCCGGGAGGCGTCCCGATCCAGCCGGTCTGCTTTCCACCGTCGCCGTCACCGCTCCCGGCCTGGCTGTCTGGGTCATCGCCACCGCCGATCTACACTACAGCCGGGGACCAGCCGGCGCCCACCCTACCGTACGGCGATCCGTCCGGCTCCGCGGGTCCCTACGCGGGCCGCGCCGACCCACGGTTCCACGGGGGACCCTCGGTCCCCACCGACCGGGCGCCACCATCCTCGCTGCTCCGCACCACCGAGCCGTTCGGCCACGGCGGTCATACCCAGACGCCGCCACGATTCGCCAAGATCGACTTCGCCACCTACGACGGTACTGAGGACCCCCTCAACTGGCTCAACCAGTGCGAGCAGTTCTTCCACGGGCAGCGCACACTCGCGTCGGACCGCACCTGGCTCGCCTCCTATCACCTCCGGGGCGCCGCACAGACGTGGTATTTCGCCCTCGAGCAGGACAAGGGCGGCATGCCCCCTTGGGAGCGCTTTCGTGAGCTTTGCCTCCTTCGTTTCGGGCCGCCGATCCGCGGGAGCCGACTGGCGGAGCTCGGCCGCCTCCCCTTCACCTCCACGGTGCAGGACTTCGCTGATCGTTTCCAGGCCCTGGCATGCCACGCGCCGGGTGTGACGGCGCAGCAGCGGGCCGAGCTCTTCGTCGGCGGTCATCCGGATCACATCCGCGTGGACGTGGAGCTGCGGGGACCCCAGGACCTCCAGACGGCCATGTACTACGCTCGCGCCTTCGAGCGTCGCACACAGGCCTTGCAGCAGGCGACACCGGCTCGAGGTGGCCGACAGGCCGCCAGACCACCCCCGACAGCACCTGTGTCGGGCCGGATGCCCCCGGCCGCTCCAGCGGCGACCGCTCCGGTCGCGACGCGGCCTTTCCGTCGGCTCTCTCAGGCCGAGCAGCTCGAGCGACGTCGCCAGGGGCTTTGCTATAACTGCGATGAGCCCTACGTGCCGGGCCACGTCTGCCCGCGCCTCTTCTACTTGGAGACGGCCGACTACGTCGAGGAGGACACACCCGCCGACGGGCTCAGCGAGTTGCCGCCACCAGCTGCTGCGAAGGCCGCCCCCGCGCCCGCTCCGATAACGGCGCTCGTTGTCTCGCTCTATGCGCTTGCCGGCATCCGCGACGAGCGGACTATGCTTTTGCCGGTGACGATTCACGGCGAGCGCCTGGTGGCCCTCCTGGATACGGGCTCCACGCATAACTTCCTGCCTGAGGCTACCATGCGCCGCTTAGCGCTTCAGCCGACGGGCGGGGTGCAACTTCGGGTCACGGTGGCTAACGGCGACCGCCTCCGGTGCCATGGGCTGGCGCGGAACGTGCCCATCACCATCGGCGACGAGCACTTCACCATCACGTGCGCCGGCATCGACTTGGGCTGCTTCGACTTCATCCTCGGCGTCGACTTCTTGCGTACTCTCGGTCCCATCCTCTGGGACTTCGACGCCCTGACGATGACCTTCTGGCGTCTGGGCCGCCGCGTCCGGTGGGAGGGCGTTGGGGGCGCCTCACCAGCGACGCCGCAGCTCCAGCTGGCCGCGACCGCCACCGAGCCCGAGCACCCACTGTTGGATCACCTCCTGCAGCAGCACGGCGACCTCTTCGACGAGCCTCAAGGCCTTCCGCCAGCCCGGGTGTATGATCACGGCATTCATCTACTGCTGGGCACGGCGCCGGTTGTAGTGCGGCCTTACCGCTATCCCCAGCTACAGAAGGACGAGCTGGAG
Source organism: Thinopyrum elongatum (assembly GCA_011799875.1). NCBI lineage: Eukaryota > Viridiplantae > Streptophyta > Magnoliopsida > Poales > Poaceae > Thinopyrum > Thinopyrum elongatum. Next base: position 81,977,183 of record CM022297.1, on the reverse strand, counting down.
CGGCAGTGCACGCTCATGCTCGCCTTGGGCATCATCCGGATCTCCACGTCGCCGTTTTCGGCGCCGGTCCTCCTCGTTCGCAAGTCGGACGGAACGTGGCGTTTCTGCATCGACTACCGCGCCATTAATGCCATGACGCTCAAGGACAAGTTTCCTATTCCGGTGGTCGACGAGCTCCTGGACGAGCTACATGGGGCGCGTTTCCTCACCAAGCTCGACCTCCGGTCGGGCTACCACCAGGTGCGGATGCACCTGGATGATGTCGCCAAGACGGCGTTTCGGACTCATCATGGCCACTTCGAGTTCTTGGTGATGCCTTTTGGCCTCTCCAATGCCCCGGCGACCTTCCAGGCTTTGATGAACGACGTCCTTCGCCCCTACTTGCGTCGGTTTGTGCTCGTTTTCTTTGATGATATTCTTATCTACAGCGCCTCGTGGGCGGAGCACCTTCAGCACGTCGCCATCGTCTTCAACGAGCTTCGAGCGCACCATCTTCATCTTAAGCGCTCGAAGTGCTCGTTCGGGACGCCGTCAGTCGCCTACCTCGGCCGCGTCATCTCGGCCGAGGGGGTTGCTATGGACGCCGACAAGGTGGCGGCCGTCGCGGCCTGGCCCACACCGCACTCACCGCGGGCTCTTCGCGGCTTCCTGGGCCTCGCGGGGTACTACCGGAAATTTATCCGGGAGTTCGGCCTCATCGCGTCCCCACTCACGCGCCTGCTACGTCGCGACGCCTTTGCCTGGGATGAGGAGGCGACAGCGGCGTTCGAGGCCCTCAAGGGGGCCCTCACGACGGGCCCTGTTCTTCAGATGCCTGACTTCGACCGCCCGTTCGTCGTGGACTGCGACGCCTCTGGTGCGGGGTTCGGCGCCGTCCTCCATCAGGGCCGGTCGTTCGTTCCGGATTCGCACGGATCACTACAGCCTCAAGTTCTTATTGGACCAGAGGCTGTCGACCGAGCCGCAGCATCAGTGGATCAGTAAGCTCTTTGGCTTTGACTTCACCGTCGAGTATCGTCCGGGCCGCCTTAACACCATGGCCGACGCCCTGTCTCGTCGCGACGCCGACCACGACACCACCGTCGGCGACTCCGAGAGGGCGGCGCTCTGCATCCGCTCGGGGCCCTCTTTCGCCCTCTTCGCCGACATCCGTCGGGCCACCGCGGCCGCGCCGGACGCTCTGCTTCTTCATCAGCGGCTTGCTGCGGGCGACCTGGAGGAGCCGTGGCGCCTAGCAGACGGCTTGCTCCTGCATGGGCGCCGTATCTTCGTGCCGGAGCACGACGACCTCCGTCACCAGGTTCTATTGCTGGCCCACTCGGCGGGCCATGAGGGTGTGCAGAAAACCCTCCATCGTCTCCGTGCCAACTTCTACATTCCCGGTGATCGGGCCCTGGTCCGGGACTGGGTGCGGTCTTGTGTGACGTGCCAGCGTAACAAGACGGAGACACTACGGCCAGCTGGTCTGCTCCAGCCCTTGGAGGTGCCATCTCAGGTCTGGGCTGATATCTCCATGGACTTCATCGAGGGCCTTCCCAAGGTGGGCGGCAAGTCCGTCATCCTCACGGTGGTCGACCGCTTCTCCAAGTATGCTCACTTCATCGCGCTCGGCCATCCCTACACTGCCGCGTCCGTGGCCCGTGCCTTCTTCGACGGCATCGTCCGCCTCCACGGGTTTCCCTCTTCGATCGTCAGCGATCGGGACCCGGTGTTCACGGGGCATGTCTGGCGCGACCTCTTCCGGATGGCGGGCATGAAGCTCCGCCTGAGCACGGCCTTCCACCCTCAGACGGACGGCCAATCCGAGGTCGTCAACAAGGTGATTGCCATGTATTTGCGTTGTGTCACAGGTGATCGTCCTCGCGCTTGGGTGGATTGGCTCGCGTGGGCGGAGTACTGCTACAACACCTCCTATCACTCCGCCCTGCGCGCCACGCCATTCGAGGTGGTCTACGGCAGACCGCCCCCGCCCATCCTGCCGGTTGACCCAGCAACGGCTCGGACGGAGGCGGCAGGCGATCTTCTTCGCAGCCGCGACGAGATGCTTGCGGAGGTACGGCAACGCCTCATTCAGGCCCAGTAGCTGGCCAAGCACTACTACGACGGCCACCATCGCGAGGCGGAGTTCGCGGTGGGCGATTGGGTGTGGCTGCGTCTCCTTCACCGCTCTACGCAGTCCCTGGACCCACGCGCGAAGCGCAAGCTGGGCCCTCGCTACGCCGGCCCCTTTGCTGTCTTGGAGCGCATCTGGAAGGTGGCCTACCGCCTTCAGCTTCCGGCCGGTGCTCGCATCCACGACGTCTTCCATGTGGGGCTGCTGAAGCCCTTCCGTGGGGAGCCACCGGCGGCCACCCCCGCGCTTCCTCCGACCTCCGACGGGCGCCTCCTTCCAGGACCGGAGAAGGTGTTGCAGCCCCAGCTCCGTCGCGGGGTGTGGTACTTGTTGATCCAGTGGGCTGGCCTTCCGGAGGAGGAGGCTACTTGGGAGCAGCGCGACGAGTTCTGCCAACACTACCCAGACTTCCAGCTCGAGGACGAGCTGTTTGCGCAGGCAGGGAGAGATGTTATGACCCGGGTATACCCCGTAGGAGGCCCACCGGGCAGGTTTAGTTAGGGGCTTAGCCCACAAGTTATCTTATTTTTATTAGCATCGTGGTTATATAAACAAGCTGTAAGACTCTTTTGAAGATTAAGCAATAAGACAATTCTATTGCCCGGCTCCCAGAGGAGCCGGAAACCCTAAACCCTAGCCGCCTCCTGTCACCGCCACCGCCTCCTCCCATGCGCACGACGGCGCCCAGCCGCCGGCGGCCGCGTGCTCGCCCGCGTCCAACTCCCTCCTTCCCCTACAACCTCCGGCCTAGACCCGGTAGAGCCCTAGCTCCTACCAATGTAACATTCAATTATTGCTGTTAAAATTTCGATTGTGTGCCCACCTTTGACTGTGTAGATGTATCTTTGCTCTACTGGTGTAACATCTGGTCAACTGAATATACATTGATTGATCCACACTATTTTTCAATACCGCCGCAAAGAATCATATTTACAGCTTGCTGAAAATAAGATTAACACATACAGTGGATTGCGGTACCCTGGTTGTAGAACTGACATTCGAGCTTCCCATGGATTTTCCAATAAAGATAAAACTTCAGCTTACCAGTGTCTATGTATTGTTTTGTTCTAGTCAGCTGAGCTTCGTCTCCTTGTTCTTAGGTGTCACTCATTTCTTCAAGTAGTAACAGTTTAGATGGCTTCCCACTTGATAGTTTATTTGAGGAGTGCAACAGATTTTTTGATCTTGATGTGGACAATGATCTCATCTCTAATGAAGCTGGGGTGAACTTTGTGACTGCTACAGTTTTCCCTTCACGTGAGGTATGTGCCTTTGTTATCTTTCTTCTCTTGGTGTATAAATGCCGCGAATGCCAAACTGTAAAAGTTTCTGATTGGATGGTCACTCTTATCAGGTTCAAAAGAATGACATCAAGCTCTCTTGGGATCTTGCCTGCACACTGGGATACCCTGTAGTAGGTCGTTCTTTGCTAATTAGCCCCCTATATACATCCCAAGCCCCAAAGCGAGCTGATTCTGGCAAGTTATTGCGTGTGATAAAATGCAGCGGTCTTTATCTCAGTCTAGTTCCAACGAAAGTTGTACCATCCAGTCATAATAAGTCGGACTCTGATTGCCATCCTGTAAGAAATGTGATGGTTATGGAGTCACCTAAAAGGATTCCTTCAACTCCTCCATGCAGAAATGAATCCCATGATGGTGCATCTAACAGTGGCTTTTCATTGTGCTTGGATCAAGCCACTGCAAAATCAGCATTAGCAGATGATAAAATAAATGACTTGCTGCAGACTTCTGCATCACGGTGGCTTGATGGTAGGCACTTGCTGAAAGGAAACTATGTCCCTCTCTCAATGTGCGGAAAACTATCTATGTTCGTAGTTTTGCGAGCAGAAACAGATGGTTCTGCCCTGGATGTGGTCCATGAGAAAAGAAATTCAATGTCTAATGCAGATGTCTCTGGTAAATTGGTTGAAACCCCTGCTTTGTTCCTTGTCGAGAGAACCACAAAAGTGCACCTTTCTGATTTGTCATCTTCAAAGGAGTTTGGGTCAGATAAGCTAGGGTTCCCACCAGAATATTCCATCTGTGCTGATACAGGAAGTGAAGATGCCAATCATGATCAAAGGCTTGGTGGGTTATCTGAAGTGTCAGCAAAAGTAAAAGAAATGATTTCGTTTTCGCTGGCAGATCAAGTTGGTCTGCCAAGGAATGGTTTGCATGATTTACCAAGGTATAGCGTGAACTTGCCCCCCCTAGATTGCAAACACATTTATTTGTTAGTTAACAATATACTATTTTGTTTCATTTCAGGTATAAAGGTCTTCTTCTTTATGGTCCACCTGGAACAGGGAAAACCTCTCTTGCTTCTTCATGTGCCTATGATCTGGGAGCCAATCTTTTTACAATCAATGGACCAGAGATCATTAGTCAGTATCATGGTGAAAGTGAACAAACATTGTATGATGTTTTCACTTCAGCTAAGCAAGCTGCACCTGCTGTGGTTAGATTTTCTTCTAATGCCAACCACTTCTTTTCATTGTCATGTCAACAGCACTTGATTACTCTTAGTCTACTACCTTTTTAGGAAGCTAATGTCACAATTTCTTAACCTTTTCTCCCTCACCCTGTATCATGTGGGATAGAAAAAATGAGCAATCTTTTTGTTCACAACTTCTAGAACCTGAGTTAAAATGATTCCTATCCTCAGATGGTTACCCTTAGTATTCTAGATGAAAACATTGGTCATCCATCTTTAGAGGAACCTCATCCTTTACACCATTTTTTAACATTTTAAGTGAAGTTAGAAGTTACTACCATTTTAAAATCAATATAACACTGTTACTGCAATTGAAGAAGATACAAAAATTGAAGGAGATAAAAAACAAATATATCTTATGAACTAGATTTTGGGTATGCTAGGTATTATCATCCATTATCTCTTGAGTTATTAGTGATCAAAATTAGCAATAGCTCCTGTTATCAATGTTTATGGATCGAATGAAGTACTCCCTCTGTAAACTAATATAAGAGATCTAAACGCTCTTATATTAGTTTACAGAGGGAGTATTTAATTACAAATGGTTTCTCTGTACTTCGATGAGGACTTATGAATGATTAGCAATATGATTATTGATGTCTATGAATTGAATTATTTAATTACCAATGGTTCCTCTATATTACAATGAGGAAGTATGTGATGTCTTAATTAATAACAATATTGAGGATTGATAATATGTATCTGCATTGATATTAGATATTTATTGATGAATTGGATGCGATTGCTCCAGCCAGGAAGGATGGAGGCGAGGAGTTGTCTCTTAGAATGGTGGCCACTCTGTTAAAACTGATGGATGAGATTGGCCGTAATGATCGTGTTATCTTGATTGCTGCTACAAATCGTCTTGAAAGTATTGATCGTGCATTACTACGACCAGGAAGATTCGATCAAGAAATTGAAATAGGTAGAAATCTCTGATGTTTTTCATGTACCGCAGTTCTATATCTATTCTAGGTCAGTGCTGTTCTTTTTTAAGGTATTGTGTGCAATCATCCCCTAACAAAAGGTATTTGTGTGCAACTAAATCCAGTGCTAGTATATGTGCCGAATACATGAGGATTCCTTTTGCTGGTAACATCATCCATTTAGGGTGGTATCAACAAATAATTGTAGGCGATTGATTAATGCCCCCTCCTCCCCCGGCGAAAAATAGGCAATTTGTTATCTTGCATTTTAAGTACTTTGTGGTACTTAAGAGACATCATGCCCCATATACTGTTATCTGCATCACTTTAGTACTAGCTGTTTTCAGAACTTAGGGTAAACTGAGGTTGACTGCTTACAGATGGCGTCAAATGCAAGCTGACTGTCATCGATGATAAGCCTAATTGTTGAGCAAGTCAAAGTTGATCAATTTTTTATTCACTTGCAGGAGTACCATCTCCAGGACAGAGGCTGGACATACTTCACCACCTTCTAAGTGGAGTTCACCACTCTCTCACTAGTGAGGAAGTTGAGTCCCTTGCTTTTGCCACTCATGGATTCGTGGGTGCTGATGTAGCTGCACTATGTAACGAGGCTGCATTGAGTGCTCTTCGCCGTTATATCAGTGTAAAAGAAAGTTCAACCCAACTACTTGGTGATCGTGACACAAATGCAGAAAAGACTAATATTCAAGAAATTGATGGTCTTTTGGGTTATGAAATAAGCTCATTATCATCATCTCTCTCAAAGTTAACCATGTCAATGGAGGATCATTGCTGGACCAATAGAGGCGATATCATAGAAAGTAGTGAGCCGGATGATAAGAAAGATGAGTTGCTATTGTTGGTGACTAAAGAAGACTTTGAACAAGCTAAAATGAAAATTAGACCAAGTGCGATGCGTGAGGTATCATTTTTACCCACCTTATATGTTCAGTTAGTGTTTCTTTCTCAGATTTCTTCTCTTATTACTTGCTGTGATTTCTTTCATAATAGTTCTTGTCTTGTAAGCATCATTTCTTCTCTCTTGCTTTTTTTCTTTCTTTTCATATGTTTGTGTCAATATTTGTGTCATGGACTCCAACTGATGAGCAGTGGAAACTAAACTAAAAGTTGCACGTTTCAGAACAATTGATGTGAAGTTCTGGTATAACAATTTCAGTTTAATGTAAGGTGTCTTGGTTGGTCGAGATGCACCCTGGTGTGTTGCTATCTTATGGGAAATAGACACCAACATCAGTAAAATATGTGTGTGATCTGTAGAACGTAGCACAATGTTAATGCTTCTTCCATCATTTCCTGTACAGGTAATGCTAGAGCTTCCAAAGGTACGATGGGAAGATGTTGGTGGTCAAGCCAGGATCAAGAAGCAGTTAATTGAAGCCATCCAGTTGCCACAGAAATGCCCAGACGCGTTTGAACGCTTAGGGATCCGCCCTCCTAGAGGATTGCTAATGATTGGACCACCAGGTTGCAGTAAGACATTGATGGCTCGCGCTGTAGCTTCTGAAGCAAAAATGAATTTCCTTGCAGTTAAGGGTCCTGAGCTTTTCAGCAAATGGGTTGGTGACTCTGAAAAGGCAGTGAGATCATTATTTGCGAAGGCGAAGGATAATGCGCCTGCAATATTATTTTTTGATGAAATAGATGGGCTTGCAGTAACTCGTGGCCATGGAAGTAATGGCATATCTGTTGCTGATAGGGTACTCAGTCAGTTGCTACAGGAAATGGATGGTAAGCCTTGGTACTTAGGGACTGTTGGTTGGTCCATGATGGTAGTCCAGCAACTGGTCACTTGTTACCTCAGTCTTTATTTGATCAAATCATTGATTTTTTATAAAGTAGTTAAATACTGGAAAGTGGGTTACTCTTGTATTATAGGCTGTCATTGATTTAATTGATGACTACTCCCTCCGTCCCATAATATAAGAGCGTTCTTGACACTAGTGTAGTGTCAAAAACGTTCTTATATTATGGGACGGAGGGAGTACTACACAAACCAAGCAGTCAAGCATGTAAATTAGAGCAGATATGACGTTTCTACTATTTCTTTAGGTTCTACTGGTTGATTCCACACAGGTTGTTCTTTCTTGGTACAATTAACACAATAATCTTAGATAATAAACCTAGATTACATTCATTAAAATGGACAATTACTAGTCAAAATTGAGGCCCCGGTATCTTACTATCTTACTCCCTCCGTCCCATAATATAACGTTTTTGCAAGCTACTTGCAAAAATGTCTTATATTATGGGACAGAGGGAGTATTAGTTACTGGGCTCTGTGCTATTTGCTTGTCTTTTCATTCTTAGTTGGAAATGCTGATAACCTACAATCTGGACTCACGTTAGTTGTTACATATCTTTGCCAGTTAGGTTTTGATCATCTATAATTACTATGATTGCAACAGGCTTGGACCAGAAGATTGGCGTCACTGTTATTGCAGCTACGAATCGTCCTGACAAAATCGATATTGCACTTCTGAGACCAGGTCATCTGTCTTAACTACACATACATGCACATGCATTTTATGGTCTACGCTTCTTGTTGGGTTTCACATGCAATGCTCTCTATCTTTTGTTGGTTTAACTTCATGATTGATGTATATGCACTAGGTCGTTTCGACAGACTGCTTGATGTTCAACCACCAGATGAAGCTGACCGTGAAGATATTTTCCGGATTCATACACGCAGCATTCCTTGCAGTCATGATGTCAATCTAAACGAACTTGCTAGACTCACAGAAGGCTACACCGGCGCTGACATAAAGCTCGTCTGCAGGGAAGCCGCTGTAGCTGCCCTTGATGTATGCTACCTGCCCTTTGCCCATTCTGGTACACAAGGACTAGGTGTGTTTTCTTCACTAGAAGCTTGCTGATAAACTATTTGGATTTTCACCAGGAGAACTTTGACATCCCAGAAGTAGCAATTGTACACTTCAAGTCAGCAATCGACCGAGTAAGTCCATCAGATATGCAGTTTTACCAAGAACTTGCAGCGCGATTCCGCCGACTCGTTGATGACACAGATAAAGCAACAACGCCGGGAATACATACCGAACCTGCCATTTAGTATCCTTCTATCTGTACATAGAGGAGAGCAGTTCACTGTAAGCCATTCCTTATATCCTCCTCGTTACCTCGATGACTCATCATTCGGTCCTAACATGTTGTTTGTACTTTATCTGTTCCAGCCAATACCAGAAACGAAAGGAAAAAGGAATTTATGTTGAAAGTTGCAGTATTATGATCCTCTCCAGCATTTCCTGCAGCTGGAATTCTTTTTTGTTCTGGTAGAGGCTAGTAGTGCAAGTCAAGAGTTGCATCTTTTTCCTTGGATGTCCAATGGTTCCATCTAGTACTATTTTGTAGTGGTAGCTCTTGAAAGAGAGGATACTGATTACTGAAAACAATTGCCTGTGCAATTTTTTGCTAGTCATGTATCCGTGGAGTCTAGAGAATTTTTGTTGTAGAGATTGACAAATGCTGGTCGTCACTCCTGTTCAAATTTGTGCACATCTTGACTGCCAGTAATGACATTGAGGAATCTTATGCACGCGAAATTTTGGCGCAGAGAGTTTGGAATCCTAGCTCCAGAGCCCGTGAAAACAAGACTGCGGGGTGAAAAGCCCGAACACTTTTTGCCTGACGCCTGTCACGCCTGCAACATTCCCACTCCCTTTCTCGTCTCCCGCCACTCCGGCCATGGACGCAGCCGACTCCGCGTCTCACAGCGGCAAGCGCCCCATCTCGATCCAGTGTCGGCGCTCTCTGGCGGCGACGACCATCAGAGCAGTAGGCCAATCCTACGCCGCTCACCCAGCAAATTGATCCGTTGCTGTCGACAATTTGTTGCAAAGGTAGTTATAAGCCGCATGCATTCGATGTACACATTGCAAATTATAACGATGTAACACAGATCAAGTTTGTTGTTCCACTACAACACATGATCATTAAAAAAACCTAACGATGTGAAATTGAACCTTCCTTGTAGTCGTAACTCACGAACAAAACTAAGGATGGACCATGTCACAGTGCATTATCACCTTAAATCGAGCACCTTTTGATCACCACATCACATCAACTGGTAAGGATCGATGGTTTCTCAAAAAAAAAAAAAAAACACCAGTAGCCTTCTCACTTGAAGAAGGGGAACGCATTGTAGTGGCGGTAGAGCGCGTCTAGCCGTCGGCTACCCGCGCGCGGTTGGACTCGTGGAGCTCCAGCTTGCTGCGGCTCTCGAGGTCATACCGCAGCAGCCTCTCCCATTTTTCCACCACGAAGAAGTCGCCGCACGCCCTGGCGAAGTCCACCAGCGTCTCCACGCCGAGCAGCATCAGGAAGTGGTGGACCCACAGGTCATCGTCCACCGTCGACTCGTGCACGCGCCGCCACGCCGACGCGGCGTCCATCAACCACAGGCCGTGCACGCCCTCCACGTCGTCGTGGGGGTGTATCGATCGACATGGTCTCGTCGCGGACGTCGAACGCGCACAGGCGGAGCATGCCGCCGACCGAGCCCAGCGTCCTCGTCTACCTCTTCAGGATCAGCATCGCCAAGATCGTCGGCGCCGTCGGGGTCAAAGAGGTGGGGCGGAGGCTCCGGTCTGGGCGGGGCGGGGTCCGCGTACTTTTGGACCGGCACGTTGACGGGGACGCGGTCGGTGGGGTCGACGGCGACGAGCGAGAGGTGGGTGAAGCCGACCTTCCGCCGCGGCTGGATGATGAGCGTTTATTTTGGATCTTTTGATCGATCTGGAGCGTTTATTTTGGTATCGACGGCCGAGATAGTAAGTTCGATGGCTTGACGCATCGGTGTACTATCACGCACATTTTTTCCATTTCTTGGTTCTGACGGAAGGTAACATCGGGCCCCGGGATTCTCGCCCCAGTCTGATTTTTTCTGAACGTGTTTTTGATAAAACTGAACATTCTTGTTAACTTCAAAAAAAAAAAAAACTGAACATTCTTGTTAATTTCAAAAAATAAATAAAACTTGTTACTCTGTTCTGCATCCATTCTCGCAAAAGGTACATTTTCTTGCAGGATGACTCGTTCATTCCTTCACAAAACATCAGCCGCCAAAGCATCACTGCTCGTGCCTACAATGTCCATGGCTAGCATCCACAATATTCAGCACAGCAGGAGGTAATGAATCTAGCCCTCGCCATCTCCATTATATGGTACAGTTAGTATGGCAGAATTAGGACCTGCAGCATCGTGGCATGGCAGCACCAAAGAGTAACAACCACTATCGCTGCCAGCTGATCTGACCAAAAAAAGGTCTGCCAAGCCCCAGGCTCACCCGGCCGATCACTTGCGAGGCTTCCCTCGCTTCCCGCTCTTCTTTCCACCTCGTCCCGAGCTCCCGGCTTCCGGAGGAGCAGGGCCAGGGCTCCCGGTTCCCTTCTTAAGGCGGCCTCTGCCTCTGCCCCTTCCTGACGGCATTGGCTCCGGAGTCGCCGTCTTGGCCCCCCTGCCTCTGCCCCTTCTCGTAGACTGCCCGCGGCCATGACTGCCACACTCTGCCTCCTCCTTGGGTACCTGTCTGATCCCGTCCTCGGCTTCTGGTTCTGCGTGTTCCGAGGCTTTCTTGCGTTTGTTGGACCGTGAGTTGGTGGTGGGAGATGCCGCCTTGGTTACCTGCTCCGCCTCCGGTGTCTCTTCTGCTGCGGTGAAACAAACGGTTCAAAACCATCCACGCTTAGATTTCAGTTTAGCGACTGTGAATGGTAAAAATGGTAGGCATTTTAGCAGTCAGCAACAATTCCAATGTAAACCCAACTCAGTTTCAGTTTTACCATTTTACACTGAAGGCACAGTAGGAGAGAAGCATCTTATTAGGCATACCATCACTACGGAGTTTGCTTGAAAATCTGGTACATGACTGCCATTTACTAGCACTACATATGTTTTGCACATGGAAGAAGCACTAGAATTGGATGGACCAAAATGATCAGGAAAGCTATAAGCTAAACAGAGCCCACTATATCAGAGCACTAGAATTGGATGGACCAACAATGGATAATGTTGACAAACATCGCACCACGACCCTTGGCTACCTTTTGCACCCTAATGCAATTTCTGTTTTCCAGTCTGATAGCAAATAGCATGAGATCTGTGATAAGTCGCCCAAACCTTAGAAGAAACGGGCTGACCAACATATTGGCCACATAACGACAAGTTATTCGAGTGAGTGAGAGTAGGATGCAGAATTTCATGCATCTTAAGTGCTGGTGTTCGACATAGTGGCCACAGAAGAAGGGAATTTAAAGACCAAAATGCAGCATACGATTGACCAATTGTTGAGCTGAAAGCATGGCAGCGGAGAACATCTCAATTGATCAACATCTTCTCTGTTCCGAAAGCATTAGGATCAACATTAGGAGGAGAGATACTTGAAAGTCAAAACCAGCCACCTGAATCTGTGGCGGTCACTGCTGCATAGATAATTCTATTGTGTGAACAGGCCAAAACTAATAATGACCAACAACCTACTAGATATTTTCATTTTTCTCCTGGCTCCTGTGATTTTTTTAAACCAAAACTAAGCTAAACTTGGGCCAGCTTGAACTACGCTCGACAAATTGTGGCACAAGGGGGTAATGGGCTATTCAGCATGGTAACCTGTGCATCATGTACATGCCATATTTAAATAATTTAGGGAACGTCATTGAGATGTAACAGCAGAATTTGCAATTCATACTTTCCTAGATTTCTTCTACGATCCCTCTGGTGCTGTTTTAAGAAGTTTTTAACCTTCACATGTGGAGAAGCTGGCACACATAAGGCCACAATCATACCAGTTCCAAACTCTACAGACTAAAACTAAGCACCAAATAACTATTGGCAGGATAGCTAATTAATTTTATTGGACAAGAGGGTATACAAAAAAAGTTATGAGCAAGGAACTAAGTCGGCAAGACCATACTAGAAGTCTAGACCTGTAGACCATATACTAGTAAAAAGTCCCCACCCATGTTATGAGCACCCAGAACTGAGTATTAACAAGTTTTCATGGGGTTACTGCTTACCAGGCTGTTTTAAGTGGTATAATCAAGATGCCATTTTGTAGACCGGATATTGCAGACTGCAGCACATGTGTGAATCACTAAATTTGAAGCAGAGATTGGCGTGCAGTGATGTCGCTAAATTGCTTCCGTATGAATATGTGATGGCATGGTTGTACACTGGATGTGCAAGAATATATGTGCTACTGCACATTTGCTTATTTACAAATGCACTTGCTAATTTATAATTGTTGGTTCCTGCTACTATACACTACACTATATATCAATTTCAAATTTTGGTCCTTCTTGTTAGTTGCTTCCTTTTGCAGTTTAAAACTTCTGAATTTCATGATAAATCTCCAAGTCATGATTTCACTAACATCCTTTTAGCATTTAATGTTCAAGATTGTTTTGTAGTACTTAACTATTTAATCTCATATTACGTCAAAATTTTGAGATACATGCGTCATATATGTTTTGATGATGTCTGAATATAAATATATAAACCGAGAACTTAAATAGGGAAGCTGGCTACAAGAATGATTACTGTACAATTGATACAAGGGGAGGTGACCTGGCAAGTACCTGTTTCATCGATTGCGGGATGTTGGCTCGTCTTTGGTTTTGGTTTTTCTTTAGTGTCTCGGCGCGGAAGAAAATAGAGCTTTTTCGTGTTCTCTAAAAAGCCGAGTAACAGTTAGCTAGTTTCAATATCTTGAGCAAGGATAATAGTTTCCTTTGCAACAGATCAAGCAAGACTAGAATGATATTGGCCCATCAAATTTCCAAGTTCACAGACAAATGAAATTTTAATAATTGTCATCGTAAAAATACATAAGAGAAATGCACACCTTGAAAGAGAGCATCAATATCACCATCAAAATTATCCAGCTGAGACAAAAGTAATAATACATGTTATTAGACACTAGGTAATAGAAGGGCGTAAAAGAACATCCATATTATGGGGTATAGTTAACTAGTATCTCCTGTTGAGTACTCTACTGTTCCCGTAAAAAGAAGGTAGTAAGTAAACTAGTCACATTCCTGGGTGTTGAAATATGTTATTGTCAATCTAAGCACTACAAGATGTGACAACTGACAACCAAAGAGAAGAGGGAGGCGGGTATATGAGTAAATGACACTTTTTAAACTGACAAACAATTTCTCAAAAAAGGTTTATGGATCAATAACTCCAAGACATTTTTGTTTCACTGTTACCTCCTAAAAGTTAACTCCTCGTCATTAGCATGTGTCTGATTAATCACCTGGCTGTTGCTAATATTAATATGCTTTGATTAGTTGGTTTAGGAGATGTTTAATGCATGTTAACAGACATGGCTCACTACATTACCCAAAGTCATGCTGCTGATTTATTCAACCCGTTTCTTTTGTTTTGCACAAATAATTTTAATAAGTTGCATTAAATTTTTACCCTATCAGTAACTTCAAGTGAGTAAACAGCCCGTGCATGAAATCCCATTTAGTTACCTGGTCAAGCTTATCACCAACATTTGCCCTGTCTACAACAATCAGAGACATCCCAACTCCACAACCAACACTGCAGAATTGTTCTGAGCTTAGTATAGAATAATAGTATGAATAGAGGATGCCACTACATTCACATGTTGATTTCGTGCAATTACCTTGTAACATGCATTCCTTCAAGAATGTCAACCTTTTTAGGATTTACAGATGACCTGTATATAATTCATAACAATAACTGGTAAGAGAAGTTAAATGGTTGAAATCTCGAAGGTTGCAAGACTTGTATTTCACATGGTATTAGCATTTTAAATAGATGTACTTTTGTGTAGGGCCATAACCAAGCTCTCCATATTCAGAAAGACCCCAACTTATGCAAGAACTCTCTGCACCAACAATATGGTGCATGTCGCCAGAAGCCATGCAGCGGATGTTCCAACCGCTGAAGCAAACAAATCATCTATTAAAAAGATAAGTGAGGATAATACTATTTCAACAGGAAGCTGATTATGAGAATAGCTAAACAGCAGAGTGTAGCCATCTAAGACACTGTTCATCGCTTGGTATTTCACAGTTTGTAAGGAACCTTAAATCTCTAACTGGCTTTGGATACATGCACTCATCGCCCCAGTTCTTCAACTTTCCCCACACATACAGCTGCCCACGACCTAAAAATCAAACCAAATTACCAACGATTAATTAAAATATAGCAGTTCTAAATATTGCAACACAATCAACAAAACATCAATCTGATTGAAAGAGTGCAAAAGAATAACGACAATACTATTTTCCAAACATATGCGATATGAGATCTAACTTGCAGATGAAAAATAGGATGATTCAGGAATCATGGCATATGCCTCCTTTTGTAATGCAACTAAACCCAAACATCATAAAATTTTATTTTATTTTTTTAGAAATGGAGGAGGACCCCCGGCCTCTGCATCTGGACGATGTATGCGGCCACTTTATTAATTATTCACACAAGACCTTACAAAGTCATACAACAGTAAGACTAAAGCCACCGTCTAGGCAACACCCAAACATCATAAATAGTCAATAGAAAATAAAGACTATTGTTCTTCCTTAGTTTGGATAATTATTTGCCCAGAGTGGTATGGCCATCCTAAAACAGGACAATCTGATTTGATGCTCACAACGTCAAGTGACCAGATATTTCCATGAATAGTCTTGCTCTACAAAATGCTCAGTGCAATAAAAACCTGCTAAAGTATTTGATTTACATATCTGAAAACACATATCACTGCATCTTCAGCCACATCTAGACCCTCTATATACATCCGAATGTAGTCTATATAGTGGAATCTCTAAAAAGACTTATATTTAGGAACAGGGGGAGTAGTTTGCATGGCGTCCTTGTCTTTTGTGATTTAATTAGACCAATAATAATAAGTAATGTGCCATAAAAATTATACCATTGAAACCTTTTTCGTAATGGTACATTTTTTCTGGCACATAATCTACATTTCATTGGTCAAAGTTAAACACTAAAACACATGGGCACCATGTAAATTAGGATGGAGGGAGTAGGAAATTATGTATGGGCAGTATGACAGGAAAACGAAAATGATAGTGAATGTTCACACGATGTTTTCCTTCAACTGAAATAATTTAAGAGCAATATTATCAGAAAGTACCAAGTTTTGAGCTCCTTTTCAAGTAGTAACATGCACAGAAGCATACACTTGAAAGGCAACAACGTTTGAAAACTTTCAGGCATATGTACGCAAACACAGAGAAAATGCTAACATATAATGTTTGCCAGGCTTGAGAGGTTTGGTCTTCAACAGACTAAGTTCCATTGCTAACTCAATTGTCCTATGCCATCTCACTTGGATGTTTGAATTGTATAATCAGCTCACCAAGACATGCAACACAAACATAACTAAATATCAGCTTAAGGTGGAAGGTAAACTAATCACAAGAGCTGCTTGATCCATATGTGACCCTCGGCCAAACTATATTCTCAAAACTATCTTTTTCTAGTATATTTTGTCATATAGCCCAAGCAATAAACTCCTGTGGTAATTTTATCCCAGAGTGCATGATAAAATAGCAAGTGCATCAGATATATATGCATCATACCACCAGCAGTGCACGCAGAACTTGCAGAACCAGCTGAGATAATATCACTGGGAGATAGGATATTGTTCTTTTGAAATATTTCAACGAGGCGTGGTTGCCACTCATCTTTCTGTTCATTGTGGCCCAACCTATATCGTAAGAAACTGGACAGATGAACAATGTAGGATACATCATGAATACGGTGAGATACATCATACATGACAAGAATAAGTTACCTTCCATATCCACCAAAACCCCAGCTGGTAAAACATAAAAAGGAACCATGTGAGAGAACATAAATGTGACATGAAGGAATCATATTTATGTATGCAGAAAGGGACTTTTATACAACATGTATAGAGACACTAGTTAGTCATAACTATCTGGATTGTAAGTTTGTAACATTGTCAAACAAATGGTGGAGAAGGAACATACGTGTAAACAAAGCCACTTGAATCAACTGCAACTGCAACATCCAAGTATAGCAAAGGTTTTAATATCAGTGCTGATCCTCAAGACTCAAATTAACAAGAAAAAGAAAGAAAGGAAAAGAACCTGTATGATTTGTTCCACATGCAACTTTGACAACGGTCTTCCCAGATAATGCAGCTATTGCCCTGGGGTGGGGCTGGGGATCATATGCTAGCCTTACCGATGATGCATTGACATTATACTGCAGCATCATAAATCAAATCACAATTAGTGATGATAGCAAATTTAGTAGGTGTGATTGACTGATTGTTAACAGAGTAGCAATTGACCTCATTGTCACTTCCATGACCAAGTTGGCCGTACTGGGGAAGACCTGCTGTGCTGAATAGCACAGAAGAATAAAATACATATTCAAAAAATTGACGAACCAGAACAAAACCACTAAATACAGCCAAAGCAGATACTAAATTACTAATCGAAAGATGTTATCATGAGAAGATGATCAAAGCCTTTTGTTTATTCTGAAAGAGGAAAGAGGTTGCTAATCATTAAGTTTCATAGTTTCAGCAAGGCCATACAGTATGGAAGAGCCCTCAACTGATGACAGCCAGACACTAAAGTCAGCACCACAAACAGCATTAGTTGCTTTAGTAACGAAGCAGGGGACTGGCGACACCTTAGTTCCTGCACCAAATTTAGAACAACGCATAGTCAGGAACAACACCAAAATAACAGCAATGTAGAAACCAACGGGAAAATGAGCTTCCCATATGGTCAAATTCCCATGAAATTGTCAGAACTATCAACTACCCCATCGTCCTGAACAATGTAAGTTCGCTCATGGCATAACTATTTTTATTGGTTTCGTTATCACCCAGACAGGTACTCCCTCCGTTCCAAATTAGTTGACTTGAATTTGTCTAAATACGGATGTATCTATACTTGTTTAGTGTCTAGATACATCCGTGTCTAGATAAATATGGATCAAGTAATTTGGAACGGAGGGAGTAGATTCCAAGAACAGATAACACCGTAACAGAACACAACTGTAGATTATAGTACTCCCTCCGTTCACTTTTATAAGTCGTTTCAGACAAGTGAAATTGAGCTGTTTTGCACAATGTCTGAAACGTCTACAAAGTCTTATAAAAGTGAACAGAGGGAGTACTAATGTAATGTCTCATATGCTCCTAGCACAAAATGATATTTCCGCACACCAGTTGTATTTGTTGCACTTCTAGTTGTGTCATCTATCAATCATAAAAATAAAGAAAAAGGTGAGGGAGTCAACCACTCCTTAGTGAACCCGTCCCCAACTGGCCATGTCTGTTGTCACCAAATGCAAAGGACTTCCCTTCATCAGTTACGACCACCGTATGATTTCTTCCAACACCTGCTGCGATTATGTTGTATCTGCAGAATTGACAACTGCTGATTAGCATTTAGAAACATGTCGAGAAAACATGTAACGCCGTTGGACTATTCAGTTCAAGTATGTTGGATGGTAGATATTCATGGGTTCAGCAATACCATACACACCTTTTTTTTGAAAAAAAACTAAAATGAAGGGCAATGCAGACGAATCTCTTACTTTGATAGTTCAGAAACAACAGTTGGCAGGTTACGCAAGAGAGTGTCCCCATGCCCCAGCTGCCCCTTCTGGTAGAAACAACAGTGTTAAGTAGGAAACATAACAAAAATTAAGCATCGACTCATACTTATACCTCATTTCGACCCCATGAGAAGCAACGGCCGTCAGAACTCAGAGCAACACAGTGGCAAGCCGCTGGCAAAACACAGGAATCCATTAGCAAAATAGATATGACCATTACTCGATTTTGCTACTACTTGACAGCATTTAACACGCTATGAGCCTCTATCCATCCACCAATCCAGGCATTTCCGCACACAAACTGGGCGAGTTCCCATGCCTCCTCATATTAGATGAAAAATACAGTGGAGGAAAATAAGGAACTCATCTCGAACGCGGAGGAGAAGAATACAGCGGAAGGGAAAGTAAGGAACTCACCGCAGCCAGAGGCGACGAAGCGGATGTCCACGCCGACGAGAGGGCGCTGCCGCGTGGGGGACACCAGGTTGCCTCTGCCCTGCACCCCGCCCTTCACCTTCCGGCCCATGATGTCGAAGCGCACCGTGCCGCAGTACAGCAGCTCCCTGCCCACCGCCTCCGCCGCCTTCTCCTCGCCTTCCGCGGCGGCCGCGGCCGCTCTGGCCGGCATCCTCGCCGCGATTCCGACCGGAAACCCTAGCTTCGGTGGGGCGGAATCGGAGAACTATGGAAGCGAGTGGGGGAAAGAGGGTTTGAAAATTGAAACTAAGCGCGACTCTGTAGAACGGAACTTTTCGCGGGGCGTTCTGCCTGCCGCCACGGCTGGCTTCGCTCCCTGACGCGACAGGTCATACTTGCTAAAGGCCCTAACTAACATGGCCCGTGTTCACTGTAGTACGGGCCGAGATGGAAGTCTGGGCCGTGACAACATGGGAGGGAAGCGGAGAGGGAGATAGAACTGAGAGGTCCTAATCGAAATCATTAATTAAGGAGTACTCCCTCCGTTCCTAAATATTTATCTTTTTAGAGATTCCAAATAGACTTATCACATACGGATATATATAGACATATTTTAGAGCGTAGTTCACTCATTTTGCTTCGTATGTAGTCACTTGTTGAAATCTCTAGAAAGATAAATATTTAGGAACGAAGGGAGTACTTCTTACCAAGATCACTTTCACCTTCTCAGATTGCGACAAGTGGCGTGCTGCATGTGTGTCGCTTGTCGCAATCTGAAAGTTTTCCTTTTTTTAGATCCGTTTATTCAAAACGTTTTATCTCTTAAACCGCCCGCTCAAATCTTGAATCGTTTTCATCGCTGGATTTCTCGTGTCGAGATATTTAAAAGTAGATGCCATGTTGATAGTCTTTGACAAAAATTTATTAAAAAACAAGACAAAAAAATCAAACCGGGAGCATTTTTTTCCCTCGCGGAAGCAAATCCATGTCTCTCGTTATTTTTTTTCGTTTCCGAGAGGCACGATCTTGCCTATCACGTAAGCAAATCTGTGCCTCTCGCGGAAGCAAAACCGTGCCTCTCGTGAAAAAAAAAAATACATTTTTTCCCGTTTCCAATAGGCACGGCCGTGCCTAGCACGGAAGCAAATCCGTGCATCTCGTGGAAGCAAAATCGTGCCCATCGTGAAAGGAAAAAAAATACTTTTTTCGTTTTTGAGAAGCATGGTCGTGCCTCTCGCGGAAGTAAAAAACATGTTTTTTCCGGTTTCCGAGAGGCACGGACGTGCCTCTCGTGAAAGCAAATCCGTGCCTCTCATGGAAGCAAAAAAACATATTTTTTGCGCAAAAATATATGTCTTGAAATATTTTTGTCCAAAAGTTAAGAAAGACAAATGAAAAACCGATAAAACGAAAAAAAAACCATCTAAAAAGTCAAAAACACGTGCGAAAAAAACAAAAAATCGAACGCGACACGTGGCGGCCATCCCAGGTGACCTTTGTGAAGGCTCCCGAACGAGCGCTCTTTAGTTAGTTGCTCTCGGTTATAATCAGCGCTTTCAGCGCCAATTTGTATATATGGCATAAACTACTGAACTGGGCTGCATCTTTAAAGCCCAACTATGTTTCGGTCATTCGTTCGCTCCCTCGCTATTTCCTTTTGTTCGCTCGTTCCCTGCTGTTTCCTTTTGTTCGTTATATAACGGTTTCCCTTTTCCGTTCGATTGGTCCTTCCTCTTTCTTTTTTCTTTGCGAGGGATACTTTCTCTATTCGCATATATCAAAATTACATTTAAAAATAAAAATGGTTGGCGAATCAACCTGTGGTTGGATGGTTAGAGGGATTGTGGTATTCCCAGCCCACCAGGGATCAAGTCCTGGTGTTCGCATTTATTCCTGGATTTATTTCAGGATTTCCGGCGATGCGCATTCAGTGGGAGGAGACGTTCCCGTCGACGATGAGGAGTCTATGGTGACTTCATAAATTTCAAGATGATATGCCGACTCAGTCTTTCGGAGGTGCTCATAAGGGTAGGGTGTGCGTGTGTGTGTTCATAGGGGTGAGTGTATGCGCTTGTATTTGAGCGCTTGTGTCTGTACTGTGTTAAAATAAATTGTTGTTGAACCGATTTGTTGGCTGGAAAGGTATCTCAAAAAGAAAAGAAACTGAACCTGGGCCATTGTAACCGGAAAAAAAATGAACTGTGATTTTTTTTTTGAACTGCATTGTGAATATATATATATATATATATATATATATATATATATATATATAATCAAATATTCTGCGGTCTATATCAGTGTACGCGGACAATATATGTGCGGCTTATTTTTCAGTATATTCGGATATATCGCGTACGATATCAGTGTACACAGATATTCAGCTTACTATTTGTAACTATTTGCTTTACTATTCTATACTATTGACTTTACTATTTATTACTATTCCAATTATTGGAGCTTGTCTGGCTATTAATTTGGCTAACATTTACTTATATGCAGGATCAATTAGGATCTGACGGTACTTAGTCAGTTCGTCCGACGGTGCGCGCAGTGGTGTAATATTCCTACTCGGTACTCACCATATATATTATCATTATGTTGCATCATATGTAGCTAGTTACGTTCACTTGACGGTTTTAATTGTAAATTTATTAGGCAAAATTCGTATCGTCTTCCCAGGCAGTTCCACCCGAAGGGAACACTTCTCTACGGCAACAGGGTTCTCTTTCAACGCCAACTCTGGGCTACACAGAGAACAAACACACAGAGGTTTCTCCTATAGGATCCCTAGCATAAGAACTCTTCCCATAAATTCAGAAATAAAAACACCAAGTGAAACCGAAGAAACTACATCATTTCAACAACATAATTTACATATGGTTTTCCCTTTCGGGAAACCCCGAAGGGATTACACACGAACTAGGAGATTACCTTGATATTCTTCGCTATCTCAGTGCCTTCTTGGCTATACTACTAAGTGGAGTGGTGGCTGAACTACTAAGCAAGGAAGAGAGCTGGCTTGAGTGCTTCTTCCGACTGAGAGCTCTGTCTAAGGTGTTCGGTGTTCGGTGTTTTTGGTGCCTTTGGTTTCTTTTCTGCGTCTTGGCCAACCTCTCCTTTTATAGGCGAGAGATGGCTACAAGAGAGCCTTCGGGAGCATTCGATCGACTGCCAGCGAGGCCCTCACTTATTTATTTTACATACGATAGCATGCACGCGTGTCCTACTAGGATACATGCGTGTCCTTCTAAAATATGGATAAGTGCGAGAGAAAGTGCCCGACAGACTTCAATCTTCAGGAATCTTCGCCTTTCTTCTCGTGGGCATTGTCTCCCGGTGGATGATTGGCTTGCCTCCACTGTCTTCTAATTATATGAGCAATGCACAGAGATTGCTCACACCGTTGGCTTGAATCTTGATTCCGCCTTCTTCTCTAATGCAAATATTCTTGCATCTGATGCATCAATTTTTTTTTTCACTGGGTGGGTCTTCCCCGCCAATATAATTGATATACCATATCAATATTCGGGTTGTATTCATATTTTCGGGGGGGGAGGTCCTCCGCGCCCGAAAAATTGATAGCAATATAAATTCAAGTATATGGCCTATTGATTAATACCAATATTCACGTATCATTAATTGCTAATCAATATGCTGTCCATGCCCAACAATGTCCATATGATCATCGTCAGACAAATGAGAAACATATTTTCGATTACATTCTTTCTTTATTTCTTCAACTATATCTTGTCTTAAATCCTTTAATATTTCTTCTTTTAATTCTATTTTCAATTCTTCCTTCCATACTTTTGACATATCTTCCCATTTTTCTTCTATTTTCATATCTATATATTCTCCATCCAAAGGATCCACTCCTTTGATGAGGCATTCTTTATATGTTTGATATTTTGGAGAAATATCTTCTTTTTCATATTCTCCCATCATTTCTCGATAATTGAAATAACAACTATTCATTTCTTTGCCCAATTCAAGGCATAATTGACTTTATCTATGTTATTTCTTCCAATGTCATATGTATTCCAGATTTACTTCCATCGAACATAATATTTGTTGGTCTTGGTATATTTTTGTTCACCATATTAGAATATTCTGTAGACTATTGGATTAGATAGCATGTTCCTTTCCTTTTTCTTTCAAGTATATTCCAATATGCATCTTTGGACTCATCAACATGGATATGATTCTTTGGTTTGAAATTGAATGTATTTGGTGGAAATATCTTTATACTATTATTATTTCGAAATATGCACATTTCACGTGCCGCCTGCGAATGTACTTTTCTTCATATATGTAAATAGGATATGTCAGATAGAATATTATTCTTTAATATGCTCACATATTACTTTATAACCATTCCTTCCTTTATTTCTGTGCTTCCAGCACCATATTCTTCTTCTTCTTTATTATTCTTTAGCTCATCTTTTAATATTTCTAACACTGCTTCTAGTATATTCATCCTATTTTCTAGATTTCTGACTCTACTAGATAATATGTTTTCTTCTGGTTCAAACTCTATTTCCTGTCTCCATATTTGATTTTTGGCTTTTAGACAGGAGGCACAAGCTTGCCTTAGGCATTTGCTGTATGTGGACCTATTATCTTGGCTTGGATAATATATAAGGGGGGGGGGGGTGGGGAAAAAAAAGCAATTTGATATATAATCATCTTTTCCTTAACCCAATCATGTTCACCATCTACTTGGTTCATCATTTATTTTAAACCTGATAACTCATCTATTAAGTATATCTCATCTTCACTTGAATCGTATTCTTGAGTCTCATTTTCTACTTCATCTGTTTCAATAATTGAATATATTGACTCATCATCTTTTATTTCTTCATCACATGTTAATATATTTTCATTAACACTATTATAATTAAAACTCTTTCTTGTTCTTCATATTTACTAGAGTATCTTTTCTGGTCTTTATTAGGGCAAGTTCTACTTAGGTGATCTGGAGAGTTACATATAAAATATCTACATGTTTTATCATAAGTTTTTCTAGGATCAAATCTTCTTACATTTCTTTTATGTAGAAATGGGGCTTTATATCTGACCTTCTTAGAAAAAACTTTTCTTAGTTCTAAAATTCTATTATCTCTCCTTTGGGATTTATAATATTTTTATTTTTATACCTTTCTTCTCCATATGTTAATGGTATTTGGACAATGTTATTGCAGAAATTATAATCTGTTTTCTTCATAGATCTTTGAGCTTGTATGCTGTACAATCGTCTTCTAGCTGTTTAAAGACAAATGTTATGGCTTGAGATATGTTTACAATATTTCCTCCTGATTCCTTTTTATATTCCTCAAATATTATAGACCCTAGAGGGTCAGGCAGCTTATTAAAATATCTTTCTACTACTCCTATATTAAAGCCTTGCTTAGCAGTGGTAGCATTATATAAGTAATGCTGAGAGAATTCCTTTATGCCTTTCCAGGTTGTCAGAGTTAATTTTTCTATTTCTCTTAATCTTTCATTTTGTAATGCAGTATGTCCTAATTCTGGATCTTCTACTATGATCATATTTGGAATAACATTTGCAAAGTTATTCGGATTGCTTCCTGCTCTTTTTAATTCTTGGTATTGATCAGGGCATGCTTCTACCCATTGTTCCCATAGGACTTTCACAGATTCTCCTAAAAATGTTTCAAGATATGTTAACATATCTTCAATCTTAGTGCCAATATTATGCTGGTTTTGTATATATTTTTGAACTATTAAACTTTTCCATATGCTAATTATATTCGGCCAATCTATCGGATCATGGGCTGCTAAATTTAATATAGCACCATCATTTTTATAATTTTGAAATTGCACTGGCCTTTCAAAATCTCTTCTCTTGGTACCCATATATCTATATTGTCCAGGGATATATGTGGGTTGGTAGTCATCTTTTTCTGGAGGCCATTGTCCAGCTGATCTGGTAGGTCTTTCTCTTTCTTCATCTCTTCTTACTGATGATTCTCCATATCCCCTTCTTCTTTTACCACTATTTTCTACTTCCATGGCTTCCATTGCATTGTCTAAATTATGCAACCCCACATCATCTAGCGAGTTATAAAAATCATTATTTTGTTCTGAATCATCATAATTTTTATCTTCTAACTCTTCTTCTTCTTCTTCATAACTTTCTAGTAATAGCTTATTATTTATACCCCATTACTCTTCTTCATCCACAACTTCATCTTTGTGACTCCGAGCAATATTCTTATTTTTATCATTATTTTCAGTGGTAACATTAATATTACTATTAATATTATCTTTCTTTACTTCTGCTGCTATGGTGTTATTTATCATGCGAGAACAACTAATTGCTGGTTTTTTCTCACTTTTTAATCTTTTTAATCTAGCAATTTCTCTAATGAAAAATAATTCTCTTTCTCTTAATAATTGATGAACTAGGGACATCTATTGTCCATGAATGACTATATCCCATTCTATATGCTTTAGTTTCTTTTTCCAATGAATTTTTTATATCTATATTAGCTTTTCTTGATTCGGTTACACCTATTTCTATATATCGTTAATTTGTTTCTGCCATAAATGATATGTATCATCTATAGATGCAGATCTATAATTCATGAATCTGATACTACTACCTCCTTCATAATTTTGATAACTTATGTAGTTTTCAGGTAGCGTTAATTCTTTCTTTTCTATTAATTCACCATCTTCCATTCTTCTCCTGCTCTTTCTCCAGAACTAATTGTCAGAGGATTCATAAATATAAGCCTTTGGATTACATGCTATCAATTACGTTATTTATGTTTACTCTATATCTAGAATTACTTCTGTTAGTGAGCCTTCCTATAAATTCTATGCTTACTAACAAATTTGTTCCTTTAAAATCTTCATATCCTTTAGTTTGGAAACCAAAACTCATTTTTTCAATAAATTCTTTAACAGGCAATATTAGGTCTGGAGCTATGTATGTTATTAGTCTATTTTCATTCATATCTCCTTCCAGAAAGCCTAATGCCGCTTTATCAATTGATTCCCATCTTCGGTCTAATAATGTTATTAGCACTTTTGCGCCCAATTTCTTTCTTGTCATGCCTTTAACTCCTATGATATACATTCCTTGATGAATATATTTATAACCACAATATCTTAAATCATTTTCAATATTCTTGCTTACAATACGTAGATCTACTGGGTGCGTTAAAACACATAGCTCTACTTCTCTAGATATTCTATATAAACTACTCTTGCTTTCAAACAAACCCATATGATAAACTTGCTGTGGTTTTATTTTTCTTAGGGTATCTTTTTGATATCTTTCTAAATCTTTTTACAAATCTATAACTTCTTCTATGCTATCAACATCATCAGCTTTGCATGATAATCTATGCTTCATTGCAAGAGGCTTAGAGTCTTGCCTTACTACCTGGAGGAATTTGTCTCTTCTGGAGATGCTGTTAGGTACATCCATCTTTCTGAATTAATATTTCTTGATGAAGATACTATTCCAGATGAGGATAACACAATATCTTTGTTGCTTTGAACACTATTTAGCTTTTCTAAAACTTGAATTAAAAGCTGGAGGATAGTGTTATTCTGCCTTATTATAATTTTAGAGTCTTCTTTTGGTGAGTCGTGATCAGAAAATCCGACAGGGGGTGACAAATGTTTAGCAACTTTGTTTAATGCTTTGCTATATTCGTTCATATAACTACGAGAGGATAAGAGTTTTTACCTCTTGTACTAACCTTTTTATTTCAGGAATATCTTGACTTGATTCAGAGCGTGACGACGAGTCTTTACATTTACTTAGGTAACGGCCTATTGTCAACACTTCTTCTTTAATATAGTCGTTATTCTTGCAAATTATATTTTGTCTAGCTTTAGCTTCTTCTAGCTTATGAAGAATGATATCTATTTTGCTATTTAACCCGGAGCACTTGTCTGCGAGTTTTTTATATTCTTTGAATATGCTTTCAAATTTTTGTTCTAAATTGTCTTGCCTTTTTCCCCAAGATATGTAAAAATTATATATCAAATCGACCACAATATTTAGCTGACTATGAGATGTATGCCAAATATGCTCCTCAGATGGATTTATTCTGCACCTTATATTAATATTCTCTTTAGTATTTATTACCTTACCTGTAATAACTTTTAAATTTAAATACCTTAATCTTTCAATGATTATATTCTGGCCTGATACCAACTACACGGGATAAAATTATATGTAGTAATATATTTTTATGCTGCAATATTTTGATGATATATGCGGTCTTATATCAGTATATGCGGATATATCGCGTACGATATCAGTGTACACAGATATTCAGCTTACTATTTGCTTTACTATTCTGTACTATTGACTTTACTATTCGTTACTATTCCAATTATTGGAGCTTGTCTGGCTATTAATTTGGCTAATATTTGCTTATATGCAGGATCAATTAGGATCTAACGGTACTTAGTCAGTTCGTCCGACGGTGCGCGCAGTGGTGTAATATTCTTACTCGGTACTCACCATATTTATCATTATGTTGCATCATATGTAGCTAGTTATGTTCACTTGACGGTTTTAATTGCAAATTTATTAGGCAAAATTCTTATCGTCTTCCCAGACAGTTCCACCCGAAGGGAACACTTCTCTACGGCAACAGGGTTCCCTTTCAACGCCAACTCTGGGCTACACAGAGAACAAACACGCAGAGGTTTCTCCTATAGGATCCCTAGCATAAGAACTCTTCCCATAAATTCAGAAATAAAAACACCAAGTGAAACCAAAGAAACTACATCATTTCAACAACATAATTTACATATGGTTTTCCCTTTCGGGAAACCCCGAAGGGATTACACACGAACTAGGAGATTACCTTAATATTCCTGGCTATCTCAGCGCCTTCTTGGCTATACTACTAAGTGGAGTGGTGGCTGAACTACTAAGCAAGGAAGAGAGCTGGCTTGAGTGCTTTCCGGCTTGAGCGCTCTGCCTCTGAGGTGTTGTGTTTGGTGTTTGGTGCTTGGTGCCTTTGGTGCCCCCTCTGCGTCTTGGCCAACCTCTTCTTTTATAGGCGAGAGATGGCTACAAGAGAGCCTTTGGGAGCCTTCGCTCGACTGCCAGCGAGGCCCTCACTTATTTATTTTACATACGGTAGCATGCACGCGTGTCCTACTAGGGTACATGCGTGTCCTTCTAAAATATGGATAAGTGCGAGAGAAAGTGCTCGACAGACTTCAATCTTCAGGAATCTTGGCCTTTCTTCTCGTGGGCATTGTCTCTCGGTGGATGATTGGCTTGCCTCCAGTGTCTTCTAATTATATGAGCAATGCACAGAGATTGCTCACACCGTTGGCTTGAATCTTGGATTCCGCCTTCTTCTCTGATGCAAATATTCTTGCATCTGATGCATCAATTTTTTTTTCACTGGGTGGGTCTTCCCCGCCAATATAATTGATATACCATATCAATATTCGGGTTGCATTCATATATTTTCGTGGGGGAGGTCACAACTACACGGGATAAAATTATATAAGTAATATATTTTTATGCTGCAATATTTTGATGATATATGCGGTCTTATATTAGTATATGCGGATATATCGCGTACGATATCAGTGTACGCGGATATTCAGCTTACTATTTGCTTTACTATTCTCTACTATTGACTTTACTATTTGTTACTATTCCAATTATTGGAGCTTGTCTGGCTATTAATTTGGCTAATATTTGCTTATATGCAGGATCAATTAGGATCTGACGATACTTAATCAGTTCGTCCGACGGTGCGCGCAGTGGTGTAATATTCCTACTCGGTACTCACCATATTTATCATTACGTTGTATCAGATGTAGCTAGTTACGTTCACTTGACGGTTTTAATTGCAAATTTATTAGGCAAAATTCTTATCGTCTTCCCAGGCAGTTCCACCCGAAGTGAACACTTCTCTACGGCAACAGGGTTCTCTTTCAACACCAACTCTAGGCTACACGGAGAACAAACACGCAGAGGTTTCTCCTATAGGATCCCTAGCATAAGAACTCTTCCCATAAATTCATAAATGAAAACACCAAGTGAAACCAAAGAAACTACATCATTTCAACAACATAATTTACATATGGTTTTCCCTTTCGGGAAACTCCGAAGGGATTACACACAAACTAGGAGATTACCTTGATATTCCTGGCGATCTCAGCGCCTTCTTGGCTATACTACTAGGTGGTGGTGGTGGCTAAGCTACTAAGGGAGAGGAGAGCTGGCTCTTGCTTGAGGGCTGAGTGCTCTATCTCCGGCTCGAGTGCTCTGTCTCCGGTGTTGTGTTTTTTGTGTTTTTGGTGCCTTTGGTGCCCCCTCTGCGTCTTGGCCAACCTCTCCTTTTATAGGCGAGAGATGGCTACAAGAGAGCCTTCGGGAGCCTTCGCTCGACTGCCAGCGAGGCTCTCACTTATTTATTTTACATACGGTAACATGCACGCGTGTCCTACTAGGGTACATGCGCGTCCTTCTAAAATATGGATAAGTGCGAGAGAAAGTGCCCAGCAGACTTCAATCTTCAGGAATCTTCGCCTTTCTTCTCGTGGGCATTGTCTCCCGGTGGATGATTGGCTTGCCTCCAGTGTCTTCTAATTATATGAGCAATGCACAGAGATTGCTCACACTGTTGGCTTGAATCTTGGATTCCGCCTTCTTCTCTGATGCAAATATTCTTGCATCTGATGCATCAATTTTTTTTTCACTGGTTGGGTCTTCCCCGCCAATATAATTGATATACCATATCAATATTCGGGTTGCATTCATATATTTTCGGGGGGGGGGGGAGGTCCTTCGTGCCCGAAAAATTGATAGCAATATCAATTCAAGTATATGGCCTATTGATTTATTCAAGCTGCTGGCCATATCCCGTGATGTCTATCATAGGATCATCGTCAGACAAATTGAAATTATATTTATTGTCACATTCTTTCTTTATATCTTCAAATTTCTCATCCATTTCTTCTCTTACTTCTTTTAATATTTCTTCTCTCAACTCTTTCTTTATTATTTTTTACCATTCTTCAAATCTTTTATTCATTTCTTGGTCTATATATTCACTATCTAAAGGGTCAAGTCCCTTTAGAAGGCATTCTTGATATGACTGATATTTTGTTGATCCTTCTTTTATTGGAGTTTTTGAGATTGAAGCTTCTCCTTTTGAGGGAACTGCTGATGCGGGTATATTTTTAATTATGCGCCCTCTTTTCTCAATATATTCTCTGGCTTCTGGATCTATATAATATTCTTGTTTTATCACTTTTTGTGCCCATTTCAAGGCATCATCGATATTTTCATATTTTTTATATGATAAATCTATGCCTTTGCTCTTTGCTTCGAGCTTCTCTATTTGAATATCTTCCCAGTGCATATATATTCCTGGTTTATTTCTATTAAACAATATATATAGAGAGGTTCTTCTTTTTCTACCTCAATTTTTGATGGTCTTGGACCATTTTTGTTCAACGTGTTGAACATATGGAAATATTCTGCAAGACTATTCAGATTAGATAGCATATACCCTCTTTCTTCTCTTTTTACCGCATATTGAAACCACATATTATCCAATATGCATCTTTGGATTTCATCAAGACGAATATGACTCTTTGGCTTGAAATTGAATGTATTTGGAGAGAATATTTTTAATTTATTTTCATCTCCAAATATGAAACATTCATTTCCGTTTGGGAGAGTTCCTTTTGATATTCCCTTCATTTCTGCAAAATTGATGAGCGGGAAAATATGTCAGGCAAACTATTATCCTTTCCTTTGATATGCTCAAATATTACTTTATAACCATTCCCAGCTATGGTGTCTTCAAATAAGACCCATCTTCTCGTTGAGCTTTTCTTACTATTAATTTTATTGTAATATCGGCATATGGCTTCACAATCTGTTCGAACCGTAAATTCTTTAAATCCTAGATATAATCTAAATGCATTTATTGCATTTACGACTGCGAGGATTTCCCTATCAATATTATTTACTGTCTTTAATTTGTAACTTCCTGAAGCATATCTGCATATTTTCTCATCTGCTTTCGGGGAATATTTACTAGGTTTTTGTTTCAATATAGCACCCCATCCTACCTTAGATGCATCTGTTTCTATTATAAAATATTTATCCTCTAAAGGCAACTCAAGGGGCTCTAAATTCTGGACTCTTTCTTTTATGGCTTTTACTAATCTTATGTCTTCAGAATTGAAGTATTTTTGCCCGTTCTTTCTTAACTTTGCATATAATGGACCAGCTAACTTTGCTAAATTGTCTATATAATTCCTAGCATAATTTACAATTCCTAAGAATTGTTGTAAAACCTTTTTATCACTCATATTGTCAGGGAATTCTAATATTTTCTTTGCAATATGATCTTGTAAATATATTTTTCCTTCTCCTATTTCATGCCCAAGGAAATTTATTCTTTCTTTGCATATTTCCATCTTCTTTTTGGATAATATAAGCTCATTTTGCTCTACCTTTCGGAAGAACACTTCAAGGTGGGCAATATGCTCTTTATATGATTTGGAAAATATTAATAGGTCATCAACATAGACCAATATAAGTGCTTGATTCTCATTAAATATATTTTGCATTTTTCTTTGAAATAATGCGGGTGCATTCTTTAGACCCAATGGCATGACTAGCCATTCATAATGGCCTTGTGGACAAGTAAAGGCTGTCCAAGGAATAGATTCCTCTGCCATTTTTACTTGCCAACATCCTGCCTTTAAATCGAATTTAGAGAAATATTTGTTTCCTTGTATTCTATTGATCCATTCCTGCTTATTAGGTATATTATATGCATCATCTATCATATTATCATTGAGCCTTTTAAAATTAATTACCATTCTGGATTTACCTCTTACTTCTTCAGCATGATTTCTAACTATAAAAGCAGCAGATCGATGAGGACTTCTGCTTTCTCTAATTGCTTTTAACTTTAGTAATTCTTTGATATGCATCTTGAATTCTTCAATATCTTTAGGAGTAGCTTCTATTGGTCCTAACTTAATTATATAATCTGGGTTTATAATATTTATTTTGCAAACTATAGAATTCTTATCCCAATGTTTCATTGGTATTTCCCCAATAATTTGTATGTTCTCTAATCTTTGCATAATCTTGTTTATATCTTCTTTGGATTTTATATCTCTATATCAATTTGGAGAGAAAGATTGCAACCTTATGCATTCTGTACACGTATTTTCTATATGATATTCTTCTATTGCCCCACTGAGTTCTTCATCTTTGCAGAATTCAAGGGGATCTACACTTGCGCTATATTCAACATCTACATTGGATATTTCTATATTTTGCAAAGCCTTTCTTTGTTTCCGCACTTCAGATAAGTATGGAACATTATCTTGACGTGGGATAAATGTAACCCCATCTTCATGTATAATTGTGATTTGCAAAGATTGTTGTAAAAATCTTAACCCTATTATCATATCATCATTTATAACCGACAAATCTCTTATTGTAATTTCATCTATTATATATTTTGTGCCATTTATATATGCTTCTATATTATATGCCAATTGGTTATGGATTTTCTTTATTCCTGACATATCGGTAGATACTTCGGCTTTATTATCATCTATAGTTTTGACTATTTCGGGACATCTCATAAAGTATTTGTCATGAATAATATTCTTTGTGCAACCAGTATCTAATAGTGCCAATATTTTATAGGAAATATTTGGTGTTAAATTTATTCTAACTGGAATTCTTATTCCTAGCACTTCTTTAAATGGTAATCGCACTATATATTTGTTTCCAAAACTAGTTATAGCATCTTTTAATTGTATTAACTTATCTCCTTTTTTATCTCTTACTGTACAATTGTTCCTTCATTTAAGTGCTTCCAACAACAATATTTTCCTGTTCTTCATTATTTTTAACTTATTTTTAGTTTTTGTTCTTTATTTTCTTCTAACTTATCCTTTAGCATTTCTAGTCTGTTCTAGTTTATTTATTCTATTTTCTAGATTTCTAACCCTACTATATAATATTCTTTCTTCTGGTTCAAATTCTATTTCCTGTCTTGATATCTGATTTTTGATTTTTAGACAGGAGGCACAAGCTTGCTTAGGCATAAGCTGCATGTGGACCTATTATCTTGGCTTGGATAATATATACAGAAAGCACATTTGATATTATAATACCTTTCCTTTAATCCAATCATGCTCACAATCTACTTGATTCATCATTTCTTTTATTAAATCTACCTTACCCTCTTCCTCTTTATGACTATCTAGTAGTAGCTTATTATTTATTATGCGAGAGCTACTAATGGATGACTCTTTCTCGTTTTTTAATTTTTTTAATCTAGCAATCTCTCTAATGAAAAATAATTCTCTATCTCTAATTTTAGGCCAATCTATTGTCATGGAGTGACTATATTCCCATTCTATATGTTTTAGCTTATTTTCCCAATAAGCTATTTCATCATCTAAATTAGCCTTTTCTACATATTCAATTACACCTTTATTCTTATTATTGCTAATTTTTCTTTCTGTCATGAAAGATTTTGTGTCTATTTCTTCAACTATTTCTTGTCTTATAATAATTTTAGAGTCTTCTTTTGGTGAGTTGTGATCAGAAAATCCGACAAGGGGTGACAAATGTTTAGCAACTTCGTTTAATGCTTTGCTATATTCGTTCATATAACTACGAGAGGATAAGAGTTTTTACCTCTTGTACTAACCTTTTTATTTCAAAAATATCTTGACTTGATTCAGAGCGTGACGACGAGTCTTTATCTTTACTTAGGTAACGGCCTATTGTCAACACTTCTTTAATATAGTCGTTATTCTTGCAAATTATATTTTGTCTAGCTTTTGCTTCTTCAAGTTTATGAAGAATGATATCTGTTTTGCTATTTAACCCGGAGCACTTGTCTGCGAGTTTTTGATATTCTTTGAATATGCTTTCAATTTTTTGTTCTAAATTGTCTTGCCTTTTTCTCCAAGATATGTAAAAATTATATATCAAATCGACCACAATATTTAGCTGACTATGAGATGTATGACAAATATGCTCCTCAGAGGGATTTATTCTGCACCTTATATTAATATTCTCTTAAGTATTTATTACCTTACCTGTACTAACTTCTAAATTTAAATACCTTAATCTTTCAATGATTATATTCTGGCTTGATACCAACTATACGGGATGTATATAAAAAAATATAATTCACCAATATTCTGCGGTCTATATCAGTGTGCGCGAATAATATATATGCGGTGCTATTTGATGCTGATCAGTGTCTGCGGTTAATATTCAGCTTACTATTGGCAACTATTTGCTTTACTATTTGGTACTATGCAAATAATTGGTGCGTTACTATTTGGAATACTATTTGTAGCAATATTCAATTCTTTGCCACTATTTCAATGATCTGCGCGTATCTGATAGTTAACACGGCTAATTCTTGCTTAACTTAAACCAATATGCAGGATCTATTAGCTGGCTGCCGGGACCAAATATTCGTCCTGTTCGTTCTTCGCAGGTTGTGAAATTCCTACTCGGTACTCACCATATTTATCATTACGTTGTATCAGATGTAGCTAGTTACGTTCACTTGAAATTGCAAATTTATTAGGCTAAGTTCTTATCGTCTTCCCAGGCAGTTCCACCCGAAGGGAACACTTCTCTACGGCCACAAGGTTCTCATTCAACGCCAACTCTGGGCTACACAGAGAACTACACATGCAGAGGTTTCTCCTATAGGATCCCTAGCATAAGAACTCTTCCTATAAATTCATAAATGAAAACGCCAAGTGAAACCAAAGAAACTACATCATTTCAACAACATAATTTACATATGGTTTTCCCTTTCGGGAAACCCCGAAGGGATTACACACGAACTAGGAGATTACCTTGATATTCCTGGCGATCT
The DNA here is from genome assembly GCA_011799875.1 of Thinopyrum elongatum. Taxonomy (NCBI): domain Eukaryota; kingdom Viridiplantae; phylum Streptophyta; class Magnoliopsida; order Poales; family Poaceae; genus Thinopyrum; species Thinopyrum elongatum. The sequence goes on along the minus strand of CM022297.1, from coordinate 81,942,678 downwards.
CAGCGCCTTCTTGGCTATACTACTAGGTGGTGGTGGTGGCTAAGCTACTAAGGGAGAGAAGAGCTGGCTCTTGCTTGAGGGTTGAGTGCTCTATCTCCGGCTCGAGTGCTCTGTCTCCGGTGTTGTGTTTGGTGTTTTTGGTGCTTGGTGCCTTTGGTGCCCCCTCTGCGTCTTGGCCAACCTCTCCTTTTATAGGCGAGAGATGGCTACAAGAGAGCCTTCGGGAGCCTTCGCTCGACTGCCAGCGAGGCCCTCACTTATTTATTTTACATACGGTAGCATGCACGCGTGTCCTACTAGGGTACATGCGTGTCCTTCTAAAATATGGATAAGTGCGAGAGAAAGTGCCCGACAGACTTCAATCTTCAGGAATCTTAGCCTTTCTTCTCGTGGGCATTGTCTCCCGGTGGATGATTGGCTTGCCTCCAGTGTCTTCTAATTATATGAGCAATGCACAGAGATTGCTCACACCGTTGGCTTGAATCTTGGATTCCGCTTCTTCTCTGATGCAAATATTCTTGCATCTGATGCATCAATTTTTTTTTCACTGGGTGGGTCTTCCCCGCCAATATAATTGATATACCATATCAATATTCGGGTTGTATTCATATTTTCGGGGGGGAGGTCCTCCGCGCCCGAAAAATTGATAGCCTGGTACTCCGGTTTTATTTTCATACGGTTTTATTTTCTTCCACCCCACCACCCCGTATCACTGGTTTAAATATATCTATCGACAAAAAATTACACCGAAAAAAAAACCAATTCGCCCCGTACAATCACACCTCCATCGATCTCCCTTGTCTAGGGTTCCCTGCCACCACTACCGCAGCCGCCGAACCCCAGGTCGCCGCACGCAGCCGCCACCGTGAATGCCTAGGGCCGCCCCGCCACCGCTGCGGATCCCCAAGGGCGTGGTCGCGTTGCCGTGATTAGAGGAGACCGTGCCCGGCCTTCCCTGTTTGGAGGACGAACAGAGGTATTTCGAGGCCCATGTACGTCAATCCCCACCTCCGCTTTCCTCCTTTCCCATCGAGGGCTGCCGCCACTGCTCCGTCTTCTATCTCCTATCTCTCTCTGAATGGTGGCGATGGTGGTCGCAAGGGGGAAACGGAAGGTGGCGGATGAGCGAAGGCCATGGCCGAGAAGCAGGTTAGGTGCCGCCGTATGGACAGGAAAGCGGGCACTCGGAGGTACCTAGGAAATCGGGAGGGGCTGAGCAGGACGGCCAAGGGCGTCGCCAAGGTCTTCGGCGTCCAGCCGTCCATGCCTTGAGGTATATTCCTGTTTTTTTACACGAACCACCATCTCCAAATCTCCATGTCCACGCCCATAGTTTTGATCCATTCCACTATTTTGATCCATGGCCTCCATGCAGTTCATCTTCCAACTGCTGATGGGATGTGCCTTGATCTACCTCTCGACTAGAACCACAATCAGTCATTGGGTCAATCACAGAACCTATCAGTAGGACATTATTTCCTCTACCTGTACTCGACGTGTTAGCTGTAATGCAATTTAGGATCAATAGTAATACAATATCTATGTGATTAATTCTAAACTTTGTATACTGACTTTGCAGGATCATTTTGACTCCTCATCCCATCACCCTGATAGGTGTTCATCGCGACAGTATATTATTTCTGTTTAACTCCTTAATGTCTTAGTGTACATCTTTGTTTTCATTCTCTATAGTGGGCAACAATTTGTTCTACGTACATGAACACTGATAAATTTGAGTTGGTACGTAGTGTTTTAGTGTACTATATAATCTCATTTGCTCTTTTGATAGATTTCACATTTTGGTCGACATGTACTTTATCTGTTATTGTTTTCAGCCCATAGAACAAACGATTTATGCTGGTCCCATGTAACTACGTTCTTATCTGATCGCGCAATTGTCCTTTTTTTTCTTCCTGTTTTGTGTAGATTGATGGATGCACTTTGTATAGAACTGAAGATTAGGAGGAAGAGAAACATTAGGCGCAGGTCAGCAAGTTTCATTATGGATCTGATCATGCAATTGTCCTTTTCCCCCCGGTTTTCTGTAGATTGATGGATGAGCTTTTCATAGAACTGAAGATATATTGAGAGGAAGAGAAACATTAGACGCTTCAGAAAGTTTTGTTATGGAGGCAAAAATAATTTGTTGGTTCATATAGGAAACTAGATGACTGTTGTAATATGAGTGTTGTCAAGCTGAAGAAGATGGCTGGTACCCTGTGCCGGAGGAAAGGGCAGCGTGCACATGTGCGTTTATGTTAACCCTGTTACTGTCATCCATAGGTAGTGTCATTGGTTTTTCTACAAGCAGTAGCATTTCCCGCTTTTGACACATTATCTGTTCTACAGGTATACATTTTACCTGTGTAAATAGTTTGTTTCAAACCTGAAATATTTCCTCAGAATCAATAATTTGTGGGCCCTGTGAACCATTGCTGATATCCTGAGTAGAAATGCCAAATTTGAAGCGTCCTAGCTATGCATACTGATTATCATCCAAGCGTGCTATTGTCACATTTCTAAATTGATCTTTCAGTGAATGCCATTTAGTGTATGCATATCAGCTTAGAGTACAAAAATATGAAACCTTTCTCTGCTTGTTATACTTAGTTTTCCTTCCACTGATGACAGGAAGAAGAAGGAAGTGCACAAGACCACGACCACTGATGACAAGAGACTTCAAAGAACTTTGAAAAGAGTAGGAGTCAACACCATTCCTGGTATTGAAGAGGCCAACATTTACAAGGTTGACGTAGTTATCCAATTTCAGAACCAGACAGGTGAAATGTTGACATGCTGAACCATTACTAATGCAAAACTAAGGATCCACTCACAAATTTCTTCTAACAATGGCATTTCTTGATTTCTTGCAGTGCAAGCTTCACCTCACGCGCTGACCTCCCAAACGAGCACTTCTCCGTCAGTCGACGTGAAGACGTGAGCCGCGCCAGTGTGGTGCAAGTCCTCCAGTTCACCTGGCGGCGCAACACCAAGTGCCCTCATGGCACAACTTAGGATGCACGGCGACCATGGGATATAAGAAGAAATGAGTGGATTTGACTGTCATCAGGGATGGGACCTCAAGCTCGTAGGCATAAAAAATTCTTTGCAGTATAACACCCAAGTGATTCACCTGTGATAACAAAGCTTAGAAAAGAGAGCACGGCCCAGTAGTTGGTTGTGCAACAGGAGATGATATGGCTTCAGTTCTTCTTCACATAAACATCTTGATCCTTATTTTTTCTCCATACGGCCAACCATTGGCCAGGTTCTACTATTCTGAAGTAACTGAATTTATATTATTTCATTTGATTAGTACTGTTGGACTGCTGGCAGTTATTGTTCAGAAGCCTGATTGTATATTGATGGTGAACTTTGGCTGTTTTTATCCCAATTTAAGATGTTATGGTGCTACACAACTATATATAGGTATATTCTAATAGCCTGATTGTTCAGTATTGAATAGTAATTGCTGCCATTTAAAAAATATATACATCTAATTTTTCCAATGGGATATGTTCATTGCAGGGTGATATGGAGGAACCAAAAGTGCCAGAAGCATCACTTCATTAAACATTCAGGGCTGAAACTTGTTTGGCATATGATGAAATTTTGTTAATGGTAAGTTGACTCTTTCACTCGCTTACCTTGTTCTTTTGGTCTGGGTTACTTCTCTAACATTTAAAAAATCACTACTGTCAGGTTTTACCTATCCTATTGAGTAAATCTCAATCAGTGTTTCCATACATGGCTGGGATCAACATTATCATAAATAGGTTCATATCTAGATGTGAGAGAGCCAAGTTTCTATAGTATCGTAAAATGAAAGCTTGAAAAGCATTTTTTTCACATGTGATATTAGTTTCATCGCTTGAAAAATACTTAATAAGCGACCCAGTCCATTTCTTCAAAATCGGTGAAACAACATGCTCTGGGTAATAATTTACCAAGCAGAGCATTCCACTAATCATATTTCAGGCATGGCTAAAGTGTGCTACAACTAAATTATTTCTTGTTCTAATACTTGGAGATCTGGATGCACATGAATAATGAGCACATGTTATCCGAGGAGCAAGGAAGAAAGAAGAAGACCGCTCCAAAATCAAGGGACTCTTTAGCGATTATCATGTAACTTCAGCGGCAAAATTATCATGCTGGAACCGTGTTTGGTGGCTGCTACGACCCGTGAACATGAGAGCCTATGGTGACCACAATCGGGCGGTGCTACGAGCGGTGTTTGAGATGCTGGAACTAGCAAACAATTTTGCTAGAACCGGCTACTACCTGAGCTGTAACCAGGTTGCGGAATGTTGGAACCTTTGCTGATAAAGTTGCCATCATAGGCGATTTTTTTCCTGGTACCAGCTATCACCGGAGTTGCAACCTGGTTGCTGGATGCTCGAACCAGCAGAGAACTTTGATGCATCCACGCCACGACCATGGGTGAAGGAGTTGCCACAACTGCTGACGGTGTTGCAGCAATGGACAATGGAGCGGCAATCATCGTCGGCGGTTCTATGGTAGCGAGGGGGGCGTTTCTCCTGTGCATGCTGCAACGACTTCATCAACATTTTCGGCCAACACGACGCAACAGGAAGGAAGGGGGAGGAAAGAGTTGCCGCCACGATGAGTATGGCGAGGTGCGACTTGCGGCGAGGTCGGTGGCCGTTGAGGGAGGCCTCTGAGGGGCGACGACCTGCATTGGATGCGTGCATGAGGGGAGTGTCTTTGACGCAGTGTGGGAGACGTCTCGCGGAGGGAGGGGAGTGTGAAAAGTGGCGGCTTGCAACCATTTGGATGTACTCGATCTAACGACTGGTATGCATGCTTGAACAATAGTACTTATGTTACGTGAGGAGTAATGTATGATAAAGTGAAACATGGTGGACGTGGCATCATGGCAGAGCTGGCGGAGAGATGTAAGGGGTGATGTTGAAACCGGCGGGGGAAGTGATGGCCAAATGGGGTTCCTTAGCGCTAGCGAGGAGGTTGATGGGTTCCGAGGAGCAATGAAATGTTGCAGCAACAACGTATTGGGTTCCATTTTCTGGCGGAGAAGAACTGATGAATGACATGTGCACGATTCGTTTGTTCATTCATTTGATCCTTTCATTTGTTCATTCATTTGATCCTTCCTTATTCCACTCAAGTCAAATTCATTTACTTTTGTACTTACCCATGGTTTGATGAACCGAGAAATTTAGTGACATTAATTGCAATGAGGAATATCATATATCCATAAACCTTGGATTTTCCCCCCTAGAACATGATCATGATGAACCAGGAAGATTTTTAAAATGCCCGTGGCAACGCATGGGCATTCTACTAGTATATCCTAAAAGAACAGTTAGCGCTAGCAGCGGACAAATCGGAGTAGTAGACAAGCTACATTGTGAAAGAACATGACTAGTAGACTAGTAGTTCATATATATGCCCTATTTTATTTTGAGTGAACCAGAGTTTGAACATAGTTTGAAATGGGCAAATAACTATAAGTAAGAGCAACTCCAAAGCGTCGACCCAAATGGACGGTGATTTTGTCTGCCTTTTGTCCGTTTGGGTCGGCCGCCCGCACGGCGTCCGCCCTGTTTTTCTTTTGGGTTGGCGGTGCGCCCAACACCCGCGACCTATTTCATGTCCGCGCATAAATTTGAAAAGGCCCGCGGTCATAGATCATGCCAGCGGTCATGCCGTCACCCAAAGAATTCATGCCGACACCATGCCAGCGGCCGGCATACAATGCCATCCTTCAAAAAAACCACCACGCAGTTTATGCTGGCACACTTGCCAGCGGCTGGCACACATGCCAGCACACAAAAAAGGGGCGGGGATTCGACCACGCCATCTCGGCCGTGGTCATGCCAGCACACTTGGCGGCATACAAAAAAGGGATGGCGCTCGCCGCCATGGATCACTCGTCGTCGAACTTGAGCATGTCGGCCTACATCTTCTCGAACCATGTCCTCTTCCTCAGCGACACGGTGTTGAGGTCCACCTTCATGATCTCCACCCCCGTCATCATGCTCGCGAGCGCCACTTCTTTCGCCTTGGTCTTTGCATTGGCGGCCTCGATCTTGAGCTTCTTGGCTTGCTTCGCCGCCTCCATCTCAAGCATCTTGGCTTGCTTCTCCGCGTCCATCTCAAGCCTCCTCCTTTGGATCTTCATGAAGGCATTCATTTGCTTTTCCTTGTCTTGCCGGCGCTTCTCCTACCTTGAGTCCTTTTTGCTCATCATGTCCTCCACGGTTGCAAGCAAGGCGATCGACGCCGTAGCCCGCTTGTCCTCCTTCTTGGAGTTGGTCTTCCCCCGCAGCCGTGGCTTTTCGCCCTCCCCAACCTCCTCCACGGTTTTTCCCCCACGCACCATGAGGGTGGCATATTGCGCCTTGAACTTCCCCTCCCCGTTGATGACCGTCCAACAATGGGAGAGGTGGAAGGACTTGCCGTCATGTTGGACCTTGAATGCCTCCAATGCTTGAAATACCTACAAATGAATAGCATGACATGAATCCAAAAGATTGATGCCTTTTGTTCGGCGCCAACCTTGGGGTCTTGCCCATTGTCCCTCCAACACTCACAAAGGAGCTTGTCCTCGGACGGCATGTATGCCTTCGTCCGCTTGCTCTCGCGCTTCGGCTTGGCCCCGGCGGCTTGGTTGGCGAGCTCATCCTCGAACAAAGGTTCCCCGTCGATGTCCAACTCATCCTCTTCCTCGAGGCCGTAGTCCTCCGGAAACTCGTGGTCGAGCGGGAAGCTGTCCAGGTCCACGCCGACCTGATCTTGCATGAAGGCGTCGTGCATGGCAGCTTGATCACCGGCCACCGGCGTGAATGGCGTTCGGCCGTCTTGGCTTTGGGTCTCCTCGGGTCGTACGCAGCCGCGGCGGCACCGGTCGTTGCACCACCGTCGGAGATGATGCTCTCCATGATGAAACGGTTGGCTGCTTCCTCGTCGCCGGCCGCCTGCATTTTATCGAACAGGTTGCGGGCGCCGGAAAGCATGTCGGTTGGCATCTCCTGTTGATGTTTCCTCGCCCCTCCGGATGATGATCCGCCGGCCACTGGCGTGGCGTTGAGGTCGATGGACACAAGCGCGGGCGTGGAAGGCGCCACCACACTCACCTCCAACGAGCATTCCCCGAAGAGTCGGGAGGCTTGCGGATAGACGTGGAAGACGGGAATCGGTGCGTGGCAGAAGCGCACGGCGACTCTGGCAGCACCATCCGAGGAAACATGGACGAGCCGGTGCTGGCCGCGGCCACGGCGGCGTTGACGAGCCCGTGCTGGCCAGGGTTAAACCCTAGGCAGATCAGGGCCTCCCTCGTCGCCGCGGCTATTTGGGCGTTGGTTCCTCCCTGCTGTACGGCGGCGGTGAGGGCGGCGACAACCGCTACTTCCTCCCTTGCGTCCGCCGCGTGCCTCCAGCCCTTCCTCTTGGCCAACTCCAAGGCTCGCTCCGTCGGCGTCAGCTGCTTCTTCTTCTTCTTGGGCGGCCCAACGGTCTTGCGGGGGGCACGGGGCTTGCCTTTGACAGAGGGGACGGGTTGAGGCTGGATTAGTTGAGGGAGGCGAGGCCGGCGGCGACATCAAGGGCGTCGTCCATGTCGCACGGCCGGGAGCGCGAGCGGGCTGGAGGTTCTGGGAAATTGGAGGGAAATGGTGGTCGCTTTGCCACCAACTGGCGGGCCAGGGGGGAGTAGGCACGCGCGCGCATCCGCTTCGTGTCCGCGCCGACACAAATGAGGCCCAAAATTGGGTCGGGAATGGGTCGACAGGCGGACGAAAAGCGAACACACTTCATTTGGGTCGGCGCGTTGGGCCGACTTTTCTATCCGCGGCGACCCAAATAGACACGCGCAGACGAAATGGGTCGGCGCGTTGGAGTTGCTCTAAAACTCTGGAAATAATAAACAAAAGAGAAAATAGGAAACACAAGAAATAACATTACAAATAGGCCCATTAGTCATTTGACAAATATTTAGTTTGTCAAAAACCCTTGGAGAAATGTCCGAATGTCAGGAATGACCCCAAGGCATTTTAGGAACATTTTCTCATTTAGAGAAAATTTGAATTTGAATTTTGAAAATCAAAACAGAGAGCAGATCAGAAAAGCAGAAAAGAAAAAGAAAAGAAAACAAAAAAGGGGCAGCCAGCTAGCCAAGCCGAGGCTCAGCAAGCCAGCCCAGCCAGGCCTCACGCGCGCCCTCTCTCTCTCTCTCACACACACACACACACACACACACACACACACACACACCCCGACAGCCTGGCCCCACCTGCCATCCCCCACCTCTCTCTCGCAACCCACATCACCCACTCGCCCGCAACCGCCGGCACATGAACCCCACTCCCCCACGTCGCTCCGGCTGCCCCGAGCCCTCCTGATCCCGCCTATTTAAAGCCCCTGACCCCCTCTCTCCATTCCCCCACTCGCCCGAGCCTCTCCGCCGCTAGGCTGCTTGTGCGCGAGCTCGGACCGCCGCCGCACATGCACCGCTCCAGCGAGCTATTCCGCCCGCTCCGGTGAGCCTTCGTCGTTCATTTGGTTCCCCGCGATTTCGACATGGTCTTCTCTCTCTCCCTCACCCCTCTGTTTGTCCAGCAGAGCCCCGAGTCGAGCACCCCAACGCGGACCTGAGCCACCCGACGCTGCGCCATCTCCGGCGACCCCCTCCGCATCATCTGAGTAACCCCCAACCGTCGCCATGACCACCATCGGAATCGCCGCGACGAGCCGAACCTCGTCGTGCCCTTCCCGTGCTCCAGCGACCACCGGAGAGCCTGCCCCGCGTTGAACCCGAGCCGCCCGCGCCACCTTCCCCTCCATCTCCGGCGACCCGCGCCGCCTGGTGAGTCCTAGCTCATCTCTGTCGTTCAATCTCGCACACACGCCTACGATTAGATCACCTAAATTGCCGAAATATTTTCCTTTAAGATTCGGCCGTTCGCCGTTTAGCACTAGCAGCGGACACCCTCCAGCCAATAGAAATGTGCCACGTGTCACCACCCTGTCTGAAACATTATCCAGAACAAATCGTTAAATTAAAAAGAAAACGTACTTTTGCAGAAAAGCCTCTTGTCGGGGATATACCCCGCGGTATAACCCGGCCGGATATATGACCCGGCTAGGACTTGGCGTTTCATCGGTAACCCGCCCGAAGACTGACGACTCACTGGTCTGGCGACTCACTAATGACCCCGACGGCGGGTCAGATGGATGACAAAGCCCAAGGCCCAGAAGGCCAGCTCATGTTATGGTAGGCCGGCTTAAGAGGAAAGGCATAAGGAGTATTTCCTTACAAAGGAAGCAAGACTAGAATTCTACTTGTAATAGGATAGTTCTAATCCTACTAGGACTCCATATGTAACCCGCCCCTCTAACTTATATAAGGAGGGGCAGGGCACCCCAAGAGGGCCAAGTTAAGACAGACAAGTCAATAGCTCTCGAGACATAGGTAGCGAAACATCGCCCTTGTAACCGAGATCATCATTATCATCAATATCAATGAAGCAGGATGTAGACTTTTACCTCTACCGTGAGGGGCCGAACCTGGGTAAAACCTCGCGTCTCTCGATTCCGACCAACCCCGTTCAAGCTACTACCTAGATGTGTTAGCCTCACAACTAAGTCCTTACACTAGGACATCTGTCGTGACAAAACCACGACAGTTGGCGCCCACCGTGGAGCCTACGCACGATGATGTTGAGTTCTTGGAGGGATCTATTCACGGATTGAGAAGTTTGCAGTGAGCCGGACGGAGAAGAGCCGGCGTCTGTGATGATCTGTCAATACCGTGGACACATCAAATTTTTCTGCTACAGCGCCCGACGGGATACATCGAGACGGGCAGAAGTTCGTCCGTACTTGCGCAGATCAACCAAAATTGCCGACGTGTTTTTCCAACCAAGACAGCTGCGTTACCGAGTTGACACTACTGCCTGTTCCAAGTCTCGAGGAGATATTCACAGGCTACATGGCTGCCTGCATCAAACCTAAAAATTAGTACTACTGGTACTAGATCCCATACGAAGCCTCAAGATTGTTCAAGCGAAAGGTGCTAGTTTTGGCACGGTTCCCTATAGACGATGGATTAATTAAGTGTGGTTCATCCCCGTGTAAGGAACAAAAGCAACTGGTCGGTCAAATCTGGGGCAGATATGATTCAAAATCGTATAGTTGTGTACGTCAGAATCCAGCCTATCCCTTGGACGTACATGCAAATCATAGGTTATCAGAGGAAAAAAAACCTAAATATTTAAACACGCAGCAAGATGTCGCGAGCGCATGCAGTACACGACAAAAAGCTCACAGTACAAAAAAAAGTAATTACCATTATGTGCCATCATTACACTACGAAAAATGATTCCTCATCCCATCACTGCTTACTTTACACAAATCTGTCCAAAAAGACAAGTACGTGCATTTATTTGGACTTAATAAAATTTTAAAAAGCCATAACTTTTCATTCAAGTATCGAAATTAAGATTCGTTTTCACCATTGGGTTTCTCGCGACGAGTTCTTCAAAACTAGATCCCATATGGATACGTTTCGAGAAACTTTCTGTTTTGAGCAACTTTGGGTGCTAAAGAGGCAACTTTAGTGCTATCGGAAAGCAACTTCTTCTTAATTAGCCTACCATGATTGCCTATCAACGATAAGTCATTATAAACTGCCTCCCATGACTATCATGTTCACTAAATTCACATATAATTTGTTCTCAAATGCTTATTAGTGCAGCTGCAATGTTTGGAGACGTCGAGCGCACCCTCCCAAGCCATTCGATTTGGCACAAATCACGCGCAGGTGCTTATCTGTCTAGTGTGGCGACCGAAGGTATGGTGAGGCCCCTTCCAGAAAAACAGAAAAGAGATAACCACTGCAGTTCGTGGAAGAGCCGCCCCCACCCCACCCCATTTTTCTGTCGGTTACCGTCGAAGAGACGAAGGGAGAAAGGGGGAGGGGATTCACTCGCGCCCCACCGTGATTCGTCATTGGAGGGAGGCAGCAGGCGACCTTGACTACCACACAAATCACGGTTGGATTTCGAAAAAACTATCACACAACAAAAGCAACAAAAACACACAGAAAAAGATACTTGGATCCTTTTTTTATGCACAATACATGAAAGATAACATAGTTGCCCACAGTTAAACATATAGTTGCCTAAAACCATGTATCCCATTGCCCAATCGTCATGAACATAAAACATTACCAAGACCATGATTTGGCCAATATCTGAAGGTTTTAGATACCTTTCAATTAAGTTTGTGTCACAGTGGTGTGTAAGAATTTCTTCTCTTCGGGTGGGATCCAATGGTATGATCGTAAACACTTGGCGAGGGTGGCCGGGTGGAGCTGGTCATGGGGACATAACTAAAACCATGAAGTTTTTTTACGGGATTAAGTTTATCTGTTAACCCCTAAAAAACGAACATGTGTATGTTCGTTATCACTTTTTCAGGTGTCATAGTTGCCCACCATCACCTATACAATTGCCTAGAACTATGTATCCAGTTGCCCAATCCTCGTGAACGGAAACATTACCAAGTCCATAATTTGGCTAATATGTAAAGGTTTTAGATACCTTTCAATTAAGGTTGTGTCATAGAGATGCATCAAGAATTTCATCTCCTCGGGGGTGGAATCCCTTGGTATGATCGTAAATACTTGGCGAAATGATCATAGAGGGGGAGCGGTGTGAGCTGGTCATGGGGTCATAACTAAAACAACAAAGTGTTTTTAGGGGATTAAGTTTATCTGTCACCCCCCTTAAAAAATGAACATGTGTATGTTCTTTATTCCTTTTTTCAGGTGTCATAGTTGCCTACAATCAATGATACTGTTGCCTAAAACCATGTATCCAGTTGCCCACAATCAACAATACAGTTATCTAAAACCATGTATCCAGTTGCCCACAATCAACCATACAGTTGTCTAAAACCATGTATCCAGTTGCCCACAATCAACCATACAGTAGTCTAAAACCATGTATCCAGTTGCCCACAATCAACCATACAGTTGTCTAAAACCATGTATCCAGTTGCCTACAATCAACCATACAGTTGTCTAAAACCTTGTATCTAGTTGCCCACAATCAACCATATAGTTGTCTAAAATCATGTATCCAGTTGCCCAATCCTCATGAACAGAAACATTACCTAGATCATAATTTGGTTAATACGTAAAGGTTTTAGATACCTTTCAAGTTTGTGTCATAGAGATACGTCAATAATTTATCTCCTCTGGGTGGGATCCCTTGGTACGATCGAAACTACTTGACGGATTCTGCTCCTCTTGTTGTCTGAGGAGATAAGATCCAACTTGATGTCGGAGGGAGCAATGGACGCTGAGGGGCCATGAGAACGCCCCCTCGTAGTTCGGTTTGGAGGATTTCGAACGTATGAACTTGTTCAAACAAATTAGGTGACCGTCATTGGATGGCTAAAAGCGTCTAGAGAGACCGATCCCGACATTTGAGGTGATTGGATGTGCTTATGGTAGGCAACTTAGAGGTGAAACTAGTCAATTGGTAGTCATGGTAACTAACTTAGAAGGATCTTCCGTTGATAGGTAGTCATACTAGGGGTAAAAAGGAGTTGTTTTCCTATAGAACTGAAGTTGCCTATGTAGGACACAAAGTTGCTCGGAAAAAAGTTTGTCAAAACCTACTCTTATGAGATCTACTTTTGAAGAACTCGTCGAGAGAAACCAACGATGAAAACGGATTTGAATTTTGACATTCTAATCAAAAGTTATAAATTTTTCAAGTTTTTTATCCCCTAATAAATGCAGGTGGGATATTTATGCGCGCTTATGAGGAGAGTGCGCTCGGAACAGCGAACGGGCGCCGCAGCGCTGGCTAGCCGCATCCAAAAAAAAGGGCCACAACCTGGAGGACACGGACTTGGATTCGTCAAACAAACAACGATCCGGAGGGGGACGTGGGCGCGGACTCGGACCTCGCTGGAATTGCCCCGCCTCTGCGCCATGGCTCGCCCCGCGCCGCCTCGAGCCACCACTGCTCGGCCTCGCTCTGAGCCGCCCTCACAGCCCGCGCCTCCGTGCCTCACCTGCGCCGCCACGCCTCAAGCCGGCCCTGCCGCGCGGCTGTCTCCGCCATGGCCTTGAGCCGCCGTCTCCGCCATGGCCTTGAGCCGCCGCGCCTCAAGCCGACCCGGCCTCGCGGCCATCTCCGCCGTGGCTTCGAGCCGGCCCTGCCTCCACGCGCTTTTGCGGCCGTGCCCGCCTTAGCCTCGCCTTGAGCCGCGCCTCCCGTCCGAGCCGCCGCGGTTTCCACTGCTTCAACCCGCCGCTGGCGTACTCCCCTGGTTCCGAGCCACTGTCGCCGGCTCATTACTGCGGCTCTCCTCGCAAGCCGCTGACCGCCTATATGGCCTCCTCGCTCTGCCCCGCGGCTGCGTCAAGCCGCCTTGGAGGGGCCACTGCCCCGAGCCGCCCGCTGCTGCATCATCTCCGTCTCCGTCTTCCACTGCCATTGAACGAGTCGCCTACGGCCGATGCCCCTCTGCTTCTGCATGAGTTGTCGTGCCAGGTCGCGTCTGCCTCTACCGTCATGGGTTCCACGCCTGATGCGCTGGCCTCCTCCGCCTCACCGCATCGGCGGGTCGCGCTCGTGCCCCGGGTCGCCGGCAACACCTCCGCTTCGAGCTGGCCTCGCCATTGCATTGACCCGCCATCGTCCGGGTCTTACACGTCACCTCCGCCTCTGCTGTGGTCCTGTGCTGAGCCGCCGTCATGGCCTTGAGCCGCCGCGCTGTGCGCCGGCCCGCCTCCGCACCTGCGAGAGCCGCCCTCGCGGCCACTGATCTCCGCTCCGAGCCCGGCCTCAGCCGCCGCCATTAAGCTGTCACCCCCGCCGGTACAGCCTCTCCGGCGAGTCGCCGAGCCCCTCCATCTGAGTCTTTACATCGCCGGCTCACCACTGCTACTGCTCGCCTCGCCGGCGCCCCTCGGCCGCATCGGTTTCCAAGCCGCCATGGGCCGCCTCACCTCTGCCGTGGACCTGCCTGCGGTCTACCGCGAGTCGCCGCGGTCCGGGATTTCTGAGTCACGGACTACGAGCCACCGCGGCTTCATTCCTCATCTGCCAGGCCCGGCCTTGAGCCGCCATAGCAGGCGCAGCCGCTGAGCCACCACGGCCGGGCCACCTCTGCCATGGACGGCTTCACGCTGTCGGCCTCCGTCGATTTGCCTGCTCCTAACAACAGAGACAAAGCTGAGCTTCTTTAGGGAAACACCGGTGGTGCTCCCGTTGATTGCATCTGGCTTCTCGAAGTGGAGCACCACAGCTAACAGAAGAACCAGCAGGGGTCACAACAGTCACTCGCGCCTCAGTACCCAAACGCTCATGAGTTTCGATTGCCACATCAGCAGTCATTAGATGCAACCCCAGCAGCAACCTACGGAAGAGAGGAAGGAGCGAGAGAGAGAAGGAAAGTCCCAGCTCGTAGCTGCTGGTGATACTGTTCGTGTGAAAACTGAAGCCAAGATCAGCTATCACGAGTACTACTTTTTTCCTCACAAGATGACTGAACCAAAAGCAATTACTGCTACAGCACTACTACATTTTCGTGTGAAGTACTCCCTCCTTTCCGGTTTATAAGGCTCAATTCAAAACTCTCACCAACCAAGGTAGATGGTGAGTGATAGAATACTTTTTGTAGTTTGCAAAAGCACCCAATTAATGCTCTTGTTTTCCTAAAAAAAATATGTTTACCAATGCATTAATTGCAATGCATGCATGCATAAAGTACATGCATTGGTCAATTTTCTCTTAATACTTGCATGCAATGATTTAATGCACCTTGGAATCTGAACATGTGATGGGGAACAACCAAATTGAGCCTTATAAAATGGAAAAACTAAAATTTTGAGATAAGCCCTATAAACCGGAAAGGAGGGAGTAAGTCACAGTCAAGTGCTAGTTGAAAGTACTACTGCTACCACTTACACGGTTTAAAAATGAGGGGAGAAGACGTGGGTGCTGTGCTACATCACATCAGTGGAGCTCAATGTGTATATATTATTCAGCATTATCCGGCATCAGCATCTGTGTTCATCTGACAAGACATATCAGGTGATATCCATCTAAGTCTATTTTAATTAACAGATTTGTTTTCATCAAGGAACAATTACTCTGGCTTGTGATATTTTTTATGCAGGACAATTGTTCACTGTAAAAGCGATGGTCGTGCCATGGATATATAGCTCACCTTGTCTCCAGCTTCAATACATTCCAGTGTTCCGCTGTAAACTATATGCCGGTTTATGCCACGGTCAAGTATGGAGAATCTCAAGCCAACTCCTTGAGTCGTCTTAAGACTCGGGGGCTATACAGACATGACTTAGCAAATTTTGTCAGTTTCAGCAAATTCAAGAACCCCGGGTCATTGGAGGGAAAATAACCCGGTCCCGGAGGCTACTACCACATTGGTGAAAATTTAAAGTCTATCAGAAAATTTCTGGCTTAAAAAGTGCCTGGCAATTAAAATTCGGGCTCAATGGAGGAGTTCCGGGTTATCAGAGAAGATTCTGGTTTAAAATCCGGTTCAAGGGAAATCTGTCTGTCACAAAGTTTTGAGCTCTCAATATCCGGCTCAACATCCGGTTCAGGAGGAGGCCATCTCTCGCAAGTTCGAGTTCTAAGAAAACTTAAAGGTTACCAAAGAGAACTTGCTGCTATAATGCACGGTTCAAACATGGGTATCCTGCCTTTTGGGCTTATCATATTATGATCAATATAATAAAGCCGGCATCCCTGATAATTCAGGTCCTCTGTCGTTTCATTTCTAAGCATCTGAGTCTTTATTATTTGTTCATAAGGTTACTTGGGGGCTTCCAACCCACCGGGTTTAGCTTTCTTACCCTCGTGACCAGGCTAGATGCCGAATCCCGAGTTTGACTTGCCTGTTTGCATGATGCTACTCCACCAGGTAATCCTGAATGGCCCGCCGTACTCTTGACAGTCAATCTTTTAACTAAGACCCTGAACTCGTTAAGGTTAAAACGACGGTTTGTCATGTGAGGGCCGGCTTACAGTGAGCGAGGACAACTCTAAGGCTATGTGGCCTATGAAAGCACTTGAATCTTAGCGGCTGTGCGGCCCATGAAAGCACTTGAATTTTAAGACTGTGCGGCCTATAAAAGCACTTGAATTTTTCTGAATTTCTTTTCTTCTGGATATTTTAGATTTGCATCCATTGAAGAATTTTTCTGTTCAAGTGTGTTTGGTACAATTCAGGCCATGCAGCCTTGATTATATGACTCATAATTGAGCATATTGGGTTTGGTAACTCGTCTTGATAGCGGACTTTAAGTCGTCAGGATATTTTTGCCTTGAAGCAATCAAAATCAGGATATTTCATGACTTCGGGTTGATACCCGCTCCGGATTATAATTATCAAGGCATCACCATGGTGTCAATCTACAGGTATGTCTTTCAATAATTGTATGAATATTTGGGGTTTGGTAACCCGCCCTGGCTTTAGACTTTAAGTCGCCAGAATGTTTCGGCTTAGATGGCCTTTACTCTAGTCTTTCTATAATTTTTTTCAAAGACTATTATATTGGGGTTTGTTACCCGCCCTGGCTTTGACGTTAAGTCGCCAGGGCATATGTTGTTTAAACTTTATGCAGGACATGCAGAGCTATGGCTTACATAAATGATTAAGTTCAAGCCCATCATCATAGATTAAAATTGGTGTTTCAAAAGGGTTATAAGTTCTTGATTTTTACAAAGGCTATAAGCCGTCGGGTTACAAAAATCCCGGATTACAATGAATGCGCATTAAGTCGCCATCGGCCAAGAGCCACTGAGTATTTAACTCTGGATTTACTTGTCAACAGATAAGGTCTTGTGATTGTTTTCATACCGGATTATATTATTCAAATCTTTAATAGCCAAACATAGCTGGATTTTTCATTATGGTTGTCATAACCAGTATTGAATGATTGAGGTTTTCATACCGGATTATATTATTCAAATCTTTAAATAGCCAAACATGGTTGGATTTTCATTATGGTTGTCATAACCAGTATTCAATGATTGAGGTTTTCATACCAGATTATATTATTCAAATCTTTAATAGACAAATATGGCTGGAATTTCATTATGGTTATCATAACCAATATTGGATGATTGAGGTTTTCAAAGCCCCTTTAGAGTAATGGCTATTATTCCTTCATCTAAAAATACCAGCCCACAACAGAGAGCATGGTTCAATATTGATATGCAAAGGCTTTCAGCAACATCATCCGGACAATGGATATGGTTTTATTTAGTCTCGAGTCGCTGCAGACATACGACCCGACACTTGGGGGCTAATGCAAAGTCATTTTAACTCGCCTCATTGAAGACCCGACCCATCACATAGTGATGAGCCGGCCCTTGGGGGCTACTAATTGCTCCTGTCAAAGGTAACCCGAAATTTGGGAGCTACATCATATGGTGTTATTTTTTGAAGTACATGTAAAGTCCCAGCTCAATATTATCTTACTGAGCCGGCCCTTGGGGGCTACACATTGCTGCTCAAAGTCCACATAATCAGATCTACAAAGTCCCTGCTAATGACCCGGCACTTGGGGGCTACACATGGGAAGTTCAAAATGTGCAGTTTATGATTGGCGACTTACATGAACAACCCGGATTTCTCCAAAGTTGCAGCATTTATATTGAAGCAAGTCTTAAGCTATCACTACGTTCTCCTCTTAAGACTTGGGGGCTACAGGTGATATGCATATAAGGGAGGAACATCTTCAAATTCTCAGTTTTGAGCAAACCAGGTATTATATTATTATTGGAGAAATTTGCAAAGTTTATTTCCTCTAAGCTATTCATAGAAAGGTTTAGAGAGCCGACTCAATGATTGGAAAGCTACATTTACAAAAGTAAGCACCAAGTCACCATAAGATTGACCCGGCATCAGCAGCAATCATGACCCGGCATCATCTGTTTTATAACCCGGCAATTTTGGCAATCATAAATTGGCAAGATCTACATCTTCAAGCCGGTTGAAAATCAGATGAGTATTTCAAGACCAATACTTTTGTCAAACTAGAGCATTGGAAGCCGAATCAAATGGATTATTTTTTATAATATTTTTTTGCAAGAAACCAATGTCAGCAAATTGATTTTTAAGCTGGCCTATTGACCCGGACTTTTCAGAAGAAGTGCCTGGATTTTTTGCATTGGCAAAGTTTGAGCATATCTGCTAAAGGAGATTTGCTATGAGATCATGGACACGTATCAAGAAGGATTTTTTGCATTGGCAAAGTTTGAGCATATCTGCTAAAGGAGATTTCCTAATCTCGAAATACGCCAACTCAACAAGTACCTTCGGAGACACCTGTAGAGCACCTTTATAATCACCCAGTTACGTTGTGACGTTTGGCAGCACACAAAGTGTTCCACCGGTAAACGGGAGTTGCATAATCTCATAGTCATAGGAACATGTATAAGTCATGAAGAAAGCAATAGCAACATACTAAACGATCAAGTGCTAAGCTAACGGAATGGGTCAAGTCAATCACATCATTCTCCTAATGATGTGATCCCGTTAATCAAATGACAACTCATGTCTATGGTTAGGAAACATAACCATCTTTGATTAACGAGCTAGTCTAGTAGAGGCTTACTAGTGACACTCTGTTTGTCTATGTATTCACACATGTATCATGTTTCCGGTTAATACAATTCTAGCATGAATAATAAACATTTATCATGATATAAGGAAATAAAATAATAACTTTATTATTGCCTCTAGGGCATATTTCCTTCAGTCTCCCACTTGCACTAGAGTCAATAATCTAGTTCACATCGCCATGTGATTTAACACCAATAGTTCACATCACCATGTGATTAACACCCATAGTTTACATCACTATGTGACCAACACTCAAAGGGTTTACTAGAGTCAATAATCTAGTTCACATCGCCATGTGATTAACACCCAAAGAGTACTAAGGTGTGATCAAGCTTTGCTTGTGAGAGAAGTTTAGTTAACGGGTCTGCCACATTCAGATCCGTATGTATTTTGCAAATTTCTATGTCTACAATGCTCTGCATGGAGCTACTCTAGCTAATTGCTCCCACTTTCAATATGTATCTAGATTGAGACTCTGAGTCATCTGGATCAGTGTAAAAGCTTGCATCGATGTAACCTTTTACGACGAACTCTTTTATCACCTTCATAACCGAGAAATATTTCCTTAGTCCTTTTAGGTAACTAAGGATAACTTTGACCGCTATCTAGTGATCTATCCCTGGATCACTATCGTACCTCCTTGCTAAACTCATAGCAAGGCACACAACTGGTCTGGTACATAGCATGGCATACTTTATAGAACCTATGACTGAGGCATAGGGAATGACTTTCATTCTCTTTCTATCTTCTGCCGTGGTCGGGTTTTGAGTCTTACTCAATTTTACACCTTGTAACACAGGCAAGAACTCCTTCTTTGACTGATCCATTTTGAACTTCTTCAAAATCTTGTCAAGGTATGTGCTTTGTGAAAGTCCTATTAAGCGTCTCGATCTATCCCTATAGATCTTGATGCTCAATACTTAAGCAGCTTCACCGAGGTCCCTTTTTATTGAAAAATTCTTATTCAAGTATCCTTTTATGCTATCCAGAAATTCTATATCATTTCCAATCAACAATATGTCATCCACATATAATATCAGAAATGCTACAGAGCTCCCACTCACTTTCTTGTAAATACAGGCTTCACCGTAAGTCTGAATAAAACCATATGCTTTGATCACTTCATCAAAGCGTATATTCCAACTCCGAGATGCTTGCACCAGTCCATAGATGGATCGCTGGAGCTTGCACATTTTGTCAGCACCTTTAGGATTGACAAAACCTTCTGGTTGCATCATATACAACTTCTTCTTTAAAAATTCCATTAAGGAATGTAGTTTTTGACATCCATTTGCCAGATTTCATAAAATGCGGCAATTGCTAACATGATTCGGACAGACTTAAGCATCGATACGAGTGAGAAAATCTCATCGTAGTCAACACCTTGAACTTGTCGAAAACCTTTTGCGACAATTCGAGCTTTGTAGATAGAAACACTACTATCAGCGTCTGTCTTCCTCTTGAAGATCCATTTATTCTCAATGGCTTGCCGATCATCGGGCAAGTCAACCAAAGTCCATACTTTGTTCTCATACATGGATCCTATCTCAGATTTTATGGCCTCAAGCCATTTATCGGAATCTGGGCTCATCATCGCTTCCTCATAGTTCGTAGGTTCGTCATGGTCTAGTAACATGATTTCCAGATCAGGATTACCGTACCACTCTGGTGCGGATCTTACTCTGGTTGACCTACGAGGTTCGGTAGTAACTTGATCTGAAGTTTCATGATCATCATCATTAGCTTCCTCACTAATTGGTGTAGAAGTCACAGGAACCGGTTTCTGTGATGAACTACTTTCCAATAAGGGAGCAGGTACAGTTACCTCATCAAGTTCTACTTTCCTCCCACTCACTTCTTTCGAGAGAAACTCCTTCTCTAGAAAGGATCCATTCTTAGCAACGAAAGTCTTGCCTTCGGATCTGTGATAGAAGGTATACCCAACTGTCTCTTTTGGGTATCCTATGAAGACACATTTCTCTGACTTGGGTTCGAGCTTATCAGGTTGAAGCTTTTTCACATAAGCATCGCAGCCCCAAACTTTAAGAAACGACAACTTTGGTTTCTTGCCAAACCACAGTTCATAAGGAGTCGTCTCAACGGATTTAGATGGTGCCCTATTTAACGTGAATGCAGCCGTCTCTAAAGCATAACCCCAAAACGATAGCGGTAAATCAGTAAGATACATCATAGATCGCACCATATCTAATAAAGTACGGTTACGACGTTCGGACACACCATTAAGCTGTGGAGTTCCAGATGGCGTTAGTTGTGAAACTATTCCACATTTTTTTAAATGAAGACCAAACTCGTAACTCAAATATTTGCCTCCGCGATCAGATCGTAGAAACTTTATTTTCTTGTTACGATGATTTTCTACTTCACTCTGAAATTCTTTTGAACTTTTCAAATGTTTTCAGACTTATGTTTCATCAAGTAGATATACCCATATCTGCTCAAATCATCTGTGAAGGTCAGAAAATAACGATACCCGCCGTGAGCCTCAACACTCATCGGACCACATACATCGATATGTATTATTTCCAATAAGTCATTTAGCTCGCTCCATTGTTCCGGATAACGGAGTCTTAGTCATCTTGCCCATGAGGCATGGTTCGCAAGTATCAAGTGATTCATAATCAAGTGATTCCAAAAGCCCATCAGCATGGAGTTTCTTCATGTGCTTTACACCAATATGACCTAAACGGCAGTGCCAAAAATAAGTTGCACTATCATTATTAACTTTGCATCTTTTGGCTTCAATATTATGAATATGTGTATCGCTACGATCGAGATTCAATAAACCATTTACATTGGGTGTATGACCATAGAAGGTTTTTATTCATGTAAACAGAACAACAATTATCCTCTGACTTAAATGAATAACCGTATTGCAATAAACATGATCCAATCATATTCATGCTCAACGCAAACACCAAATAACATTTATTTTGCAATAAACATGATCCAATCATATTCATGCTCAATGCAAACACCAAATAACATTTATTTTGCAATAAACATGATCCAATCATATTCATGCTCAATGCAAACACCAAATAACATTTATTTAGGTTCAACACTAATCCCGAAAATAGAGGGAGTGTGCGATGGTGATCTTATCAACCTTGGAATCACTTCCAACACACATCGTCACCTCGTCATTAACTAGTCTCTGTTCATTTTGCAACTCCTGTTTCGAGTTACTAATGTTAGCAACTGAACCAGTATCAAATACTCAGGGGCTACTATGAACACTAGTAAAATACACATCAATAACATGTATATCAAATATACTTTTGTTCACTTTACCATCCTTCTTATCCGCCAAATACTTGGGGCAGTTCCGCTTCCAGTGACCAGTCCTTTTGCAGTAGAAGCACTCAGTTTCAGGCTTAGGTCCAGACTTGGGCTTCTTCCCGGGAGTAGCAACTTGCTTGCTATTCTTCTTGAAGTTCCCCTTCTTCCCTTTGCCCTTTTCTTGAAACTAGTGGTCTTGTTAACCATCAACACTTGATGCTCTTTCTTGATTTCTACCTTCGTTGATTTCAGCATCACGAAGAGCTCGGGAATCGTTTTTGTCATCCCTTGCATATTATAGTTCATCACGAAGTTCCAGTAACTTGGTGATAGTGATTAGAGAATTCTGTCAATTACTATCTTATCCGGAAGATTAACTCCCACTTGATTCAAGCAACTGTAGTACTCAGACATTCTGAGCACATGCTCACTGGTTGAGCTATTCCCCTCCATCTTGTAGGCAAAGTATTTGTCAGAGGTCTCATACTTCTCGACACGGGCATGAATCTGAAATACCGATTTCAGCTCTTGGAACATCTCATATGCTCCGTGGCTTTCAAAACATTTTTGAAGTCCCGGTTCTAAGCCGTAAAGCATGGTGCACTAAACTATCAAGTAGTCATCATACCGAGCTTGTCAAACGTTCATAACGTCTGCATCTGCTCCTGCAATAGTTCTGTCACCTAGTGGTGCATCAAGGACATAATTCTTCTGTGCAGCAATGAGGATAAACCTCAGATCACGGAACCAGTCCGCATCATTGCTACTATCATCTTTCAACTTAGTTTTCTCTAGGCACATATCAAAAATAAAAACAAGGGAGCTATACGCGAGCTATTGATCTACAGCATAATTTGCAAATACTACCAGGACTAAGTTCATGATAAATTTAAGTTCAATTAATCATATTACTCAAGAACTCCCACTTAGATAGACATCTCTCTAATCATCTAAGTGATCACGTGATCCAAATCAACTAAACCATAACCGATCATCACGTGAAATGGAGTAGTTTTCAATGGTGAACATCACTATGTTGATCATATCTACTATATGATTCACGCTCGACCTTTCGGTCTCAGTGTTCTGAGGCCATATCTGCATATGCTAGGCTCGTCAAGTTTAACCCGAGTATTCTGTGTGTGCAAAACTGGCTTGCACCCGTTGTAGATGAACGTTGAGCTTATCACATCCGATCATCACGTGGTGTCTCGGCACGACGAACTTTGGCAACGGTGCATACTCAGGGAGAACACTTTTACCTTGAAATTTAGTGAGAGATCATCTTATAATGCTACCGTCAAACAAAGCAAAATAAGATGCATAAAGGATAAACATCACATGCAATCAATATAAGTGATATGATATGGCCATCATCATCTTGTGCTTGTGATCTCCATCTCCGAAGCACCGTCATGATCACCATCGTCACTGGCGCGACACCTTGATCTCCATCGTAGCATCGTTGTCGTCTCGCCAACTATTGCTTCTACGACTATCGCTACCGCTTAGTGATAAAGTAAAGCAATTACAGGGCGATTGCATTGCATACAATAAAGCGACAACCATATGGCTCCTGCCAGTTGCCAATAACTCAGTTACAAAACATGATCATCTCATACAATAAAATATAGCATCATGTCTTGACCATATCACATCACAACATGCCCTGCAAAAACAAGTTAGACGTCCTCTACTTTGTTGTTGCAAGTTTTACGTGGCTGCTACGGGCTGAGCAAGAACCGTTCTTACCTACGCATCAAAACCACAACGATAGTTCGTCAAGTTAGTGCTGTTTTAACCTTCACAAGGACCGGGCGTAGCCACACTCGGTTCAACTAAAGTTGGAGAAACTGACACCCGCTAGTCACCTGTGTGCAAAGCACGGCGGTAAAACCAGTCTCGCGTAAGCGTACGCGTAATGTCGGTCCGGGCCGCTTCATCCAACAATACCGCCGAACCAAAGTGTGACATGCTGGTAAGCAGTATGACTTGTATCGCCCACAACTCACTTGTGTTCTACTCGTGCATATAACATCTACGCATAAAACCTGGCTCGGATGCCACTGTTGGGGAATGTAGTAATTTCAAAAAAATTCCTACGCACACACAGGATCATGGTGATGCATAGCAACAAGAGGGGAGAGTGTGTCCACGTACCCTCGTAGACCGAAAGCGGAAGCGTTAGCACAACGCGGTTGATGTAGTCGTACGTCTTCACGATCCGACCGATCCAAGTATCGAACGTACGGCACCTCCGAGTTCAGCACACGTTCAACTCGATGACGTCCCTCGAGCTCCGATCCAGCAAAGCTTCACAGGAGAGTTTCGTCAGCACGACGGCGTGGTGACGGTGATGATGATGCTACCGACGCAGGGCTTCGCCTAAGCACCGCTACGATATGATCGAGGTGGATTATGGTGGAGGGGGGCACCGCACACGGCTAAGAGATCAATGATCAATTGTTGTGTCTATGGGGTGCCCCCTGGCCACGTATATAAAGGATGGAGGGGAGGAGGTCGGCCCCCTATGGGTGGCGCACCAAGTAGGGGACTCCTACTAGGAATCCTACTCCTAGTAGGAGTCCACCAAGAGGGGAAGGAAGAGGGGAAGAGGGAGAAGGAAATAGGGGTGTTGCGCCCCCCAATCCCTTGTCCAATTCGGACCAGCAAGGGGAGGGGCGCAGCAGCCCCTGCGGCCCGCTCCTCTCTTTCCCGTATGGCCCAATAAGGCCCATAACTTCCCCCGGTGAATTCCCGTAATTCCCCGGTACTCCGAAAAATACCCGAATCACTCGGAACCTTTCCGACGTCCGAATATAGCCTTCCAATATATCGATCTTTACCTCTCGGACATTCCGAGACTCCTCGTCATGTCCATGATCTCATCCGGGACTCCGAACAACTTCGGTACTTCAAAACACAAAAACTCATAATACCGATCGTCACCGAACTTTAAGCGTGCGGACCCTACGGGTTCGAGAACTATGTAGACATGACCGAGACACGTCCCCGGTCAATAACCAATAGCGGAACCTGGATGCTCATATTGGCTCCCACATATTCTACGAAGATCTTTATCGGTCAAACCGCATAACAACATACGTTGTTCCCTTTGTCATCGGTATGTTACTTGCCCGAGATTCGATCGTCGGTATCTCAATACCTAGTTCAATCTCGTTACCGGCAAGTCTCTTTACTCGTTCCGTAATACATCATCCCGCAACTAACTCATTAGTTACAATGCTTGCAAGGCTTATAGTGATGTGCATTACCGAGTGGGCCCAGAGATACCTCTCCGACAATCAGAGTGACAAATCCTAATCTCGAAATACGCCAACTCAACAAGTACCTTCGGAGACACCTGTAGAGCACCTTTATAATCACCCAGTTACGTTGTGACGTTTGGCAGCACACAAAGTGTTCCTCCGGTAAACGGGAGTTGCATAATCTCATAGTCATAGGAACATGTATAAGTCATGAAGAAAGCAATAGCAACATACTAAACGATCAAGTGCTAAGCTAACGGAATGGGTCAAGTCAATCACATCATTCTCCTAATGATGTGATCCCGTTAATCAAATGACAACTCATGTCTATGGTTAGGAAACATAACCATCTTTGATTAACGAGCTAGTCTAGTAGAGGCTTACTAGTGACACTCTGTTATTCTATGTATTCACACATGTATCATGTTTCCGGTTAATACAATTCTAGCATGAATAATAAACATTTATCATGATATAAGGAAAAAAAATAACTTTATTATTGCCTCTAGGGCATATTTCCTTCAGTTAGGTGTGTGAGTTTAGGATGCTAAATTCTGTACAACTCAATAGTTGACAACTTAGGTCCAAACTTACCCTGACCTTGTAACCATCGAGTAGTTGCTTAGCTGCTATGACGTGTTGGGGAACATTGCATGGAAAACAAAAAAAATTCTACGCACACGCAAGATCTATCAATGGAGATGTATAGCTACAAGAGGGGGAGAGCATCTACGTACCCTTGTAGATCCCTAAGTGGAAGCATTTATCAACGCAGTTGATTTAGTCATACACCTTCACGATCCGTCCTGATCAAGTACCGAACGTAGGGCACCTCTGTGTTCAGCACACGTTCAGCTCGATGACGTCCTCACCTTGTCGATCCAGCAAGAGAGGCAAAGTAGTAGATGAGTTCCCGCAGCACAACGGCATGGTGACGGTGGTGGTGAAACTATTTCCACAGGGCTTCGCCAAGCATAAGAGATTTAGGACACAGGACAAACTAGAGGGAGAGGGGGCGCCGGCACACGGCTTGGTGAATCGTGGTGTCCCCCAGGGGCTAGCCCTGCTCCTCTATTTATATGTTGAGCCCTGGGGTCATTTCTTGGAGAAAGAGTCTCCTCAAAGTCGGTTTGGAACGCAAGGAAGAGTCCTTCTCGGTTTTCAGTACCAAATGCCACGGTCCTCGGCGTCTGGCCCAGATGTCATGGGCCTCGGCGTCTGGCCCAGGGCCAGACGCCAGGGTCCCTGGCATCTGGTCCCTGACATCCGCAAAACTTCCTTTTGCACCGACCTAAAGCCCCGTGGGCCTTACCCCTTGGCCCAACCATATCATCCTATATATCAATCTTTACCTCCGGACCATTCCGGAGCTCCTCGTCATGTCTGTGATCTCATCCAGGACTTCGAACAACATTCGGTCACCAACATACATAACTCATATAATACTATATCGTCAATGAATGTTAAGCGTGCGGACCCTACGGGTTCGAGAATGATGTAGACATGATCGAGACGCTTCTCCGGTCAATAACCAATAGCGGGACCTGGATGCCCAATTGGTTCCTACATATTCTACGAAGATCTTTATCGGTCGAACCTTTATGACAAATACGTAATTCCCTTTGTTCGTCGGTATGTTACTTGCCCGAGATTCGATCATTGGTATCTTCATACCTAGTTCAATATCGTTACCGGTAAGTCTCTTTACTCGTTCCGTAATACATCATCTTGTAACTAACTCCTTAGTCACTTTGCTTGCAAGCTTCTTGTGATGTTTTATGACCGAGAGGGCCCAGAGATACCTCTCCATCATACGGAGTGACAAATCCCAATCTCGATTCACGCCAACTCAACAGACACCTTCGGAGATACCTGTAAAGCATCTTTATGATCACCCAGTTACATTGTGACGTTTGATAGCACACAAGGTATTCCTCTGGTATCCAGGAGTTGCATGATCTCATGGTCGAAGGAATATGTATTCGGCATTTAAGAAAGCAGTAGCAATAAACTAAAGGATCATATGCTAAGCTAACGGATGGGTCTTGTCCATCACATCATTCTCCTAATGATGTGATCCCGTTATCAAATGACAACTCATGTCTATGGTCATGAAATCTTAACCATCTTTTGATCAACGAGCTAGTCTAGTAGAGGCATACTATGGACTTGGTATTTGCTTATGTATTCACACATGTATTTAAGTTTCCAATAAATAAAATTCTAGCATGAATAATAAACCTTTATCATGATTAAGAAAATATAATAATAACCACTTTATTATTGCCTCTAAGGCATATTTCCAACAGTCTCCCACTTGCACTAGAGTCAATAATCTAGATTACATTGTAATGAATCTAACACCCATGGAGTCTTGGTGCTGATCATGTTTTGCCCGCGGAAAAGGTTTAGTCAATGGGTCTGCCACATTCAGATCCGTATGTACTTTGCAAATTTCTATGTCTTCATCCTTGACCTTTTCACGAATAGAGTTGAAGCGTCTCTTGATGTATTTGGTTCTCTTGTGAAACCTGGATTCCTTCGCTAAGGCAATTGCTCCAGTGTTGTCCCAAAAGATTGTCATTGGACCCGATGCACTGGGTATTACACCCAGATCGGATATGAACTCCTTCATCCAGACTCCTTCATGCGCTGCTTCCGAAGCAGCTATGTACTCCGCTTCACATGTAGATCCCGCCACGACGCTTTGCTTAGAACTGCCCCAACTGAAAGCTCCACCATTCAATATAAATACATATCCGGTTTGTGACTTAGAGTCATTCGGATCTGTGTCGAAGCTAGCATCGATGTAACCCTTTACGACGAGCTCTTCATCACCTCCATAAACGAAAAACATATCCTTGGTCCTTTTTAGGTACTTCAGGATATTCTTGAATGCTGTCCAGTGATCCACTCCTGGATTAATTTGGTACCTCCCTACCAAACTTATGGCAAGGCACACATCAGGTCCGGTACACAGCATGGCATACATTATAGAACCTATGACTGAGGCATAGGGAATGACTTTCATTCTCTCTCTCTATCTTCTGCCGTGGTCTGGCTTTGAGTCTTACTCAATTTCACACCTTGCAACACAGGCAAGAACCCTTTCTTTGACTTGTCCATTTTGAACTTAAAGCCAGATTGTAAGCCGCCCGGCTGTAACCCGCCCAACTGTAAGCCGCCCGGGTGTAAGCCGCCCGGTGTAAGCCGCCCGTCTGGAGATAAGAAGCCCAGGGTTCAGAAGCCCACGGTGAGAAGCCCGTGATGAGAAGCCCGCGATGGGAAGCCAGAATAGGTTAAGTCCTAATCCGACTTGAACTCCACATGTAACCCGCCCCTTCAACTTATATAAGGAGGGACGGGGCACCACAAGAAGGTCAGGTTTTACAAGTTAGAAGATAGACAGATAAGTCTTAGACAAGATCAAAGTAGATGCTCCCGAGATAGAGGTAGCGAAACACCACCCTTGTAACCGAGATCGTCATCATCATCTCAATCAAGCATGATGTAGGCTTTTACCTCCATCGTGAGGGGCTGAACCTGGGTAAAATCTCACGTCTCTCGTCCCGCTCAACCCCGTTCAAGCTACCACTTAGATGCGTTGGCCTCACGACTAAGTCCTCACACTAGAACATCTGCCATGACAAAACCACAACAGTTGGCGCCCACCATGAGGCAATCGCACAGTGGTGTTGAGTTCTTGGAGGGATCTCTCCCAGGGATCGAGAAGTTCGCAATTCATCGGATGAAGAAGACTCAAGAAATTAAGGTTGCATCAGGTGCGCCGACACAAGATTGCCGAGTTGACGAGACCGACAGGCGGTACAATTTAAAGCCAGATCAAATCTTTTGGAGCGATCGCGCGTCGGTGAGACCGACGTGATTTCCATTAGGCGTCACCATGATTCAGGAGCACAGACTCATTTTTCAGTCCACAACGGCCGTACTACAGGGTCAATTCAAATCCAGATGCAGAAGTATTGCCTTGCATTTGGTTAAGTATCAAGACAATTTGATTGTTAGTAGATCACGATCAAGCCAGCACCTCAACACAAAAAATAGAAAGGAGAAGAAGAAACAACCCACGAATAGTCAACGACCTGGAGTCGGATTTGGCCACGGACTTGGTCTCTGCCTCCGTCTTCGTCCCTGAGCCGCCATCGCTAGGCGCGCCTCAGGCCGCCGCTCGGCCGCGGCCCCGTCATATCGCCGCCTCTACCGCCTCAGCGCGCCTCAAGCCTTTGCCGCGGTCTCCGACGCCATGGCCAGCCGCCGCAACATTACTTGGTCGGCTCTCCTCCGTCGCCCGCGGCCTCGCCTTCAAACCGCTGCTCTCTGAGCCGCCTGGTTTTGCGGCTGTCTCCGCCACTCGCAGCCAGCGGCCTTGCTCCGCCTCTGCTCCGGGTTAGCCTCCCCCCTCGAGCCACCACGGGCCGCCTCACCTCCGCCGGTCGTCTACTACGGCCACGGCCGGACGGCCGCCTGCCTCAAACACTGCCTTCAAGCCGCCATCATCCACAGCAAGTGGTCAGAGCTTTGAGTCGCCGGCCTTGCTGCCGCCTCACGCCGCCCTCGCCGGAGCGGCCTCGCTTCGAGCAGCCGCCGTCGTGCTAAGCCGCCAGTCCAGCCTCACCCCGCCTATGCATCGTCAAATCGTCACCATGCCTTGCTAGGGAGTTGCCGGGTGCCTTTGTTCGGCCCTGCGTTGAGCCACCCCCTATGGCTCCAATCGTGCTCTGTCTGCGCGACTCGCCCTATTCCACAGCCAAATTACTGGAATTTTTGTCGAAACCCAAAGGAATTGAAAAAAAAGACCCCCTTCGATGCCACGTGTCGTCTGACGCGCCGCGCCTGTCGTCATGACAGAGGGGGTTCTTTTTGTCAATTTCATCTGAAGAGGATCTTTTTTTTCAATTCCGTTAGGCAAGGGGTCTCTTTCAACAAAAAAAAAAAATCAAATTACTGCTGTTCAAATCCACCTCCACGGACAAGTCGCTACTGCTCGCCCCGTTCGGCCTCTGTCGCGGGTCTGCACCTCCGAGCCGCCCCCATGAGCCGCCTCAGTGAGTCCGTTCTGCTGCTGTGGTCCTCCGCCGTTGCTGACGAGCTTCAGAGCCGCCTCAATGCCTTGTGAACCGCCACTGCCAGCAATTCTCCGGTTGCTTCAAGTCGCCGAACTCGGCCTCCGAGCTGCCGCTGAGGCTTGCCTCCGTCTTCAAATCTTTTGTGATCCGCCCGCCGATCACCTGGCTACTTCAGCTAGCTCGCCCGGCCGCCTCCGAGCCGCCGCACCTCTGAGCCTCCGAGCTGCCGCTGAGGCTCGCCTCCGTCTTCAAATCTTTTGTGATCCGCCCGCCGATCACCTGGCTACTTCAGCTAGCTCGCCCGGCCGCCTCCGAGCCGTTCGGCACGCCGCAGGCCGCCGCACCTCTGAGCCGCCTCTGCCCTTGCGGCCTGCCTCGGCTGCCTTACCTCTGCCGGTCGTGGGGGTGGATTTGCTCGACCGCTGCCGCGTCTTAAGTCAGCTGCAAAGTCGCCCTCCGCGGCAGCTGCGGTCTCGGGCTGGCCTCCAAGCTGCTGTTGTTGCCTCATCGGCCTTGCGCCAAGCTGCCGCAGTCACGGACGCGCCACCCCGCGCGGCTCCGCCTCGCTTCGGGCCCGGCCGCCGCCACGAGCCACCGCCTCCACGACCTTGTCGCTCACGTTGAGCCGCGCCTACAGCCTCAGCCTTTTGCCTCTGAAAGCCGGCCTTGAGCCATCATAGCTACGGCCTGACCTCGAAGTCGCCTCGTGGCCGCGTCAAGACGCCGGCGCCCAAACTCCACTATAGTGGATAAGTCGTCGCCAGCCCACCTCCATCGCCGTGGCTCGCTGTTTCCACCTCGTCTCGTCCTGGCCGCGCGCCTCGCGCTGGGCTGAGCCACGCCTCCGCCTGCCTCCGCCGCAGGTGAGCCACCCGCACACGAGGGCCTCTCTGAGCCGCCCCCGCACGAGGGCCTCCCTGAGCCGCCCCTGCCCGAGGGCCTCCCTCGAGCTGGCTCCGTCTCCGTCACCACAAGTCACCCAGAGCCGACCTCGCCAGTGCGCTGATCCGCCGCGAGCCGGCCTCGCCGGCGCCCTTGCTGTGGCCGGCGCCCACAATTACCGCGGGCGTCTTCACCTGAAGCTGCGCTGAGCCGCCCTCCCCTTCGCCTCTGTTGTGGTGAGCTGCAGCCACCTCTGCTGATGCAGTCGTGGTCCTGCCGCACGGCCACCTCCGGGTCAGCCGCAACCCGCCCGCACCGGCCGCCCGCTGGCCCTGAGCCGCCCCGCCTCGTCACCCTCACCTCGTCAGAATCATTTTTCACGGAGCTGTAGGATGAGTGATTATGGAGTATAGAAAAGCAGCAATCCACTGGGATAAGAATAAATAAAAACGGTGGAGTACTGCAAATGGTATGGGAACTGTCGCTGTCAGACTGCTACAGCCACACTTTTGCGCTGGAACCGAACCTGGCGTGGAGCTCGAAACCAGGTCGGCTAGTGCACGCACGTGAGATTCAATTTAAGGTGGATAGTAGCAAAGAAGCTCAGGGTCATCTACTGTTATCAACAGTAGAAGTATGCGCATCCACGCCACGGCTAGGCCTCCATACATACGAGTTAACCTCTGGTCCGCGCAAAGATCATCTGTCGTTCGCATGCGTGAGGTGATATCCGTTCAGTCTATTTTAATAGCACATATTAAATTCTTTAAGAACAATTACTCTGGCTTACGATATTTATATGCAGGGCAGTTATGCATGACAAAAGTGTATTATAACTGGGGTATGGAGCACGAGCTGGCAACATTGTGCACCGGCGTTCATCCGTGCCACACTGCCCGGTGAACGGACGTGTGCAAGCCGCCACCCCCGCAGCCCGAACTACATCGACTCACCGGGACCGCGCTTGCTCGCTGCTCTATGAATGTGCGCAAGTCGCCGCCCCGGCGGCTCGGTCTACATCAACTCGCCGGGACCGCGCCCGCAGTCGACTCGCCCGATCGTGCAAGCTTACAACCCCGCGGCTGACTCATCTACCGCGCCCGCGGCCAACTTGCCCACGTCTATGTCGCCTCCAACACCACGGCTGTCTCTACCGTCCGCTCCCGTAGTCT
The DNA here is from genome assembly GCA_011799875.1 of Thinopyrum elongatum. Taxonomy (NCBI): domain Eukaryota; kingdom Viridiplantae; phylum Streptophyta; class Magnoliopsida; order Poales; family Poaceae; genus Thinopyrum; species Thinopyrum elongatum. The sequence goes on along the minus strand of CM022297.1, from coordinate 81,910,305 downwards.
GGTCTACATCAACACACCGGAGCCGCACCCGTCTGCACAAGCTGCTTAGTGAAGCGCACGCAAGTCGCCGCTCCTGTGGCCCGGTCTATTCCAACAAACTCTGGAACAAATAATAATATCAGCCTCCGCCTGCACCGGATGGCTCAATGGACAGGCGCACAAGTCACCGCCACTACTGTTTGGTTAACTTCAACAACCAGCCGGGATGAACCATTGGCCGGGTTAATGATACAACTCATACGGGATCATTTTGTAACCCGCCACGGTCGATCTCAACCTTCCGCGGATTCACATCACGTTATCAAGGCCAAGGATATACAATGAGTTTTGTGAAGATCATCAACTCGCCACCTTGCCTCCAGCTTCAAACACATTCCAGCGTTCCGATGTTCAACTCTATGCTGGTTTATATCATGGTCAAGTATGGAGAATCTCAAGCCAACTCCTCTGAGTCGTCTTAAGACTCGGGGGCTACACAGACAAGACTCGGCAGAATTGGCCATTGTCGCAACTTCAAGAACCTCGATCATTAGAGGGAAGACAACCCGGTCCCGGAAACTGTTGCCACATTGGTGAAAACTTAAAGATTGTCAGAAAATTTCCAGCTCAAAAAAGTGCTAGGCAATCAGAAAGTTCTGGCTCAAAAGAAAGATTCCAGGTTATCAGAAAAGGTTCCGGTTCAAGAGAAATCTGGTTCAACCTTCACAAAGTTTCAAGCTCTCAATATCCGGCTCAGGAGGAATTCATCTCTCGCAAGTTTGAGTTCTCAGAAAATATTAAAGGTTGCCAAAGAGAACTTGCTGCCATGATGCGCGGTTCAAACATGGGTATCCTGCCTTATTGGCTTATCATATTATGATCAACGTAATAGAGCCGGCATTCCTGAAATTCGGGGCATTTGTCGTTTCATCCCATATTTACTGGGTATGAGTCTTTATTAATTGGTCATAAGGTCACTTGGGGGCTTCCAACTCACTGAGTTTAGCTTTAATACCCTCTTGATCGGCAAATAGACGCCATTATATGGGTTAAACCTGCATGTTTGCAACTTGCTACTCCAACAGGTGACCCGCCGTACTCTTGACAGTCAATCTTTTATGACCTTAAACTCGTCAAGGTTAAAACAACGGTTTTTGTCATGTGAGAGCCGGCTTACAGAAAGCGAGAATAAACTTACCTCGTCTGCTTGTTGCTACTCCACTATGTGATTCGCCATACTCTTGACAGTCAGTCTATATGACCCTGAACTAGTCAAGGTTAAAACGGCGAGATATATCACGCGAGAGCCGGCTTAAGGGAGGAACGAATTTCATGCCAAAACTTCATTGAAGCAAGACTCAAGCCTTAAAAGCCAGCATTTTATACTATATTATCATACACATACATCATCATACATTGCATCATCATTGCATTATCATACCATGCATCATATACTGGTTTATGTTGCAGGAGCCAGTTTTCAAACCGGGTTATATTATTCAAATCTTAAATAGCCAACATGGCTGGATTTTCGTTATGGTTATCATAACTAATATTGGATGATTGAGGTTTTCAAAAGCTGCTTCAGATAAATGGCTATTATTCTCTCATTCAAAAATATCAGCTTAGAGCAAGGAGCATGGTTCATCCAGACAGTGGATATGATTTTATTCTACAATGGAAGGAATAGTCCCGAGTCGCTGCAGGCATACGACCCAGCACTTGGGGGCTACATTATTCAAATCAACATTACATCAAGTATGCAAGTCCCATGTCACTGCAAGCATGCACCATTGCACTTGGGGGCTAATGCAAGTTGTTTTTCAAATCATCACATCATCAATAGACCCAGTTATCTCAGGGAGATGAGCCGGCCTTTTATCATTTTCTAAGTCCCAGCTCAGTATTATCTTACTGAGCCAGCCCTTGGGGGCTACAACATTCAGCTCTTTACCAAAGTCATAAAGTCCAAATTGGAAGACCCGACCCATCACATATTGATGACCCGGCCCTTGGGGGCTACATATTGCTCCTCAAGTCTCCATAATCAGATCTACAAAGTCACTGCTTATTATTGCATAATGACCCGGCCCTTGGGGGCTACACTGGCTGAAGTTTTATAAAGCATAAGACAGTTACAAGTCCCAGGTTGCTGCAGGCAAGACAACCCGACACTTGGGGGCTACACATGTGAAGTACAAAATATTCAGTTTATGACTGGTGACTTAGATGAACAACCCGAATTTCTCCAAGGTTGCAGCATTTATATTGAAGCAAGTCTTAAGCTATCACTACATTCCCCTCTTAAGACTTGGGGGCTACATGTGATATGGATATAAGGAAGGTATACCTTCAAATTCTCAGTTATATGGGAACCAGGTCTCATATTTTTTGATGGAGAAGTTTGCAAAGATTATCTCCTCCTGGCTATTCAGACAAGTTAACTTAACATCATACGGATTTTTCATCGAAGTTTGAAGTATTGAAAGTTGGCACAACATCAGACGAATTTTCTTTTTATCATGCAAAGGCATTTGAAGATAAGCTCAAAAATATCATAAGCGTTATTTTTTTCTCCAAGGAGCCAGCGTCAGTGTATTGATATAACAGAGATTTAGACTTTTCAGGAGCTGGTCAACTGGTCTTTTTGAGTGAGTCGGTCTCTTTACATATTGTTATTTCAGGAGTTTAGCATGAATAAATTCAAAGCTAACCTGGGGGCTAATGTTGGGGATATTCCCCACGACCAAGACCCGGCTCATAAGGGTAAGCTGCCCTGAGGCTTAAAGTCATCTCTGGGCTTAAGTCGCCCTGACGTTAAGTCATCTCTGGGATTAAGTCGCCCTGACGTTAAGTCATCTCTGGGCTTAAGTCGCTCTGATGTTAAGTCCTCTCTGGGCTTAAGCAGCCATGTTAATTCCTCTCTGGACTTAAGCAAACCATGTTAAGCCCTCTCTGGACTTAAGCAGCCGTCTTAACCCACCATGATGAGTCCCGGAGACAAGTCCGAGAAGATGAGACGCCTAAAGATAAACCCTGAAGATGAGACGCCTGAAGATAAACCCTGAAGATGAGGCGCCTGAAGATAAGCCCTGAAGGTAACCCGCCCGGCGTAAGCCGCTCGGCTGTAAGCCGCCCGTCTAGAGATAAGAAGCCCAGGGTTCAGAAGCCCACGGTGAGAAGCCCGTGATGAGAAGCCCGCGATGGGAAGCCAGAATAGGTTAAGTCCTAATCCGACTTGGACTCTATATGTAACCCGCCCCTTTAACTTATATAAGGAGGGGCGGGGCACCCCGAGAAGGTCAGGTTTTACAAGTTAGAAGATAGACAGATAGGTCTTAGACAAGATCAAAGTAGATGCTCTCGAGATAGAGGTAGCGAAACACCGCCCTTGTAACCGAGATCGTCATCATCATCAATATCAATCAAGCAGGATGTAGGCTTTTAACTCCACCGTGAGGGGCCGAACCTGGGTAAAATCTCGCGTCTCTCGTCCCGCTCAACCCCTTTCAAGCTACCACTTAGATGCGTTGGCCTCACGACTAAGTCCTCACACTAGGACATCTGCCGTGACAAAACCACGACAAAAAGAATAACTTTAAGGTGGTTTCGTACCCTACAAATAATTTCTTCTTATGTTCTCCGCTAGATAAGTACTTTGGAGTGATTCTTCATCACACGTTGAGGGATGGTTATATGATCCAATTAGATTAGCATTGTTGAGAGATTGCACTAGCGAAAGTACGAACCCTAGGCCTCATTTTCAAGCATTGCAATATCGTTTGTGCTCACTTTTGTTACTCGTTACCTTGCTGTTTTTTATTGTTCCTATTACAAAAATCAATATCTACTATCATTACTACACTTGTATCACCATCTCTTCGCCGATCTAGTGCACCTATATAATTTACCATTGTATTTGGTGTGTTGGGGACACAAGAGACTTTTTATTATTTGATTGCAGGGTTTTTTGAGAGAGACCATCTTCATCCTACGCCTCCCACGGATTGATAAACCTTAGGTCATCCACTTGAGGGAAATTTGCTACTGTCCTACAAAACTCTGCGCTTGGAGGCCCAACACGAGTCTACAATAATAAAGTTGCGTAGTAGACATCAATGAGTTCCGGCAGCACGATGGCGTGGTGACGGTGGTGGTGAAACTATTTCCGCAGGGCTTCGCCAAGCACAACGGATTTAGGACGGAGGACGAACTAGAGGGAGAGGGGGCACCGGCACATGGCTTGGTGAATCGTGGTGTCCTCTAGGGGCTAGCCCTGCTCCTCTATTTATATGTTGAGCCCTGGGGTCGTTTCTTGGAGAAAGAGCCTCCTCAAAGTCGGTTTGGAACGCAAGGAAGAGTCTTTCTCGGTTTCCAGTACCAGACGCCACGGTCCTCGGTGTCTGGCCCGGACGCCATGGGCCTCGGCGTCTGGCCCAGGGCCAGAAGCCAGGGTCCCTGGCGTCTGGTCCCTGACCTCCGCAAAACTTCCTTTTGCACCAACCTAAAGCCCCGTGGGCCTTACCCCTTGGCCCAACCATATCATCCTATATATCAATCTTTACCTCCGGACCATTCCGGAGCTCCTCGTCATGTCCGTGATCTCATCCGGGACTCCGAACAACATTCGGTCACCAACATACATAACTCATATAATACTATATCGTCAACGAACGTTAAGTGTGTGGACCCTACGGGTTTGAGAATGATGTAGACATGACCGAGACGCTTCTCCGGTCAATAACCAATAGCGGGACCTGGATGCCCATATTGGTTCCTAAATATTCTACGAAGATCTTTATCGGTCGAACCTTTATGACAAATACGTAGTTCCCTTTGTCTGTCGGTATGTTACTTGCCCGAGATTCGATTGTCGGTATCTTCATACCTAGTTCAATCTCGTTACTGGTAAGTCTCTTTACTCGTTCCGTAATACATCATCTTGTAACTAACTCCTTAGTCACTTTGCTTGCAAGCTTCTTGTGATGTTGTATTACCGAGAGGGCCCAGAGATACCTCTCCGTCATACGGAGTGACAAATCCCAATCTCGATTCACGCCAACTCAACAGACATCTTCGGAGATACCTGTAGATCATCTTTATGATCACCCAGTTACATTGTGACGTTTGATAGCACACAGGGTATTCCTCTGGTATCCGGGAGTTGCATGATCTCATGGTCGAAGGAATATGTATTTGACATTTAAGAAAGCAGTAGCAATAAACTAAACGATCATATGCTAAGCTAACGGATGGGTCTTGTCCATCACACAATTCTCCTAATGATGTGATCCCATTATCAAATGACAACTCATGTCTATGGTCAGGAAACCTTAACCATCTTTTGATCAACGAGCTAGTCTAGTAGAGGCATACTATGGACTTGGTATTTGCTTATGTATTCACACATGTATTTAAGTATCCAATCAAGACAATTCTAGCATGAATAATAAACCTTTATCATGATTAAGGAAATATAATAATAACCACTTTATTATTGCCTCTAGGGCATATTTCCAACATGACATGGATTGGGAAACACCAACTAATATTCCATCATACAACGACATGGTTGACTACTTAACTACAACTTAATTAATGAATCATCTGGGCGGTGCTTCGGTATTGCTTTGGTGGCCGTGTGTTTTGTGGGCGACCGTCCAGGCTCAAAGGGATTGTACGAGTTCAAAGTTGAGTAGCTTCCATGTATAGCCGTGCTACAATACGGGCTCTGTCTAGACCAAGTAAGTTGTGGGAACCTCCAACAGTAGACCAGTAGGTGTAGGTGTGTAGTTGGACTGGGTTTGCCATTTCTGAGGGGCTACTGCTACCCAAAAGCCTCGTCTTGGTCTACCTGGCTACTTCACAAGTGAAGTTTATTGGCACAAGGGTGTGATCGGGAATCATGGGCAAAGTACACAAACCTCTGCAGAGTGTGTAAAACTGATCATGATTAGCCGTGTCCCTGGTTATGGACAACTTGAGCAACTCATTCGAGAATTGTTAGCTTGATCTCATTGATGTCGCTTGAACTACTTCGGTATTTCCCCAAAGAGGAAGGGATGATGCAGCACATCTACGGTAGGTATTTCCCTCAGTTATGAAACCAAGGTATCAATCCAGTAGGAGAACCAAGCAACACTATGTAAACGGTACCTGCACACAAAGAACAAATACTTGCAACCTGACGCTTATGAGGGGTTGTCAATCCCTCTTCGAGTAATGGCGCCAGAAATTGTCAAGTTGACGGGATAAAATTTGTGTAGATTTGATAAATAGATCTCGATAAAACGCGAAATAAAATAAGTAATAAAAAAGTGCAGCAAGGTATTTTTGGGTTTTTGGAATAATAGATCTGAAAATAAAAGCAAATAAAAATAGATCTCAAAGCAAATATGATAAAGAATAAACCCGGGGGTCGTAGATTTCACTAGTGGCTTCTCTCAAGGAAATAGCACACGGTGGGTAAACAAATTACTGTTGGGCAATTGATAGAAGATCGGATAATTATGACGATATCCAAGGCAATGATCAATATATAGGCATCATGTCCAAGAGTAGTAGACCGACTCCTGCCTGCATCTACTACTATTACTCCACACATCGACCGGTATCCAACATGCATCTAGTGTATTAAGTTCATGGAGAAACGGAGTAATGCAATAAGAACGATGACATGATGTAGACGAGATCTATTCATGTAGGAATAGCACCCATCTTGTTATCCTTAATAGCAACGATACATGCGTGTCTTGCTGCCCCTTCAGTCACTAGGAAAGAACACTGCACGATCGAACCCATCACAAAGCACCTCTTCCCATGGCAAGAAAAATTGATCTAGCTGGCCTAACTAAACCAAAGATTCGAAGAAGAAATACGAGGCTATAAATAATCATGCATATAAGGGATCAAAGAAGACTCAAATAATATTCATGGATATAGATCTAATCATAAACTCAAAGTTCATCGGATCCCAACAAACACACCGCAAAAAGAGTTACCTCAAATAGATCTCCAAGAGACCATTGTATTGAGAATCAAAAAGAGAGAAGAAGAAGAAGCCATCTAGCTACTGCCTACGGACCTGTAGGTCTATGATGAACTACTCACGCATCATCGGAGAGGCACCAATGAGGATGATGAACCCCTCCGTGATGGTGTCTAGATTGTATCTCGTGGTTCTGGAACTTGCGGCGGCTGGAATTGTGTTTCGTTGACTCCCCTAGGGTTTCTGGAATATTTGGGTATTTATAGGGTGAAGAGGCGGTGCAGGAGGTTACCGAGGGGGGCACAACCCCCCTGGGCGCGCCTGGACCTCCTGGCGCACCCTGGTGGGTTGTGCCCACCTCGGGCCTCCCCTCTGGTACTTCTTTGGCCCACTTGGTGTCTTCTGGTCCAAAAAAATTCTCCAAAAAGTTTCACTGCGTTTGGACTCCGTTTGGTACTGATATTCTACGAAGTAAAAAACAAGCAAAAAACAACAACTGGCACTGGGCACTATGTCAATAGGTTAGTCCCAAAAAATGATATAAAGTTGCTATAAAATGATTGTAAAACATCCAAGAATGATAATATAACAGCATGGAACAAGCAAAAATTATAGATACGTTGGAGACGTATCACTCATCACCTCTTCCATCTAATATCAATGGGTTGAACCAATGGGATGTGTGGACCAACCCAGGTTCCCGGCTTTCTGACTGACAGCGTCATCTGGGAAGGTTTGGGACTACCGCGTGACCGGAGTCCACATGCTCAAACTACCTAGCTAATAGAGTAGACCACCATTAAACAATAGGGAAAAACTATTTTCCGCAAAGAGCCTTGAACTCCACCACCCAAAGTGCATGTAGGTGAATAGGTTTCCAATAAACTGTGGACTTGCCAATACAATCCATGTATTGACCCTAGTGGTGTGTTGTAGGAGGATACTATGAGGAGTGATTACATAGGGTTTCGTGCCTCCACTTGACATGCTTCCCTGTGGTGTTGATGGAGCCTATCAAGACGTCTACCTTAGATTTGCTCTCGTTTCCGCTTATGTTGAACTTTGTTTGCTTATTGTAAGACTATGTATTTGACTAGCCTATGGCTAGAGTATGTATAACTATTTGCTTTCTGGATCATGCGATGTAATAAAGGACGCATTTGTGTATGATACAACATCGTTATCGTGTATGCCGACGATTCGATCCAGGGGTTGGCATGGAATCACATGGAGACCGTATGCCTAAAAAGGTAGGCTGTGACACTTCTGCGTCCTGAAACCCTCTGAACCCAGTTTCTTGCCATAAGAGTCCACCATATCTACCTATGGATTGAATAAGATCCTTCAAGTAAGTTGTCATCGGTGCAAAAGGAAATAAAAATTGCCCCTAAATATGTATGATATTTTATTGCAATGGAAAATAAGCTTTGTACGAACTTGTGATGGTAAAGAAATAAAAGCGATAGACTGCATAATAAAGATTGCTATCACAAGGGGCAATATAAAGTGACGTTCCTTTATATTAAGAGCTTGCACATCCCAAATGAAAAAGTGCATGACAACCTCTGCTTCCCTCTACGAAGGGCCTATCCTTTACTTTTCAATTTTTCCTTTTATGCAAGAGTCAATAATGTTCATCCTTATTTTATTTATTAATTATTCTCCACTTGGCAAGCATCATGTGGTAGGTAAAGATCCAGGAACATATATCCAGTTGGATGTAGGTAGTCATGAGTTATTATTGTTGACATTATCCTTGGGGTAAATAAGTTGGGAGGTGAAAACACTAAACCCCTGATATGTCTCCGTCGTATCTACCTTTCCTAACGCTTTTGCTCTTGTTTTGGACTCTAATTTGCATGATTTGAATGAAACTGTCGGATTCAGGGATCCGCAGACCCAAAGAAGGTTCGAACTATGGGGCGTATGCGAAGAACTCAACCTATCTAACCAACCAACGCGCCACCCTACAGCCTAGCTCGATGAACATGGAAGAAGATGGACACAGCAGTTTACCCAGGTTCGAGCCACCTTGCAGTGTAAGACCCTACTCCTGCTTTGTGGTGGATTAGCCTCACGAGGGGCTGAGGATGAACTAGTACAAGGGAAGAACAACCTCATGAGGTCCGCTCTGGTGTGGGTGCGAGTCGTCCTTCGGTCACCCGTCTACGGTGGTGGCTAACCTATATTTATAGTAGCCTCGGTCCTCTTCCCCCAAAACGAAGGCGGGAAGGGATCCCAGAGTGGCCAATTTGAAAGGGGACAAGTAGTACATCTTATCCTGATGAAAGGTGGTCTTCGCCTGCAAAGCCTCTGGTCGTGACGCTGTGGTGGGCTCGGCGATGACATCCGTCCTGCCGTCCTGGCGGTCTTGGTCTCGTTGCACGGGAATGGAAACCTTTGGCTGATTCCTCGGGACCCCGCACCTGCGCTTGCCTCCTTAGAACCAAAGAGGAAACCTGCTCCTCTGCGCCCGCTGGCGCCCGCCTGGCCTTGGTCGTCATGGCTTGCGTCACCTCAACCTCATGAGGTGGCACCTGCATAGAAATCTCCGCTCCTCAGGAGCCAGCCTGGGGGGGGGGGGGCGCTTCCTTCGGAGGTCTTGATGTCGCCCGCCTCGCGAGGCTTGGCCCCTCGCGAGGGTCTTGTCTTGAAGGTGTTGTAGGTGGGCCGTACCAGGCCACCGGTGGAGCCACGCCATGGGCCGCAGACAGGCAAGTCTGGGTACCCTGGTTCCCAGAACGCCGACAGTAGCCCCCGGGCCCAAGGCGCGCTCGGACTTGGCTTCGAGGCGAAGCCAAAGGGCAAGGGCGAAGCACTGCGGGCCCCAATCGCCTGTGGTCCGAGTCGACGCGTGGAGCTTGATGGGACATGGGCGTCTCCACTTCCCCACGCCGCCTCGACAACTGCCCGACTTGACAACTGCCTGATGCATGCAGAAAAACCATCATTGCTTGGAACGTGTGAGGCCGGCGGTTAGCCTTCCTCCGGCTATAAATGGGGCGGGGGGCGGAGCCCCCAGCCCATCTTCATCTTCTCGCCGCTTGCTCCTCCTCCTCCCTCTTCTTCATTCCGCCATCTTGCCAAAGCGTCCACGGCACCAGTGAGGAGGTTCTCTGCCGCTGAGAAAGGAAAGGCTCCCCAGGAAGGGCCGGGCTCGCCGCTGCCCAAGAGAGGTCGCGGTCGTCCCCGGAAGTACGCCGCGACGCCAGCCGTGGCTCCTCGAGGGCGCGGGCACACCTCTTCGAAGGCTGGCACCGCCTTCGGCAGCCGTGGAGGTGCCTCTTCACGTGGCGGAAGTTGCCGCGACCGGGAAGGCCCCAGCGACGGGGGGAGGCATGTGGCAGTAGTCCGGCCACCGCGTCCGCGCTCCCACTCGACCGACGCGTCCCCGGAGTTCATGGTGTGGACGGCGAGGCCCGCAGGCGTCTGGTTCCAGCTCCCGCGCTTCTTCGCGGGCACGCTGCCGGCCGGGGGACCCGGTGGCCTCTTGCTGCATGCCGACGGTTGCTGCAGCAAAGCCTCATGGGTGGAGGCCGAGGTCACCACCGCCGGCAATGTGTTCCTGAACCACGGGTGGCAGCCGTTTGCCCGCGAGCGCGGCCTGTATGGGAGGTGCACCCTCCACTTCAGGTATGACGACGTCGCGACCCTCTACGTCAGGGTCTTCGGGGAAGATGGCCGGCGGCTGGGGTGCTGCCCGGAGAGCGACAGCGACGACGACGACGATGACAATGACGACGACGGCCGGAGGGGCGACACCATCGCTGGCGGTGAGCTTGCTCTTGGCGACAGTCGTGCCGCCTCCAGCAGCGGCGGCTCCTCTTCTGGGGAGAGCACGAGCGACGGCGACTACGACGAGCCGCCACGCCGCCAGGCTCGGACCAGGAAGGGTGACGAGCCGCCTCGCCGCCATGCCCTGGTGAAGCAGGAGGGGGACTCTGACTGAGCGCGGGCGTTGCTGGAGCCAGGTCTCGGGAGCCGCTGTAGTCGTGCGGCTTCTTATGTTTCTTTCTTTCTCCTGCATCAGAAAACTAGAAGGCCCTGTCGGGGCGTGTAATGAACCATGGCGCTTGCGCCATTATGTTATCGCTTTTATATTGTGTCGTGATATCCGTGTTGCTGCTGATTGTGATTGGGATGACTTAGCTTAATGTGCTTGCGGTAGACTCCCGTGCTGCGAGGGCGTGCCTCTCTAGGGCTTGGATTTCCTGCATGCCCCTTACTGTAGGGAAGTTCTCCAAGGGTTTCCTTCTTGAAGATTCGAAAGTCGTCGAGCCTCGGGAGGTACCCTGTGGCTACAGGGTTAGAAAACCTCCGGAGGTGCCACGCCTCGCGCGAGCCCCCGAGCGTGGGCAGGTCGCCGCTGGTACGTCACATCGTGATGCCCGGAGGCACGGACTCAAGAGGGCGTGTGTGCCCGTGAGCCCGTTAGAGAGCATCACGCGAGGATTAAGATGCCAAAGGCTGGGGCACCGAGGCTTTGGCGAGGTGTGCTTGTGGGTCGTCCCGGCGCACACACCGTGCCCAGCCCCCACGCGCGCGATGCGCGAAGAAGAGCAACGGGCAACTATCACTCTCCCTAAGGCAAGATCTGAAAGAGCGAATGCTGCGAGGAAAAAATTTCCCAACCCTTCAAATAAAAGACGCGAAAGCTCCAAATTTCATTTCAAGAAGTTGCAAATCGGCTACAGAAAGCAAGCAAAAGAACAGCCGTGTCCGGCACCTACACTAGTCTTCTGGTCTTCCCACCAGCGCGGAGCATGGGGCCTCCACTAGGATGTGGGTGGGAGCCCCTGTGAGGCCCAAGGGCGGCGCTCAGGAGACTCCGGGGCATGTACAACCCCAACAAATTATTACGTGAGAGTGTCATGAGCGGAGACTTGAGAGGCGCATGGCCTTGATCATGGATAGAACTTCCAAAGGTGCTGGATGTTCCAGGCATTCTGGATGGGTGATCCTGAACGGGCCCTCCCACATAGGCGAGAGCTTGTGAAGCCCCTCCCTGGAAAGCACCCGCCTCAGGACGAGGTCACCCACCTCGAGGGTCTTGGAGCGGATGCTACGGCAGTGATACCGCTGCAGCGCCTGCTGGTACCTCGCGGCATGGAGCGAGGCTTGGCGGCGGCCCTCCTCCCCCAGCACGAGGTCCATCCCCCGTGAGGCATCCTGGCGTGCCTCGTCAAACGCCAAGACCTGTGGGGAGCGATGTTTGACCTTATGAGGGAGGACTGCCTCAGCCCCGTAGACGAGGAAGAATGGGGTCTCGCCCGTGGGCTTGGTCGCGGTGGTGCGGATGGACCACAACACGGACTGGAGCTCATCGAGCCAGCCCCTGCCACGGGCCTCGAGTTTCTTCTTGAAGCTCCTCGCCTTGAGGCCCCTCAGGACCTCCGCGTTGGCGCGCTCGGCTTGGCCATTGCTCCGTGGGTGTGCCATCGAAGCGTAGCATATCTGCGTTCCAAGGTTAGCACAATATGTTTTGAAAAGGTTGCTCGTGAACTGAGAGCCATTGTCAGTGATGATATGGTTGGGGACCCCAAAGCGGATCACGAGGCCCTTGATGAACTTGATGGCCGAGCCAGCTGGGATGGTGCGCACGGGCTCCACCTCCGCCCACTTGGTGAACTTGTCGATGGCGACATAAAGGTAGCGGTAGCCCCCGGTTGCTCGGGGAAACGGGCCCAGGATATCCAGCCCCCAGACCATGAACGACCATGAGAGCGGGATGGTCTGGAGGCTCTGAGCGGGCTAGTGGATCTGTTTGGCATGGAACTGACATGCCTCGTAGGATCTCACCAGCTCAGTGGCGTCGTTGAGCGCCGTGGGCCAGTAGAATCCGCTGCGAAATGCCTTGCCCACGAGGGTGCGCGACGAGGAGTGATGCCCGCAGTCCCCACTGTGGATGTCGGCTAGCAGCTTGCACCCCTGCTCCTTGGAGATGCACCACAGGGAGACATCGTTTGGGCGCCTTCGGTAGAGCTCACCATCCTGGATGCAGTACGCGGTGGCCTGGCGGGCCACACGTTCTATGTCTTCCTCCTTCTCTGGTAAGGTGCCTCGGAGCAGGTACGCCTTGAACTCCTTGGTCCAGCACCCCTCCTGAGGTTCGAGCGCGAGGAGCAGGCGGGCCCCCGAGGTCGGGCCGCAGGCTGGGGCGCCCGAGGAGGGTGCCATGGGCGGCTCCTCCCGAAGCAGCGCTGGTCCTGCAGTGGGGGGAGCCACCGATGGCTTGAAGAGCCGCTCTTCGAAGACGCCAGGCTTCTGGGGTTGGCGCTGGGACGCCCTCTTGGCGATGTCGTCTGCTTCCTTGTTCGTGTCGCGTGGCACGTGCTGCAATTCCAAGCCCAAGAATCGTTTTTCAATCTTGCGTACCTCCTCTAGATATGCCTCCATGTGCTCATCTTTTGGCTTGTACTCCTTGTTGGAGAAGCTGACGAGGAGCTGAGAGTCGCCCTTGATGGTGAGCCGCCTGATCCCCAGAGCTGCCGCGGCCTTGAGGCCGGCGATCAGGCCCTCGTACTCCGTGATGTTGTTGGAGACCTTCTCACCATGCTGGAAGCAGAGCTGCACGGCGTAGTAGAGCTTGTCCTGAGTAGGTGAGATGAGCACGGCTCCAGCCCCCGCATCCTGTCATGCGAATGCGCCGTCAAAGTACATGACCCAGCCATCCGGTGCCTTGTCCCCGGGCGTGAGGGAACGGTCCTCGGCCACCTCTCGGTCAGGGGCGTCAGTCCATTCCACCACGAAGTCAGCGAGGGCCGCGCCCTTGATAACCCTGGTGGTGCTGAACTCTAGCTGGAATGCCTGTAGCTCGATGTTCCAGTCAGCAACCCTGCCCGCGGCGTTAGGGCTCCGAAGCACCTTCTCCAGGGGGTAAGCCGAGATGACTTTGATGGGGTGGCCTTGGAAGTAGTGGCGCAGTTTCCTGCAGGTGACGAGGAGCGCGAGCAGGAGCTTCTGTGGCATGGGGTAGCGCGCGCGTGTGTCGCACAACACCGTGCTGACGAAGTACACTGGGTGCTCGACGAGGGAAGGGGTGTCGATGGCGTCCGGCCCTGCCTGAGGTGTGGGGGCCTCAGGAGCCTCGCCTTCTGTCAGGGTGATCGAGGCCTCAGGAGCGCCGTCCTGACGTGGTGATGTCGTGGCTGAAGACGGGGCGCGGCGCCGCGCGCCAGCGCCCGCGCGCTCTTCCTGGACTGCCACGAGTGCTGTGCTAGCCGAGTGGGGTGTGGCGGCCAGGTAAAGCACCAGGGGCTCAAGGGGGCGAGGCGCCACCATCATCGGAGGGCTGGTGAGATACCTCTTGAGGTCTTGGAAGGCTTCCTCAGCCTCCGGAGTCCATTCAAACGGGCCCTTTTTCTTCATCAACTTGAAAAATGGGAGAGCGCGTTCACCGAGTTTGGAGATGAAACGCCCCAGCGAGGTCACGCAGCCCGCGAGCTTCTGCATTTCCTTGAGGGTCTGCGGCGGGCTCATTCTTTCTATCACCTTGATCTTCTCTGGATTAGCCTCAATTCCCCTGTGTGACACCAAGAAACCCAGCAGCTTGCCGGACGGAACGCCGAACACGCACTTCTCCGGATTGAGCCGTAAGTTTACTTTGCGTAAGTTGGTAAATGTTTCCTCCAGGTCTTCGATGAGGATTCTTGCCTCCCGCGACTTGACCACTATGTTGTCGACGTATGCCTCGCCATTCCTCCTAAGCTGCTTGCCCAAGGCGATGTGCATCAATTGCTGGAAGGTCGCGCCGGTGTTGCGCAATCCGAACGGCATGCAGGTGTAGTAGTACACCCCGCACGAGGAAAGAAAGGCTATCTTCTCGACGTCTTGCACCACCATCTTGATCTGGTGGTAGCCCAAGAAGGCATCTAGGAAACACAGCAGGTCACACTCGGCGGTGGAATCCACGATCTGGTCGATGCGCGGAAGAGGGAAAGGGTCTTGAGGGCAAGCTTTGTTGAGGCTCGTGAAGTCGACGCACATGCGCTCCTTCCCTCCTTTCTTGGGGATGATGACCGGGTTGGCCAGCCAATCCGGGTGCCGCACTTCACGGATGACGCCGGCTTCTTGCAGCTTGTGGACCTCCTGGACGATGAATGATTGCTTCTCCGGGGCTTTTCGCCGCGCCTTTTGTTTCACCGGACGCGCGCCGGGGCACACCATCAAGTGGTGCTCAATCACGTCCCGTGGGACGCCAACCAGGTCCGTCGCCTCCCATGCAAAAACATCCTTGTTCGCACGGAGGACGCCGACCAGTGCCTCTTCCTGGTCCGGTGGGAGGTCGGCGCCTATGGTGAAGGTGAGGCTTGAGCCCTCATCGTCGACCCGCACCTGCTTTGTCTCAGCCCGGTCCTGAGAGAATAGAGAGAAAAGAGAGAAGGGGCAATGTTACTATCCTTTTACCACACTTGTGCTTCAAAGTAGCACCATGATCTTCATGATAGAGAGTCTCCTATGTTGTCACTTTCATATACTAGTGGGAATTTCTCAATATAAAACTTGGCTTGTATATTCCAATGATGGGCTTCCTCAAATTGCCCTAGGTCTTCGTGAGCAAGCGAGTTGGATGTGCACCCACTTAGTTTCTTTTTGAGCTTTCATAAACTTATAGCTCTAGTGCATCCGTTGCATGGCAATCCCTACTCACTCACATTGATATCTATTGATGGGCATCTCCATAGCCCGTTGATACACCTAGTTGATGTGAGACTATCTCCTTCTTTTTGTCTTCTCCACAACCACCATATTCTATTCCACCTATAGTGCTATGTCCATGGCTCACGCTCATGTATTGCGTGAAAGTTGAAAAAATTTGAGAACATCAAAAGGATGAAACAACTGCTTGGCTTGTCATCGGGGTTGTGCATGATTTGAATATTTTGTGTGATGAAGATGGAGCATAGCCAGACTATATGATTTTGTAGGGATAAGCTTTCTTTGGCCATGTTATTTTGAGAAGACATAATTGCCTTGTTAGTATGCTTGAAGTATTATTGTTTTTATGTCAATATTAAACTTTTGTTTTGAATCTTATGGATCTGAACATTCATGCCACAATAAAGAAAATTACAAGGATAAATATGTTAGGTAGCATTCCACATCAAAAATTCCGTTTTTATCATTTACCTACACGAGGACGAGCAGGAATTAAGCTTGGGGATGCTTGATACGTCTCCAACGTATCTATAATTTTTGATTGTTCCATGCTATTATATTATCTATTTTGGATGTTTCATATGCATTAATATGCTATTTTATATTATTTTTGGGACTAACCTATTAACCTAGAGCCCAGTGCCAGTTTCTGTTTTTTTCCTTATTTTAGAGTTTCGCAGAAAAGGAATACCAAACAGAATAAAACTTTCGTGATGATTTTTCTTGGACCAGAAGACAACCAGGAGACTTGGAGTGAAAGTCAGAAGAGCCACGGGGCGGCCACAAGGGTGGAGGGTGTGCCCAGGGGGTAGGGCGCGCCCCCTGTCTTGTGGGCCCCTCGGTGACGCCCTGACCTAGATCTTCCTCCTATATATTCACATATATTCCCAAACCACCAGAAGCATCCACGAAAACACTTTTCCACCGCCGCAACCTTCTGTACCCATGAGATCCCATCTTGGGGGCTTTTCCGGCATCCTGCCAAAGGGGGATTCGATCACGGAGGGCTTCTACATCAACACCATTGCCCTTCCGATGAAGCGTGAGTAGTTTACCTCAGACCTACGGGTCCATAGCTTGTATCTAGATGGATTCTTCTCTCTCTTTGATTCTCAATACCTTGTTCTCCTCGATGTTCTTGGAGATCTATCCGATGTAATATTCTTTTGCGGTGTGTTTGTCGAGATCCTATGAATTATGGATTTATGACCAGCTTATCTATGAATATTATTTGAATCTTCTCTGAATTCTTTTATGCATGATTTGATATCTTTGTAATTCTCTTCGAACTATCGGTTTGGTTTGGCCAACTAGATTGGTTTTTCTTGCAATGGGAGAAGTGCTTAGCTTTGGGTTCAATCTTGCGGTGTCCTTTCCCAGTGATAGTAGGGACAGCAAGGCACGTATTGTATTGTTGCCATCGAGGATAAAAAGATAGGGTTTTCATCATATTGCTTGAGTTAATTCCTCTACATCATGTCATCTTACTTAATGCGTTACTCCGTTCTTTATGAACTTAATACTCTAGATGCATGCTGGATAGCGGTCGATGTGTGGAGTAATAGTAGTAGATGCAGAATCATTTCGGTCTACTTGACGCGGACGTGATGCCTATATTTCATAATCATTGCCTTAGATATTGTCATAACTTTGCGCTTTTCTATCAATTGCTCGACAGTAATTTGTTCACCCATCGTATTATTTGCTATCATGAGAGAAGCCTCTAGTGAAACCTATGGCCCCCGGGTCTATTTTCCATCATATAAGTTTCCGATCTACTATTTTGCAATCTTTTACTTTCAGATCTATAAACCAAAAATATTTACTTTGCCGTTTGTTTAGTTTCATCTATCTCTACCAGATCTCACTTTTGCAAGTAACCGTGAAGGGATTGACAACCCCTTTATCGCGTTGGGTGCAAGTTGTTTGATTGTTTGTGCAGGTATTGGTGATTTGTGCGTTGTCTCCTACTGGATTGATACCTTGGTTCTCTAACAGAGGGAAATACTTATCTCTACTTTGCTGCATCACCCTTTCCTCTTCAAGGGAAAAACCAACGCAAGCTCAAGAAGTAGCAGGAAGAATTTCTGGCGCTGTTGCCGGGGAGATCTACGCCAAGTCAAGACATACCAAGTACCCATCATAAAACTCTCATCTCTTGCATTGCATTATTCGCCATTTGCCTCTCCCCCACTTCTAAAACGATTTTCGAAAAGATTTGCCTTTTTATTCGCCCTTCTTCCGTTCATCTTCTTCGTTCGTTTTCGACTTGCTCATTTGGTAGATTGGTTTGTTGCCATCATGTCTGAAATTGGGGAGGTTTCCGCTGAAAAATATAGTAGTAACGATGGGGGAAACTTTGATGCTTTTTCTAATACTAATCCTCATGAAGAATTTACTATCTTGCACAATAAAAAACTTCGCATAGGTAGCGGCAATATTATTGGAAAAGGGGTTATTCAAGATTTCTTTACTTGTGCTGGTGCGCTACCCACATTAGGTGGATCTATTCTCCATAAAACTAGTAGTCTTGCGGATGCTATATCGTTGCTTGTGGTTGAACTTGAAAGACAATTTGTTCATATGCATCCATCCATACAAAGGATTTTTCTAGAGTTTTCTAATATTGAGCATTCTTCTGTTAAGCGCGCCGCCACTATATTTCTAGCCCATGAGTTTAGATTTATTATGAAAGAAGCTAGTGAAATTTTTGCGCATTATAAAGTAGATGGTGGTCGTCTTCCCACAGAGGGAATTCTCTTTAACCAAGAGGACATAATGTGTTTACGATCCTTAGATCATGTTGCTTATAATGAAAATTTAAGGAAGAGGGTCCCTACCGATGTTTTAGTTGATAAGATTTCTAAGCTTAATGATAATTTTGCTATACAAAACAACGGATTGGGTTTCTCTCTTGGACACAAGCTCATGACTTTTTCCCAAAAGAACGCTTACAATGACGCGTTGGTCATACAATATGAGGGGCCGAAGGAGGAATCAATTCCTCCCGAGCTTGATCTTGGGGATCTTTATCCCATTAAATTTAGCCCTTTTGATTACTTTTGCTTACCACAAAGAAAACTTGCTGCTTAATGAAGGGAGTATGAGATGAGTTTTCGAGTTTTGCCTTATCATTAGTACAACAATACCTAGATCTATTTGTGTTTTTATTCTAAGGGCGTTAAACAATAGCGCTTGTTGGGAGGCAACCCAATTTTATTTTTGTTCTTTGCTTTTTGGTTCTGTTTTGCAATAAATAATTCATCTAGCCTCTGGTTAGATGTGGTTTTGTGTTTTAATTAGTGTTTGTGCCAAGTAAGACCTTTGGGATGGCTTACGGTGATAGTTGATTTGATCTTGCTGAAAAACAGAAACTTTTGCGTCCAGTCACAGAATTGTTTAAATTAACTGGAAAATGGAAAAATCCTGATTTTTTTACACAGGATTTATATACAAATTGCCTATGTTTTCCTAATTTTTCAGAATTTTTAGAGTTACATAAATATTATAAAAATTCAGATCTTTTCAGACTGTTCTGTTTTTGACAGATTCTGTTTTCTATGTGTTGTTTGCTTATTTTGATGAATCTATGGGTAGTATCGGGGGGTATGAACCATGGAAAAGTTGGAATACAGTAGATATTACACCAATATAAATAAATAATGAGTTCACAACAGTACCAAAAGTGGTGATTTATTTTCTTATACTAACGGAGCTTATGAGATTTTCTGTTGAGTTTTGTGTTGTGAAGTTTTCAAGTTTTGGGTAAGGATTTGATGGACTATGGAATAAGGAGTGGCAAGAGCCTAAGCTTGGGGATGCCCAAGGCACCCCAAGGTAATATTCAAGGACAACCAAGAGCCTAAGCTTGGGGATGCCCCGGAAGGCATCCCCTCTTTCGTCTTCGTTTATCGGTAACTTTACTTGAGGCTATATTTTTATTCACCACATGATATGTGTTTTGCTTGGAGCGTCTTGTATGATTTGAGTCTTTGCTTTTTAATTTTCTACAATCATCCTTGATGTACACACCTTTTGAGAGAGACACGCATGAATCGTGATTTATTAGAATACTCTATGTGCTTCACTTATATCTTTTGAGCTAGGCAATTATGCTCTAGTGCTTCACTTATATCTTTTTAGAGCACGGCGGTGGCTTTATTTTATAGAAATTGTTGAACTCTCATGCTTCACTTATATTATTTTGGGAGTCTCTAAACAGCATGGTAATTTGCTTTGGTTATAAATTTAGTCCTAATATGATAGACATCCAAGGGGGGGTATAATAAAAACTTTCATATAAAGTGCATTGAATACTATGAGAAGTTTGATTCTTGATGATTGTTTTGAGATATGAAGATGGTAATATTAGAGTCATGCTAGTGAGTAATTGTGAATTAGAGAAATACTTGTGTTAAAGTTTGTGATTCCCGTAGCATGCACGTATGGTGAACTGTTATGTGATGAAGTCGGAGCATGATTTATTTATTGATTGTCTTCCTTATGAGTGGCGGTCGGGGACGAGCGATGGTCTTTTCCTACCAATCTATCCCCCTAGGAGCATGCACGTAGTACTTCATTTCGATAACTAATAGATTTTTGCAATAAGTATGTGAGTTCTTTATGACTAATGTTGAGTCCATGGATTATACGCACTCTCACCCTTCCACCATTGCTAGCCTCTCTAGTGCCGCGCAACTTTCGCCGGTACCATACACCCACCATACCTACCTATTATGGCATTTCCATAGCCATTCCGAGATATATTTCCATGCAACTTTCCACCGTTCCGTTTATTATGACATGCTTCATCATTGTCATATTGCTTTGCATGATCATGTAGTTGACATCGTATTTGTGGCAAAGCCACCGTTCATAATTCTTTCATACATGTCACTCTTGATTCATTGCACATCCCGGTACACCGCCGGAGGCATTCATATAGAGTCATATTTTGTTCTAAGTATTGAGTTGTAATTCTTGAGTTGTAAGTAAATAAAAGTGTGATGATCTTCATTATTAGAGCATTGTCCCATGTGAGGAAAGGATGATGGAGACTATGATTCCCCCACAAGTCAGGATGAGACTTCGGACGAAAAAAAAGAGGCCAAAAAAATGGGAAAAGACCCAATAAAAAAAATGAGAGAAAAGAGAGAAGGGGCAATGTTACTGTCCTTTTACCACACTTGTGCTTCAAAGTAGCACCATGATCTTCATGATAGAGAGTCTCCTATGTTGTCACTTTCATATACTAGTGGGAATTTTTCATTATAAAACTTGGCTTGTATATTCCAATGATGGGCTTCCTCAAATTGCCCTAGGTCTTCGTGAGCAAGCGAGTTGGATGCGCACCCACTTAGTTTCTTTTTGAGCTTTCATAAATTTATAGCTCTAGTGCATCCGTTGCATGGCAATCCCTACTCACTCACATTGATATATATTGATGGGCATCTCCAAAGCCCGTTGATACACCTAGTTGATGTGAGACTATCTCCTTCTTTTTGTCTTCTCCACAACCACCATATTCTATTCCACCTATAGTGCTATGTCCATGGCTCATGCTCATGTATTGCGTGAAAGTTGAAAAGTTTGAGAACATCAAAAGTATGAAACAATTGCTTGGCTTGTCATCGGGGTTGTGCATGATTTGAATATTTTGTGTGATGAAGATGGAGCATAGCCAGACTATATGATTTTGTAGGGATAAGCTTTCTTTGGCCATGTTATTTTGAGAAGACATAATTGCCTTGTTAGTATGCTTGAAATATTATTGTTTTTATGTCAATATTAAACTTTTGTTTTGAATCTTATGGATCTGAACATTCATGCTACAATAAAGAAAATTACATGGATAAATATGTTAGGTAGCATTCCACATCAAAAATTCTGTTTTTATCATTTACCTACTCGAGGACGAGCAGGAATTAAGCTTGGGGATGCTTGATACGTCTCCAACATATCTATAATTTTTGATTGGTCCATGCTATTATATTATCTGTTTTGGATGTTTTATATGCATTAATATGCCATTATATATTATTTTTGGGACTAACCTGTTAACCTAGAGCCCAGTGCCAGTTTCTGTTCTTTCCTTGTTTTAGAGTTTCGCAGAAAAGGAATACCAAACGGAGTCCAAAAGGAATAAAACCTTCGCGATGATTTTTCTTGGACCAGAAGACACCCAGGAGACTTGGAGTGCAAGTCAGAAGAGCCACGAGGCATCCACAAGGGTGGAGGGCGCGCCCAGGAGGGTAGGGCGTTCCCCCTGTCTTGTGGGCCCCTCGGTGACCCCCTTACCTAGATCTTCCTCCTATATATTCACATATATTCCCAAACCACCAGAAGCATCCACGAAAACACGTTTCCACCGCCGCAACCTTCTGTACCCGTGAGATCCCATCTTGGGGCCTTTTTCGGCATCCTGTCGGAGGGGGATTCGATCACGGAGGGCTTCTACATCAACACCATTGCCCTTCCGATGAAGCATGAGTAGTTTACCTCAGACCTACGGGTCCATAGCTAGTAGCTAGATGGCTTCTTCTCTCTCTTTGATTCTCAATACCATGTTCTCCTCGATGTTCTTGGAGATCTATCCGATGTAATATTCTTTTGCGGTGTGTTTGTCGAGATCCGATGAATTGTGGATTTATGATCAGCTTATCTATGAATATTATTTGAATCTTCTCTGAATTCTTTTATGCATGATTTGATATCTTTGTAATTCTCTTCGAACTATCGGTTTGGTTTGGCCAACTAGATTGGTTTTTCTTGCAATGGGAGAAGTGCTTAGCTTTGGGTTCAATCTTGCGATGTCCTTTCTCAGTGACAGTAGGGGCAGCAAGGCACGTATTGTATTGTTGCCATCGAGGATAAAAAGATGGGGTTTTCATCATATTGCTTGAGTTAATTCCTCTACATCATGTCATCTTACTTAATGCGTTACTCCGTTCTTTATGAACTTAATACTCTAGATGCATGCTGGATAGCGGTCGATGTGTGGAGTAATAGTAGTAGAAGCAGAATCGTTTCTGTCTACTTGACACGGACATGATGCCTATATTTCATAATCATTGCCTTAGATATCGTCATAACTTTGCGCTTTTCTATCAATTGCTCGACAGTAATTTGTTCACCCACCGTATTTTTTGCTATCATGAGAGAAGCCTCTAGTGAAACCTATGGCCCCCGGGTCTATTTTCCATCATATAAGTTTCCGATCTACTATTTTGCAATCTTTTACTTTCAGATCTATAAACCAAAAATACCAAAAATATTTACTTTACCGTTTGTTTAGTTTCATCTATCTCTATCAGATCTCACTTTTGCAAGTAACCGTGAAGGGATTGACAACCCCTTTATCGCGTTGGGTGCAAGTTGTTTGATTGTTTGTGCAGGTATTGGTGATTTGTGCGTTGTCTCCTACTGGATTGATACCTTGGTTCTCTAACAGAGGGAAATACTTATCTCTACTTTGCTGCATCACCCTTTCCTCTTCAAGGGAAAAACCAACGCAAGCTCAAGAAGTAGCAGAGGCCGAAATGGAGAAGAAGAGGGGGTTCGGCCCCCCTTTCCTTCTCTTCTTCCCTCTTCCCTTTTTCCTTCCGGCAATTATGGAAGGGGGGAGGCTGAATTGGGGAAGACCCCAAGTAGGATTCGGCCTACTTGGGGCGCACCCCTTGGCTTCTCCTCCCTCCCTCCACCTATATATATATGTGGGAGTGGGGGGGGGGGCGCCCCTAGCACACCCCAGACAATTGCCTAGCCGTGTGCGGTGCCCCCCTCCACCGTTTACTCCCACGGTGACATCTTCGTAGTGCTTAGGCAAAGCCCTGCGCGGATCACTTCACCATCACCGTCACCACACCGTCGTGCTGACGGAACTCATCTACTACCTTGACAACTTGCTCGATCAAGAAGGCGAGGGACGTCACCGAGCTGAACGTGTGCAAAACTCGGAGGTGCCGTACGTTCGTTACTTGATCAGTCGGAGCTAGAAGAAGTTCGGCTACATCAACCGCGTTGTCAAACGCTTCCGCTTACAGTCTACGAGGGTACGTAGACACACTCTCCCCCTCGTTGCTATGCATCTCCATGGATAGATCATTTCGTGTGCGTAGAAATTTTTTTGTTTTCCATGCAATGTTTCCCAACAGTGGCATCCGAGCCAGGTCTATGCGTAGATGATATGCACGAGTAGAACACAAAGAGTTGTGGGCGGTGATATTCATACTGCTTACCACCAACGTCTTATTTTGATTCAGCGATATTGTAAGATGAAGCGGCCCGGACCAACCTTACATGTCCACGTACATGAGACCGGTTCCACCGACAGACATGCAACTAGTTTTGCTTAAAGGTGGCTGGCGGGTGTTTGTTTCTCCTACTTTAGTTGAATCAAATTTGACTACGGCCGGTCCTTGAAGAATGTTAAAACAGCAAACTTGACGAAACACTGTTGTGGTTTTGATGCGTAGGTAAGAACGGTTCTTGCTAGAAACCCGTAGCAGCCACGTAAAACTTGCAACAACAAAGTAGAGGATGTCTAACTTGTTTTTGCAGGGCATGTTGTGATGTGATATGGTCAAGACATGATATGATAAAAGTTATTGTATGAGATGATCATGTTTTGTAAGATATCTGACAACCGGCAGGAGCCTTATGGTTGTCTCTTTATTGTATGAAATGCAAACGCCATGTAATTGCTTTACTTTATCACTATGCGTTAGCGATAGTTGTAGAAGCAATAGTTGGCGAGACGACCACGACGCTACGATGGAGATCAAGGTGTCGAGCCGGTGATGATGGAGATCATGACGATGCTTTGGAGATGGAGATCAAAAGCACAAGATGATGATGGCCATATCATGTCACATATTTTGATTGCATGTGATGTTTATCTTTTATGGATCTTATTTTGCTTAGTACGGCGGTAGCATTATAAGATGATCCCTTAAGTAAATTTCAAGGTAAAAGTGTTCTCCCTGAGTATGCACCGTTGCTACAGTTCATCGTGTTGAGACACCACATGATGATCGGGTGTGATAGACTCTACGTTCACATACAACGGGTGCAAGACAGTTTTGCACATGCGTAATACTTGGGTTAAACTTGACGAGCCTAGCATGTACAGACATGGCCTCGGAACACTGGAGACCGAAAGGTCGAACGTGAATCATATAGTAGATATGATCAACATAGAGATGTTCACCATTGATGACTACTCCATCTCACGTGATGATCGGACATGGATTAGTTGATTTGGATCACGTATCATTTAGATGACTTGAGGGATGTCTATCTAAGTGGGAGTTCTTAAGTAATTTGATTAATTGAACTTAATTTATCATGAACTTAGTCCTGATAGTATTTGCATATCTATGTTGTAGATCAATAGCTCGCAATATAGCTCCCCTGTTTTTGATATGTTCCTAGAGAAAACTAAGTTGAAAGATGATAGTAACAATAATGCGGACTGGGTTCGTGATCTGAGGATTATCCTCATTGCTGCACCAAAGAATTATGTCCTTGATGCACCGCTAGGTGACAGGCCTATTGCAGGAGTAGATGCAGACGTTATGAACATTTGGCAAGCTCGATATGATGACTACTTAATAGTTTAGTGCGCCATGCCCATGTCAAGAGGTATGAGACATTTTGAACGCCACAGAGCATATGAGATGTCCCAAGAGCTGAAATTAGTATTTCAGACTCATGCCCATGTCAGGAGGTATGAGACCTCTGACAAGTACTTTGCCTACAAGATGGAGGAGAATAGCTCAACCCGTGAGCATGTGCTCAGAATGTCTGGGTACTACAATCACTTGAATCAAGTGGGAGTTAATCTTCCAGATACGATAGTGATTGACAGAATTATCTAGTCACTATCACCAAGCTACTAGAACTTTGTGAAGAACTATAATATGCAAGGGATGACGAAAATGATTCCTGAGCTTTTCGCGATGCTGAAATCGGCGAAGGTAGAAATCAAGAAAGAGCATCAAGTGTTGATGATTAACAAGACCACTAGTTTCAAGAAAAAAGGCAAGGGAAAGAAAGGGAACTTCAAGAAGAATGGGAAGCAAGTTGCCGCTCCCATGAAGAAGCCCAAAGCTGGACCCAAGCCTGAAACTGAGTGCCTCTACTGCAAAGGAAATGGTCACTGGAAGCGGAACTGCCCCAAATACTTGGCGGATAAGAAGGATGGCAAAGTGAACAAAGGTATATTTGATATACATGTTATTGATGTGTACTTTACTAGTGTTCATAGCAACCCCTGGGTATTTGATACCGGTTCAGTTGCTAAGATTAGTAACTCAAAAACAGGAGTTGCAGAATAAACAGAGACTAGTTAAGGGCGAGGTGACGATGTGTGTTGGAAGTGATTACAAGGTTGATACGATCACCATCGCACACTCCCTCTACCTTCGGGATTAGTGTTGAACCTAAATAAATGTTATTTGGTGTTTGCGTTGAGCATGAATATGATTTGATCATGTTTACTGCAATACGGTTATTCATTTAAGTCAGAGAATAATTGTTTATCTGTTTACATGAATAAAACCTTCTATGGTCATACACCCAATGTAAATGGTTTATTGAATCTTGATCGTAGTGATACACATATTCATAATATTGATGCCAAAAGATGCAAAGTTGATAATGATAGTGCAACATACTTGTGGCACTGCCATTTAGGCCATATTGGTGTAAAGCGCATGAAGAAACTCCATACAGATGGACTTTTGGAATCACTTGATTATGAATCATTTGATACTTGCGAACCATGCCTCATGGGCAAGATGACTAAAAATCCGTTCTCCGGAACAATGGAGCGAGCTAATGACTTATTGGAAATAATACATACCGATGTATGCGGTCCGATGAGTATTGAGGCACGCGGCGGGTATCGTTATTTTCTGACCTTCACAGATGATTTGAGTAGGTATGGGTATATCTACTTAATGAAACACAAGTCTAAAACATTTGAAAAGTTCAAAGAATTTCAGAGTGAAGTGGAGAATCATTGTAACAAGAAAATAAAGTTTCTACGATCTGATCGCGGAGGCGAATATTTGAGTTACGAGTTTGGCCTTCATTTAAAACAATGTGGAATTGTTTCACAACTCACGCCACCTGGAACACCACAGCGTAATGGTGTGTCCGAACATCATAATCGCAGTTTATTAGATATGGTGCGATCTATGATGTCTCTTACCGATTTACCACTATCGTTTTGGGGTTATGCATTAGAGACAGCCGCATTCATGTTAAATAGGGCACCGTCTAAATCCGTTGAGACGGCACCGTAGTATGAACTGTGGTTTGGCAAGAAACCTAAGCTGTCTTTTCTTAAAGTTTGGGGTTGCGACACTTATGTCAAAAGGCTTCGGCCTGATAAGCTTGAACCCAAATCGGAGAAGTGCATCTTCATAGGATACCCTAAGGAAACAATTAGGTACACCTTCTACCACAGATCCGAAGGCAAGATCTTTGTTGCCAAGAATGGGACCTTTCTAGAGAAGGAGTTTCTCTTGAAAGAAGTGAGTGGGAGGAAAGTAGAACTTGATGAGGTAATTGTACCTTCTCTCAATTTGGAAAGTATCTCATCATAGAAATCCGTTCCCGTGATGCCTACACCAACTAGAGAGGAAGCTAATGATGATGATCATGAAACTTCAGATCAAGTTACTACAGGACCTCGTAGGTCGAACAGAGCACGTTCCGCACCAGAGTGGTATGGTAATCTTGTTCTGGAAGTCATGTTACTAGACCATGGCAAACCTACGGACTATGAAGAAGCTATGATGAGCCCAGATTCCGATAAATGGCTTGAGGCCATGAAATCTGAGATAGGATCCATGTATGAGAACAAAATGTGGACTTTGGTGGACTTGCCCGATGATCGGCGAGCCATAGATTATAAATGGATCTTCAAGAAGAAGACTGGCGCTGATGGTAATGTTACTATCTACAAAGCTTGACTTGTCGCAAAAGGTTTTCCACAAGTTCAAGGAGTTGACTACGATGAGACTTTCTCACCCGTAGCGATGCTTAAGTCAGTCCGAATCATGTTAGCAATTGCCGCATTTTATAATTATGAAATCTGGCAAATGGATATCAAAACTGCATTCCTTAATGGATTTCTTAAAGAAGAGTTGTATATGATGCAACCAGAAGGTTTTGTCGATCCTAAAGGTGCTAACAAAGTATGCAAACTCCAGCGATCCATCTATGGACTGGTGCAAGCATCTCGGAGTTGGAATATACGCTTTGATGTGGTGATCAAAGCATATGGTTTTATATAGACTTATGATGAAGCCTGTATATACAAAAAGTGAGTGGGAGCTCTGTAGCATTTCTGATATTAAATGTGGATGACATATTGTTGATCGGGAATGATATAGAATTTCTGGATAGCATAAAAGGATACTTGAATAAGATTTTTTCAATGAAAGACCTCGGTGAAGCTGCTTATATATTGGGCATCAAGATCTATAGAGATAGATCAAGATGCTTGATAGGAATTTCACAAAGCACATACCTTGATAAAGTTTTGAAGAAGTTCAAAATGGATCAGTCAAAGAAAGGGTTCTTGCCTGTGTTACAAGGTGTGAAGTTGAGTAAGACTCAAAACCCGACCACAGCAGAATATAGAGAGAGAATGAAAGTCATTCCCTATGCCTCAGTCATAGGTTCTATAAAGTATGCCATGCTGTGTACCAGGCCTGTTGTGTGCCTTGCCATGAGTTTGGCAAGGGGGTGCAATAGTGATCCAGGAGTAGATCACTAGACAGCGGTCAAAATTATCCTTAGGTACCAAAAGAGGACTAAGGAAATGTTTCTTGGTTATGGAGGTGATAAAGGGTTCGTCGTAAAGAGTTATGTCGATGCAATCTTTGACACCAATCCGGATGACTCTAAGTCTCGATCTGGATACATATTGAAAGTGGGAGCAATTAGCTAGAGTAGCTCCATGCAGAGCATTGTAGACATAGAAATTTGCAAAATACATACGGATCTGAATGTGACAGACCCGTTGACTAAACCTCTCTCACAAGCAAAACATGATCACACCTTAGTACTCTTTGGGTGTTAATCACATGGCGATGTGAACTAGATTATTGACTCTAGTAAACTCTTTGGGTGTTGGTCACATGGCGATGTGAACTATGGGTGTTAAATCACATGGTGATGTGAACTAGATTATTGACTCTAGTGCAAGTGGGAGACTGATGGAAATATGCCCTAGAGGCAATAATAAAATGTTATTATTATATTTCCTAAATCATGATAAAGGTTTATTATTCATGCTAGAATTGTATTGATCGGAAACTTAAATACATGTGTGAATACATAAACAAACACCATGTCCCTAGTGAGCCTCTACTAGACTAGCTCGTTGATCAAAGGTGGTTAAGGTTTCCTAACCATGGACATGAGTTGTCATTTGATAACGGGATCACATCATTAGGGGAATGATGTGATGGACAAGACCCATCCGTTAGCTTAGCATAATGATCGTTCAGTTTGATGCTATTACTTTCTTCATGTTAAATACATATTCCTTCGACTATGAGATTATGCAACTCCCGGATACCGGAGGAATACCTTGTGTGCTATCAAACGTCACAACGTAACTGGGTGATCATAAATATGCTCTACAGGTATCTCCGAAGGTGTTTGTTGAGTTGGCATAGATCGAGATTAGGATTTGTCACTCCGAGTATCGGAGAGGTATCTCTGGGCCCTCTCGGTAATACACATCATAAGCTTGCAAGCAAATGACTAAGGAGTTAGTCACAAGGTGATGTATTACGGAACGAGTAAAGAGACTTGCTGGTAACGAGATTGAACTAGGTATGAAGATAACGACGATTGAATCTCGGGCAAGTAACATACTAATGGACAAAGGGAATTGCGTATGTTGTCATAACGGACCGATAAAGATCTTCGTAGAATATGTAGGAGCCAATATGAGCCTCCAGGTTCCGCTATTGGTTATTGACCGGAGATATGTCTCGATCATGTCTACATAGTTCTCGAACCCGTAGGGTCCGCACGCTTAACGTTCGATGACGATATTGTATTATATGAGTTATGTGATTTGGTGACCGAATGTTGTTCGGAGTCCCGGATGAGATCATGGACATGACGAGGAGTCTCGAAATGGTCGAGAGGTAAAGATTGATATATAGGACGATAGTATTCGTACACCGGAAGTGTTCCGGTGTGTATCGGGTATTTATCGGAATACCGGAGGGGTTACCGGAACCCCCGGGGGGAACATATGGGCCACATGGGCCAGGCAAGAGGCCAAATTGGAGCAGGAGAAGAGGGGGTTCGGCCCCCCCTTCCTTCTCTTCTTCCCTCTTCCCTTTTTTCCTTCCGGCAATTATGGAAGGGGGGAGGCCGAATTGGGGAAGACCCCAAGTAGGATTCGGCCTACTTGGGGCGCACCCCTTGGCTGCTCCTCCCTCCCTCCACCTATATATATGTTGGGGGGGGGGGGGGGGGCGCCCCTAGCACACCCTAGACAATTGCCTAGCCGTGTGCGGCGCCCCCCCTCCGCCGTTTACTCCCACGGTCACATCTTCGTAGTGCTTAGGCGAAGCCCTGCACGGATCACTTCACCATCACCATCACCACACCGTCGTGCTGATGGAACTCATCTACTACCTTGACAACTTGCTCGATCAAGAAGGCGAGGGACGTCACCGAGCTGAACGTGTGCAGAACTCAGAGGTGCCATACGTTCGGTACTTGATCGGTCGGAGCTAGAAGAAGTTCGACTACATCAACCGCGTTGTCAAACGCTTCCGCTTATGGTCTACGAGGGTACGTAGACACACTGTCCCCCTCGTTGCTATGCATCTCCATGGATAGATCATTACGTGTGCGTAGATTTTTTTTTGTTTTCCATGCAACATTTCCCAATAGACGGAGCCGTCGAGCACCCCAGAAAAGGGCCTAGCGGGGGCAAGCCGGTCATAAGGCACCTGAAGCAGGTCGAAGGCTTCCACGGAGAGAATGTTGCGGCCAGTGCCACTGTCGATAAGGGTTCTGGTGACCGCGACGCTGCTGATGGTGGGCGTGCACAGCAGGGGAAGCACGCCCGCGCTGACCGTAGTCTTGGGGTGATCCCTGGAGTCGAAGGTGATGTCGGTCTCGGGCGCCGCCCAGCCCGAGGGAGCCCCCAACCATGGCTGGGCGGCCCCCATCTGCCGGAAGAACTGCTTGACGTGGCGGCTCGAGGCCGGCGCCTGCGACCCGCCGAGGATAGCCGCAACGGTGTGGGGCGCTGGTGCCGTGAAGTGCACGACGAACAGGTCGCGCAGCTCTTCCCAGGAGGCCACTGAAGATTTTGGCAGGCAGAGCAGCCAGGCGCGCGGCACACCCATGAGAGCCATAGGGAGCCAATTCGCCATGACCTTGTCGTCACCGCCTGCCGCCCAGATGGCCTCCGCATACACCCGGAGGAACTCCGCGGGGTCCACCGCGCCGTCGTACAGCGGCGGCAACTCCGGCCTGAACTTCAGTGGCCACTGCACCTGTCGCCAGGCAGGGGAGAAAGCTCGAAGGCCCGCGATGCCCCCAAACGCGCCTGGAGGCCCGGCGGGTGGAGCAGCGCCTACCATGGAAACCGCGCGGCGCGGGCGGAGTGCGGCTGATGGAGAAGCGGATCTTCGACACGCCCCTACCTGGCGCCAAATGTTAGATTCAGGGCTCCGCAGACCCAAAGAAGGTTCGAACTCTGGGGCGTGTGCGAAGAACTCAACCTATCCAACCAACCAACACGCCGCCCTACAGCCTATCTCGGTGAACAGGGAAGAAGATGGACACAGCAGTTTACCCAGGTTCGGGCCACCTTGCGGTGTAAGACCATACTCCTGCTTTGTGGTGGATTAGCCTCACGAGGGGCTGAGGATGAACTAGTACAAGGGAAGAACAACCTCACGAGGTCCGCTCTGGTGTGGGTGCGAGTCATCCTTCGGTCCCCCATCTACGGTGGTGGCTAACCTATATTTATAGTGGCCTCGGTCTTCTTCCCCCGAAACAAAGGCGGGAAGGGATCCCACAGTAGCCAATTTGAAAGGGGACAAGTAGTACATCTTATCCTGACGAAAGGTGGTGTTCGCCTGCAAAGCCTCTGGTCGTGACGCTGCGGTGGGCTCGGCGATGACATCCATCCTGCCGTCCTAGCGGTCTTGGTCTCGTTGCACGGGAATGGAAACCTTTGGCTGATTCCTCGGGACCCCGCGCCTGCACTTGTCTCCATAGCACCAAAGAGGAAACCTGCTCCTCTGCGCCCGCTGGCGCCCGCCTGGCCTTGGTCATCATGGCTTGCATCACCTCAACCTCATGAGGTGGCACCTGCATAGAAATCTCCGCTCCTCAAGAGCCAGCCTGGGGGGGGGGGCACTCCCTCTGGAGGTCTTGATGTCGCCTGCCTCGCGAGGCTTGGCCCCTCGCGAGGGTCTTATCTTGAAGGTGTTGTAGGTGGGCCGTACCAGGCCGCCGGTGGAGCCACACCACGGGCCGCAGGCAGGCAAGTATGGGTACCTTGGTTCCCAGAACACCGACAGAAACTAACCCGGACTGACGCAGTTTTCAGCAGAACTATCATGGTGTTGTTTTTGTGCAGAAATAAAAGTTCTCGGAATGGAACAAAACTTTTTGGAGAATTATTTTGCAATAAAAGAAAAATACTGGAGCCAAGAACCACTAGAGGGGGGGCCCTGGTTGAGCACAACCCACCAGGGCACACCACCCCCTCCAGGCGCGCCCAGGTGGGTTGTGCCCACCTGGTCGCCCCGCAGACCCTAATTCCAACTCCTTAAATACCTATTTACAGAGAAAAAAATCAGGGAGAAAGTTTCATTGCGTTTCACGATACGAAGCAGCCGCCGCCTCCTGTTCTTCATCGGGAGGCCAGATCTGGAGCCCGTTCGGGGCTCCGGAGATGGGAATCTTCGGTCTTCGTCATCACCAACCCTCCTTCATCGCCAATTCCATGATGCTTCCCATCGGGAGTGAGTAATTCCTTCGTAGGCTCGCTGGTCGGTGAGAAGTTGGATGAGATTCATCATGTAATCGAGTTAGTTTTGGTAGGGCATGATCCCTAGTATCCACTATGTTATGAGATTGATGTTGTTATGACTTTGCCATGCTTAATGCTTGTCACTAGGGCCCGAGTGCCATGATTTCAGATCTGAACCGTTTATGTTTTCACCATTATATCTATGTTCTAGATCCGATCTTGCAAGTCATATTCACCTATTATGTGTTATGATCCGTAAACCCCAGGGTGACAGTAATTGGGATACTTTCCGGTGATGACCGTAGTTTGAGGAATTCATGTATTCACTATGTGTTAATGCTTTGTTCCGGTTCTCTATTAAAAGGAGGCCTTAATATCCCTTAGTTTCCTTATGGACCCCGCTGCCGGGAGGGTAGGACAAAAGATGTCATGCAAGTTCTTTTCATAAGCACGTATGACTATTTACGGAATACATGCCTACATTATATTTATGAACTGGAGCTAGTTTTGTATCGCCCTAGGTTATGACTATTATATGATGAATATCATCCAACGAATCCACCGATCCAATGCCTACAAATTTTCCACATATTTTTCTTGCTAAGTTACTACTGCTGCTATTACTGTTACGCTTGCTACAAAATTATTGCTATCATTGTTACCGTTATTGCTACTGTTACCACTGCTATCAAAACTATCATATTACTGTGCTACTGATCATCTTGCTGCAGATAATTAATCTCCAGGTGTGGTTGAATTGACAACTCAACTGCTAATACCTACAAATATTCTTTTGCTCCCCTTGTGTCGAATCTATAAATTTGGGTTGAATACTCTACCCTCGAAAACTGTTGTGATCCCCTATACTTGTGGGTTATCAAGACCTTTTTCTGGCGACGTTGCCAGGGAACATAGCTATATTTGTTGAGTCACTTGGGATTATTATCTATTTTTCATTATGAAGAATCTGAAGGATACAAAAACCAAGATCGTTCCCTCTAGGACGAGGGGAGGTAAGGAACTGCCATCACACTCTGCACTTGATTCATCTTCTGTTATGAGTAGACTTGCAACACCACCACATGCTATTAATCCTGATATGTCGCAAGTTATTGATGCTGCTACTTCTGCATGAATGCTACTCATGATGATGCTAGTACCTTGCTTGATGATAATGTGCCACTAGGTGAATTTCTTGATGAACAACTTGCTAGAGCTAAAGATATTGAGAATGCTGAAACTGATGAAATTATTGAAACTGATGAAGTACTTGAAACTGAAAATCTTGAAACACCTATTAGACCTAGCTCTCCTAGATATGAATTGCCTAACACTGGTACAGCGAGGTGCTATACAAACGGGTTTTAACCCCTTTCCGCGACGGTGTTCTGAACTGTCGCCAAGTGAGTGACTGCGATAGGGGGGTCCTTCCCACATGACCCAGAAACCGTCGGGGATAGGCCCTCCTGGTACACATGCTCGGCAAAATGAGGTCGTGTGCGACGGGCGAGCGATCAAATATGGTTATATATACAATTGTGCTAAAAAAATACAATTATACAGGCCAAATCATTTTCGGTCGCAGGTACATCACACACAGTCACTCCAAGGAAAACATTTTCGTTCGCAGGTACATCACACACAATTTTCCCCATTAAATCGTTTGTGATAGCGTTGCCAT
This sequence comes from Thinopyrum elongatum, assembly GCA_011799875.1. NCBI lineage: Eukaryota > Viridiplantae > Streptophyta > Magnoliopsida > Poales > Poaceae > Thinopyrum > Thinopyrum elongatum. The sequence goes on along the minus strand of CM022297.1, from coordinate 81,875,961 downwards.
TGCACACGATATTAACAATTTTATCATTTGCATTATTGAATGCATCACACACGGTGCGTAGAAGAAATTGTGTGGCAAAGGCTGTCCATCACACACACTTTTTATGTGGTAAACATTTGCGCAAGGTGGCCTAACACAAACAGTTTTCAAGAGGATGTCATGTGTGATTGTTCATTGATCCACCACGGTTTATTCCTAGAAACTGTGTGCGTTGCCTGAGGTCATCGCCCACGGTGTTTTCTCAATAACCGTTTGGAATAGAAAAACCCAATTAGCAGTCTAATTGGCCATTAGCAGGCTAATTGCCCTATTATGAATAATCCATTTATTAACCTAATTGACATTTCATATTAAGCACACAATATATTTCATTTCCATATTAAGGAAGCAGGATTTCATAATTGAAATACATTAGAGTACAACATCATATAGCTTCAGCACTCAGCTACCCCATTACACAACTGCACCAGCACCAAGTTTCACATGCAACATCTATAACCATTCGAAATTAGCATCATAGATGGTACATAGACAGATGAATCTCATCTGGAAAACTGCTGAAGCGGAAGGCGAATATTGAGCCTTCATTGATGTTGAAGGTCTTTGCAACTTTAGGCCAGTGCCTGTGGATAATTGACCGTCCATCCTTCGTCCTCTTCAGGAACACTTCAATATTGAACCGTGGGTGTTGTATGAAAACATTCCTTGCCTCCTAACCATACAGGTGGTTTGAGAGGTAATCATCAGTGAACTGCTTTGGAAAGGCCTGAAAACAAGGATATGCATAAATATCTTCTCTAGATTTGAAATGGCGCAAAGGAATTAAAAAGACAAGGTATAACAGTTAGTACCATCCCGTAGTGAACTGATGTCTTCTTCATTGTGCAGACAAAGATCTTGTTTTTTTTTGTCGCTAATTTCTTTATCGTAACAATCTTTCCGAGTATCTTGACTTGACTGTTATTCATGGACAACTCATTTCCACATATGCAAAAAAGGGTCAAACAGTGGGTTAAAACCTCTGACAGTAGGACCTACATGTGCAAGACCAAATTGTTAAAAACCTAATATTTAAAAACAAGAAGTGGAAAGGTGTGTTATTAACTGCAACAGGCCAAATATTTAAAAACAAGCAAACTCAGTCATTCAAACTTGTATTGTGCAGGTCTAAGTACACTAGTTATTGGCCTGTTTGGATCCATGGGTTAGAGTTAGTTTGAGCTAGTTTGGGTTCAAATAGCCCTAAAGTATCCAAACATGAGGGCTAGTTTGAGCTAGTTGCGTCAAACTGATGCGGCTTGAAGCTACGTCGGTATTTCCCCAAAGAGGAAGGGATGATGCAGCACAGCGGCGGTAGGTATTTCCCTCAGTGATGAAACCAAGGTTATCGAACCAGTAGGAGAACCAAGCAACACTACGTAAACAACACCTGCACACAAATAACAAATACTCGCAACCCGACGTGTAAAAGGGGTTGTCAATCCCTTTCGGGCAACGGTGCCAAAAATTGGCAAACAGACGTGAGAGAGTAGTAAATATTGATAGATCGAACGCCAAATAAAATAAAGTGCAGCAAGGTATTTTTGTATTTTTGGTTTAATAGATCTGAAAATAAAAGTTGCAAATAAAGAAAAGAGCGAATAGCAAAACAGATCTTGAAAGCAAATATATTGGAAAAGAGACCCGGGGGCCGTAGGTTTCACTAGTGGCTTCTCTCGAGAAAAATAGCAAACGGTGGGTGAACAAATTACTATTGGGCAATTGATAAAACTTCAAATAATCATGACGATATCCAGGCAATGATCATTATATAGGCATCACATCCAAGATTAGTAGACCGACTCCTGCCTGCATCTACTACTATTACTCCACACATCGACCGCTATCCAGCATGCATCTAGTGTATTAAGTTCATGGAGAAACGGAGTAATGCAATAAGAACGATGACATGATGTAGACAAGATCTATTTATGTAGAAATAGACCCCATCGTTTTATCCTTAGTAGCAACGATACGTACGTATCGGTTCCCCTTCTGTCACTGGGATCAAGCACCGTAAGATCGAACCCACTACAAAGCACCTCTTCCCATTGCAAGATAAATAGATCAAGTTGGCCAAACAAAACCCAAATATCGGAGAAGAAATACGAGGCTATAAGCAATCATGCATATAAGAGATCAAAGAAGACTCAATTAACTTTCATGGATAAAAAGATAGATTTGATCATAAACTCAAAGTTCATCGGATCCCAACAAACACACCGCAAAAAGAATTACATCATATGGATCTCCAAGAGACCATTGTATTGAAGATCAAGAGAGAGAGAGAGGAAGCCATCTAGCTACTAACTACGGACCCGTAGGTATACAAAGAACTACTCACGCATCATCAGAGAGGCACCAATGGAAGTGGTGAACCCCTCCATGATGGTGTCTAGATTGGATCTGGTGGTTCTGGACTCTACGGCGGCTGGAATTGATTTTCGTCGACTCCCATAGGGTTTCTGGAATATTGGGGTATTTATAGAGTAAAGAGGCGGTTCGGGGGGCACCCGAGGTGGGCACAACCCACCAGGGCGCGCCTGGGCCTCTAGGCGCGCTCTGGTGGGTTGTGCTCCCCTCGGAGCACCCCCAGGCGCTTCTCCGGCCCACTGGATGTCTTCTGGTCCAAAAAAATCCACAAAAAGTTTCGCTGCGTTTGGACTCCGTTTGGTATTGATTTCCTGCGATGTAAAAAACATGCAAAAAACAGCAACTGGCACTTGGCACTATGTCAATAGGTTAGTACCAAAAAATGATATAAAATGACTATAAAATGATTGTAAAACATCCAAGAATGATAATATAACAGCATGGAACAATCAAAAATTATAGATACATTGGAGACGTATCAGCATCCCCAAGCTTAATTCCTGCTCGTCCTCGAGTAGGTAAATGATAAAAACAGAATTTTTGATGTGGAATGCTGCCTAACATGTCATCTCACATTCTTTCCTTTATAACATGGACATTTGGACTTTTATATGATTCAAAGCAATAGTCTAGTTTTGACATGGTGACTTAAATACTCAAGCATATCAACAAGCAACTATGTCTTTCAAAATATCAACGCTAAAATAAGTTATCCCTAGCCCATCATGCTCAACCATTGATCCATTCATGAAACTCACTCGCATATTAACTACACCCAATGTTTAAGTACGATCATAGTGCCTCCTAGTTGGTGCTTTATAAGAGAAGATGGAGACTCAAATTAAAAATAAAAATTGCATAAAGTAAAGAAAGGCCCTTCGCAAAGGGAAGTAGGGATTTGTAGAGGTGCCAGAGCTCAAAGCGAAAAACTTAGAGATAAAAACATTTTGGGAGGTGTGCTTTTCCCACCAACGAAAACGACTTAGAGTTCCCAACACTTTCCATGCTAGATATATCATAGGCGGTTCCCAAACAGAAAATAAATTTTATTCCTTTTTCCACCATTTCTTTCACTTTCCATGGCTAGCCATATCCACGGGTGCCCTCCATACCAACACTTTCCAAGGAATTTATTATTTGACAACATAAAGTAAATTCATTTTTCATTTCAGGACTGGGCATCCCTAATACCTTTGCCTTACTCTTGTGCAATGACAAGTGAATAAACACTCATCGTGAGAATAACACATCTAGCATGGAAAATATTAGCCACCCCTTACCGCCTCGCGAGCGGTATGAACACACAAAAGAGAAGTTTATTTTGAAAATTAGAGATGGCACATACAAATTTGCTTAGAACGGCAAAAGAATACCGCATATAGGTAGATATAGTGGACTCATGTGGCAAAACTGGTTTAAAGGGTTTTGGATGCACAAGTAGTGATCATACTTAGTGCAAACTGAAGGCTAGCAAAAGATTGAGAAGCGACCAACCAAAAAATGAATAATCTCATAAGCGAGCATTAAGCATAATTAACACTGAATAATGCACCACAAGTAGGATATAGTTTCATTGCATAACTATTGACTTTCGTGCTTGCATAGGGAGTCATAAACCTTAACACCAATATTCTTACTAAAGCACAATTACTCATCAACATAACTCACATATCACATCATCATATCTCAAAACTATTACAAGGAATCAAGTTTATTTTGTCCAATGATCTTCATGAAAGTTTTTATTATATCCTTCTTGGATATCTATCACTTTGGAACTAATTTTCATGTGTTGCTTTTGATAAGCTCAAACAAATATAAGTGAAGATCATGAGCATAATACTTCTTTCTCTCAAATTAATTTAAGTGAAGCAAGAGAGAATTTCTTAAAAATTTTACTTACTCCCAAATAAATCTAAGTGAAGCATGAGAGCATTTCTTCAAAAAATACTAAAGCACGCCGTGCTCAAAAAGATATAAGTGAAGCACTAGAGCAAATCCATAGCTCATAAAAATTTAAGTGAAGCATAGAGAGCAATTCTAACAAGTCATGGCATAATTTTGGCTCTCTCAAATAGATGTGTCCAGCAAGGATTCATAACTTAGAACATAAAGCAAAAAAAGCAAAGACTCATATCATACAAGACGCTCCAAGCAAAACTCATAGTATGTGACGAATAAAAATATAGCTTCGAGTAAAATACCGATGGTCGTTAGAAGAAAGAGGGGATGCCACTCGGGGCATCCCCAAGTTTAGTTGCTTGCTTCTGTTTGGATAATAGCTTGGGATGCCATGGGCATCCCCAAGCTTAGGCTCTTCTTACTCCTTATTCCTTCATCCATTGTAAGATAACCCAAAACTTGAAAACTTCAATCACACAAAACTCAACAAAACCTTCGTGAGATCCGTTAGTATAAGAAAGCAAATCACCACTATAAGTACTGTAGAAAACCAATTCATATTTTATTCTTGCATTATATCTACTGTATTCCAACTTTTTCTATGGCAAAAACTCATCAAAGAAAACCATAGAATCATCAAAACAAGCACACAACGCAAAGAAAATAGAATCTGTCAAAAACAGAACAGTCTGTAGCAATCTGGGTATTTCGAATACTTCTAAAAATCCAAAAATTCTGAAAAATTAGGAAAACAGAGGCAATTTGTATATCAATCTTGTCTAAAAATTTCAGAATTTTTTGTCTCGCTGTGAATTTTCAAAATTGTTTTACTGTACACAAAAGTTTCTGTTTTCCAACAAGATCAAATCAACTATCACCCAACATAATCCTAAAGGCTTTACTTGGCACAAAAACTAACTAAAACACAAAAAACACAATTATAACAGTAGCATAATTGTGCAAACACTCAAGGATAGAAAGCAAAAAGAAAAAATAAATTTTATTCATTGGGTTGCCTCCCAACAAGCGCTATTGTTTCACGCCCCTAGCTAGGCATAAATTTTATTGATGCTCACAAGGATGATAATAATTGAAACACAAAGAGAGCATCATAAAACATGTGACAAACACATTTAAGTCTAACATACTTCCTATGCATAGGAATTTTATAGGAAAACAAATTAGCAAGACAAGCAAGATCTAGCATATGCATGGAAGAAAACAATAGCAATCTCAACATGAAGAGAGGTAATTTAGTAACATGAAAATTTCTACAACCATATTTCCCTCTCTCATAATAATTACATGTGGGATCATATTCAAACTCAACAATATAGCTATCACATAACATATTCCCTACATGATCCACATGCATGCAAAGTTGACACTCTTCCAAAATAGTGGGATTATCATCAAATAAAGTTATGACCTCTCCAAGCCCACTTTTATCAAAAATTTCATAAGATTGAACATTCTCTGAGTATGTGGGATTCTTTTTACCTAAAATTGGCACTCTTCCAAACCCACTTTTCAATACTATTGCAACAATTATTATCAATAGCATATTCATCATGAGGCATAAATAAATTTTCAAGATCATAAGAAGAATCACCCCAATCATGATCATTGCAAAAAGTAGTGGACATATCAAAATTAGCATCCCCAAGCTTGGGGTTTTGCATATTATTAGCACAATTGACATTAATAGAGTTTATGGTAACATCATTGCGATCATGCTTTTCATTCAAGGAGCTATCGTGAATCACTTCATAAATTTCTTCTTTTAGCACTTCATCACAATTTTCAGATTCATAAATCTCAAGCAAAACTTCATAAAGATAATCTAGTGAACTCAATTCACTAGCAATTGGTTCATCATAATTGGATCTTTTGAAAAGATTAGCAAGTGGATGAGGATCCATAACAATAGATTTTTAGCAAGCGAAGATGCAAGCAAATAGAAGGCACATGGCAACACAAGCAAACATGAGATCTGACGAGAAAACGGCGGACGAAAAAGAGGGCGAATAAAATGGCAAATGTTTGTGAAGTGGGGGAGAGGAAAATGAGAGGCAAAAAGCAAATAATGTAAATTGCAAGGAGATGAGATTTGTGATTAGGAACCTAGTATATGTTGAAGATCCTCCCCGACAACAGCGCCAGAAATTCCTTTTGATGCGGCTTGAAGCTACATCGGTATTTCCCCAAAGAGGAAGGGATGATGCAGCACAGCGGCGGTAGGTATTTCCCTCAGTGATGAAACCAAGGTTATCGAACCAGTAGGAGAACCAAGCAACACTACGTAAACAACACCTGCACACAAATAACAAATACTCGCAACCCGACGTGTAAAAGGGGTTGTCAATCCCTTTCGTGCAACGGCGCCAAAAATTGGCAAACGGACGTGAGAGAGTAGTAAATATTGATAGATCGAACGTCAAATAAAATAAAGTGCAGCAAGGTATTTTTGTATTTTTGGTTTAATAGATCTGAAAATAAAAGTTGCAAATAAAGAAAAGAGCGAATAGCAAAACAGATCTTGAAAGCAAATATATTGGAAAAGAGACCCGGGGGCCGTAGGTTTCACTAGTGGCTTCTCTCGAGAAAAATAGCAAACGGTGGGTGAACAAATTACTGTTGGGCAATTGATAAAACTTCAAATAATCATGACGATATCCAGGCAATGATCATTATATAGGCATCACGTCCAAGATTAGTAGACCGACTCCTGCCTGCATCTACTACTATTACTCCACACATCGACCGCTATCCAGCATGCATCTAGTGTATTAATTTCATGGAGAAATGGAGTAATGCAATAAGAACGATGACATGATGTAGACAAGATCTATTTATGTAGAAATAGACCCCATCGTTTTATCCTTAGTAGCAACGATACATACGTGTCGGTTCCCCTTCTGTCACTGGGATCAAGCACCGTAAGATCGAACCCACTACAAAGCACCTCTTCCCATTGCAAGATAAATAGATCAAGTTGGCCAAACAAAACCCAAATAGCGGAGAAGAAATATGAGGCTATAAGCAATCATGCATATAAGAGATCAAAGAAGACTCAAATAACTTTCATGGATAAAAAGATAGATCTGATCATAAACTCAAAGTTCATCGGATCCCAACAAACACACCGCAAAAAGAATTACATCATATGGATCTCCAAGAGACCATTGTATTGAAGATCAAGAGAGAGAGAGAGGAAGCCATCTAGCTACTAACTACAGACCCGTAGGTCTACAAAGAACTACTGAGGCATCATCGGAGAGGCACCAATGGAAGTGGTGAACCCCTCCATGATGGTGTCTAGATTGGATCTGGTGGTTCTGGACTCTGTGGCGGCTGGAATTGATTTTCGTCGACTCCCTTAGGGTTTCTAGAATATTGGGGTATTTATAGAGCAAAGAGGCGGTTCGGGGGGCACCCGAGGTGGGCACAACCCACCAGGGCGCGCCTGGGCCTCCAGGCGCGCCCTGGTGGGTTGTGCTCCCCTCGAAGCACACCCCAGGCGCTTCTCCGGCCCACCGGATGTCTTCTGGTCCAAAAAAATCCACAAAAAGTTTCACTGCGTTTGGACTCCGTTTGGTATTGATTTCCTGCGATGTGAAAAACATGCAAAAAACAGCAACTGGCACTTGGCACTATGTCAATAGGTTAGTACCAAAAAATGATATAAAATGACTATAAAATGATTGTAAAACATCCAAGAATGTAATATAACAGCATGGAACAATCAAAAATTATAGATACGTTGGAGACGCATCACAAACCCACCCAAAACAATTATCCCACCCAAGAGGTGCTGATTGGGGCTAGTTCTCCTAGTGCATTTATTGTCAATCTAACACTGTCATCGAAACACCTCTTTGGCTAGTGTTAGTTCAGGGTTAGTCATTGTTTAGTATCATTGTTATTTAGGAAACGTAGGATAGCGTAGGATTTATTCTACCTTGACTTGTACTCCAAGATGACCATGTACTCCTATATATATGCCCGCGAGTCTCAAGCAATACAATTAACTATTCCACCAATCTCTCTCTCTCCCTTTTAACTGTAATGAGCTAGAAACTAACTCTAACCTCTAGCTAAGTTAGAGTATCCAAACAGTGCCATTGTTAAATCAAATGGAAAGGCGTGTTCAATACTCCCTCAGGTCCTTTTTACTCTGCATATAAGAATTGTCTGAAGTCAAACTTCATAAAGTTTGACCTTATTTATATGAAAAATATCAACATCTACCATGCTAAAGTTATACAATATGAAAGTTTAAGTCATGACACATGTACTGATATTTATTTCATATTGTGAATGTTGGTATTTTGTTCTATAAAGTTGGTCAAACTTTATGAGGCTTGACTTTAGACAAATCTTATATGCGAACTAAAAAGATTCGGAGGGAGTACAACATGCTTAACAACAACGAAATATAGTCATTCATAGAGCTATTGTTAAATTTGGTATTGATGAAATTGAACTGCACAGTTCATACTAGCACATATAGAACATCACACTGTTAATAGCTGAAATAAACATGGCATACTACGAACAACCAAAGATGGCAATTGAAACTGGACATATGCTAACTACAAACAACCGAACAACCATAAACCATAGAAATAAACAAGGCATAATGCGAACAACCAAATATAGCAATAAATACTGGACAGGTTCTCACTACAAAAGGGGTTCGAGAAAACAAATCATGGGTTTCCTCACTTGTCACAGATTGGCTCCTCCTCGTGGTCGCCATCGATGAGGTATGACTTGCCAGCTGAGGATCCCAAGCCAGCGTCGTAGAACGTATCCTTCAGAAATGACAAAAGGGGCTCCATGGCGATGAAGGATGGCAAATTTATCATAACGAGCCGCAGGAGATCAGCGGCAGGGCCATCGATGAGATCGATGGCTGTCGAACCCGAAGGGTTGGGGGTGGGTAACTTAACCTGTGACATAACCCGAGTCAAGCCGTTGGTGTCGACGACTTCGATGTCATAGCCGGCGTTCGTGACATGCCAGAATACTCTAGCCCGCTGATTGAAAAGCTCAATCCAGGTCCAGTCATCGTTGTCAGCTTCCTCGGCGGCCACCTCTTAGCCAAAAAAACGCTGGAAAGGGTCAAAACACGAACACACTTGCACGTGGACCAAATATATGTATGAAAAGGGTGGTTTGATGTTCAAATACCCAATGCACAACTTTGATGTGGCACCTGTCGCACAAAGCGCACGTTATTATTGTTAGCCCCTCCCCCCAAACACACACACACATACACACACACACACACACACACACACTTCGTGTTGCCGGGAGGGGAATCCTAGCTATGAACCCATGCCCCCAAATAGCTAGGTTTGACATCTCACCGTACCGTAACACAAAATCGAAAGGAGTACATCAACCCCCCTCCCCCCTTTGCTTCCGATCAAATGTGGACCGTGTGCGGGCCCACAGATGTGTTCTTCTGGCGTTAGATGGGTGAGATCACTTACCAACTACACCTGCGGGTGGCCCGATGTGCGTGTGTGTGTGTGTGTGAAAATGATGTGCTATGATATTTAAATAACCAAATCACAAATTTGATGTGGCACATGTGCATCGCAAATTAACCGGGCATCCCCGACCCCATGGAGGTTCATCTAGTACGAAGTAGTACTGTGCCCCCCCCCCCCCACACACACTTTGAGTCAGTGGGAGGGGGCTTCTCACCAAGGCGTATTGTAAGACTGACCAAGAAGAATCACCACCTTGGTCGTATAACCTCCCTTGTTTGTTGGGTCAAAGTCATGCATTGACGTTCCACACACGACCCCACAAAATAGGCTAGCTTGTCGCCGATAACCACGCGAGGGAGTGCGTGAAGACAACCACTGCGTGCATGTGGCCCAAACATATGTATGAAGTGTCATGTGGTGTTTGAATATACCCAATGCACAACTTTGATTCATGTGTATGCGAGCCCTCGAACTTAGGTCTCGAATCTCACCATGATCGACGTACGACTATACGGTAACGCGAACCAAGAGAAGAAGAATCCACCCTGGTAACCTCTCTCGCGTTGTTGGTCAAAGTGATGGACGTCCACGTGGGCCCACGAATATATAGGCCGTCGATGATAACCAAGCGAGGGAGAGTGTCCAAAGACAACCACTGCATGTATGTGCCCCAAACATATGTATGGACATGCGTGATGCATGCATATATGTTTTAATACCAAAAAGCACAACATTTTGATGTGGCGCATGCATGCGTCGAAAAATGCACAGTCCCCACACAGATCTGGTTGATGATGCGTCGCGTGCTCACCCCCCCACTTCGACCCGGTGGGAGGGATTCGTGCGTACACATGCCCATGAAGTATAGTTGCATGTACCGAACCATATAAGACGAACCAAAATTTAATCCCCTCCTAATTATAAGTCAAATTAACCTTTATCGCTGTCGGTCGAAGTGATTGACCAAGCGGGCACACAGAGATGGATGAAGCATCTCGCCGATAACCCCGTGAGTGAGTGCTAGAGGACAATCGCCATCGCTTGTTTGTGGGCTAAACACATGTATGGAGATGTGTGGTCACTACAAAAAAAATACACTTCCGTGATGATACGTGTTTGTCACAGTAGGTCACGTTTTCTGTCATGCATGTACATCCAAGACGATTTTATGACAGAATCAAGATAGTCATACCTATGCTTGTAGAAGTGTTCCATGAAAATACCAAAATTATCATCACGGAAGTGTTCACTTCCATGACGATAAATGACGCGTCATGGAAGTGCTTTCGTCAAGGGTAACCGACACGTGGCATCCACCGTAACGGGTCACCGTTAAGCTATCGGGTCCGGTTTTGGATCCAATAAGCCGTTAACAGGCCGGACTAATGGGGATTTTCCATGTGTAATATTCTCATTGGTCGAAGGAAACACGTGTCAGCTCGTCATTGGGTCAGATAGGTGCCTATGATATGTCGACACGTGCGACGGCCCAACACTGGCCCATTTGGCTTACAAAGGCCGGCCCGTTTGACTTGGTCAAAAGCTAGCGGGCCGGCCCATGAAAAGCCTAATAACGGTGTGTTCGCATATAGCCCATTTTACGGCCCGGTAACTCACGGCCCGTTAGGGCCTTCCCGAAATCGGCCCAACAGTGTCATGTGGGCCGTCGAATATAACACCAGCCCGTTTCACTTTCGGCCCATATATGGCTGACGACGTCTTTCGGCCCATATGAGGCCTTTCGTATCTTTGGGCCCTTTAGTGGCCCACAGTGACTCTGGCCCATAATGAACAGTAAATTTCTTTGTACCCATTAACGGCCCATGATTCACATGGGCCGTTTCCAGCCCGTGTTAGCTTTCGGCCCACTGACGGCCCATACGTTCTTGGGCTCCTTTCCAGCCCTTGATTACTTCCGGCCGTTACTGGCCTGTTCCCCTAATGGGATAAATTCGGCCCGTGGTTAGAATCGGCCCGTTTGTGGCCTGTTAACCCGTTGCGCCGTTTCCAGCCCGTCCTATATTCTGGCCCATTAACGACCCGTTATGCCTGTGACAGAATTAAGCCTTTGCTGTCTTCCGGCCTGTTAACGGCCCGTTACCGTGCTGGCCCGATACCAATTATGCCCATTTACGGCCCATGTGGGCCCATTTATCTGATGGCCCGAGGCCCACTGATTCTACGGCCCGTTGGAGGCTCAGTTATCCGACGGCCCGTAGGAGGCCCATGGATCCTACGGCCTGTATCAGGCTCAAGGTTACCACGGTCCGTATATGGCCCATGGTTGTTGCGGCCACTCAAAAAAAACCAAGGAAAAAGAAGACTAGGAAATAAATAAGCCAGAAACTAATGCTAGGCTATTAAGGGGATTGCACAGATTACATCCACTGGGCATCAAAGTTCGCCACCAGTGCAAATATAGGGAACACCCTACACTATACAAAAATGGCTTGCTGTTTTCTTGAGCCGGTGGCTGCACATTAAGAACAAATTTTGTATCACAACAAAACAAATTACAACCATAAAACAAAAGGAAGGTTGCCAGAAAAGTTAACAGTCCGGCAGATAAATGCACCACCAGAAGTTCAGAAGCTCAGTTCATTTGACCTGACTGTTACGTTTTCATGCTGTACTGTCCGATGGAGCACCATAACCTTCGCCTTCATTCCTCCTAGGCTCCTGAACAACATAACAAATGTCTGATAGTCTGGTTCAAAACCATGCATATCTTGATGACATCAAACAATGGCTGTCCTTGTTTCACAAAGGGTCTCTGTTAGGGAATGGACTTGTGTCTGGAGCGCAGATATAACATTGTTTTGAGCTTGCATATCTTGATCATGAGGCAGTTTGGATGAGATTGCCTTAACAACCAACCCAATATTACACAGGAACATGCTTTTGGCACTGTTAGTGGACAGGTACTGACCCACTGTAGCAAGAGGTGACATTGCGGTTATAGTTGCCTCGTCACCTTCAGAAGGTGGCGATTCCACTATTTTTTCCGTAGCTTGCTGAAAAGTTGAGTTTTTTACATTAGTAGTACCAGAACAGAAGATATTAAGGAGGCAGCAAAACTAAACAAAATAGCTTTGGTCTATATACATAACTTATTCTGGTGAACCCGTGTAAAATATTAGTTGTATTTTACTGCAAAGTACATAATAAAACCAGGTTCCAAACATATGACCATGTACCATGGCTAATGTATTGTCTATTTCTTCACATTGTATTGACAGCTAAGGATAAAGAGACAAAGTTTATAATACGGTAAGCATAGTATGACATCATTCATATCACAAAACAACTGAGAACAGACAAACATGCAATTATAACGTTGTGTGGGAAAGTCCAGCACGGAACTAGATTACAGATCAAGATCAAAGGAACATCACTCCTCTCTTTTAAACCTTGTAAGGTGCAATGATACTCTAAGACAATTGTGTATAAAATTGAAAAGAGTAATAGACATTGGCTGCAAACCATGCAGTTCAATGCACAAGTCAGAGTAAGTAGTAGTTAAAAGGCATGAGGATTAAGGACTTACAACAGCGGCTTTGACTGGTGTAGTCATGCCCTTCGTCTTGCTGCTGTGACAGTCCTTGAAGATTTCCACAACATTTGGTTCAGGTACTTTTTGGTCCTTGCGGGCTTTCTTCTGCATTTGGAACAAGTCAATATAGATCTGATAATATGGCACAGCGAAAAGAGTGAAATAGCAGCTGATTACAAGAGCCTCGCAGTGTGCAATATAGCTACGAGATCCTGTCGTCTGTTGGAATTTCACTTTCATACGGTTGGCCTTGTTCTTTGAACAGTTCACCTACAAGAAGATAGATTTGTGAGGCACATGCGTAAATAGGAGTTCAACATGTGATCTGATCACATATATATAACATACTTGATACTTTGGATCAAACCAGTGTTTAACGAGGCCTCTCCAGTCTTCATCCGATATATTTTCCACTAGAGATGTTTGGGCAAGTTCACTATTAGCCTTGCCTTCAAAGTGAGTTTTCCTCAAGTTATACTAATACTGTCACAGAGCAGACTTGAAAACATGGGTGCAAGCTTGTCTGGTTGCATCATCTTGGCTATCCAACTTGAACCTCATCTGTTGAAAATTATGGGAGTCTCATTATCAGCAACCTAGAAAGTATGGGACAGAGCAAGACGATATTACTAGTTTCCATACATAACCATACTTACAGATAAATGGTCGAGGAAGGTGTTGAACTGGGTTTCGTCTTTGTCATTCCTGTACTGAATCCATGTTGGGAGGATACGTGCATGACACCTAACGGCAACCGCTACCTCTGATACTAACTTGGCTGACTCTGTAGCATCACGTGGCCTTTTTAAACCTGCCTCAAAACGGATCTCCATTCTTCCTCCTCTAGATTTAGTTAACCTATCGAGCATTATCCCTGATGTCTATTTCCTCTTGCGCCTAGGTGCTAGTCCAACAACGAACATAGGAAGTGTTAGTGTACATCAAACTGTGAGACTACATATAAAGAAGCACGCGACTGTAACTTGACTCCAGCAACTACCTTCTTGCTGTTGAAGCTCACAAGGTTCATCTGATCTTGACAACTCGTCTTGTGCCAAGAGTGCTTCGAAAGTAGTGTCAGGTGGCAAGGGAGCTTGGGAACGTGCTGCTAGCTGAGTTGACAAACGAGTAACTCGTGCAGCTGGTGGTACTGTGGAAGGTATTGCAACAACTAGGGCTGTCACTGCTTGTTTGGTGGCACCTATTAGTTTCTGTTTGGTTTGTTTTGCAGCTCGTGTAGCACGGGATACCACGTTTGTACAATTTTTTGGTGGACTTTGACCTTCTATTGCACCATCAGTACCAGCAGAATCTGCATAATTCTTCCGCTTCCGTTTCGGTGTGTCCTGAGTACTAACACCATCCCCTGCCATTCTGTGTTCCTTCCTCTTTCTCTGTACCATGTCAAGTCAAGCCGACAAGAAAAAGGAATAAAAATTTAGTTCGTCAGAACAAATTGATGCGTGATACAGACAAACTGAACTTTGATGTTAGACAACCGCATGATAGGAGGACGTAATATGTACGAAAAACAGGACGGCATGGCATATTCACAACTATTTGTGTAAACTATGCAGAAGTAATTTAATCAAATTACAAGAAATACAAGCTAGACACCATATGCAATATGCAAGACAATATCAGACTGCCAAGCTAGAGAAAGCACCTGGGATGCCGGTTTCGCCGGAAGACCGCCATCAGTCCCTGCCTTATTTTTTCCCTTCCTCTTTCTTAATTGTATTGCCTTGTCAAGTCAAACCCACAAGAAAATGAATAAAAATTCGCTTTTCAGAACTCATTGATGCAAGATGCTGACGAGCACTACTTTAATATAAGGCGACCGCATGATAGGACGATTGAATGTGTAAGAAAAAAGGACAGCATTGCATATTCACAGCTATGATGTGTAAACTAAGCAGAAGGCATTTCAACAAATTAGAAGCAATGAAAGCTAGACACCATATGAAAGATGCAACGAATATCACTCTACCAAGTTAAAACTGTCTCGTCATAAGTGCCATTTCAACAAATTAGAAGTAGTACAAGCTAGAAAAGAATGCGAGATGTAACCTATATCACACTCCCAAGTTAAACGTGTCTTAAGATAAGTGATCGTTGCAGGTTACACAATAGTAGTACTTTGATGTAAGAACATGGTGTGATAGACAGATATTGTATGTTCTAGAAACAGGAACACGTGTCTTATTCACAAGTATAATGTGTAAAGTAAGCAGATGTAATTCAACAAAATTAGAAGCAATACAAGCTAGACATCATACATAACATGCAACCACATATAACAGTGCCAAGTTAGAGGGAGCACCTGTGATG
Source organism: Thinopyrum elongatum (assembly GCA_011799875.1). NCBI lineage: Eukaryota > Viridiplantae > Streptophyta > Magnoliopsida > Poales > Poaceae > Thinopyrum > Thinopyrum elongatum. The sequence continues at coordinate 81,860,259 of CM022297.1, read as the reverse complement.
ATGGACTAGGGGAGACGTGCTCACCATCAACATAGCTACGTTGAGTGTCTATGAATGTGTTGTCTTGCAAATCTTCTTGGGGGGTGGCGGAGTAGAATATGTAGAGGCCCTCCATTTGGAAGGAGCACATTTATCCACTACCTTGCTAATTTCCTTCCGCTTTATTGATTTTGAATTGTCAAGTAAAACCGACAAGAAAAAGCAATAAAATTCACTCTTCAGAACTCATTCATGCATGATACTGACAATCACCACTTTGATGTAAGGCAAACACATGATACCAGGATGGAATATTACGAAAAACAGGACGACATGGCATATTCACAACTATTTGTGTAAACTAAGCTGAAGCCATTTCAACAAATAAGAAGCAATGCAAGCTAGACACCACATGAAATATGCAACCAATATGACTCTGCCAAGTTAAAAGCATCCCATCATAAATGGCGTTTCAACAAATTAGAAGCAGTGCATGCTATAAATCATATGAAAGATGCAACCAATATCACACTGCTTATACTAAAGGTGTCTCGTCATATTGATTGATGCGGGATACAAAAAAATAGTAGTTTTATGTAAGGACATGCTTAATAGACAGATGTACTATGTACCAAAAACAGGAAGGCATGTCACATTAATAGATATAATGTATAAACTAAGCAGAATAGCACATGCAATTTAACCAGATTGGAAGAATTACAATCTAGATACTATATGCAACATGCAACCACATATCACGCTGCCAAGTTAGAGCAAGCACCTGCGATGGTGGTGTAGGTGAAATACGGTCATCAACTGCAGAGCTACGTTGACTATCTTCATGTAGCATTGTTGTTTCTTGAGAATCATGTGGGGAGGTTGACACTGCATTCTTTAAAAGAGGATATTTTCTTACAGTAGTCCATTGGCCTGACTGTCTCATCATAAGTGATTGATGAGGGATACACAAGAACATTAGTTTGGTTGTAAGAACATGGTTAATAGACAGATGTACTAGTATGTACCAAAAACAGGAAGGCATGTCATATTCAAAGGTATAATGTGTAAGCCAAGTAGATGCAATTTAACCAAATTGGAAGCAATACAAGCTAGACATCAGGCTGGAGTGGTGAGCATGATCATCGAGGACCTGAGAGCCTGGTGGGAGGCGGGCTACTTCGCCACCATCGTGGCTTTTTAGTTGGCTTCCAGGTGATGCCTGTCTGTGCTAGGCTTGTCACTGGCTCGGCCAGTGCCCTGACTAGCTATTTGTCTTCTGGTGCTCCCGGAATGGTGGTTAATGTAAAAAAATATCTTTCCTTATCTTAATAATGACCGACTTCGGCCTTTCGAATACAAGCTAGACACCATATCACTACAAAAAAAAAAACCACTTCCGTGATGATACGTGTTTGTCACAGTAGGTCGCGTTTTTTGTCATGCATGTACATCCATGACGATTTTATGACAGAATCAAGATAGTCATACCTGTGCTGTCGTAGAAGTGTTGCATGACAATACCAAAATTATCATCATGGAAGTGTCCACTTCCATGACGATAAATGGCACGTCATGGAAGTGCTTTCGTCAAGGGTAACCGACACGTGGCATCCACCGTAACGGGTCGCCGTTAAGCTATCGGGTTCCGGTTTGGATCTGATAACCCACTAACAGCCCGGACCAATGGGGATTTTCCACGTGTAAAATCATCATTGGCTGGAGGAAACACGTGTTGGCTCCTCGGTGGGCCAGATGTTGTCCGTCCAATGGAGGAGACATGCCTATGATACATCGACACGTGGTAGGGCCCAACAGAGGCCCATATAGGTTAAAAAGGCCGGCCCAGTCAAAGGCCCATAGTATTTACTCAGGTACTAGTGGGCCAGCCCAATAACAACCTGTTTAAACATGGCCCATTTACGGCCCGAAGCCAGATCTGGCCCGTTAATTGTTCGCCGAATATTTGGGCCCAATTACGGCCCAGTGACATTTCGGCCTGTTAGAGGCCCGATGTAGACATGGGCCCATTTCAGCCCGGTGTGTCTTTCGGCCTGGGAATGGCCCGTGCTGCCTATGGGCCATATATGGTCCGACGCGACATCCGGCCCTCTAACGACCCGTGATAAAGGTGGCAATAGTTTAGGACAACGTGACTTTGGGCCTGTTAAAGGCTTGTCATATAATTCGGCCCGTTGATGGCTCTACTAAGCTTTCGGCCTCTTAAAGGCCCATGATATCAGTGGGCCAACTAAGGCCCGAGATATGTTTCGGCTTGGTAATGGCACGTCATATAACTGGGCCCAAAAAGGCCCGGTCTACATTTTAGCCCGCTGAAGGCCCGTCGACGACTAGTGAAAATTGAGGCCCAACATGCATTTCGGCCTGCTAAAGGCCCATGGTTTCTTCTGGGCCGTAACAGGCCAGCAGAATATTCAGCCTGTTAATGGCCCAAAGCTACATGGGCCCAACTAAGTGCTGGGTCCACTAAAGGCCCAACTAAACTTTGGGCCGAATATAGGCCCATGTAAGTTGTGGGCCTGGCGCAAAGTGTGAAGGCCCCAATGGCCTTTCAGGCCCAAGAAAGTTGCAGGCCAGCCCAATTGTGGCCCGCTAAAAAGCAGGCCCGTTAGAGGCGAATGTTTCGGCCCGGTCGACTACATCAGATTTTCTCCATTTTTTTTCAGATAGCGAATGATGGCAGTAACTAGTAGGAATTAAGAACAAACCTACTCTATACAATAAAGAAACTATGGCATAGTAACTTAGAATAAACCTACACTATACAATAAAGGATTTATGGTATATTACATCCATTGGGCATCGAAGTTCGCCACCAGTGATCATAAAGCGCAACGAAGAAGCAGATTACAAAAACTAGGCGCCATTGCAGCGTAACAAAATAATACTGAACCAAGACCACTTCCAAGACAGTTCAAGAAAGGTTAGCCTTGCACGGGAACTGCTGCGCAAGCTGCTGAGCAAGGGTGTGAGACCGGCCTAGCATGTTGGTCATAGCTTCCAGGTGTAGCTGTTTAGCAATGAGGTTCTCATTGGTGTTCTCCGCAATCTTTCTTAGAGATAGGACTTCAAGTCGAAGTTGAGTTGCAGAATGCCTTTCTGCTAGAACTTGGGACTGAAGAAATCGAACTGATTCAGACAGCGAATTCTGTGATCTTGTCTGATTGCTAGTCTCAAGTAACTTGAACACTGCATCAAGACAAGACTTTGGGGTTGTCTCGCTATCTTCAAGATGTTTTGCCTTCTTTGCTGCAATATATGTTGGGTTTGTCTCACAACCTTCAGCAGACTTGTGCATGCCATCAGGCATATCACCCTGAAACAAGCAGAGAGATGATAGGTTTTGCACGTGTATAAACAAAGATGATAATTGTGCTTTCAATTCCATCCAATTTCAAATTAGAAAATAAAGAGTAAGTTCAAAATATCAATAGCATAATTTGGCATTGTTCATAATGCGGGGAGCTTCACCACACTACTGGATTACCATGTCAACATAACAAGCATAGATGAAGGGCAAAGACAATCATTGTATCTATTTTGGTTAATGTGCATGGCATGTTGTTCATATCATCAGCCACATTAGTAAGATAAAACAGGAGATGACAAGGTGCAAACATGGGCTGCTTCACCACACACTGGATTATAGATCCACAAAAACAAGCATACATATAGGGAGTATTGAGTAATGTGCATGGTATGAATAAGGAATTTGGTTTTACAAGTAAAACTTGGAACTTACGGTTGTTGCGAACATGCATTTTGATAGAAACAACAAACTAAACAGCAGTTAATGATAGGGAGTATGAGCAAATTAAACAGCAGTTGTGGATAAAGGCTTTAGAAGGACTAACTTACATTAACAGTTAACACTGGCTTTATAATGCCCTTCTCCATGTCAAGGGAAGGATAACTCAAGAATTTCAGCACATAATCTTCTTCATAAGCATTGCCTGTACTCTACATTTTGTAGAGAGTAATTATATATAAGATAATACTGGAAGGGATAGAGGATAATGAAGATAAGATGCAGATTGATGCTACATAATCAACTACCAATCCCTGGAAGTACAAGCATTACAGGACAAAATATACTGACAAGAGCAATGGGCTACACTTCTGCACTGGCATTGTCTGTGTATTCAACTTTTTGGTAAGATTAAATATAGATCTGATATTTTTTAGTAAATGGTGGGCGAGGGAGATAAGATGCAGAATGCTAAACAATGAACCAATCCCTCTTCCCATAATATAAGAGTGTTTTGAACACTGGTGTACTATACAAAATGTTCTTATATTATGGGATGGAGGGAGTAGCTGTTAATGTAAGTACAGTGATAGACGATGTTCAGTCCTTACAAGAGGACTGCAAAGCTAAACCTCTTCAAAAGCATTGGGTTGATTCTAAATTTATGTAAGAGTCCATACAGATCCTATAATGTCCACCAAATGGATGATAACGAGGCTAACATGTGCAGTGATGCTACATAATCAACCAGCTATGAAAGTAAGTATGGTCAGACAGGGCAAGAGGTACTCACAAGAGCAATGCAGGGTGCAGTATAGTTGCGAGATTCTGTGGTCCCTTGAGAATGAATGTTCTTCTGCAAATAGTTTTCATACAAGTGAGACGTTAAGGCACATGCAGAAATGTAGTTCAAATTGTGATGTGATATCATAGGCAGTACCTTACGCTGCAGACGAGACCAATGTGTAACAAGATTATTCCAGTCATTGTCTGGTAAATGTAGCACCGGAGACTTTACAGAAATTTTGTTTAGAGGCTTGCCATCGAAGTGCGCTTGCCTCAGATAGGAACGATACTTCATCAACGAGTGCTTGAAAAGCGCAACCAACCCTTGATCGTCTTGACAATCCAGTTTGGTCCTCACCTATTTAAAAGAATGAAATCTTGTGTCTTCTGTCAGCAGAAACATATGCAGTAATTACCATGAATAACATTAGTACATTACTTACGCGTAAGTTGCGGAGGAAGATTGGAAATTGTTCTTTGTCTGCGGTATAATCTTTCCATGAAGGAAAGACGCACACAAAGTTCCTGACAACAATATAAGCTTCGTCTTGTAAACTGGGAAGAAGTGGAATAGGAGTCCTATTTGCTGCAATTGGGGCTCTCTCTCGTTCGAAAAGGGATTTGGCAACTGGATTTGGTGTACTCTTTGCTGGAATGGGGGTTTTGCGTCGTAGAGCTGGTGCTATGTCAACTGGCATCATCATACTGTTTGTGGCAGTTGGGGTCTGCCGAGTTGGGGCATCAGAGATGGCCAGTGTAGTAGGGCTAGAGTCTGCTAGAGTTGTGGCCGTGTTTTCTGGGTCTGGTGATATTGCAACTACACCTAATGGGCTATTTGATTTATCAGGTGTCACTACCTTTTCCAAATACTTTGTTCATGCTCCTCCGCGATCAGCAATCGCCCTCTTCCTTTTGAATGTCTGATACACAAGAACAATATTTGAATGGATAAATATGGTATGATGACAGATGGAATATGTACTGAAAATGGATAGGCAGGGCGTATTCACATACACAATATGTAAACTAAGCTAATGGCAGTGCAACAAAGTGGAAGCAATGCAAAGCATTAGTTGCAAGATATGTGCGACCCATGTAACCTTGGAAAGTTAGAGCAATCACTTTAATGGGTGAATAAGATAGGGCATCTGCCTCTGACTCCTCCACTAGGGAGCTACATTGACTTAGGTCTCCCTCTAGCTCAGAATCATTGTTAGGATCATATTCTGAGCATGAATCTATAGCTGGGGAGCATTTGCATTGCATTGCATCCAGACTTGATTTCAGTCCCTTAATGCCAAGTTTGACAGCCATGGCATTGTTCTGCTTTATTCTTTTCATGCGCGCAAGCTCATAATCATTATGATGCTATTCAATATCTGAGATTCATGAAAACATAAAAAGTAGTCAGATTATCTATGGAATGCATTGCAGATTCAACTCGAAGAGTGTCTCCCTATAAACCCCTGCATATGCAAAGTTCACCCCCCAACCGTGCTGACCAGACCACACACAGAAATACAAACCTCTTATGTCTCTATAACAGGCAGACACACATTTCAAAACTGAAATAGGAACATTAGAATCATATCAAATTCGTATTTGAACAAATAAACTAAGGAATTATGAGTGGCATAATGTTTATCTTCAAGGGTGGAGTGCTGGTAGTGCGACACAAAGCAAGTAGGCAGATTGTATTCCATGTAAAAGATCGTAGACTATGTAAAAGGTGGAAATGACACTTTCTTTCTATACAATGCAATGTTCGTTGCCCACACATGATGGAAGAGATCACACAGAGAAACACTATTCACTCATGTCTGCGGTTCTAGTATTTTGAAACAGGGTGGTCCACCCTAAAATAATATTGACAACAAATATGACAAGGCAAGCATAGATGTAGTGAATCAATCATTACTTGTGAGCTTACTAGGACAAGTATGCAGAATTGTAACTGCAGTAAGAGACCGTCCAAAATCTGAATCAAGAAGTTGGTCTAGCACTTATTGTTTGCAACTAATCAACATGAATAATTGGATATCATATCGAATGAGTAAGAAAGACAAGTAAAATTGTCAACAAACCTGGCCTGTAGTAGTAATCTGGGTCAATGTCATTATGACCAACAATCCAAAATGACTAGTGTCTATTCCTAGGGCCGGAATTTTGAAACCCTGTGAACTTTACAGGTACTAAAGATTACTGAAATACATCTGAACCATTAAGTGTAGGTAGCACTCAGTACACAACAAACCCTAATGACAGTCCTGCCTAATGAGTAATGAATCAATTAGCAAATGGGTGATGAGGAGTGGCTGATGAGTGTTGAGGACGTATCTCAGGATAAATCGGGTTGGCTTAGTGGCTACTGCACGCCTGAGCCCTAAACGGACTGGGAAGGTAGGCACGGCGGCGCGCCCGGGCAGCGGTGACGCTGTTGGGCGAGCGGCTCCTGGCCTCCTGTTAGTCCGGCGTCTCCTCCTAGAGTCATGCCGTCTGGGGACGGCAAGTCGCCGGCGAGGCAGGCGGCTGGGGGTGAGTAGAGATCGGAAGCACAACAGAATAGAGGGGAATCGGGGCCTGGGCCGACCCAAAATCCCAGGGTGGGCTGCGGCCCACCGTGGGCACCCTGTAGATACACACCCGAGCAGCGTACATGCATTTTCGAAACTAAATTAGGAACATTTAGCCGACCAATTAAACGACTCTGTTTTAATAATATCAGATTCGTATTTGAACAACTAAGCTTGTTTAGCTTGATGGGTGGAGTAGTGCTATTATGACAGGAAGCACGTATGCTGATCGTATAGTGATCATAAAAGGGGGAAACCCTAAGCATTTTTTTGAGCAAAAGAGGGTTTCCCCTTCGATTTCTATTAAAGAAACCACCACATAACCAACATGATCAATTAAACCCTAAGCATGATCAATTAAACCCTATTATGACTATGCCATGGCAGATTTAAAGCTGCAAACCGCAGAAATGCTATTTAGCATCCATTGTTTGCTTCGAACTAAGAACTAAATTCTAAGAGCTGAAAAGAAAGTACAGTAACCAAGTTACGATCTATTTTCTGGTTGAGATCAAAAAGTTGAGCAGATATGAAGTACCACCTCTCTTGCGGAGCCGTGTAGGCATCGGGGGTGCGATGGCTGTCGGTGGCGTTGAAGCAGATCTGCGACGGTAGACGGGTGCATTGGGGGATAAGTCCCGTTGCGGTGGACGAGAAGGTCGTGTGAGCGGCCCCGGCAAAGAGGACGACGGCGCCGATGAAGCGAGAGGACGCGATGCAAGGCTCCTGGTCCGTCATCGTGGATGAGAAACGTCCATCTCTAGCAGTGGACGACGCGGTCTTGGTAGGCGCTCCGGCATGGTGGAGGACGGTGGCGATGGATGGGATGGAGGACGGCAGCGATGGATGGGGTGGCGGACGGAGGAGGCTGGTGTGGGGATGGTGTTCTAGCGCGAACGGTGTATGAATGGGAAAATGGAGGGAGAGGTACGGGGAACCATGTTTTTGGGACGCGCCTGTCTGAAATATGGGAAAGTTACGAACTTAGCCCCCGTTTAAAATTTGGACTTCTCGTCGGTTGGGGATAGGACGGTAATCTCGCATCTCCCCAATATTTGCCCAGAGCGATTTCGGTTGAGGAGAGGGTGTTTTGGTGCCCACGATTGGCGCCCACGGTGTATGAACGGGGCTGACAGGTAGGGCGGTTGTGTCACGTCTGAGTGAAGTTACAAACCTGCCCCTATTGAAAATATTTGCCTACATCGATTTCGGCCGAGTCGAGTTTGTTTTGCCGCCCACCGTGTATGAATGGGGAAATGGAGGGAGAGACAGAGATCTTTCGGATGAGCTTGAATCAAATGTGTTTTGCCGCCCATGTTTGGCGCCCACTGTGTCGGAATGGGCTCAGAGGTGGTCGTGTCACGTCTAATTGAAGTTGCTAACCTACCCCTATTGAGAGCAGTGTAAATCGGGCCGATGGATTGTCCGTGTAAGGGGTAGACAGTAATTTCCATCTCCTAAACACTGGCTTCGGGCAGCCAACGTGGGAGTGGACATTTTGACGCTTCTTTCAAATTTTGGGACAATAAGCATCCACCTTTATCCTGGCAAGTAAATTCGAATCCATTTTGTATTCCTATACGAATCTTTATAAATCATTCTATGTGTTTTTATATATCTTCAAAAGCACGACAAAGATGTATTCCACTGTCATATATGAATATGATTTACAAATGCCGATACTCGAATTCAGAAGCTAGAATCCAGTTTAAGGTGAATTCAAATATTTGAAACCACTTTATGTCCAACTCAAGTGTCACACGCAGCATAATGTGTACTCCCATTTAGATATGTACACAAGCGATGTCTCAAGATTCAAAATACTGAGTCAATCAACGAATAATGTACAAAACTAATAGACATATAAACACTTATAGAGTATATGGATCAATAATATCAACTAACATACATAAGCCAGGCCGCTGTACTTTTTTTTGCTAGAAGAGCATCCTTTCTTTAGCGAAGCTAGTACAGCATCTTGGCCCTTTCAGATGCGTGCCACTTAAGGACCATCTATACTACTATTATTGCTGAATGCACATTCAGCCCAATTGGCATATTTGTAGGTCTGGCACAGCAATCAAAATGAAATGTCTCAGAGTCTTATCAATTAATACAGACTTGTGCTAAAAAAATTACAAACCAAAAAACAAAAAACAATTATTACATGATATCTAAAACAAATGGTTTGATCGATTACATGAACAAACAACACAAAGGTTATTCAACGATGGAAAGAACATTTCACCTATGATTTACCCAGTGGGAATTTAATTTCCTTTTTTCCTTCAGGACCTTAACAATGCGGTCAGTCTCAACTTGCTTCGTTTTGAAATCCACCAAATATTTAATGGTTGTCTTGAGTACTGCTTGTGATATTGCTGTTTGCTTCCTCAACATGTCAAGTTCATCTCTAAGTGAAGAAGCAGAATCTCTTTCTACCAATAGTTTAGCCTCTAGAGCATCAACAGTTGGCAATTCATGATGCACGATTGGGCCGGTGCCACTGCTGTGGGATGATACAACGTCCATGGGGACCTCGCTCTTTGATCTTGGGCTAACCTGTTTTGCCATTAAAGTTCCGATTGGATTCAGAAAAGTTGAAGTTATCAAAACATCTCAACTGGGAGTTATAACAGCAAACCAGTTAAACAAACAAGGAATTAAAGAGTTCAATTGGATGCTGAAAAGTAGTTATTAACATCATTGTAACTGGTTGCAGCAGCAAAGCAGTTAAACAAACAAGTTTTGCAAAAGGTACCTGTTGTGGCATTGGAGTTTCTCTTGGTTCCTGAAAAGTTGAGTAGCCAGTAACGTGATTAGAGCAACCGGTTGTAGCAGCAAAGCAGTTAAACAAACAAGTTTTGCAAAAGGAACCTGTTGTGGCATTGGAGTTTCTCTTAGATCCTGAAAAGTTGAGTAGTCAGTAACTTGATTAGAGCAATAAGTTACAGCAGCAAACCTGTTACACAAATATATTTTTGAAAATGTACCTGCTGTGCAATTCGACTTCCAATTGGATCTTGAAAACTTGAAGTTGGTAAGATGATTATAGCAACAAGTTACAGCAGCAAACCAGGTAAACAAGGAAGTTTCTGAAAACATACCTGTTGTGCCAACGGAGTTTCAGTTGGATCCTGCAAACTTGAATGTTAGCAATCATAAATAAAGTGTTGCAAGAGCCATAAGAAACTAACATCAAACTAGTAAAACTAACCAGTTTTGGCAACGTATTTAATTACACATGAACTAGTAAAACTAACAAGTTCTTGGCAACGTATTAAAGTAACAAGTCGGTACCGTTTACCAGCAACACAGACATCTGTAAATTTCTTTGATGTAAGCAAAATGATTCCAACACACACACACACACACACACACACACACACACACATATATATATATATAAGTTAAAAAGACGGTGTCCCTCATATAAACCTGACAGTTGTCTATCTATAAACATGCAAACATTACTAGTGCTACAAGTGATAACAGCAAACCATTTAAACAAACAGGGTATCAGAACGTAAATTACACGTGAATTCTGCTGCACCATAGAAGTACATATGACCAGCTATCTACGTGCTTAAGTAGCTATTTAAGTTTAGGCAAATAGGTAATTCTTAACAGTAAGTATCAAACACATAGATAGGCATAGTCTATAATAGGATTAACAGGCTATGGCATTATGTAATCAGTAGCAAACTAAATTAAGCCAAGCAACGTAATTGAACAATTTTGCAATAAGTGGCTAACTAAAATTCCGAGAAGTAGATAACTGAGCTTACGCTAGCTCTTTGTACAGGCACACTGCAACTTCTTTTTCGCTTACAAGGTTCTACGAAGGAGTCCATGGCATCAATTGCTTGGATACGCAGTCCCAATACTTCTTTCTTCCCACATTGCATTGGTAAGTCGAATGGTTAATCTGATAAGATTGTGCGTCTTTGATATGTTATATGAGGACGGGTTGTCAGACTAGTTGTGGCCACACACATCACACTGGCTTTTATTGTATATTTCATGCGATTACATTTGGCATATCGAGATCTAAGCACACTACAATAGGATGAAAAGACTGGCATCCTTCACATTATTGGCGAACTCAGTTCATAGAAACAAGCAATTCAACCATTCTGTGGGTAAATCAAAAGCGCCACTGGAATATTTTCACTACCCCAATCATACACGCAAAAAGGGGCGACGCCACCGTAGGGGCTGGTATGGGCGGCCGCCTCGGGTGGCTGGAAAGTGTGCACCTAGTTTGAGTCATCCAGGTTGGCCCAGGCTAGTTTTGTTCGTCCCAACGCATGAGCAGGCAATGTAAAAAATGAAGAAAAACATTTCAATTTGGATGGGCTAATAATGTAAGTGCAAGGCAGGCCCTATAGCAGGCTCGTGGCCCAAACGAGCGCCTCCCATATCGATCGACAACAGGAAAAATCCCAATTCGTTCGCTCCAGCCTCCAGTCTGGTTCGCTCCTAACCTAGCCGCCACTGGACAGACCGACACAGCACTTCCTCACGCCCTCGTTGGACGCCAGTCGCCGGGCTGCAAGCGAATGGAAGGACAAGAAGATGAAGGTCCAACCCTGGGTGTAGCCTGCGTGGGAGGTAGCGGCGGCAACACGGGCATGGCATCGAGCTTGCGCAAACGGACAGTCGTAGCTTGCAAGAGCAGCATGCGCAATGAGCAGGTACATCACATCCCTGATTATATCTAATTCAACTGTTCAATTTCTGGCCAATAGTTAAACCTGACGATGTTGTAAAACTGCTTGTATGTAGGGAATCTATGAGAAAATGAAACCAATTTCTGCTTATTTTATAACTCTCCCAATCAATACTGAACTGACTGAACCTGATGTATCTAATCAAGCTTCCGGTGCAAACATACAAGCTCATGTTATTCTTGAGCCTGAAGTGTCTAATGAACAGACTGCTAATGAAGGATTTGATGCAAACATTTTACATGCTCCTGGTGATGAACATATAGTGTCTAATGAGGGATCTAATGCAAGCATTTTGCAAGCTCCCATTGAAGGATTTAGTGTCTAATGATGATCTGCTATGTTGAGAGAGACATAGAGATTTGCAGGCATTGATGACAAGCAAATTATAGTACATTTTCATGGCTTGAGGAAACGTCGAGGCCATCTACCAGAAAGTCCCCGTATCATGACAACGTAGCATAAATACTTTTCTAATCTGTTGTTTGAAACTATTGGCATACTTGTGCAGGATAGATATATTGATATGCAGTTTGCGCACTGGTCATAGGTGCAATTACACTTTGATATTTTCAGCCAGAGAATGAATAATTCAAGCAGGTACAGACCATGTTAGTAGTCCTTGTACACCATGTTGCATTTTGTGTTTTTGGTGCTTACATCATTTAGTGTTTTATAATCTGGAACTACTTTGGATCATTAGCTGGTTTTCAAAGTGCATGTGGCTTCACATTTCTCAAGTTATGTTGATTTCCGGAGTGCAAGTGCCTTCGTATTTTTTAAGTTAAATTTTCGCCCCTGGTAACTTGAATTCGTGGATCTGCCACTGCACCCAAATCATACACGCATGCCAGTACGAATTAAATGAAATGCAGGGACTTACGCTAGCTCGTTGTACAGGCTCACTGCAGCTCTGCTTGCGCTCGGGATGTTCCAGGTACAAGTCCATGTTACCACTTGCTTGGATGTGCAGGCCTTGTGCTCCTTGCATCCCCCTCTGCATTTTTGACACGCCGAATGGTTGATCAAATAAGAGGAATCGACCTTGCTGTTGTACCGGAGGACAGGTACTTACAAGGTTATACCGGTGTGCAGGATGTGTACAGATCCCGTAGCGCCGTCATGCTTCGCTAAAAAATGGTTTTGCTTGTTTCAGATGATATCTCCAGAAGAAATAAGAGTTAAAGTCAGAGTTGCATGTTGTTGCCGCGCCCTTCTCCCTCACTCACCGGAGCTCTACCTCTCTCTCTCTCTCTCTGCACTCGAGGAAGAAGAGGACTGGAGGAAGAAGGACACAGGGACACAAGTGTTTTCCAGCGCACGTACGCCACCCGCCGCACGAACGACGTTCTCTTTTTTCCTGAGCACGAACTCAGTCCAGCTACCTTGGCAATACATAGGGGTGGGAGAGTCTTATACGCCTGCGCACATACGCCAGGCCGTGCCCACTCAACCCACTCCCCATGTCCCACAGATCCTGGCTCGCGCACCCGCCGCGCTCCTACGCGGTCAACGCGGCCACTCCCATCGCGGGCGACGCGGTCACACCTCCTGGCTCCTCGCCAACCAGCTCACACACGCGCACGTACACGTGCTGCTACACACACACTCACGCAGCTATGGCCCTGACTATGCCCGGCTCGTCTGGCACACGCATGCACGCGCGCCCGACGTGCCCTGGCCGAGCCACGGCTTATTCGTCTAACATTCACCCCCCTAAGCCGTGGCTCAGAGGAGTCCGCCGTCTTCAACGCCGGCATCCGCCATCAGCGCGCGCTCTGCTGCCGGCTCCCTCCGCAGCTGGGGCAATCCCTCTTGAAGTGGCCGCGCTCGCCGCACTTGTAGCAGCGGCCGCGCCTGTTGCCGCCATTGCCTGACGCCACGCTCCGCCCGTCATCATCATCGCGCGCTCCTCGCTGCTGCCGCTCCCGTGCCCACCACTGCGCCATGGTGCGCATTAGCTGATCGCCGCCATGCTCGCCGCTGTCTTGTCCACGGCGCCGAACCAGCTCATCAAACGCGCGCAGCCGCCCGAGCGCCTCATCGAACGTCATCTCGTCGAGGTTGCAGAACTGCTCGATGCCTACGACGACGGGGAACAGACGATCAGGGACGGTGTCCAGGAGCTTTTTCACCAGCACCGCGTCGCCGAGCGTCTCCCCGAGGTTCGTGAACCGCGCCGTCATCCCCGCCAGCCTCCCGGCGTACGCATCCAGCGCCTCGCCGTCCGCCATCTTCATGCGATCGAGCTCCCCGCGCAGCGTCGCCCGCCTTGCCACGCGCACCCGATCGGCGCCGATGAACCCCAACTTCAAGGAGTCCCATACCTCCCTGGCGGTGAGATTCATCGCCACCTGCAGCAACACGTCCTCTAGCAGCGCTCCGAGGATCAACGCGCGCGCCGTCTTGCACTTCTTGGCATTCACCGCCGCGTCGCCCGGTGCCACCGCCTCCCACACAATGTGACGTCGAGGATCGCCTGCGCCTTGATCGCCCACACCGTGTAGTTTTCCGGCATGAGCATCGGCATCGCCATCGACACCGATCCGCCCGCGCCGCCGCCGTGTGGGACGAGCGCCATGGTCGCCGGTGATCGCCCGAACCGAAGCTCTGAATACCAATTGTTGTTGCCGCGCCGTTCTCCCTCACTCACCGGAGCTCTACCTCTCTCTCTCTCTGCACTCAAGGAAGAAGAGGACTGGAGGAAGAAGAAGGACACAGGGACACAAGTGTTTTCTGGCGCACGTACGCCACCCGCCGCACGAACGGCGTTCTCTTTTTTCCTGAGCACGAACTCAGTACAGCTACCTTGGCAATACACATGGGTGGGAGAGTCTTATACGCCTGCGCACATACGCCAGGCCGTGCCCACTCAACCCACTCCCCACGTCCCGCAGATCCTGGATCGCGCACCCGCCGCGCTCCTACGCGGACGACGCGACCACTCGCATGGCGGGCGACGTGGTCACACCTCCTGGCTCCTCGCCAACTAGCTCACACACGCGCAGCTCACGCAGATACGACCCTGACTATGCCCGGCTCGTCTGGCACACGCACGCACGTGCGCCCGACGCGCCCTGGCCGAGCCACGGCTTATTCGTCTAACATTGCATAGGCGTGTAAGCTAAGAGAGTAGTGAAAGGATATCCAAACATCGTTGGAACAGTGCACAAGGGAGTGATATGTGGATACCTAGTTCAGGCCAGCATTTGGGCATGCTCGCCTAGCTAGAGTGCGGGTCACTTCAGAGCCGTTGAGGGTGATGCGCTGGCGTTGGCTGGCCGCGCACGGATGCAGATCTTGAGTGGCAGCAGAGCGCTACGATGCGGTGGACGAGACTGTTGGTGAAGCCCCAATGGCCTCGGGGGGCGGAGGTGCGACGATGTGCTCGGTGAAGTAGCCCCGGTGAGGTGGGAGACAGCGTCAGTGAAGCGCACCTGATGCGGTGGAAGTCGGTGTCTGTGCGGCACGTTGGTTGCGGCGGCCGACGTTGTCGGTGGACCACCCGGTGCGGTGGACGAGGGCGTAGATGAGGTAGCTCCGGTGCGGTGGTGAAGCCCGACCGTCGTCTTCGTCGTCGTCGTCCGGCACAAAGGTGTGGAAAGAGACGAGACGAGGGGCGATTCGAACTTTGCTTGGGTTGGCGGCGAATTAGGGATTTGAGTGATCTGGGCGCGGAACGGGACGGTGGAGAAGGGAGATTTTGCAGGGCTGGAATTGGGGCTGCCAGATATTTCAATCCGAAACGTGGAAGTGCGAACTTATTTTGTCGTCGTTCTTTTGGGGGGGGGGAGGGAGGGAGGGGGTGGGTGGCTGGGTGCTAGCATCCGTACGACACACGCGACCACCACGACATGACCCTGGTCTGCCTGGTGCGCCTACATTCGAGAATGCAAATGAATCTTCTTTCATTTGCGAATGAATCTGTATGTATTACCATGCCCGTGTTTTCCTTGCTAATAATTAGTCATTCGAAACGAGTTACTATAAATTAATTAATGAAGAGTTATTTGAATTAGAGTGTGTGTCACATAGCGATCTCCAATTCTAACGTGGATTTCGCATTTCACGGTATCCACGCTACTTTTTTAGTACAAATTCATATGTATATGATGAACACCATGGTAGTGAGAAAACTTTGGATGGATTCAAACATATGACCTACAAAATAGCACAACAATCGAGTCAATGTCAACTTTTCCAAACCTAGTATGGCACGAATTCGAAATAATTATGGAAGCCATATGCATGGTCCTCAATTCAAATCTTACAATGTACACTAAATTGAAACGTCGATATTAAGTCTCATACTATCTACATTCAAATGTTGTTTTTCTCCCCACCCCACATCGGCACACACGCTACATACTTCCTGTATCGATCAATCTTCCTCTCCTAACCACCTTAGGAAGCTGTCGGTTTCTGACACATGTTCATTCTTTCTCTCCATGTTTCGATCTCTAACTCTCTCAACTACACAACCCCCTTTTTCCACTCTGTTATCAAATATATCTACCTCACACACCCGCCATTACACTCCATGCCGAGCTCTCTCTCTCTCTCTCTCTCTCCCTCCCACCCTCTCTCGCTAGATACATGCATTGCCTATCTAGACCCCCCCTCTCGTGCGCACGCACGCGCGTTGTCTATCTAGGTCACACTCTCGAGACTGTCTCACTCTTTCTTCCGCACGGCAGGCCACACTCGCTCAATCTTGCTCTCTTTATCTAAGTCTCGATTAACCTCGCTTTCTTTCACACACAAATGATATATCTCCCTGTTCGGGCCTCGATCGACACACTCTATACTCTCTCACGCAGATTGTCTATCTAGGTTAGTCCATCCAAGCCGCCCCCACTCTTTCGACCTCATGGCGGGCCACGCTCGCTCAATCTCTCTCTCTCTCTCTCTCTCTCTCTTTGTATGTCTCGATTGACCTCGCTCTTTCTCGGACACAAACGATATATCTCCATGTTTGAGCCCAATTCGACATATTCATATTGTATACTCTCTCACGCACATTGTCTATCTAGGTCACTCTCTCCAACCCGTCTCACTCTTTCGATCGCACGACGACCCACACTCGCTCAATCTCTCTCCCTTTATATATGTAATCGATTGACCTTGCTTCCTCCCACGCACAAAATATATCTATATGTCTGTGACTGGAACATCTCTCAAGCTCTATCTTACAGCCCTCACCCTTCCCAAAAGCTCAATCGGACAATATCTCTCCAGAGCATATATATCTTTTCAACGAATGCCGGACCACACTCACTTTGTCTCTCTATCTATCCGTGTCTCGATTGACCTCGCTTTCTCACGCCGTATCTTCCACACATTGAAGCTACCTCTCCATCCCTCGCAGAGCCGGAGCTATTTACATTGCGAGGGGGACTCCAACCTTGGATTAATTTGTGAAGGCATTTATTCCGGTGGGTTTAGATTATATTTTCGTAGCATTCGGCCCACAACTACTCCAAACACCGTTGCAACCCCCGCACCTCCCCCAATTGATTTCCTTCTGGCTCGGTCATTGCTCTCTCGCACGTCCTTTCTCACCTTCAATGTCGCACCATGGTATTTTTGCAAAAAACTCTGTTGTTCTCATTAATTATTACAAATAAGCTACAAAACTACACACCGATAGTCCACCTGTAATGGAACAAATTTTGATCCACAAATTAAAGTGCTACAAACTACACACCGAGGGGCCCACCTTTCATGGAACAAATTTGGACCCATATATAAATTAAAAATTAAAAAGGACGAGGATCGAACATGCGACCAGGGCCTTCAAGCCGCACGTCAATAGGCAACATAGTACAGCAACGTTTGTTGTACCCCCCTTTGTTGATATAATGTTTTTATATTACCACATCCTATTTAATGGATAACATGTTTTAATATTATTTTTGTACATTAGTGGGACCGGCTCGTTAGCACGTACTATTCGCCTTCACTTACTGGTGGGTTCCATGTCTGCTTTCTCTCTCTCTCTTTCTCCTCCCCTTCTACGTTTAGACGCACAGGCAAACACGAAGAACTCGCGGGCGATGTTGCCGTTGACCATATCTGGACGCGTTCACAAGTTACGGCACCAATTTCACGTACTAGTAGTACTAGTCAATGTGTACGTGCAATGCATGTTAATTTGGAAGTATATTAAGTGCATGCGGATTTTAAGTAGGATATTATTTGCGTGTTATTATGTGATTAGCACTATTTTTGGCATGAAATTAACTGCACGCTAAACGTGTTGAGCGCTCGACATTGAAGCAGTCTAGGTCGTTGGATTGACATGATTTGATGGCCGAGATTAATTGCATCTGCCCCTTTGGTATAGATGGTATAGATATAGATTATACATGTAACAAGTTTAGGAACAAAAGTGACCGTGACGGACAAGTTATCTAGTATTATTTATCTACTACTCCATAATAATTAAATGCGTTGATAAATAGATGTATCGCCTAGTGCTCGAACAAAGGGACTGGTTGCGCCCTACAAGTATTTGGAATTGACTTCCCTAAGAAAATATTTGGAATTGACGTGGTATTTAATATGAAATGTTTGCGATGAGAAGGAATACATGTGGCTTGATGATGTTTTATATTTAATTTGATACGGCTCTAGCAGAACATTCAATCGATCAAACCATAGATTTCATTCAGTCTGACTCCGACTTTACATTCATACGATGATCGATCTAAAATAAACGGAAATGATAAACGTTCGGATTTTAAGCATGGCAATCCGAACATTTTTCATGGCAAATTTAGATTACGCGGCGGTGGCGGGGGCGTCTTGCGGTGGGAAGCGGCTCCTCTGCCATGCTTTGTGTGTCGTCGGGCCACTGACCGACGGTGACGGCGACGGCGGCGTCTTGCGCCGTTGTTGGCGTACTCCTAGACATTGGCCCTAGCTTCAAGGAAGGCCAGAATGTTCTGGACTTCGGTCTCCAGGAACGAGTCAACTGGCGGGAGGAGGCGACTGGCGTTGGTGCAAGGAAGCGGTCGACGGCGGCCATCCATGCCGCGGAGAGGGGCACTGGCACCCATGCGGGGACAGGCGCTAGCAACGGCGTGGCGGAGACATTCGTGTGCAGGGGCACCGGCACAGGCGCGCGCGTCAGTGCATGCACAGGCGCATGCGCTGGCAGGTGCACGGGCACGTGAAAGTCGGCGGGGACCTCGTGGAACCCTGTGGCATCAAGCTCGGCGACAATGTGCAGCTCCCAGCCCATCAATGCCACAGGGATGGGCGCTGGCACAGTCGGGGCGACGGGAGCCGGAACGGGAGCGGGGATAGGCGCGGCGTCTTCCCGCAAGGCCAGTTCAAGCTCGTCCCAAAGCGCCTTATGTTCTTGAGACTCCGGCTGGGTGTCTTCCTCAGGAAACTGGAAGACTAAGGGCAGACCATCATGATGCGGCATGGCGTACGGTTAGGTCAGGTTGGTAGGAGGTAGACGATAGGAGAATCGGAGAGGAAGAGAGAAGATTGTAGCGATACCGGGTAGTGCGGGGGTGATTTTAAACTGCGGCGCTGGCTCTATTAAAAGTGGGGGCAGTTGGGACGAAGGTGGGCAGCGGAGCCTGGTCAAAGGGCTCGCCTCCCGGTGAGCCTGCGCAGTGGCCTGCTCGCACGCCTCCCGGTCAGCCGGCGCAGCGGTCTGCTCGCACGCCTCCCGTCGACTCACACGCTTGTTCGGACGACACCTGCCGATGAGAAGCGGGACTTGTGGCGGCACGTAAACGCCCATAGTCTGAATAGTGAAAGCGTTCGCCTTAACGTGACAGGTCTTTGTTCCAAAATACCTTGGCTCTTCATTTGTGCAACTTCTCATAAGCAGCTTGTCTCAAATTGAACAAAAAAATTACGACAGCATATTTGTGCCATATCACGAGACCATGCTTAGTTTCATGAATTTCTGGTCACTTTTGGATTTTCTGAAATTTAAAATCCAGGATTCGAAACCATATCATAACCTGCATCTAGAGCATCATGCAATAAATTTTCAAGCGATACATCTTTACTGTTGTAGATGTTAATATTTCTTAAGAAAGGATTTGGTCAAACATTTTGCTTAGTTAGACTTCAGACAAGTTATATATGCAGAGTAAAAGGATAATCCCTCCGTACTAGTGCATTGCCTAATATATTAACTCAAGTACTAGGCACGAACAAACGGGGCTCAATTCTGTGCTCATCCTGGTGTAGTACTCCTTTTAGTACGAGGCAATGGAGTTGATGGGTGACCTTGGGTAGCGGCGACCGAGGGAATTGAACCGTGCTCGGCACGGTAGGTAACGTTGTCTAGTTACTAAAGCATCCCTCCATTGTTCATCGATAGTCATTATGGACCGGGGACATGAGGGGAATTTCCTAGGGCTGGAATTCTGGCCGCCAGATATTTCGACTCGAAACGCAGAGGCTCAACTGGTTGGGGTTGGCTAATGTGCGTACCACGCACGCCACCAGAAGGACACGAGCCCAGTTTTTTTTGAGGATCAACACGAGCCCGGGTCTGGCTGGTACGCCGTTGGGTGCTACCATTCGAGAATACGAAAGGAATCTTTTAAATTGCCGAATGAATCTATATGTATTACAATGCCCGTATTTTCCTTGCAAATAGTAATCTCAATGTGGTAATTGATTTATGACGATTTCTTGAATTAGAGTGAGTTTGTGATATAGTGATCTCAACGTGGATTTCACATTTCATGGTATCCCTAGTAAGTTTTTCATTGCAAATTCAAATTTAAAAGATGAATGGTATGGTGGTGAGAAAACTTTGTATGTATCAAACATATGACCACACACACACACACACGAATACAACAACAATCCAGTAAGTATAGTGCATCTATTTTTCCAAACCATGCATGTATGACACGAATTCAAAAATACTCCCTCTGTTCCTAAATATTTGTCTTTTAGAGATTTCAACAAGTGACTACATACGGAGCAAAATGAGTGAATCTACACTCTAAAATATTTCTATATACATCCGTATGTGGCAGTCCATTTGAAATCTCTAAAAGACTAATATTTAGGAACAAAGGGAGTAAAATGTAAGACATGCATGGTCCTCAATTCAATATTTAAAATGAACAGGAAACTGAAACATGAATATTAAGTCTAGTACTACATACATGCAAATGTTGTGTTTAGGCGGAGCTATGTAGATTGTCGGGGGTTAACCCCTCGACCTTAGGTAATATTGTGAAGCTCTATTTAGGATTGTTTAGATTATATTTTTTGAACATTATATTTGTCCCCACCCTCCCAAACACCGATTGGTTGTGCACCCCCCTCCCCTGGAGAATATCATGTGCCCCCACACCTTAGATGCTATATGCTGATATGAGTTGCTTGGAGCTTGTAGATCTGAGATATAGCAGCTCACATGATGTCTTAATATTTTTACAGGAAACCTTAATGAGTTTGAGAATTGCACACAATTTGTACAAAAACTACTCAGATGCCCTTGGATCCCATATCCAACGACCTCGAAGCTCGTATCACCGTAGCATCTAAGATGAAGGAGGACCTCATATTCTCCTGTATGTAAGAATATCATGTGCTACCACACCTTAGATGCTTTGGTGATACAAGCCCTTCGGAGCCGTTGGAACTGTGATCCAACAACTCCTTGGTGGTTCGAATGTTTTTTTTGCAGAAAAGCCCCCAAAGTGTTCGGCCACTGCTTACAAGCACAAAGACTGCTCAGATGCCATTGGATCTTAGATCGAACGACCTCGAAGCTCGTATCACCATAGCATCCAAGCTGCGAGAGCACCTGATGTTTTCTCGCACGGGAGAATATGAGGTGCTCCCGCACCGTAGATTCTATGGTGATACGAGTTCCCGGAGATCTAACGGCTCACAGTAGGAGGTTTGAATGTTTTTGCAATATACGCCTGAGAGAGTTGGGGAATTGCGCAGAAAGTACAAGTACTACGCATGTGGCATCTGATCACAGATCATACGACCTAGATGCTCGTATCACCGTAGTGGCTAATTAAGCTATGGGGAGCATGTAATATGAGCAACTGGGAGCCGTTGGATCCAAGATGCAGTGGCACACATGAGGCCTGAATGTTTTATTTGCAAAAAAACCCTTGGAGAGTTTGGAAATTGCGCATAATTACAAAGACTACTCCCAAGCCATTGGATCTCAGTTCCAATGACGTAAAAACTCGTATCACCATAGCATCTAAGCTGCGGGGTGGATGTGATAGTCTATGCCACTGTCATTTTTGTTCCTAAACTTGCAAAATATGTGTAACTCATGCCGTTACTTGTCTAACCGCGCAAAGTGTTTGTGCAAAAAAACCATCCTACACTGAAATATCGGAACAACACACGGGGGTCCCATTTGTCATTGATCAAATTTGGACCTAAAACTAACAAATCTGAAAGACGAAATTCGAACTGGCAACCTGGATTATGAAGCGTAAGTCGATAGCCTGAAACCACAACGGTTGTTGGCTTTGTCCCATAACTTGATTTTATACAGTAGTACATTGAGTAGAGTAGAGGGAGTGGCTCGTCAACACATGCATGACCGTTGACTCACTTACTGGTGGGTCCCATGTCTGCGATCTCTCTCTCCTATCCATCGTCTAACCTTTAGACACACGGGCACACATGAAGAGCGGCGCAAGCTTGCCGTGGTGTTATTATAACTAAAAAAAAGCTTGGAAAATAGAAGAATCGCCTAGAACAAGAGATGTTGTGGCTGGTCGAGACGGAGCTAACCACACCTATCTTCCGTGCCACATTAGCATGATGAAGCTGTGTGGCTAGTGGGGTGTTTTCGACCGATTGGCTGGGTCCCGAGGTCGAACCATAGGTAGTACATATGATTCAGTATATTTTTACACGCACATTTTTCCTCCGTGCCGAGACGTGGCACACATTACCGCGCGGTTTCAAGGTCCTCCCGGGTGGTGCACGCATATTTTCTTCCTTGCCGAGATGTGGGACGCCCTACAACGCGTTTTCTGGGTCCTCCTCGGTTGTAGCGCCGAAGCAAGTAAATGAGTCATCAAATCACGAAAGACCACCTTTCCCGCCGAGTACATCAGTGAAGCACGGTGGCTAGCTAGTTGGGCTAGTGCGACCGATTAGCTAGGCCGCCGCCACATTTGTTTTTTCACCCCTTTTTTTTATCTCCTTGCTGGCAGGTAAATTTAAATATCCACCGCGGCGTTGCTCTGGTATTTGGGTGCGGCAGGTTTTTTTTTTGATTGACGGGAGCAGGCGCGGCAGCAATTAGTCATGATGACTCCGCCTGTAAAACCCACTGCTCCCTGAAGTGAAAAGTCGTCGACTGGTGTTTTCCCATGGTGAAAACCAAAAGATTCACCACGCTCCCACTACAAAAAAAAGACACATTCATGACATTTTGGGCCGAATGAATTTTTTTCTGTCATGCTTATGACACTTCTATGACGATAATTGTGACAAAACCCGGTATCATCATAGATGTGGTGGGCTCCTACTTCTATGACAAAAAATCATGACAGAAAATGGGCTTTTCGTCCTGGGCGGGCCGGAGACACAGCTGCATGACATTCTTTGGGCTGTCCATGATGGAAAAAAACGTGGTAGAAGCGAGGGCGAGGAAAATATCGGGGAGTTCCCGGTTACGGTGGGTGGTCGGGGCCGAGCGATGCATGGAGGGATTGCGTGTTTCTCTCGTACACGTATGCGCGTGGGTGCGAGGCGTTGGGCTCTAACTGAACCCGAGCGAGGCATTCACCTACTGAACCCGAGCGAGTGCACTGGCTACGCGTTACTGAACCCGGGCGATTGATCGATCCCTGGCTGTTAACTGAACCCGATCGAGCGATTCCTTCGCTACTGCTGCTAACTGAAGCCGATCGAACCTGCTGCCTCTTGATGAAGAGTGAGCGTTGTTGGGGGTTGGATGAACAGTTCCCGGTGGGGGTTGGATGAACAAGACCCCGTGGTAGTAGAGGCCGTTGTCGCTGGATGAACAGGACCCCGATCGAGCCGGTTGGGGGTGGATGAACAGGACCCCGTGGAGGGCTGGTTGAACAGTAGCCGGTTGAGGGCTGGATGAACAGTAGCAGGTGGAGGGCTGGATGAACAGTAGCCCGTGGAGGGCTGGTTGAATAGTAGCCGGTGGAGGCTGGATGAATAGGAGCCCATGGATGAACAGTAGCTGGTGGAGGCAGGAGGGAGACGCCGTGGATGAACAGTGCAGGTGGAGACTGGAGGAGGTCGACGGTGGATGAACAGTAGCCCGTGGAGGCTGGAGCGAGGTAGTAGACGGTGGATGAACAGTAGCCCGTGGAGTCCCATTTTGCGGTACGCCACACCCCTCCCGATGAACAGGACCCCCGTTTCGACCGTAGGAGGTCGAAGAGAAGTTTGTTTCCTCCGTTTTGCGGTACAGCAGACCCCTCCCGATCAACAGGACCCCGTTTCGACCGTAGGAGGTCGAAGAGAAGTCTGTTTCCTCCATTTTGCGGTACGCCAGATCCCTCTCGGTGAACAGGATCCCGTTTCGACCGTAGGCGGTCGAACAGAAGGCTGTTTCCTCCGTTCTGCGGTACGCCAGGCCTCGTTTCGGCTGTTCCGTCCAAGCTGGTTGGCTCCCGATGAACAAGACGCATTCCGTTGCCTCCCGATGAACACGACACGGTTTCTCCATTCCGACCCAAGCCGGTTGGCTGCCGATGAACAGGACGCCGTCGCTGCTCTCCACTACCTCTCCATGTACACGAGCCCTGGCCGTACGTATGCGCGAGTAGTCGTTCGAGACCCCGCCCGTATGTACGTACGTGGCCGTATTTACTTTCTTGCACCCTGGCTGTACGTACGTGTACACGATATTGACGGGACTGCGTGACATGCTACGTCCGCGCCTCTACTATGACACGTGCCCTTCCTTACTCGGCAACGGTTCATCGTTGCAGCCTGCAGACAGACCGATCGACCAGTATGTACGTACATGTTCACGACCAGACAGACAACCCTACATACGGTTCGACCGGGTGGGTCCCAGCTGTCAGGGAGGTAAGGAGGCACTTCCTTGCATGCGAAGATATAGCTGGTGGGTCCCAGCTGTCAGAGGGAGAATCATATTTTTTTCTCGTAATATGGACGCACTTCCTTGTGTGCGAAGATGTAGCTGGTGGGTCCCAGCAGTCAGGGGGGAAACGTTTTTTTCACGAAATACGGTGGCCCATCCGGTGGGTCCCTGCTGTCAGGTGGAGGAATCATTATTTTGCGCGTAGTAAGGAGGCACTTCCTTGCTACGGCCATGGACCCAGCTGTCAGCCTCTCCACATACAGTACTCTTCTGATGGAAGTCGTTCCTTGACCACATTGACCACGCCGCACCGAGAGCACCAAGGCGGTGGACGACGGCAAGGCCTAGGAAGGGGACGACGCGGAGCCGGGGAAGACGCGGTAGTGGATGCCCACGCGGAGAGGAGTACGAGGGTTGACTGGTTCGGCTGCGGTGTGAGGCTGCCGCCGCCGCAGAATAACAGGGGTTGTGGGTGAGTAGAGGGATGGCCTGGCCATAGGTTGGAGTAGGGTGGGGTGGTTAGGCCTACGCGGCAGCAGAGCCGGCCACGGGAGCCAGGAGCAGGCGACACGACCGGCGCTGGTTTGGGCGGCTGGAGCAAGAAGACCAGAGGTTGAAGAAGCACTACGGCCGTTGGATGGACATCATACGATCACTGGAGCTAGAATCGTTCATATTGACTAAGTTGACAAAGCCCTCCGTCCGCGTCAACTTAGTAGGTCCACAAGTCAGCCTCCCACTATGGTGGGTCCTAGCTAGCAGGGGGAGTATTCATTTTTTGTGCGTAATAAGGAGGCACTTCCTTGCGTGCGAAGATATAGCTGGTGGGTCCGAGCTATCAGTGGGGGAATGTTATTTTCGCGAAATACAGAGGCCCTTCTGGTGGGTCCCAGCTGTCAGGTGGAGGAATCATTATTTTGCACGTAATAAGGAGGCATTTCCTTGTGTGCGGCCGTGGACCCAGCTGTCAGGCTCTCCACGTACAGTCCACTTCCGATGGATGTCGTTCGTTGACCACGCCGCGCCGAGAGCACCAGGGCGGTGGACGACGGCGAGGCCTAGGAAGGGAACGACATGGAGCCAGGGAAGACTCGGCAGTTGTTTCCCACGCGGAGGGGAGTACGAGGGTTTACTGGTTCGTCTGCCGTCGTCGGAGAATAACAGCAGGTGTGGGTGAGTAGAGGGATGGCTAGGCCAGCGATGGGAGTACGGTGGGGCGGTGAGGCCTGCGCGGCAACACAGCCGGCCGCGGGAGGAGGGAGCAGGCAGTCCCACCGGCGCTTGTTTGAGCGGCTGGAGCAGGAAGAGCAGAGATGGAAGAAGCACGACGGCCGTTGGATGGACATCCAACAGTCACTGCTCTTGGGTGTTGACTAAGTTGACACGGCGTTGCGTGTGCGTCAACCTTTTTTTTAGGAAAGCGTACGCGTCAACCTATAGTAGGCGCACAAGTCAGCCTCAAATGTGTGGAAAACAGCATACAGCCCATCTGCCATTATTTCTAATAATTTACAGCCCATTTGCTAATTCTTAAGGATTTTTTTGGAGCTCAACTTCTTTTTGTTAGCATTACAGCCCATATTGTGGCCACGGTTAAAAATTATACGAAATTTTGCATATTTCGGTGCGGTCAACTATTTTTAGTCCCGAAACTTCGAGTCACATTCAAACTAATTTGAAAAATAAATTTATATAAATATAAAATCCAAATAATTGTCCACGCATAAAAATCATTGGAATTTAAAATCTTGAAATGAAAAAAAAATTGAAACTAATTCCCGGTTTGATGTGTTTAAAAAATGTACGACCCATTTCTCATTACTGATAGCCCATTTTTTGGGCAAGCCGAATGAAACTCTCCTCGTCTTGAAAGATTTGCAGCCCAACAGGGCTGATAAAGCAAGTCGGCCTCGGTTGGGTATTTCTTTAAAAAAAGTAGAACTGGGCTAGGCATTTTCAGCAAGAAAAAAACACAACTGGGCTCATGATGTGGTAAACATAAATAAAACCCTGGCTAGACGGGCCACAACCCCCGCACAGCCCCGTTGTTACCCTGATCTGTCTCTAAAACTAGTATAAATAACAACTGCTTGTTCCTAAAAAAAGTAAATAACAACTGCGCGACCTGCTGGGTCCCTGGTGTCAGCCGCTCGTTGTGTAATTCTCTCGTTTATTGACTACGTTGACAATGGCGTGGGCCCCAGATGTTCAACCATTAGGAGGAACCATTTTTCTGGGCTTGTAATAATGAAGCACTTGCTTGCGTACTGCCATGACCCTGGTGGGTCCCTACTGTCATCCTCTCCACGTACAATCATCTCCTTGTTCCTTTCGGTTGTTGATGACGTTTACAACACAAGAGGGCGGCGCACCGCGCACGGCGAGCGAACCAAGGCGGAGGACGATGGCGAGGCCTTGAACAGAATGAGCAGGAGCCGTGGAAGATGCACCGGTCTAGTTGCAGGCGGAGGGGAGTATGAGGGTTTACTGGTTCGGGTGCGGGTGCGTGTTGGGGCTGACGTCGCCGGAGAATAACAGGACGTGTGGGGGAATAGAGGGAGGGACTGGCCAACATTGGAGGGTACGGTAGGGCGGCGGAAGCGTAGCCAGCCGTGGGAGGCGAGAGCAGGCGGAACCGACGGGGAGGTTTGGTTTGGGCGGCTGGAGGAAGAAGACAAGAGATAGCAGATACACGACAGATGTTGGATGTCAATCCAACGGCCGGTAGGCAGAATCGTTTGTTGACTAGCTAGTAAGTCGACACCACCTTGGATAGGCTTTTTCCTCGTGGGTCCCAAATGTCAGAATCCAAATCTGTCACGGTCATGCAGCCTTTCTTATGAAAATTTACAGCCCATTTGGTGTGCTAGTTCAAAATAAGTTTGTGGGTGCTGGTGGGGGCTAATCACTTGGGTTCTGTAATGCACAGTGGGCTCAAGCAGCCGGCGAGAGTGATGTTATTTCCCTTGGTTGGGATTTATTACAATATTTCACTCTTAATTAAACAAATGGCAAGCCATTTGCCTTGTTTCAAAGAAAATATGACAGTCACAGCCGAGTTGAAAAGGGCAACAACATCTAACTCCAGCTTACAAACTATACAAAAGCACGAGGGTTAATTGTTCATCAGGTTTAGACAAAACCCAGATTGAAAAGGGCAACAACATCTAACTCCAGCACTATTTTCGGCAGTCACAGTCAAATGGATCGGCCAGGTCCATAGAATGAACATCCTGGGTCGTAAAATTTACTGGATTATGACAACAAGATGTTGTAAATAGAAGCCCGGCACGTTCAGAAGCTCTTTTGTCCACCTGAAACTCCTTTTTTTGCTCTTCGACATACCCATCCATCAAAACCATGCTGCTGATAAACTTAAGCCTGATGGACAATAGTAACCTCGCATTCAGCAGGAAGAATGTGACAAATCTAGTGTTTGCATGGTTGGCTACATATCGTTCCAGTGTTATTGTCTTCAATCGAATGTCATGAGAAGTGAGAAAATCTTGGTGCTTACGAATCCACCGTCATGTTGCCTAAATAGACATGAAGATTGAAAACAGTTAAGGTCTAAAAAAAGAGTGTCGAAAGAGCAACAACTGAACGGTTAATTCTAGTACACTATATGCGGTCTTCCAATGTGCGTGAAATTATCACCTTTATATACAACTTCTCCAGACATGGAAAGCATTGCAGCAAGCCAATAATCTTGTTCAGATCAAAACTATTCATTTGAATATATAAGATCTTGACAGAATCCAACACCATTGATAGGCTATCCATGGAGAAACTCTTCATTGAGCATAGAACATAATTTTAGTACAAAATGTGTACTCCAAGATGATATATAACTTATGCGCATAATTTTTAAAATGCAGCTTATGGTTACAAGTGTGGATGATAATATATAGTACCTGAAGAATTGTGGAGCCAAACACCATCTTGAAATGAGCATAGAGATCATGTATTACACCCAAGGTCTCCAGTTTAGGCGCAGAGAGGACGGTTATTTGCGATGGTGAATAACTAGAATCAAGGATCAACCTTTGAAGTGAAGGGGCATCTTGGATGATGAGCTGCCTTCCGTCAAAAGAAATTCCAATTCTTACAAGGTTTGGCGACTTTATTTGGAGACAACCGATTCTAACTGTGAAAACAAGCACCAAGCACTCCAGGGTAGGGCAACTGGAGTGGATGATGCTGTGCAATGAGGCCTTCGATATACGAACCCGCACAAGTGAAAGTTTTTTGAGAAATGGGAGTCGAAGGTTTAGTACCAGATTGTCTGGTAAGTAGCACAGCGCAAAGGTGGCGGTGTGGAGAGAGGAGGAAAACCGCGAGATGGACATCGGTGCTGAGGGCACAAGTACATGGCGCTTGGTATCTGGTAGGTGATTTCTTGGGGAATAGTAAAACTCAAGCAGCTGTAGTTCTGTGAATTCAGGGGATTTCATCCAGGCGTCCACCGTGCAGGGCATGGTATGCTTGCTCAGGTAGCATGACGGGATGCAGAGGCTTTGAACGGAGCCCTGGTGGGAGGAGATGATGGCTCTGGGGAGTACAAAATCATTAAAGAGAGATAGCTGACGACAGTCAAGATTAAGGGGCGCGGCGCGCCATAGAGGGCACCACCGAATTGAGAGGACTTGGGTGCGGCAGCAATCCTTGGTGGGGAGAAGCGAGATGATCTCCCCAAGGATGGCGTCTGGGAGATCGCTGATGTGATCCACCCAAGATTCTACGGGTTCCTGGGATCCGGTGGGGGCGGGCTCGCCGCTTCTCCCCGTGCTGCCGGGTGCGGGATCTACAACAGGCGTCGCTGCTGGCGGGAGCCTCATCTTCTTGGCACTGGGGTCAGCCGACTCCATTTTCCTCGAGGGCATCGCGTCGAGCTCACAGATTTGAGCAGAGTAACGAATAACGAGCCTAGTTGTAGTGCGAGTGAAGAAGAAGGGGAGCTGGGGTTTTTCTGTAGTAGTGAGGAAGAAGGGGAGCTGGGGTTTTCTGTAGGAGTGAGGTGAGGAATTTGGGGGTACGAGTGGAGCGAGATGACATGAGGTGGGTGGGAGTGAGGAGGAAGAAGAGCACCGAGGTTTTTTTGGGGGGCGGTGTGCTGGGTAGCGCCTCTCATTAAGTAAATATATGGGCTTTTGAATTGATTTTATTATTTACTAGGGTGGATGGGCTGTTTTGTCTTGGGCCCAGAGAAACAATTACTACTAGTACAGTGGAGACACTCTACAGCTACCCAGAAAAACAATTACTACTAGTACAGTGGATACACTACCGCTTCTGGCTCCTCCGAGGTCATCGAAACGTCTCCCTCTACTGAATGCCGTTTTACTTTTGTTCGCCGACATGCGGGCCATGCAGCATGCGGGCCCAAATGCCATCCACCAAATTAGAAGGCAGTATGCAGGAGGAGAGTCACCCTGGTCGTAGCGCGGCAGTAATGAGCCTTCGTATCACAAAACCCCACCTCCCCGCAGTCTAAGTTTGACGGACGAAGCAACCATCATTTCACTCTTCGCTGAATCCCCTTCTCCCTCACCGTCTTCAAGAAAGCCAACACTCGCATCTGCCATTATTCTTCTCTCCCAACGAAGGGAAGGTAAGCGGATCTGTGATGTTGGTATATTTCCTTTCAGAAAAAAAAGAACTTTTGCAAAGCAGTAACCGATCCTCACTCTCTTTTTTGTTTTATTGTCATTGCGATTGTGTTTTCCTTTCAGTGGTCTCCTAGTATTCGTCAGTTTCATGATGGACCAAGGAGAACTAGGCAAAGATCTGCCGATGTTGGATCAGACGCGGGAGGCTGATCCCCACGAGACAGAGAGCTCCAAGAAGATGGAGGCAGCCACCGAGCTGACCCCAGATACGCTCACGGCCACTACTGAGATGGTTAACGCCCCGTTTGAGGTTACAGCCCCTGTGGCCCTGCAGGAGCAGTTTTCCCCCTTCGAGGATGGGTCCCCCCCCGCTGAGCTGCCCAAGGCGATTTTCTTCTTTGCCGATCTCGATTGTGGTTTTTCATCTAAGTATGTGGTGATAAATAATGCAAAATTTTATTAGCTTCGATGCCATGCTACCTTCCCTGTCATGCATACTTTTGACTCTACATAGTGGTTTAAATAACTTGTGTTTCTTATATTGGAAAGTAATTCAGAATTTGTTTCTGTTTCAATTAGAGCCCTGATGCAGAAAAGGATTGTGTGGTTGTACATGTCACTCGCTATGAGGCGGATGACCTGAATATACGCACTGGGAAAACAGAGTTCTTAGGCTGTTGGATCCTGGTTGCACTTATACCAATGTCGAGATGGATTCCAGCCTCACTGTTGTCAGACGTGTTGTCCAGGGTGTACTGAAGCACAAGAAGTTCAAAGCTACTCCTTCATTTGTGAGGCATACTGTTCTTGTCAAGCTTACGCAGGAAGATGACATGGCATGCCTCCACAAACAAGCTTATGAGTGGCAAGGCCACAAGGTTATCTTCAGGAAGGTTCACAGGATTAAGCTGCTGCCAGACGTCCTCGATGATGTTCATGGCAAGGTCCGTCTTGTGTCCATCCCAAATTAGATCGAGGCATGAAATAGTTGCCCCAGCTAGTGTTTAATAGTAGTTTGGATTGTGTCTAATTATCCGAACCTTGCCTATTATCGAGCCCTCTAGGGCTAGTACTCTGTTTGAATTAGTCTATGGGAACTGCTGCTACTTTTGTGTGCCCGTGAATCTTGTGAGAACCATCCTAATTGTTGCCGAGACAGATGCGTCCTCACTAGTTTTTTCATGAATATGGCATGGTAAGACATAAGTTGTCACGGTTTATCATACGAGCAGTGTGTGTTTGATGAAATTGAGTACTCGTTCGAGAACTGTGCGCCGACGTATACATAGGGTACGTAAGGCTGGTTAAGTACTTGTAAACACTGTTGGTGCTACCCCACTTGTAAGCAGTTGTGCAAAACACGGCACATTGGCTCAGCTTGCTTCAACACTAGAAAAGTTGGCTATCGACCAGCTAA
Source organism: Thinopyrum elongatum (assembly GCA_011799875.1). NCBI lineage: Eukaryota > Viridiplantae > Streptophyta > Magnoliopsida > Poales > Poaceae > Thinopyrum > Thinopyrum elongatum. The sequence goes on along the minus strand of CM022297.1, from coordinate 81,828,330 downwards.
CAATCAATAATCCGTTGTCTGACATATAAGCAACTACGTATCTTGTTACAGTGGTTCATGCAGTTAACTGAGGCCACAATGTAAATTCCAAATGTTCACACGCTAGTCCAGCGTTCATGTGGAACATTCACATTAAACTCGGCTTCATAAAATACTTGAAAATCATAAGTTAAGCAATTTTATACATCTCAATGATTCGTAGAACATAATAAACATATACTAGTTCACAGCAAAAGACAAAGTTGTGAGAAGGTTTACAAATCAGGAAAAACCAAGCAAGGCTTCTCTGAGCAAAGGGCCTCCCTAGGCAGGCTTTAATTTCCTAGAGTTCACTCTAGTTTTTCTTGTTTCCACCATCCAGGGTTAGGTTCTCTCATTCCAGAATAACCAATTATAATTGTGTTCTTAGTTGGAATGCTGAACTGAACCATGTACTGTACTGACCATCTGAACTTCTTGTGCAGTTCCACTAAATTTAAGCATCGCTATTTGCAGAAATAAGCAGACCACAATGCCTCTTGTCTGCGCACCTGTCCCAAAAAGCTCCGTGCAGCCGTGCCAGCTAGTCCTCGGTCCATGGATGAACGGGGAGAAAGTGCATTCCCTACTAGGATGCAGTTGTTTTCGCTCGTCCCTGCACTGCAATCAGGAAGTAAAACGTATGAATCAGCTTCTTTTAGATTGCGTTGGTCATTCTACCTAGTTACTACCAATGTAGGAATACCTGGAAGACGGGTGGTTAGACGACGACAGCTAGGAATAGCCATCTCATTTTGTGCAGTTCTACTAAAATTGAGGTGTGTAATTTTGATTGCGCAGATAGAAACGATATGAAGACAGACATCCCTGTTTGCGCAAATATGAAATACGGTTATTTAAACAGTGACAGTTATTTGCAGTGGCATATGATTAACAACAGCATCTATTGTGTTGTAAATGGCACTACATTGACAGCATGCAAGTGCCCTTAAGTAAGTAGCATCACATCACATCAACACTACCACTAGATTAACATGCAGAATAATAGCATTAGTATTACTGTCATGAGAGTAGCACATGGTCAGTAAATGTGTAATCAAATTTGTGCAATTCCACTGGGATGAAGCAATGTTAGCGGTGTGAGATTTAAGTGTAACTGCAAAAACACAATTCATGGGAAATAAAGCAAGACGGAAGCACTTCATAAAATGGTGGTGGCATTGCTTCAATTTATCGATGGCACTAGACCATTACTTAATAGTGACATTAGGTGGCATTGCTTCAATTTATCGACGGCACTAGACCATTACTTAATAGTGACATTAGGTGGCATTGCTTAATGCTTCATGTGATTTTACATTAACGGTAGCGATATGGGCGTAGGGACAGCAGGGGCATAAAGTGGTGAGGCAGATGTGGTTGCCGAGAGCGGCAAACACTCAGGCAGCATGTTTGCATTTGTCCCATTTTTTATCTCCTCAGCAACATTTTCCTATGTGAGCACAGGAAATCTAGACCAGCTCGTTCTCATTTGCGTTGTCCCCCAACACCCCTCACTTTCTTTCCTTTTTCGATCAAGAGACAGGTCCACTTCCCCCACCCTTCGCCATCCACCATGCTTTCTTCGCCTTTTCAGCCAAGAGACCGGTTGGGTAGCCAGTATCTACTACTTTCCCCTGTTTCCTCTTAGAACCAAGTCCTAGATTCATGCTACAGCTTTCCCACTTTCTTCCCTGTTTGAACCCACTCTTAGATTCGACTGTATGAACTAGATTTACCTCTAATAATAGTCGACGGAAGTAGAAAAAGATCCACACACAACCACGTTGGGAGGTGGGGCAGTAGAGCAAGGCAGGTTTCGAAGGAATATATACCTGAGGGTCATCGGCATGTGGCAAAGACGGCGTCGGGAGGCCGCATCTTGGCCATAATACCGCAGGGAGGAAGAAGGGGTCGGAGGCCCTCCCGAGCCGGCGCTGTCTCGGAGAGAACGGCACGGCCGTCGATCGGGACGCGCGGGCAGCTGTTGGTCTCCTCCCTCGCCGCCGACGACCGCGTGAACGATGCACCTACACCCTTGCCCCCGTCGAGGTGGTCCGGCCGGATTTGTGACCAGCCATGAGCAGAGAGAGTGTGGCCACCTATGTCTTGCTTAGATCTGGAGAGCATGAGAGAGTGAAAGAGAGGAACCCTAGTAAAGCAAGCGCTGAGGCTCCTGCTTATATATATAGTGGAGTGATTTTGTTGTACCAGCCGTTATTAAATTGAATACGCGCGAACCACTATTTTCATTTAAAGTTCAAGTAAAAATAAAACTCGATCAATAACGTGCCACCGCGTCCAGGACGCACAATACTGTATCATTCACATGCGGTCCCCGACCCTCCATCAAGTTGAAAACTAGACTAGTCAAAATGTCAATTGAGATGGCTCTTTGTAAACAAATGTGCTCCTAGCTTAAAAAAATGTGCTCCTACGTGTACCCGCGAGTGGGTGTGAGAGAACTAGTGCGTGCGTGCACCGCTTCTCTTTGTGAAAGTACAATATACTACGCCCAAAGAACATTCACCACAAGAGTAATAGTATAAGTGTGTGACGTGTGAGAAAAAATAAAAGATGCGCGACATCTTTTATTTTTTAGAAGTTCTGAGGGTAGGGTGTGAATAGCACATATGTGTGTGACGTCTACCTACAGATAGACGATGGGTGCAAGAGGACTCGGGAGAGTTGTGACTCGTGAGGGTGCGTGTGTGCATGAGAGAGAGGGGGCACGTATCAATGCAATGCATGTGTCCGTAAATCATATCTGACAAAGTTCGCCAAAAGCCGTTTCCTGACGAACGCCGTAAGAACCGTTAGATCGGCATCCGACAGTGTCAGTTTTGCCATGTCATTTAACAGAACAGCCACTCCTCCGACACACAAATCTTCTACGTGAGTGTTAGCAACTGCCGTATGCTCCTCCCTCCGTTCCAAAATCTAGTGCATATAGCTTTATTGAAAATTCGAACCTCGCAAACTTTTACCGAGTTTTCGTATACCAAAATGCACATATAGAATACCCAGTATATATCATTTCTTTCATCTTCGAAAGGTAACTATAAAGACGGGGGAGGAGTGTACAAAGAAAGACCGTCGTATGGCCTACAACAATTTCAACCATCCTTTGGTGTGGAGGAATATCATAGGAACTCTATATGATATGATTTTTATAGGATTTTTTCCTTTAGAGCCAATTGGTTCATAGGAATAGATTCATATACTCCACATTTCAAAGGAAAAATAAACATGATATCATTTTTATAGCTTTAGAGCCACTTGGTTCATATGAATGGATTCCTATACTCCCACAATTTCAAAGGAAAATAAACATTAGCGTATATTCAATAGAAAAGTTCCTATGATGTGAACCAAATGACATCTCTTTTCTAATCCCTCCTCATAGGAATTGAGATACATGTCATCTCTAGATTCAATAGAAAAGTTCCTATGATGTGAACCAAATGACATCTCTTTTCCAATCCCTACTCATAGGAATTGAGAGACATGTCATCTCTTTCCCTACAACTTCCATGTATACATCTTCTCTATTCCTAAATAGCTAGTACAACCCACTAGTAGCTTTTTTCCTGGACATGCAACTATGGCACAAGAACACGTCATGCATGCAAGTCATAAATCACATTGTTTTTGTACTCTATGCATGCAAGCACCACATCATCAATTCGTGCATGTTACTCATAAGTTATTTCTTGCATTAGATTTTGTATTGACAATGTATGTGTTGGTCACGTGCACACATATCTAGTTCGCAGTCACATTTTTGTTAGAAATGTCATTCTTTTAACTTCAATTTATTTTTTCTCTTTGTATTACATTTTCATTTTAAGCATACATTCACTTCCCATTAGTTATAGATGTTTTTGAAGGAACTTTTATGTATTATTTTGAGTAGCAAATTTCACGCGGCCGCGGGTATATCAAAATGCGGGGCCGATGCGTCATTGCCTTTCGGTCGAACCTACGTCCACAATTTTTTGTACTACGTATATCTCCACTGGTCCCCGAACCCAAAATGCTGCCTCGTTCCCGTAAAACCAAGCGGCCCACCCATGTTAAGGCATCAACTCGAACTCAATCCCTCTCCCGTTTACTACGCCATGGCTCCGCACGCCGTAGTACTCCTACAAACCCTACCCGCCGCACGCATCATCGGCTTTCTTCAAGAGGATGAGGGGGAAGTGGATTTGTAGTGGAGGCTCCTACCCTAGGGTGCCCTAGGTAGCTGCCGCACACATCATTGGTTTTCTCTTTTCTTTATGCTCTTGCACCCTAGAGTGAAATGATGGTTGCTTCGTCCGTCCAGCTTAATGCGGGAAAGGTGGGGCTTTGTGATTTGACCCCTCATCACTTATTTACTACTACTGCGGCGCTAAAACCGAGGTGCCTCCAAGTCCAACTGCTGCTCTGAACTGTAATTTGGTGCATCGCAGACGGTGGATGAGCCACATGTCAGCCAAGGGGTCATGTTAAGTGTGTCGCCATTTCGTGTGCGGACTGACTCTGCTTGAGTTGCTACGCCAACACGACAGGAGCAGCCTACCACTTGGTTTTGATCCTTGGTGAATCCCGACTATATTGATCTAAAAAGATACTACTCCCTCCGTCTCGGTTTATAGGGCGTGCACGTAGTTCTAGGTCATCCATTTGACTAACTAAATATGAGTTACTATGTCACAAAAAGTATATCATTGGATTCTTAAGCGGATGTAGTTTCTAAACATATATTGTTCATCACATACTCCCACCTTCCCGGTTTATAGGGCTTATCTCAAAAATTTCGGTTTCCCATTTTATAAGTCTCAATTTGATTGTTCTCCATCACATGCTCAGATTTCAAGGTGCATTAATTCATTGCATGCAAGGATTATGAGAAACTTGACCAATGCATGTACTTCATGCATGCATGCATTGCAATTAATGCATTGGTAAACACAATTCTTTGAGGAAAACAAGCGCATTAATTGAGTGCTTTTACAAACCACGAAAATTATTCCACCACTCATCATCTACCTTGGTTGGTGAGATTTTTGAATTGACCCCTATAAACCGAAAAGGAGGTAGTACTATATAGCTACTTAAATTCTCAACCTAGAATGACGTGCATGCCCTGTAAACCGAGATGGAGGAAGTAGTAAAAATGAGGTGATTTTACCGAGCGGTGGGCGGGGGAGCATGGCCTGTCATGCGGTCCCACATGTCATGATGTACCAAGGCGATGCGCGTCCCTCTTGAGGCAGAACAATGGCAGAAGCAATACGTGGTTTTCTTGAAGGATATGATGGCGAAGCGGATTCAGCGAAGTGTGAAATAATGGTTGCTTCGTCCGTCTGGGAAGGTGCGGCATTGTGATTTGACATCTCATTGCTCATTACTACTACTGGGGCGCTACGACTGGGGTGCGTCCCCCTGCTATTCTGCACTGTTATTTGGTGCATGACACGTCGACCCGGTTGCTATATGTCCCACATGTCGCGAGAGGAAGTACATAATTCATGAAAGCGAGCGTCTCCACTCTTTTAGTACGACGGAGGAGTACAAGACACGGCTTGGTTTTTGCTGCTTCGCGCGATCCATCGATACAAACCCGGACTAAAAAAGGCGAGGGCGGGTCTTTTCCCGCGCAGCAGGAAGGGGAGTATGGCATATTCTGTTCGAGGCAACGAGGTAGGAAGGGAAACAAGCAAATAAAGGTTGAGCGACATAGTTTTGGGAAAATCTGATTTTACGGAGTATGTACCCACTATGGAGGTAGTACTACTTACTACTCCCTCCTTTCCGGTTTATAGGGCTCATCTAAAAAAATTCATTTTTCTGTTTTATAAGTCTCAATTCTACTCCCTCCTTTCCGGTTTATAGGGCTCAAATTTGAAATCTCACCAACCAAGGCATTTTGTGAGTGGAGGAATGTATCTCGTACTTTACAAAACTACTCAAATTAAACTCATGCATTAATTTGGATTAATTGCAGTGCATGCATGCTTGGCCACTAGATGAGTAGGAACATTACATGCATTGGTGTGTTCCTTTTTAATTCTTGCATGCAAAGATTTAATGCGCCTCGAAAACTAAAAATGAGATGGAGATGAGCCCTTTAAATCGGAAAAATAAAAAAGTTGAAATAAGCCCTATAAACCGGAAAGGAGGGAGTACTAGTAGTACCATCACATGTTTGGATTTTGAGGTGCATTAAATCACCCGATGCAAGCAGTACCAATGCATGTAGAAGTTCATGGAAATTTAGTGGTCATGCATGCATTCATTGTAATTACTTGTGCAAACTACGAAATTAATTCCACCACTCACCGTCTACCTTGGTTGGAGAGATTTTGAAATTGAGCCATAAACCGGAAAGGAGGAAGTAGTAACATAGCCTAGGGTAGCTTGCTGCACCACAGACTCCAAGGAAATTGCTGTAGTACTACTCCTATGTACCACTGTACTACTCCTACTACTAAAAGACATATATTTCAAACAATATGATAATCTCTCTAACCAAGGTAGGTATGAGGAGTAACGGAGGGAGTAGTAAAATTTTCTCCTCGTCCTGCGAGCCACCGCGCGCGTGGGCGAGGGAGCGGGCGTAGGCGTAGTAAGCAAGCTTCTCCTCGTCCTACGACTCTGCGAGCCACCGCGCCCGTGGGCGGGGGCGACGGCATACTAAGCAAGCTTCTCCTCATTCTGCGAGTTGACGGGACACATCAAAAGTAATATGTATAGAGCATCTCTAGTGTATAGAGCCTTGCCTCTAAGGTAGGCCCCACATGGTTTGCCTCTTATCAAATGAAAAAACCACAATGTATAGAGACTCTAACCAGCCTCTAAGGTGGGCCCTAGCAGAAATTTAAAAAGTATTGATTAGCAACACATTTGTCCAATCAGTACTATTTCTCTTGTACTCCTACTTTCTTATGCTTCCTAAGGCTGACAATTGGGACCAGATGGATTGTTACATTGTTAGAGGCAGCCTCTAAGGTTAGACGCGATGCTAGCCAATTTTTTGTTAGAGGCAGTTCATGCAATGTATAGAGGCCTACCTCTAAGAGCAGAGAGGGCTTAGAGGAAACAAAAAGCATACATTGTGGATGCCCTAAGTGCCTACTTTCCGGTCTATATGACTCAATTTAAAATTCACAATGCATCCATAATAGATGCTGAGTGGTGGAATAAGTTTGTTACTTCCATAGTTCGCAAAAGTACTGAGCATGTGAGATGGTGAACGGAGGGAGTACGATACCATTAGTACTACAGTTCTTTTGGAAGGGTTGTAGTAGTCCCTCCCATTCACATGTTCACATTTCAAGCTTCAATAAAAACGTTGCACGCAAGGATTAAGAGAAACCTCAGCAATGCATGTACTCCCTCAATCCATATAGGGTATAAAATGCGTTTTGGAGGCTAACTTTGACCACATGTTAGAGCAATAATATGGCATCCAACTTACACAAATCTTACCATCAAATCCGTACGTGGTCATTATACTGCTAACACATGCATGTGTTGCAATTAGTACGTAGATACAGTAGTAAACTCTCACTATCTAGTAGGAGTAGTACTAGTAGTACTCTACACTACTACTACTATGAGGCCATCCAACCGTGTCCCGGTAGAAGACTGCGGACACCGATTATTCATTCATATTTAAATTTGTTTTCACACAGCAAAATATCCATGAAAACAACACATGGCAAAATTTCACGGCGAACGAGGGATTTGAATGTGCTGGGAGGGGTGGGGCTGGGAGGGGCTAATTGGATCTTGCCCGGGGTAGCCAAAATATTGGCGACCCTTTTGTCCACCCGTGCCTTTGCCACCGATGAACGAGGAAGAGCTCGGGTGCTCATGCATCCTCCAGCGCACGCGTTGGAGATGAGCTCGCACGAGCTATGCTTTTTTTGTCCCACCACACCGCCCGAGCCGGCCGCAGACCGACCGGCGACCCGCAAATTACACCATCCAACCGTAGCCGCACACATTTTGACAGCAACTCAACCAACCGAATGAAATTCATGCAAACACGGCGATATTTCATATAAACAATGACGGAATTCATATAAAATACCAGATTTTCATACAAACATGATGGATTTCATTACATTCAAACCAACTAAGCGGTGCTAGTCCTGAACAGCATAGGTATAATAATACCTAGCCTAAATGGTCGCCCGCCAACCATTTCTCTTCCTCATGTCCGACAGCACGATCACCGGACTACCGGGAGCCCCGGAGGTATATGCTTCAGCGCAAAGGACGGCTCGCTTCCCTACCGCTCAACTGACATCGTTGGCTGATGCCCAAGATGGAGTCTGAAGGGGGCTTCTTCACTTCCGTGGAGCCCATGCGGGGTCGACGAAGGTCGTCGCAACAAAAGGATCTGGCAAGACACCTGTTGTGTACGCCGGCGTCACCTCTGCGGTGGCCTTCATGGGACCTAAGCGGCGGCGGCCTCCCGTGTTCTAGTTCTCCTCGATGATGGTGGCGGACACGGAGGCGCTGGCCACCGACTCGTCGCTCTCCGTGCACCCGGCTTCTGTCTCTGTTTGCATGGCGCGGCCGCAGGCATGGGAGTCTCGGCCACAGAAACGGGAGACGAGGTCGCAGACACGGGAGGCACGGTACGAGGCGGCGGCATGGACGGCAGCGATGCCACCCGTGCTCCCCGCCGTGCCGACGTGGAGCAGCTCGCCGCTCCTCGTTGAGCTGGCCTGGAGTGGCGAGTTGCTAAACTGCACGCCGGCTTGGGGCGGCAACTGGCTCCGTCGGGCGAGGGGAGGGAGGTGGATCAGCTAGCTGCATAGCTCGCATCCGGCAGGCTTGGAGGGCCACCCAGCTGGCTTGGATGCCGGATAACTACTCTTCGTAAGCCATTGTAAGAGTGGACAAAATGGTGAAGGAGGAGATAGGGGAGCGGCAGAGGTGTGTGATTCTTGGTCAGCGTCTGGCCTCGTTTAAATAGGAGATTAAATAAACGGCGGACGGGAGGAGCTCGGCCGGCGTTGCGTTTAATGCCGGCCCGGTCATGAACGGACGTGTGTCCAGAGTGGGTTTCTCGGTTTCCACACGGGTTTCATGGAGGCGTTTGAATGCGGCAAGGAGGCGTGTTCAGCCGGGCGTGCAACGAGCGGCGCCCTCGACTCTGACGTACGACATCGTGCCGTTCTTCCACTGACGTGTGGGCTCGTTGGGTACCTGGCCTGCATGTCAGTGACCCAACGTAGGCAGCGCACGACAGAGGAGCTTTTGGTGGGCCAGGGCGGTCAGAAGCGGGCATTTCATAAACCGATGATTGTTCATTGAGTGTGACGTCATCTATTTCATGTAGATAAGGCTACTATATAATGTAAGAGAATTTTAAAATTTTCATATATACGTTGATAGCCCGTTCGATACGTTGTGATTCATAAAGACCGCTGGAAACATCAATGTTCTGCTTATCACAAATAAGATTGATTAATACCTGTCACAATCCATGTCCTTAAAAAAGGGTGCATGCACGTATAGGTTGAGCGTGTGTCTTGCATCGTGTTCTGTGTGCATGCAGGCGTGCAAGTGTTGCGTGCGTGCATGTGTACATTTCAGTGTTGCATGCATGTGTGTATGCGTGCATGTGTTCGTGAGTGCATGTGTACGTGTCAGTGTTGCACGCCTGCATGCGTGCGTGTGTTCATGCGAGTGTTGCGTGCGTGCATGTGTACGTGCGGGTGAGGCTACACGTCAGTCGACTGACTTTTTCATCTTTGGTCAGTCGATTTTCCAGCCGTTGGATACGAAATCAAGGGCCTGCATTTCATCTTCAACCTCCACCCCCCAAGCCGCCAGCCACCAGCGGCCGAACCGCCGGCCCCCGCCGCCCGCGGCTGGCGGCTCTCCCGCGCCGCCTCGCCGCCCCTCCCGCCCCGAAACCACTCCCCACCGCCGGTCCGCTGCCGCCCCGGCCATCCCTCTAGGCCCCACACACCGACCATTTTCTCCGGCGATCCCCATGCCACCGCCCCACCACCGCGCCCCCCCACCGCCGGCGACCATCGCCCCCACCCTGAACCCTAAGATAGATAGTGGGGTACCTCTCCGGCGAGCCCCCCTCCCCGCTGTGGCTGGTTCCTCCTTAACTCCGGCGAGCCCCTCCACCGCTTGAAAATCGACTAACCCAAAAGTCGATTCAGTCGACTAAAGTGTAGCTAAATCGGTACGTGTGAGTATTGCATGCATGCATGCGGGCGTTGCGGGCGTGTTTGTGCGCATGTGTGATGAGTTTGTAATCACCACAGTGGCACGTGCGTGCGTGCAATTAAAACGGCCGGCTCAGCATATCATCACAAGGCGATCCTTGTCCGCTGTGGTTAGGGGGTGCGGGCTGCCAACCAGAGGTCTCACGACTTCGAATCCCCACCGATCACTAATTTATTACCATTTCTGTATTTCATATACGCGCTGACGGGTGGGCCCTATGGTAATGTGCGCTGCTGAATGTGGACCGTTTGACTGGTCAATTGATCGTGTCATCAACAAATTACGAAGCTGTATGGTGAGCCAGTGACCGTATGATCACCATAAAATATATTTTATTAACACAGTACAGACTCAAACTACCATTTCTTTCTTTCATATACACGCTGACAGGTGGGCCCCATGGTTACGTGCGCTGATGGTGCAACACTAGTTGCGCCACGTGGAACATTTGACTGGTCAATTGATCGTGTCATCAACAAAATACAGAGTTGTACGGGTGAGCTAGTGATCGTATAATCACGACATGTATTTTTTAAACACAGTACAAACGCAAGCGCTCATATATACGCGCAAACACTCACCGCTCTAAGCGCACACACGCAGAACCTACCCCTATGAGCACCTTAGAGAGACTGAGCCAGCATATGATCATGAGATTTTATGAAGTCACCATAGGTGCCTTGTAGTCGAGGGGAACGTCTCCTCCCACTGAACGCACATCGCCGAAAAATACTGAAATTAATCCAGGATAAATGCGAGCACCATGACTTTAACCCTGGTGGGCTGGGGAAACCACTGTCCTCCTAACCATCCAACCACAGGTTGGTTAGCACCACAAAATGTATATGCTGACCGTGATGAGCTATTTCTGAAGTCCAGTGACCATATCGTGCTTTCGCTTCAAATACAATGACCGTAAGGGTCGTCAACAAAATACGGAGCACGCATCTAATACAATGTTCGTCAGTGTCATCAACAAAATACGGAGACGTATCGTGAGCTAGATACCGTATGATCACCACGAGAATGTATACGGTGACCGTAATGAGCATATTCTCAAGTCCAGTGACCGTATAGTGCTTTCGCTTGAAATACAGTGACCGTCACGTGTGAATGTGTCAGGGGCATGCACACTTTTAGAGGGCCGAGAGATAGTTTGTGTGCGTACGTGAAAGTGGTGTAGAAAGAGGGGGTGTCCGGTGGAGACAAGGAGAGATATGCCCTTCGTTTCTCTTTCCCGTGACTAATATTTTAGGAGAAAATATAAACATTCACAATGCAGAACAAATATTATTGGATGCACCATGCAATTAACTTTCATGTATAACATTGTACTATTGTATATGCTTATTTTCTTAGTGGCCGATTGCGTGTGGGGTGTGGTGGGCACATCATTTCTAGTTGTGGTGGGTCAACGTGAGGACTCATGGGTCGGTTCCATCCTGCGCCACATAGGTTGGACCGGGACGCATTATACGAAGACCCATGTGGAGGACTCGGCGTACAAGACAAAGCTACCAGAGTCATGGAGGACTCTATCCCCACTGATGATAAGCCGACCATATATGAGTTGTATCCCTAGGCCCCGAGTATGTTATAGAAGCCCGAGGGCTAGTTCGTCGATAGTATACACACACGCACAATGCCTGGTATTCACGTGTACTTTGTACACACCCCTATCACAAATATACAGTACCAGGAGTAGGCTTTTTCCTCAACTGCAAGGGCCCGGACTTGGGTAAAACTTTGCCTCGTATTACCATCCAGCCTAACAGTCAGGGATATCCTACCGAATGATCTGATGGAATCATATCTGCCAACTACTAAGAGAGAGGTGTGTGTGTGTGTGTGGGGGGGGGGCAATGTGTGCAAGAGATGCCTAAAGATAATGTGCGTGCGGGAGACACGTAGGCACATATATGTGCCTATAGAGGGCTAGTAGAGACCGTGCGTGTGTATATATGCATGTGAGAGAAATAGTGTTTTCCAACTGAGATTAGTGAAAAGAGTGGTACATAGTAGTAAGAAAGAGAGAGGGAGATATATAGAGAGTGTGTGCGTGAGACACCCCGACACCCCGGGAGAGATTGTGAGCATGTGTGAGAGAGAAATGCCGATGTATATAAAGTGTGTGCACTTATGCGTTAGATAGAGAGATATATAGCGCGTGTGTGAGAACGGGCCGAGGCATAGTGCGTCTACGTGTAAAAGGCGGTTCTACGCATTAAATTAAATTATAAATGGCATTATTATTTTTGGATGAGATCATGAATTTTGCAAGTTGCGTATGAACGAACATCGGTCTATCAGACACCCATACTCTATTGAATTCTAGCATGTGCATGTGTTTATTTCATATTATCGATCCATAGAGTGAGAGTGGTTTGAAATCCAGACAATGCATTGCTTTTGCAATTCATATATAAACATTAATTAGTGCACTCCATGTTGTTAGTGTGAAGCACTTTATACATTTGTCACTTACACGGATACATTCCAAATTGCTAGCTACAAAATAGAATACATGTTGAATTCAACATAAAGGGGGTTTCGAAGATTCGAATTCATAGGAAGTGCATTCATCTATTTGAATCCGAGATAATGGCATTTGTAAATCAGATCTAAAAGGGGGCATCAATCTTTGTTGTGCATTTGAACATGCTATATATTCATACGCATGTCTAACTATTTTTTAGCAACCAAGGAGATTATATCTGGAACCATGCATGAACTGAGGTAAGTTGCATATTTTTTAATATATACTCATGTACAATGTATATTGAAATGTACCCCCTCCATTCCAAAATAATCGTAGTTTTAGGATTTTCAAGAGTCAAGATTTGTGAAGTTTGACAAATCCTGATAGTTCAATTCAAGAGAACCGAAAACGTTAAGGCTTCTGCTCCCAAATATTGAACGAAGCGCCAAATAAGCCTCTGTCACCCGAAACCGCGCGAGACTAATGTTTGGTGGTAGGAAATTACTGTCCTGACTCTGGCCCGTGTAGCCTATCAGCCCGATGTCCAAAGGTCTAAACCGGGGTAGGTTTGTAACTTCACCAAGACGCCAGTCTCAACCGCCTCCGAGAAGCATTCATACGCCGTGGGCGCCTAAACACCCATGCGCTCGGCCGAAATCTATCCCGTCCACCATTTGGGACACCTGAGATTACTGTCCTACCCCCGACCCGCAATATGTTTGAAATTTTAGATGGGGGCAAAGTTTGTAACTTTCCCCAAATTTCAAACAAGCGCATCCCAAACCGAAACATTGTTCCCCCTTAGTTCCCCCTCCCTCCGTTTCCCCATTCATACTCCGTGGGCGCCAAAACGCCCTCTCCACCAGCCGTGAAACCCCAGCCTCCTCCGTCCTCTACCCCATCGCGCCCAATCCACCGCCGCCCTCCTCCATCACGCCGGAGCTGGTACCCCGACATCGTCGTCCAACGCAACCGCAACCGTAACACCCTCAAGGACTTAGCAGCTGAAGCCGAGGCAGAGCTGCCTCCACGACGCCGACGCCGATGTGCGCCGTACTAGAACCACTTCGACCACGCCGTCCTGCGCCTTACCGCTGCCGCTCCACTGTCGCAACCGTCCACCACACTGGAGCTGTTCCCGCTACACCGTCGTTCACCGCCTCGGATCTGGTTCCCCGCCGCCGACAGACGGCCACCGCACCACACTCAACAACTTGGCCATGGGTTCGTCCAAGGCAACACCGTCCTCCACAACTTCTCGTTTCCATCGAACCACAAGAAGATCATTGGAAAAATAGAAGGAGGACACAACACTGCCAGCAGAAAGAGGTACTCCTCTTCCCTTATTCGTGCAAATCTTACGTCTCTGCTCACACCATATTCATCCCACGAAAGAAACTAGTTGAGCGCTTCTTACTACATCTTCTTCGTGATACTAAATGCACAAGGTTTCCTCCCATTTACTATTTCACCTTGGCTAGAGGTCAGTAGCCCGCCTAGATTTCAATTCAGGGTTTGTTGATTCGCAATTAAAAGAAGCAGCACCCGCTTAGGCGTGCGGAGCACCTAGTCCACCTGTTCGCCGGGGAAGCGGCGCATCGGTGTCTATCATAGGGGTGTGGGGCGCAGGAGCTGCTTGCGCCCGATCTGGAGGTCGGCGGGGCTTGAAGGGATGGCCGGGGGCAGTGCCAAGCACGGCGGTGCGGTGAGGTAGAGGGGCCGGAGGCAGGGGACTGGGCCGGTGGCGCTGGCATTTCGAGGAAGATCATCAACACTGACTGGCTAGAGGTAGATGAAGGCGATCTGCCCGTTCTTTGTACATCGGACGGTGCAGAAAAAATGGACTGACCTATTTGTTTTCAGTCGACTGTTATTTTCATAGGACCACACCTTGTGGTGTGCTGGAGGAGCATCTGCATTTCCAAGCCATCCCTGTGCTCACATTTCAAAATCCTAGAATCTAGTAATTTCATGTGCCATGCATGTTGTAGAGTTATCATATGTCTCCCATCATTTATTTCTCACCGACCTGCTATCTGCTACTTTCACTGTACTACTTGTGCACACACTTCACCCATACTCACACTATTGTTTTTTTATTCATGGGTATTTCAGACTCTGACGCAATGTTGATGAATACACAAAAGAAAAGACAGAATTCGCTCCAGTGTAATTCAAAGATAAGCACTAAGCATTTCAGCGCTCTAAAGGGTGTAGTGTGAGCAGATGAAGACAGTAAACGTAGCTCTACAGTTGATGATCTCAATTGCCACACACAAGCATCCCAGGTGCTTGCTTTAACTTCGCGCTGTCAAATGTGGTTGCATGTTGCATATGGTGTCTAGCTTGTATTGCTTCCAATTTGGTTAAATTGCATCTGCTTACTTTACACATTATACCTTTGATAATGACATGCCTTCCTGTTTTTGATACATACTACATATGTCTATTAACCATGTTTGTACATCAAACTAATGCTCTTTTGTATCCCTCATCAATAACTTATGATGAGACAGTCACCCCAGTGGGTTACTGTGAGACGCGCTACTCGTTTAAAGAGTGCAGTGTCATCCTCCCCACATGATTCTCAAGAAACAGCAAGGCTAAATGAAAATAGTCAACGTAGCTCTCTAGTTGATGACCGCAATCTGCCTAGTTAACACATTATACCTGTGAATATGACATGCCTTCCTGTTTTTGGTACATACTACGTCTTTCTATTAACCATGTTCTTACATCAAACTACTTTTCTTGTGTATCCCTCATCAATCACTTCTGACGAGACACCTTCAAGTTGACAGTGTAATATTGGTTGCATCTTGCATATCATTTCAAACATGCATTGCCTCTAATTTGTTGAAGTGCCACTTATAATGAGACACATCTAACTTGGTAGAGTGATTTTGGTTGGATCTTTCATATGGTGTCTAGATTGCATTGCTTCCAATTTGTTGAAATGCCTTCTGCTTAGCGTTTTTCGTACATATTCCATCCTCCTACAATGTGGTTGCCTTACATAAAAGTTGTGTTCGTCAGTATCATGCATCAACGAATTTGGAAGTGCGAATTTCATTCCTTTTTCTTGTGTGTTTACTTGACAAGGTAAAATCTAAAAGGACGAAGGCACGGAATGATGGTGCACCTCTGGAGCAACCGAAATAGATGATCTCTGCAGATTCTCCTGCTACTCCTACTGCAGTGCAAGTTCCAAATCTCATCTCACCTACTCCAGAACCCCAGGTGCTCGCTCTAACATGGCAGTGTGATATCTCGTTGCATGTTGCATATGGTGCCTAGCTTGTATTGCTCCTAATTTGTTAAATTGCATCTCATTAGCTTACACATTATACATGTGAATATGACACGCCTTCCTGTTATTGGTACATACTACATCTGCCTATCACACCATGTTCTTACATCAAACTATTGTTCTTGTGTATCCTGCATCTATCACTTATGATCAGACAGTCACGCCCGTGGGTTAGTATGAGACATGCTACTCTTATAAAGACTGCAGTTTCATCCTCCCCACATGATTCTCAAGAAACAGCAAGCCTAAATGAAGATATTGAATGTAGCTCTGTACTTGAAGACCGCATTTCCCCTACACCACCATCGCAGGTGCTTGCTCTAACTTTGCAGTGTGATATGTGGTTGCATGTTGCATACGGTGTCTAGCTTGTAATGCTTCTAATTAGGGTAAATTGCATCTGCTTAGTTTACACATTATACCTGTGAATATGACATGCCCTCCTATTTTTGGTACATACTACATCTATCTGTTAACCATGTTCTTACATGAAACTACCTCTCTTCTGTATCTTGCATCAATCACTTACGACGAGACACCTTTATTCATTGCATATTGCATATTATTTCTAGCCTGTTGCCATGTATTGCTTCTAATTTGGTCAAATACATTTATGAGGCCACCCTTTTAATTTGGCAGAGTGATATTGGTTTCATCTTTCATATGGTTTCCAGCTTGCATTGCTTCTAACTAGTTCAAACACCTTGTGCTTAGTTTACACTTTATACATCATACATGTCAATATGTCATGCTGTCCTGTTTTTCATACATATTCCATCCTCCTATCATGCGGCTGCCTTACATGAAAGTAGTGTTCGTCAGTATCATGCATCAATGAGTTCTGAAGAGCAAATTTTATTCCTTTTTCTTATGGGTTTGACTTGACAAGGCAAAATCAAAAAAGAGGAAGGAAAAGAGTAAGGAAGGTGATGATGGTGGTCCTCTGCAGCAACGTAAACGGAGCATCTATACGGATTCTCCTCGTACTGCTAGTGCATTACAAGTTCCAAGTCTCCGCTCCCCTACTCCACCATCCAAGGTGCTTGCTCTAACTTGGCAGTGTGATATCTGGTTGCATGTTGCATATGGTGTCTAGCTTGTATTGCTTCTAATTAGTGTAAACTGCATCTGCTTAGCTTACACATGATACGTGTGAATATGACACGCCTTCCTGTTTTTGGTACATACTATATCTGTCTATCACACCATGTTCTTACATGAAACTACTCTTCTTGTGTATCTTGCATCAGTCACTTATGATGGGACACCTTTAAGTTGGCAGTGTGATATTGGTTTGCGTCTTGAATATGATTTCTAGCATGTAGTGCTTCTAGTTTGATGAACGCCACCTATGACAAGACAGTTTTAACTTGGCAGAGTGATATTGAATGCACCTTCCATATGGTGTCTAGCTTGCAGTGCTTCTAATTTGTTGAAGTGCCTTCTGCTTAGTTGCCACATCATAGGTGTGAATATGTCAAGCCGTCCAGTTTTTCGTACATATTCCATCCTCGTATCATGACTTTGCCTTTAGAGTTGTGTTTGTTAGTATCATGCATGAATGAGTTCTGAAGAGCGAATTTCATTCCTCTTTCTTATCGGTTTGACCTCACAATGCAAAATCAATAAAGCGGTAGGAAATTGGTAAGGCATTGGATGATGGTGGTCCTTTTGAGCAACTGAAACGGAGGGTCTCTACAGATTCTACTCCGCCATCCTCCCAACAAGATTCGCAAGACAACGCAAGGCTAGACAGTCAACATAGTTGTGTAGATGATGAGCACATCTCCCCTACTCCACCATCACAGGTGTTTGCTCTAACTTGGCACTATTATATGTGGTTGCATGTTGCGTATGATGTCTAGCTTGTATTGCTTCTAACTTTGTTGAATTGCATCTGCTTACTTTACACATAATGCCGGTGAATATGACACGTGTTCCTGTTTCTAGAACATACTATATCTGATCACACCATGTTCTTACATCAGACTAATGTTCTTGCATATCCCACATCAATCACTTATGATAAGGCACCTTTAAGTCGCCACTGTGATATTGGTTGCGTCTTGCATATGATTTCTAGCATGTACTGCTTCTAATTTGTTGAAACGCCAGACAGTTTAAACTTGGCAAAGTGATATTGGTTGCATCTTTCATATGGTGTCTAGCTTGCAGTGCTTCTAATTTGTTGAAATGCCTTCTGCTTAGTTACCACATCATAGGTGTGAATATGTCACGCCGTCCTATTTTTCATACATATTCCATCCTCGTATCATGTGTTTGCCTTTCATCCAAGTAGTGTTCGTCAGTATCATGCATGAATGAGTTCTGAAGAGCGAATTTTATTCCTTTTTCTTATTGGTTTAACTTCACAATGCAAAATCAATACATCTGAAGGAAATTAGTACGACAGTGGATGATGGTGGTCCTTCGGAGCAACTCAAACAGAGGGTCTCTACAAATTCTACTCCGCCATCCTCCCAACAAGATTCGCAAGACATTACAAGGCTGGACAGTCAACGTAGCTGTGTAGATGATGAGCACATCTCCCCTACTCCACCATCATAGGTGCTTGCTCTAACTTGGAACTGTTATATGTGGTTGCATGTTCCGTATGATGTCTAGTTTGTATTGCTTCTGATTTTTTTGAATTGCATCTGCGTAGCTTACAACTTATACCTACAACAATCACTTACCCATAAGACACATTTAACTTGGGAGTGTGATGTAGGTTGCATCTTGCATTGTCTTCTAGCTTGTACTGCTTCTAATTTCTTGAAATGGAACTTACGACGAGACACTTTTTACCTGATAGAGTGGTATTGGTTGCATGTTCATATGGTGCCTAGCTTTCATTTCTTCTAATTTTGTTGAAATGCCTTCTGCTTACTGTTTTTCATACTTATTCCATCCTCCTATCACACGTGTGAATATGCAATGCTGTCTTTTTTTGTATATATTCCATCCTCCTATCCTGCGCTTGCCTTACATCAAAGTAGTGTTCGTCTGTATCATGCATCAACCAGTTATGCAGAGCTAATTTTATTCATCTTCTTGTGGTTTTGACTTCATAAGGCAAAATCAGAAAAGAGGAAGGAAAAGAGTAAGTTAGGGGATGTTGGTGGTCCTCCGGACCAACGCAAATTGAGACTCTCTAGGTTTGCCACTGCTACTGCTAATGCAGTTGAAGTCCCAAGTCTACATGATGAGTTCATCTCCCGTACTCCACCATCGCAGGTGCTTGCTCTAAGTTGGCAGTGTGATAATTGGTTTCATGTTGCATATGTTGTCTAGCCTATATTTCTTCTATTTTGATTAAATTGCACCTGCTGAGTATATACGTTATACATGTGCATATGACATGCCTTTCTGTGTCTAGAATACACTGCATCTATCTATCATACCATGTTCTTACATCAAAGTACTGCTGTTGTGTATCCTGCATCAGTCACTCATGATTGGATGCTTTTAACATGGCAGTTTGATAGTGGTTGCATCTTGCATTGATTTCTAGGTTGTACTGCTTCTAATTTTTCAAAATGCACTTATGACAAGACACTTTTAACTTGGTAGAGTGATATTGGTTGCATCTTTCATATGGTGTCTAGCTTGCATTACTTCTATTTTCTTGAAAATCCTTCTGCTTAGTTTACACATCGTAGCTGTGAATATGTCACGCCGTCCTATTTTTCTTACATATTCCATCCTCATACGGTTGTCTTACATCAAAGTATTGCTTGTCTGTATGATGCATCAATGAGTTCTGAAGAGCGATTTTATTATTTTGTGTTGTGGGTACGGCTTGACATGGCAAAGTCAAAAAAGAGCAAGGAAAAGAATATAGTAGGGAATGGTGTTACCCGTCGGGTTCAACGGAAAAGGATCTGCCCTCGAGATTCTGCTAGAACTTATAGTGCAGTAGAAGGTCCAAGTCCACCGGCTAAATCTACAAACACAGTATCACCTGCTCCACCAGTTGCAACATCCGCTTCAACTGTACTAGCATCTCAACGAGTTACTCATTCGTTTGCTCCGCAACTGGCCAGTTCCCAAGCTGCCTTCACACCTAACACTACTTCCGAAGCACTGCTGACACAACAGGACTTGGCAAGATCAGATGAACCTCATGAGCATCAACACCAAGACGGTACCTGACCGAGTCAAGTTGCAGTTGCATGCTCCTTTATATGTACTCTCACAGTTTGATGTGCACTAACACTTTCCATATTCGTTGTTGAACTAGCACCATAGCGCAAGCGGAAGCAGACATCAGGGACAAAGCTTGACAGATTAACAAAATCTAAAGGAGGAAGAATGGAGATCCATTTTGAGGCAGGTTTAAAAAGGCCATGTGATGCTACAGAGTCAGCCAAGTTAGTATCAGAGGCAGCCGTTGCCATTAGGTGTCATGCACGTATCCTCCCAACGTGGATCCAGTACAGGAATGAGAAAGACGATACCGAGTTTAACACCTTCCTTGACCATTTATCCGTAAGTAATGTTATTCATCGCAATTTGTAATATTGTCTTGCTCTGTCCCATACTTCTAGCTTCCTCCTAATAAGACTCACATTCTTTTTTCAACAGATGAGGTTCAAGTTGGATCCGAAAGATGATGCAACTAAACAAGCATGCACTCATGTTTTTCAGTCTGCTCTGCGACAGTATCGGTATCACCTTAGAAAAACTCACTTTGAAGGCAAGGCTAACAATGAAATCGCCCAAACATCTCCAGTGGAATATATTACAGATGAAGACTGGACAACCCTTGTTAAACACTGGTCTGATCCAAAGTATCAGGTAGGGTATATGTATTTGATCAGATCACATATTGAACTTGTATTTACGTATGTGCCTTACAAGTGTATCTTCTTCTAGGCTAACTGTTTGAAGAACAAGACCAACCGTTCTAAAGTGAAATTCCAACAGATAACAGGATCTCGTAGCTATATTGCACACTGTGAGGCTCTTGTAAATAGCTGCTACTTCCTTCTTTTTTCCGTGCCATATTATCGTATCTATATTGACTTGTTCCAAATACAGAGGAAAGCCCGTGCGGACCAAAAAGAACCTGAACCGAATGCAGTGCAAATCTTCAAGGATTGCCACACCAGCAAGATGGAGGGCATGAGCACACCAGTTCAAGCCGCTGTTGTAAGTCCTTACTCCTCCTGCCTTTGAACTGCTTGTTACTGTGACATGTTCATTTAACTGCTTGGTTTGCAGCCAATGTCAATTACTCTGTTCACTTTTATACACAGTTGTCTTAACGTATCATTTCACCTTACATGGTTTAAAAGAGATGAAGGATATTCTTTTGGTCTTGATCTATAATCTAGTTGTGATGTTCACGTGCCCACACAATGATACAATAGCCTGTTTGTTTTATATCTGTTTGCCCATGATATGAATGATGTCATACTATGTTCATCCTACTTTAAACCATGTCTCTTTATCCTTACATGTCAACCAATGTGAGGAAATAGACAATACAGTAGGCATGCTACATGGACATATGTTCCGAAAGTGATTTTATTATGTAGTTGGCACTACAATACATGCTAATGTATTACAGTAGTTCACCAAAATAAGTTATGTATAAACATGAAACCAACTTTGTTTGTTTTTGTCTCATTAGTAACTTATCTGGTACACTAATCTACAAGTTCAAACTTTCAGCAAGCTATGGAATAAATGATTGAACAACCACAACCACCTGAAGGTGATGAGGCTACCACAGGCACAATGTCACCTCTTGCTGCAGTGCGTCAGTATCTCTCCACTAACAGTGCAAAAAGCACCTTCCTGCGTAATTCTGGGTTGGTTGTCAAGGTAACCTCAACCAAATCGCCTACTGAACAAAATCTTCCGGCTAGACAGAGTTATATATCTGTGCTCCAGACACAAGTCCAATCCCTAATGGACGTCGTTTCAGAAACAAGAATAGTGGTTGACAAATGTCGTCAAGATATGAATGGTTTTGAAACCAGACTATCAGACATTTGCTTCGTTGTTCAAGAGCAATGGCGGAAAAAAGGGGATGATCATGCTGCTCCATCAGATTCTACAGCCTGAAACATCAGCACTCAGGTCAAATGATCTGTGATTCTATACATCTAATGGTGCTTTTATCTGCAAGGACTGTAAACTTTATGCCAACAGGCCTTTTGTTGTATGGCTGGAATTTATTTTGTTGTGATACAACATTTATCATGCTGCCAAAGGCTATAGAAATTACGACGCTATTTTTGTATAGTGTAGGTTTATCTTAGTAATATATTCGGCTGAAAGCTTCGTAGGAGCCCAACGTGCCAACATTCGTTAGGCCCATTCCAATTGGGCTAAAAACGATTATGGGCGTAATTTGCATGTAGCCAACTAAAAATATCTGGGCCTAAATCAGCATAAGCTTTCATATTTTTGGTAGGCCTGTGCACCTAGTGGGCCTTTAACAGACCTAAACATAATTTGGGCCCTCAGTAACAATAGGCCGTTAACATGTGTAAATATCTCGAGCCCATAAATAACATGGGTCTTTAATAGGCCGAAAGTGAGATTGGGCCCTGATTGTGCCAAATAACCCACTGGTCATTAGCAGGCCGAAATGTATCTCAGCTCGTGGTGGCCCATTTACAATGCGGATCGTTCACAGGCCGAAATTCAGATGGGCTGTAAATGCGCCGACCTACTACACGGGCCTTTAACAGGCCGGAAGTTCGGTCGGGCTTGATTAGTATCAGTTTTATATGGGCCGTTAATAGGCCTGATGTGATGTTGGTCCACATATGGCCCATGGATTTCGTCCAACCCGAAAATCACAACAGGCTGGAAGTGGCCCAAATCTAAAGTGGGCCTCTAAATGGCCGAATGTCAGACATGGCCGAATATGACCCAAATCCTTCACGGTCGTTTATGAGCCGAAAGTTTCAAGGGCCAAAAATGGGCCCAAATGAAGCAGGACCTTTAACAGGCCGGAAACACACCAGGCCGTAATTCGGCCCAAATACTTAGCGGACTGTTAACGAGCCAGAAGTGACCATGGGCCAAGATGATGACAAGTTTAGAACGAGCCGTTGACGGGCTGATTTGACAATAGTCGTACCGGCCTTAACTTCGAATGGGCCATCTGCAAGCAGGCCGTTAATGGGCCAGCCCGCTAATTTTGACTGGGCCATCCTTTTTTAACCTAAATGGGCCGCTATTGGGCCTTGCCACATGTCGACGTATCATAGGCGCCTCCTGTCCAATGGGCGGTTGACATCTGTCCTTTTCGAGTGCTGACACGTGGTTGCTGTAGCCAATGATAATTTTACATGTGGAAAATCCCCATTGGTCGGGGCTGTTAATGGGTTATCGGATCCAAACCGGAACCCGATAGCTTAACGGCGACCGGTTACGGTGGATGCCACGTGTCGGTCACCCTTGACGAAAGCACTTCTATGACACGCGATTTATCGTCATGGAAGTGGACACTTCCGTGATGATAATTTTGGTAATGTCATGGAACACTTCTACGACAGCACATGTATGACTATCTTGATTCTGTCATAAAATCGTCATGGATGTACATGCATGACAGAAAACGTGACCTACTATGACAAACACGTATCATCACGGAAGTGTATTTTTTTTGTAGTGTCCTCGGCTGGCTCCCTCCGCCTTCCCGTAGATTGCATTGCCTTTCAGCCGTTTCGCGCCCTTTGCTTCCTCTCCCCATTGCTTCTACTTGGTTCCATGGTGGTGCACCAGATCATGGAGTCTGAGGTGAGGCGCCTGACACAGGATGTCGGGGCACGACACCTATGGGATCCCGAGAGACCCCTTTACGATTCGGCGGGGGGAGAGGTATACGCAAAGAGCAGAACCAGTGATCGACGCGGGAGGTTTTTACCCAGGTTCGGGCCGCTGATCAGCGTAAAACCCTACTCCTACTTTGTGTTCTTATTGATGTTCTTGAGCCCAACCTTCAGGAGCGCTCGCAATGAACAGTACGTTCAAAGAGCAGCTACGCATGCAGAATGGGCCAGAAGTTTTCCTCCTTTGTAGCAGTTGCCTTGGGCCTCCTTTTATATGCTCAAAGGGGTCTCCACAGTGGCAAAATGTACATACATTGAGGTGTAAAGTAGCTACAGGGTATCATACCTAACCCCTGACGGAATAGGACAAGCGCATTTAATGCACCGTGAGGTGTCCGTTTAGGTGTCCTCACTTTCTTGGGGATGGAAAAAGGGGCCATCCCATCAGCACCGCTTAAGCTCTCCTCCACTGGCGTGCCGCCACGCATCCAGGGAAGGAGCCAGAATGTCAGACTTGTTACTGTGCCGAAGCGGTGGCACAGTGGCGAAATCTCGCCAGGCGCCGATCCTTGCCGGGCACCAAACCTTGCCGGGCGCCAGGGCTTGCCGGGCGCCAAGCTTTGCTGGGAACCAAGCCTTGCTGGGCACCGAGGCTTGCCGGGCTCCACAGGCCATCCCGGCAAGGATCTTGCCGGGGAAGCCGGCCTTCGATTTCCAGCTTTGCTTATCTGCTGATCCTCAGATCTCTGACTTGACGATTTCCTTGATGACTTGAATCGACCTCGAGCTGATCCCGGCAAGCCTTGCCGCGAGGACGGCTACAACTGCCCATGCACAAGTAAGGGGTACTAGTGGCCCAATACTTAGTACACCGACAGGAGCCCCCGGGCCTGGGCCATCCACGAGTGCGAGGCGTTGTTGGGCTAGGCCCAAACAGTGCACGGGCACGCGTGGCAGGGAATTAACTGCTCGTAAAGATCTTGTTTTACTGTGCCCCCACTACGCGCACGGAGCGCGCGATGTGGGAAGTGTGCCAAAAAGGCTGCAAACTGTTTCGCGCCCATAGAGGCGCATTCATATTGGGGGATAAACTAGGTGGCCCCGCTCCTTCCCCATAAAAAGGAGAAGTCGTGGAGGCGCAAACCTATTCACCCCCCTCCTCTTCCCAATCTGGCCATCGCCATCGCCTTCCTCTGCTCGAGCTCAGAGCGAAACCTTTCTTCTCTTCTGCTCGCTGCTCCCGCACTCGTTCCGTCCTCCGGCTTCCATTTCCACAGTCGCCATGCCGCCCAAGGCCAGCAAAGGCAAGGGCACGGACAAGGAGGCGAAGGCTGAAGTTCCGGAGAGCGAACTGGTGAAGATGCGGAAGAGGCTCGTCGTCTTCCCTCCGACGCTCGACGCCGAAACTTTGAAGGGACGATACCAATGCATGTGGGCGAAGGGAACGCAAGCTCACCCCGCCACACGCGTAATCCCAGGTGCTAGTTCCAAAGGCGGATCAGACAGATACCCCTTCTTCACTGCGTACTTTTATTGCGGGCTCTGTCCACCTTTTTCCGATTTCTTCAACGACATCATGTATACATACGGCTTCCGCCTTCTTGATTTCACGCGGAATGCCGTATTTTGCATGTCGATCTTTGCCCACCTTTGTGAAAATTTCGCTGGCGTGATCCCCAATTCTGCTCTTTTCCGCCACTATTTCTATCCTCGAATCCAAAAAGGAGAGGCTCTCTCTGGATCTATTGCTTGGATTCCAAGTGCCTGGAACAAAGAGATATACCCAGATGGAGTTTACCGCGAAAAGTGGGATGAGTGGCGGGCCGAATGGTGCTGGATCCAGGAAGCAGATCCTCATCCTTTTTGTCATCCCCGGCGACAGAAGGTGGTCCGCGGCAAGGATTGGGGCGATCTCGCCGCAGAAGACGAGAAGCTCACAATCGCCACTACCAGGATCCTCCGCTTGAAGGCTGCCGGGCTGACAATGGAGATGATCGGCTTCGACTTCCTCCGCCGCCGCATCGCCCCTCTGCAGAATAGGGGGAGGCCAGCCTGGGAGTATAAGAACGCAGTGGATGTCATGAGGCTGCGCCCCGGGCTGAACAATAACCTGACTGTTATGCAGCTTGGCGCTCTCCGCCAAAAGTTATTCCAGCGCGAAGACAAGCACCGGCTGCCGGCAAGGATCGTCCCCTTGTGCAACAACTCTGCATTGGGGTCGATCATTGCCTTCTTGCCGATGTTCAACGCCCACGGCCTTGACCCGACCTGGGTCGAGCCAAGTGAGGAAGAAGCGCAGAAATTCTTCGACAATCTGACGGAGAAGCCTGTCCAGCAAGAGTCAGATCTTATTCGCGCCACCACAGATCAGGAGGTAGCATACATCGCTACCAGAGTGGAGGAAGCGAATCTTGCCGCGGAGGCCGGCAGCGTTGGCTTCACAGAGTGGGAAGCCAGCGATGCAGAGGTGGTGGTGGAGGCAAAACCTGCCGAGGAGAGCAAGGTTGCCGGGGAAGAAGGCGGCGCAGTCGCTGAAAACTCATCCGGCGAAGACACAGCCGAAGAGGAAACGCGAGAAGAGCCCTCGCCCCCGAAGAAGACAAAGCGTGTCCTTTGGAAAGCCGCATCAGGCGTCCCGGCAAGCCAGCCTACATCGAGCGGTGAATCCCCCGGCAAGAAAGTGGCCGGCAAGACCGGACCGCGGCAGGGGGCCCGTCAACAGCCCGCGCGGCGCGCGAGACCCACACCAGCGACCACCGCCGGAGCGGCAGGAGGGTCTCGTACAACCGTGCCAGAGGCTGCCCCGGCGCCTGCCATAGCCAAGCGGCCCAGGACCCCTCCTCCGCCTCCCCGCTCAGACATCGCAACGGAGGTCGACTTCGACATCTCCGGCTTCAGTTCGGAGCGAGAGGAAGAAGAGTGAGTACCTGTCACAACTTCCACCTTCCAATCTGCATCAGTCTTACTGACTTACTTGTATTGTTTCTGCAGTGACACAGAAACCTTGCTGGAGAGAATGGCGAAGAGGTCAAGGACTTCTACGGGCGACGAGCCCCCGGCAGGCTCCACTAGCGTGCCAGAGACCGTCATTGTGAGCCCGGAGCCTAGTCCTCAACGCAGCCCCCAGCGTAAGTTCATTGTCCCTTTTTCTGTTGGCTGGTGCCGAGGCTTTCATTCTTGTCGCTGATATCTTTGGGTTTGCAGGTGAAGAACGGCAACAAGGAGAAGATTGCCCCATTGTGCCTCCTTCATCGACCGCTCCGCCCACAAGCACATCCCCGGCAAGAGATCCTGCCGACGAGCCCGTCCGGATTGAGGAGGAGCCGACAAGCACGGACTCCGGCAACCCACCCCCGGCAACCGGAGTTGCCGGGAGAGGCGAAGCCACCTCTCGACAGCCCGACGCAGGTACTCGATCGCCTCAGAGTGCTAGTTATTCTTTTCCCCCTACTTCTTTATCTTTGGTCACTTCAAAATCTAAAAACTCGATCTTATTCTGACCTCCTCCTTCACCCTTCAGAGTTCTCTGCGATGGAACATATGGACGTCGACGCCGTCATCGAGGAGACCGCCAGGGATGCTGCTGCCGAAGCGGACAGGATCACTGCCAGCGAGGCCACCAAGGATGATGTTGCCGGGGCTGGTGATGCTCTTGACGGGGAGGCCGCCAAGACAGCACAAAAGGAAATCGTGGAAGAACCTGCTGAAGAGGGCGACAGGGAGGCTGGGGACCATACTGACGGCATTCCTACCGCAGGAGCGCCAGGCGCTGCATCGGCCGCGAAGCCCCCTGTCACTGGTGAGGCGGCCACTGAAGACCAGCCATCAACATCTAACGAGCCTTCATCCAGCAAGTATCTCAAGGTTGGTGAAAACCTATTCATCAACTTGCCAGGGACGGCAAGCACCGAGGCACCAGCCGAAGGAGAAATTTTCGAGGAAATTATTGCTGCTGCCGGGCTCGAAGTCGTTGACGATCCCAGCGCTAGCAGTGGCAAGTCTGAAGAGGATCAGCTCCTTCAGGCCATGGGCGAGAACTTCCGCAAACTCCAGGCTCTCCATCGTGCCCGAAAAGAGAAGGCGGACTCCAGAATGGCAGTTGTCGAGGCAGCCAAAGCGGATTTTCAAAGGCGCATCGCATAAATGCAAATCTGGCACGCCGAGGCCCTTCAAGAGCTGGTTGCCGGTCGAGAACAAGTGAGCCAGCAATGGAATGAGGTCCTCCTGAAGCAATCAGACATGGAGAAGGCACATGATGAAGCTGTTCAAAGGATCGCTGCCGAAGATGCTCTCCTGACGGGGCGCCGCGTTGCTCTCGACGCTTTCGAAGAACATCTCACCGCACGTGAGCAGGCGCTCGCCGCCAAGCTTCGTAGCAAGGATGAAGACATTGAAAATCTTGTCGCGCGGCGGACCCAGGAGCTGGAGCAGAAGCACAAGGAGGCGCTCGACGCTCTAACTGCAAGTCACGCCGGCAAGCTCAAGGAGGCCGTCGATGCTGCCGAAGTTGCAGAGGCCGCCAAGAACGAGCTGAGCGACAAAGTGAAGAGGCTGGAGACAGATCTCGACGAGCACGGCAAGGAGCTCTCGACGCTCAAGGGGGACAGGGAAAAAACCCTCCACTCCTTGGCGGAGATGCAAGTCGCCCTGTCCGACAAGACCAAGCAGCTCTCCTCTGCGGCTGATGATATTGCGGTTCTGGAGCTGAAGCTGACCACGCTGCAGAAATCTCTCAAGGCCGGCAGGGCCCGTGAGAAGGCTCTACTCAAGGATCTCCAAGGAGAGAGGAACCTGCTCAAGAGCGCCGCCGCTGCCCAAAACGAGTACGAGAAGGGAGTGGAGATCTGGACTGGTCGTCTCATTGCTGCCGCGGAGAAGCTTACCGCAGAACTGTCAACCATGGGCTTGTCGAACTTCAGATATTCTTCCGAGGAAAGAATATCCCCAAGCGCCAGATTGACGATGTTCTTTGAAAGCATCATCAACGTGTTGAGGGCGCTCCAGTCTAGCCGGGCGACCCAACTGGCGAACAAGACTCGCCGGCTTTGCCGGGCCGTCCTTCGCAAGGTGCTCCTCAAGGTGGTGCACAGCAATCCCGGCATCGACCTCTCCAGCGCACTCGGCCACCTGCCAAAGGATGCAAATGTTGAGGCGCTTGAGAAGTGCATCGCGCCAATCCTTGAGAAGGTGGACTCCATCAAAAGGATCGAAGGCCAGCGCAGGGATTGAGTGCTCCTCTTTTATTCTTGCTGCCATCATCTCATGTAAAAGACAGTTAAGTCTCAAGTTAGGACTGCGGCAACTCATGGATGTAATATAATTTAACTATGTTTAGGCTCATGCTAGCTACTTTCCTTGTCTGGTTCCTTTATGTATGGAGTCAATCCTACGCTTACTGAAAAACTTGCCGGCGCGCAACCTGCCGCGAGCGCTGGGTGCGGGACTTCAGCAGCCTGCCGGAGGCGCAGCGGCCGGCAAGACTCCTTGGCGTTCTCAGTGCAGCCACTTAAATCGTTGAGCGGACTCGAAACAAAATAAGGGCGCAACTGATTACAACAAGGGTTCCTTCGCGTGCAGATTTTCCATACAAGCGTCGGAATCGTCCAAGGAACTAACTTGGTAATAAAAGAAAAACTTGCTCTGAGTTTTTAGGACTTAGCTTCATGTCTTTGTCCTTCCACCGGCAAGTGTCGATTCCGAACGTCACCAACTGGTATTCATATTTCCCTTCCCCCCCGGCAAATGTGCACGCGAGGAATCCTTCTGTCTTTAAGAAAAAGAAAGAAGAGAAAATAAAGAGATGAAACCTTGGCGGTTCGTTAGAACTTACCGGGATCAGGTGTCATACAACATCTTAGACAAACATGCATATATGAATGTGAACATGAGAATCAATAAGGAAATGTATAACACTTAAATTTATTCATCTGTGCTCAGGGTCTGCGCCTGGCTTTGTACAAAGGTTCACATGCCTTGCCGGCAAGACTTGTACAAAAAGGTGGTTGCCGGGAGCCCTCGGCAACCGCGCCTTATGGATAGAACTTGCGAAGATGTTCGATATTCCAGGAATTACTCACTGGAATGCCATCTTCGGTCTCCAGGCGGACAGCGCCAGGCCTGGTGACTCGTACTACCCGATAAGGGCCTTCCCACTTTGGCGTCAACTTGCTTGAATTCTTGGCGGACTGAATCCGTCGAAGAACAAGGTCGCCTTCCTCAAGGCTTCGGGCATGAACTTTGCGGCTATGATAGCGGCGCAAAGCTTGCTGGTAGCGTGCAGCTCGCGCAGTAGCCTGAAGACGATTCTCCTCAAGGAGCACAGCGTCATCTTGCCGCAGTTGCGCTTGCTCAAGCTCATCATAAGCGAGCACTCGAGGAGATCCGTATATGAGTTCCATGGGGAGAACTGCTTCCGCTCCATACACCAGAGCGAAGGGCGTCTGGCCGGTGGCTCGATTTGGTGTCGTTCTGATTGACCAAAGAACCGCCGGCAACTCATCAATCTAGCGTCTTCCGCACTTTTTCAGTCTGTCAAAAGTTCTGGTCCTGAGACCGCGCAGCACTTCAGCATTGGCCCTCTCCACTTGGCCGTTGCTTCTCGGGTGAGCAACAGAGGCAAAACAAATCTTGCCGCCATGGTCTTGGATGTACTGCATGAAGGTGCGACTTGTGAACTACGTGTCGTTGTCGGTGATGATCCTGTTAGGCACACCGAAACGGCAAACAATTCCTTTGAAGAACTTGACAGCCGACTGCGCTGTCACCTTCCTCACTGCTTCCACCTCCGGCCACTTTGTGAACTTGTCGATAGCAACGTACAAGTACTCAAAGCCCCCGGTAGCACGGGGAAAGGGGCCCAGTATGTCGAGCCCCCAGACCGAAAATGGCCAGGAGAGAGGGATTGTTTGAAGAGCTTGAGCTGGCTGATGTAATTTCTTCGAATGAAACTGGCACGCTTCACACCTGGTTACTACTACAGTCACATCCTGGAGGGCGGTAGGCCAAAAGAAACCTTGCCGGAATGCTTTCCCGGCAAGCGCTCTTGACCCTATGTGAGAGCCACACATGCCCCCATGTATCTCTGCCAACAGCTCTAGTCCATCCTCCCGAGGAATGCACTTCAATTTCACACCGTTTGGTCTCTTTCTATACAGGACGTCATCGACGAACTTGTACATAACAGACCGACGGGCTACTCTCTCCACTTCTTCTTGTTCCTCAGGGAGTTCACCTGTCTGAAGGAAGTGGGCAATGTGCTGCGCCCATGCTGGAGCCTGAGGCTCGACAACTAGGACTAAAGGCATCTCATCCGCCGGGGAAACATTTGTCTCGACAGCAAGGGCCTGAGGCCCTGCCGGAGCCTGTTGTTCCCCGGCAAGCGTGTCGATCCCGGCAACTTCCTTGCCGGCGGCTCTGGGGAGCTCTGCCGGGAAGTACTGGCCAGAGTTCAACTTTCTTCTTTTTTCTTGCAGCATTGATGGTGCCACGGATGGTTGAGTCAATTGGAGCACAAAAGTTCCTGGTTCCACAGGCAACTTGAGGGCAGCACGCTTTGACAGGTCGTCAGCAACGTTTTTCTCGGCACGAGGGACATGCTCCATTTGGAGACCGTCAAAGCGCTCTTCCAATTTCCTTACTTCATCTACGTAGGCCTACATCAACGGACTTTGATACCTCTTGTTGACCTGCCTGACGACAAGCTGTGAATCACCTTTGATAATGAGCTTTTTGATACCAAGGTCTGCCGCGATCCTAAGACCGGCAAGCAAACCTTCGTACTGTGCAGTGTTGTTGGTTGAACTCTCCCGGGGAAAATGCATTTGGACTACATACTTGAGGTGCTCTCCGGTGGGTGCGACAAGCAGCACACCAGCACCGGCGCCTTGCAGCGAAAAAGCCCTGTCAAAGTACATAACCCATTGCTGATCGGTTTCCTTGCCGGGGAGGCTTGTCCGTCAGATTGTCGAAGAATTTCTGCGCTTCTTCCTCGCTTGTCTCGACCCAGGTCGGGTCAAGGCCGTGGGCGTTGAACATTGGCAAGAAGGCAATGATCGACCCCAATGCAGAGTTGTTGCACAAGGGGACGATCCTTGCCGGCAGCCGGTGCTTGTCTTCGCGCTGGAATAACTTTTGGCGGAGAGCGCCAAGCTGCATAACAGTCAGGTTATTATTTAGCCCGGGGCGCAGCCTCATGACATCCACTGCGTTCTTATACTCCCAGGCTGGCCTCCCCCTATTCTGCAGAGGGGCGATGCGGCGGCGGAGGAAGTCGAAGCTGATCATCTCCATTGTCAGCCCCGCAGCCTAGTTCCTTCATCATCTTCATCATCATGCCGCCCAAGAAGAAGAACGCTGCGACAGCACAACCGTCCGGGTCCGTTTTGCCCGCGCCTTCGCAGACAGGCGATGGTGTGGGTGCAGAAGGAAGAGGACTAGAACCCCCACGGCATTCTGGTGACCCAAGCCAAGCGAGCGGTATCATTCGCAGTGGCAGTGGTAACTGGCGCGCCGCTGGATCTAGAGATGGTGTTGTGTTGCCTACGGGTGGCACAACAAACTCTAGGGATCGAAAAGCGCCTGCTGGAGCTCCCGCGCCGGCGCGAGCCTCGCAACCTGCCCAGGTCGTGCGAGATGAGCGACATCATGGCGCTGGTGGTTCGGGGCGTCCCCACGAAAAGGTTTCTGCGCATAGATCCCAAGATGCGCGGGACCAGCATGCACACCGAGCTGCCGACGAAGGTGGTGCGCGGTCGCGTGACCGTGGCGGTGCTCCTTCTAACTTGGTTAGGAGTTAGGGCACCTCACGCACCTCGCACCTGTCGCCACCACCTACGCCAGCGGAAGCCTTGGCACGTGCACAGCTGCTCCTCGATTTTCCTCCCGCCCCGGAGAAGATGGAGGAGTGGCGAGCTACTATCCAGAGCCTTATCGGCTTCGCTAACAAGGATGGACCACAAGAGGCAGGGCCCTCTCAGCGGAGGCCCGTCGATCCGATGCGAGCCGGTGCAGAGAAAACCGGAGGTGGTGCAACTACAGTGCACTCTCCTCCGCGACATCAGCGGCGGCCGACGACTCAGCAAGTTGACCGCCATGAGGAAGTTTCCATGGCGTCGTCCGATCCACGGATGCGCCGTGATCAGCGTCTGGTTCTCCAGGAAAGAGGCAAGGAAGACGCTCGAACAACCATCGAGCGGCGGCGGGAAGCGCGCTATCAGCCTGATAAGCGCACGGGGCCGGTTGTCGACGAGCCTGCGCCAGGGAACGTAGGAGACTTGCCTTACGAGGTAGGACCTCCAGCGTTTACCCGTGAGCTGCGGCAAGTCCAATGGCCCAATCTCCGAACCTTCAAGCCAGAGGTCCCGGAGAAATACGACGGCAAGACTCATGCCTCGGAGTTCCTGAGCATCTACACCATTGCGGTGCAGGCTGCCGGGGGCCGAGATGACAAGATACTTGCCAACTACTTCCCGTTGGTGCTCAAACCCAACGTCAGGTCGTGGTTGATGCATCTGCCGGAGGATTCTATTTCTTGCTGGTCAGATCTGTGCCATCAGTTTGTTGGCGCCTTTGTTGGAGGCCACCAAGCTCCTGGCCAAGAAAGTGATTTGCACATCATCCCTCAGAGGGAGGGCGAGTCCCTGCGCAAGTTTATGCAGAGATTCAGCCGGGTGCAATACAATAGTCCTGACGTTCATCCTACTGTTGTCATTAGCGCGTTCCATCAGAACGTGCGTAACCACAGGATGCGGGAGGAGCTGGCAATGAACAAAGTCAGGAGTATTGCCGAGCTTTACACTTTGGCCGACAAGTGTGCTCGAGCTGAAGAGGGGAGGAAACTCCCCGGTGAAGCTGTTGGTGCGACAGGCGACTCAGAAGAAGAAGATGCCGCGGCTCCGTCAAGGAAAGGCCGGCGGCGGAACAGGAAGCATGGAGGCAAGGCCGTGCTTGCCGTTGAGGAATCCGGCAACCCTGGCGCCGCCAAGAAGGCCAAGGTTGGCGACCCCGGCAAGGATCTTGCCGGGTGCCCTTCCTGTCAGGCCTTGGCGGCTGCCGACAAGTCAGAGAACTCCAGCAAGCAGTACTGCAAGATCCATCGCACTAAGGGCCATGATCTCCAGAACTGCCGGCAAGTTGAGCAGCTTGCCGAGAAGCGGAAGGCCGTAGGTTCGACCCCTACCTGGCGCGCCAAAGTTGTCGGGGCATGACACCTATGGGATCCCGAGAGACCCCTTTACGATTCGGCGGGGGGAGAGGTATACGCAAAGAGCAGAACCAGTGATCAACGCGGGAGGTTTTTACCCAGGTTCGGGCCGCTGATCAGCGTAAAACCCTACTCCTACTTTGTGTTCTTATTGATGTTCTTGAGCCCAGCCTTCAGGAGCGCTCGCAATGAACAGTACGTTCAAAGAGCAGCTACGCATGCAGAATGGGCCAGAAGTTTTCCTCCTCTGTAGCAGTTGCCTTGGGCCTCCTTTTATATGCTCAAAGGGGTCTCCACAGTGGCAAAATGTACATACATTGAGGTGTAAAGTAGCTACAGGGTATCATACCTAACCCCTGACGGATTAGGACAAGCGCATTTAATGCACCGTGAGGTGTCCGTTTAGGTGTCCTCACTTTCTTGGGGATGGAAAAAGGGGCCATCCCATCAGCACCGCTTAAGCTCTCCTCCACTGGCGTGCCGCCACGCATCCAGGGAAGGAGCCAGTATGTCAGACTTGTTACTGTGCCAAAGCGGTGGCACAGTGGCGAAATCTCGCCAGGCGCCGATCCTTGCCGGGCACCAAACCTTGCCAGGCGCCAGGGCTTGCCGGGCGCCAAGCTTTGCTGGGAACCAAGCCTTGCTGGGCGCCGAGGCTTGCCGGGCTCCACGGGCCATCCCGGCAAGGATCTTGCCGGGGAAGCTGGCCTTCGATTTCCAGCTTTGCTTATCTGCTAATCCTCAGATCTCTGACTTGACGATTTCCTTGATGACTTGAATCGACCTCGAGCTGATCCCGGCAAGCCTTGCCGCGAGGACGGCTACAACTGCCCATGCACAAGTAAGAGGTACTAGTGGCCCAATACTTAGTACACCGACACAGGAGCTCCAGGCCAAGGATGCGAAGCTCATGGCCAAGGACGTGGAGCTCCATGAGCTCAAGGAGGTGAGGAGTGCCATGCTCCTCCTTTATGTGCGGGAGTTCACGGAGATTCAAAAGCGGCAGGCGTCCACCACAAAGATGCTCGAGGCATCGGCGGCGTTGCAGCAGAAAGCGGGAGATACGATAGGCGGTCAGGCGAGCCGGCTGGAGCGCAAGCGGGCCGATCGTGACGAGGTCCAGGATCGCCTCAGCCACTTGGTGGACCATGTTGCCACGCACATGTTGCGGCTGCGCGATGCATACCGTCATGCCAACGCGACCATGCCGGGCGTCGGGCTAAACCCGTTCGACCACCCCGTCGACTTCAATGAGCTGCGGCTTCCTGACCTGGTCTCCTTCTTCACCTATATCTCCGAGGAGCTGAGCCATCTCCGCGCGATGGTGGGGGCGGAGCTGGACAAGGAGGGGTTGCGGGCTGCCGTCGCCGTTGCCGGGTGAATCCTGTCAGGGCTCCGTCACCAGAATCCATTCATGCCATTGGACGCCGTCTTTGACAAGCTGGCTCCCGTCGACCGGGAGCGGGCTCTGCGGGCGGTGGCACCCGGCATCACCAACGTCGTGCGCCTCAAGAAGCAGAGGGACTTCAGTGGTGTTTAGGCGTCCTCTGCATGGGCATGTCCATGTCTCGGCGCAACATGACCATTGGATCAAACTCAGACGGTGCAGATCAGTCACTGTAGCACGAAGCGTGTGGGTGTGTTTGGTTGCATTCTCATCTCAATATAGTTGTTCCCTCTTCGTGCATGCTCATCTCAGCACCCCTCTTCATGCATGCTCCTAGTGTATTTGTGTTAACCTACTAGTGTGGACTCATACACCCTTCATGCACTCTGCCAAACACCCAAAAGTGGGTCGAGAAGGGAACTTTTGCGCCCATCCCATGCACCCATCATACACCCTGCCTAACACTGATCCGTGCTTCCTATGGTTCATGTTTCGTGGAGTACTGTAGCACCGTACTCTCTGTGCACTGTAGACCTAGTTCTATTAACATTGACCTCACCGTTCATTCTTGATCGGACAGTCAAAAAAGGGGTACTATGTTACATTACTGTTCATATAGTTGACATGCGCATAACATCATTTGTTATCGTCATATCTTACTACACTAACAACACAATTATGTAGTACTGATGTATGAACCACTGCACATGCGTAGTAGTAGGAGCACTATGTAAGTTCAAGTGGCTGCCGTGTTTCGCACTCCTCCGTCGTAAGAGTGGAAACGCTTGCTGTAATCATTTTTTTCTTCAGAAACAGTGGACACGCTCTACCGTGCAGATCCTCCTCGACGGTCGTCGGGAACCTTGCTACTCACTTTCGCCGACGTGTGGGACAGCCAGCATCGGGGTCCACTAGCCATGCACTAAATTACTCTGTACTAGAGTGCCCAACTGCACGGTAGACTACCCCGATCGAAGCGCCGCAGTAATACCCAATGAGCCATCAAATCACAAAACCCCCACCTTTCCAGCAGTAAGTTGGATGGACGAAGCAACCATCATTTCACTCTTCTCCCTCAGCTTCCTCTCTTGAAGAAAACCCCAACTCGCTTCTCCCTCATCTTGTTCCTCATTTCTTCAAGAAAACCCCGACCTGCTTCTGCCATTGTTCTTCTCTCCCAAAGAAGGAAAGGTGAGCGCATCAATGGTGTTGATTCTGGCCAAGGCCTGGTCTTGCAACCCCGAGACTGATCCTATAACTCCCTCTCTGTTCTTCTTTTGGGTTTGTGATTATGGTTTCTTTTTTTTATTTCCATTTGACAGTTTCTTGATGGACCCTGGAGCACCAGCCGAAGTGATGTCTATGGCTCTGGCCAAAACCGTTGAGGCTCAGGGTACGAAGAAGCGCAAGCACCCCGCCAAGACTACCGCAGACAATCTCAAGGCCATCGCCCTGTCCAAGGCCCCCTCTCCGGGATCCCTCATTAAGCAAGTCCAGGTAATATCTCTTCTTGATGATCTTTTTCTCGATCTTGATCGTGTTTTTTCATCTAACACGCAGTACTAGTACTAGTAGTACAACTTTCTGGGTGATCTTGCGTGTGATTTTTGTGTGCCAAATGACGGTTCTAAATTCCTCTTTTGACCAAAACATGCGAGAGGTTGACACTGATTTCTTATAGATTACTTTCAACTACTTTATGAACATCAATGCTACCTTTGAAGAGAGTATATTAGCCTCAGTAACTTGTGTTATGGATATTGCAAGTAATCCCTCTGCTCTCATGCCTTTGAAGACATGTTCTAGTGTCTTTGTTCACTCATTTCTGTGTGTATATGTAGTCTTATATGGAGTAAAATATCAAAAATCATCTTATATTTCTGAACGGAGGTAGTAATAAAATATTTGATTTGTGTTTGAATTAGAACAAGGTCCGCGGTGGAGATGAAGTTCTCAAAGTCATGCCGTGTGAACTAGAAGACCTGAGGATGAGTTCTACTGCTAAACTATCTAGCTGTTGTGTCCTTGTCGCCACGTGTCCTGAACTAGTGTTTTCCTATAGCATTGTTGTCAGGCGTGTTCTCGAGGGTGTACTTCACCACAACAATTTCCTGGCTGTGCCTTCGATTACGAAGGGTGTGGTTCTTGTAAAGCTTCCCGACAAATCTGATGCGGACTGTCTTCATTGTCATGTTTATGAGTGGAAAGACCACTCTGTTAGGTTCTCCAAGGTTGACAAGATGGTGATGGTGCTGGTAGACATCTCTCACGAAGTCCATGGCCTAGTCAATTATGCGAGGTACATCCCGTAGGTCGGTGGCAAGAAATAGTCTACAGAGTTTAATTAGTGCAACTTTGCTTGTCTGTAGTAAGTACTATTGTTCAGTACTTGATTTGTGTGTGTGAACCCTGTATTGTTTTGTACTGCCGCTTTTGTTGTGTGGTGAGTCCTGAGAACAGTCTATGTTACTGTCTGTCCACTCAATTCAGTCTGTATATTTTGAAGTATCTAGATCATCTTTTTTGTGAGGACGGTTTATCAATTATGGTTACACTCGAATATCTGTATGCATTGCAGGGTTTATCGCACCCACCAGGATTTCGAGTCCCATGGATGTTCGGTCCATATGATTTGTCACGACCTTTGGACTGTCCTGCTTGTGGGAGCAAGCGGGGGCCCTGCATGCCACGCGTAATTGGATGATCAATCTTCTGTTGAGAACTTGAACATAGTGATTTCCTGGTAAGGATTCACTCGTGTCACATCAAGTAAATCTTATTGATTTAATGTCTAAATCTTATTGATTTAATGTCATGTTTTCTTACTTTTGCTGCAATTTTACGATGCAGGTTGTGCCATGTGACATTCATCAAAAAATAAACCGTTTGGTTTGCTCTATGATGGTTATTTTTGTAGGTTTCACTTCTTATGTCATGTCAGTAACGAAGGCACTTTCCATCACTTATATTACTGGACACAATTGGATCAGTCTGTTGTCTCAGTACAATCTGAAGCCCTATGATGAACTGCAGTTTGGTTTAACAAACACGCCACAATTAGTCCTTCTCGCGTTTAAAAGAAATGAAGAAAAAGACTGGATCAAGGTCACGGAGCCTAGTCAAGTTAGAAAGCTGATCATAGCAGACCAGAGACGATCGCTGCTGTCTCGCACATCGGTACCACCTTCAGCAATGGATCGAGCACCGGCACCTTCTCCGACGGCACTTGCTCTAGCACTGACAGCGGCAGCAACTCAGTCTGATACACCTAAGGATTGGGCACTGACCGCATCAGCGGATCAGGCTGATCTACCGAAGGGTCGGGCATCGACACCGGCACCTGCTCCGACACCGGCACCAGCTCCACAAGGAGCACCATCTCCAGCAGCAGCAGCGGCACTACCAGTCGCATCGGCACGGGCACCAGCAATGGCTTCGGCACTTGCACCAACACTTGAAGTTGCACTTGCATCTGCTCCGGCCCGTGCAGCGGCAACGGAACCAGCAGTTGCACCGGCAACAGACTGGGCTGCAGTTTGCACTGCATATACCAAAGTCCTTACAAAAACTGACATCTCCACCTTCTTGGTAAGCATTGGCCGCCCAAGTGATTCGTTCTTTTTTCTTTCCATGTTGTTTCACATGATTCACTATGTTGATCTAACTGTTTGTGTATGTCTTCTTGTTTGCAAACAGAGAATTCCTAGAGCAATGAGGGAGTCGTTCAACAATCCGGGCGACCGTGGCCAAGTTTCTCTTACCATGCGCAGCCTTGGTGTGAATGAACCTGCTCAATATACCGTAAGTACAAAGGATGGTCGCATAATGATTGATGCTAAAGGATGGTCAAGGTTCAAATCTAAATCAAATCTTGCGGTAGGGGATGATGTCAAAATCGAACTTTCTCGGCAAGGAGAGCTGGTGCAAATCAACTTTGAAATTCTTCAGTAGCAGCACGCAACTGCCGAACTGATCTATCCTCCGAGAGATTTTGATGTAATAATATGGCATGGTGAAACAAGTGTCCCGTGTGTCTAAGTAGTACGATAGTATTATTTATCACGTAGGATATCGTTGATAGAATTGCAACTCTGATTGCTGGTTAGGAACTGTCGTTCGATTTCATTCTAACAGCTGCCATGCTTTATTCAATTTTCTGTATTCGCCTTGCGATAGCATCTAAAACCAGCGCCGTACCGATGGCTTGCAATATGAAATGCGCTGAGGTAGAACACATGGGCCCCCAAACATGCAAGCCCACCGGCCTGTGGCCCAAAGTCCAGAACCGTGAGCCTGTCTGAGTATTATATTCTCAGCTGAACCCCCATATTATGTTATATATATTCCCCTTGATTTTTCTTATGTATAAAGTTGTGATATAAAAGATTTTTATATTTATTTACAGAGGGAGTATCTCTCTGTCAAAAATATATTTATGTGTAACTAGTTACTCCTGCCTTTCTACTTCCTTTCGCTGATATGTGGGGCATCCGGCAACGGGGTCCACGTGCCATGCACCAAATTAGAGTGCACAACTGCATGGTAGACTCACCCCGGTCGTAGCGCCATAGTAATGCCCAATGAGCCGTCAAATCACAAAAACCCCCCACCTTTCCAGCTTTAGCAGTAAGCTGGACGAACGAAGCAGCAATATTTCACTAGGTCTGAATCCCCTTCTCCCTCATCTGCTTGTTCAGAGAAAACCCCCCAGGTTCGCCCATGCAAAGGGTTCAGCTCATCTTCCACGCCATTATACACACATATAGCTAGAGAAGCAATAGGCTAGCCTTGCCCTTCTCCTTCCTCTAGCAAACAGCTCAAGGAGCAAGCTTGTAGCTACGAGATTGATCATAATCATCATGCGGAGACCCCGCAGAGCAGGACTAGGGGTGTTATCTCCTCGGAGAGCCCCGAACCTGGGTAAGTCTCGTGTTCGTTCGAGATCTCGCTCACTCCCGCTTCCAGGGCCTGACGACGTACTCCTGTCCCCATCCATGATAAGCCACCCCCTGGCATATGTCGCGAGATTACCCCAACATTTGGCGCCCACCGTGGGGCTAAGCGCACCGTCGGCCGGAGACATGTTCTGGATGGTCACCATCTTCCGCTTCGACGGGCACGTCGCGCCTGGCCTGATCAGCCAGCCCAGCGCGCCCGTTGGCGCATGCATCAGCGCGCCACTTGGCGCGGGGGCGGCCTGCCCCACGAGCTGCCTTGCCGACCTCCTTGGCAAGGCCAGCCTCTCCGATGAGCCCGCTCCCGGCGCAGGAGTGGCGTCCCCTGCGAGCTGCCTCATCGACCTCTTCGGCAAGCTCGGCATCACCAACGAGCCGGCCTCCGACGTGGAGTCCGTCGGCTCCACCGACCCCTCCATCGAGCCCGTCGCGATGCTCATCGACTCCGACGCGGCCTCCACCAATGAATTCCCCACCGATGTGGTGGTCATCGATGATCCGCTCCCCCTTGTCGCCAGCGGCACCGACGCCAGCACCATCGTAGAGGTGCTGGTCACTGGCCACGGGGACCATTCCGCTGGGGCTGCCCAGGACCCGCTGCGAGCGGCCACGCAGGGCCTAGCCACCCCAGTGGCTGCTAACACTGATGGGGCGACACTGGAGGCATTCCGTGTCTTGCTCCTTGAAAGCGCCAACAAGATGGCGGCCATGAGGCGCATCGCTGAGGCCTGCCAGCGGGAGATCGACCGCATAGCAAGCGGCACGCCGGTTGCTGCCGAGCCCAGTTGAGCCGGCGCTGTTCGGCAATGTGGCGCGGCCATAGACAGCATGCTGGGTGTTGGACGCCCAGTCTACGCCACTCCCATGGAGAACCTAGGCGCCGCCCAGGCGGCAGCAGATGAGCTGGATAACCTGGAGGGCGACAAGCGTCGCAGCCAGATGGCACGCCTTTAGGAGCTCCTTGACGCTGCGACCACGCACCAAGACACGCGGCATCGCACGATGACAGCCGGCAAGCAAGCCGAGGACCATCCCCCCGCCGTGAGCATGGAGCGACCACCCAGTCCCCAGCAGGCGGGGACCGCGGTCAGCAAGACCCGGAGCCAGCTGCTAGCCGCAGCCGGCCCACTCGTCTTATGGTTGTGCGCAGCCATGACAGCCGCCCACGAGTGGAGCACCGGCGGGACGAGCGTCCGCCTCCTCCTCGCAGGGAGAAGCTGGCCTCTCCGCCGCCTGTGGACCACCCGACTCTTGGAGGCCGGCTTGGCCCCCGTGAAGGAGTCGGAGAGAAAGATGCGTGCCACCGGATCGAGCGGCTTGCTTGGTCCCTGGCCGTAGAAGAAGAAGATGCAATCGGCCCGGCCTGCTTCGGCCCCTACATTCGCGACGAGGCCTTCCCCAAAGGGTTCTCGCTTCCCTGAGATACTCCCAAGTACAATGTCTCCGTGAAGCCGGAGGACTGGCTGGTCGACTACTCCATGGCCGTCAGCATAGCAAACGGCAACAAGCGCGTTGCCGTGAATTACGTTCCGCTCGTGCTCCAGGGCACGACCCGGATGTGGCTGAACAGCCTCAAGCCGTACAGCGTCAACAGCTGGCTAGACTTCGCCGATGTCTTCATCCGCAACTTCACCAGCACCTACAAGCGGCCCCCCAAGCCACGCCAACTCTCCATGTGCGTTCAGGGCCCAACCGAGTCCACACGCGACTACCTGACATGCTGGGCCGAGTTGCGCAACTCCTGTGAAGGGGTGCATGAGGTGCAGGCCATCGAGTACTTCACCACCGGGTGCAGAGAGGGCACCTTGCTCAAGCACAAGCTCTTGTGCGACGAGCCGGCTACACTGGATGAGCTCCTGGTCGTGGCCGACAAGTACGCCACCGCCGACTCCTCCATGAATTCGGAGATTTGAGTGGATGCATCCGGGAAGATGCTCCCGCTGGCTCCTCACACGCCGGCTGGTGACACCAACCGGCGCCAACATCCGAATGACAACAAACGCAAGGCCCAGCAGCATGCTTCCAACAGCCGGCAAGTGGCAACAGTCGAAGACCAGCAGCCGGAAGGGCAATCCGGCCCCAAGCGTCAGAAGGGCAGCAAGGCCGCTTGGTTGCCCGCCTTCTCCTTCGAGCAAGCACTTGACGCCCCGTGCAAATTCCACAGCAGCGTGAAGCCGTCCAACCACACCACTCGGAAATGCCACTGGCTCACCCGAATTGCCAAGGGCGAAGGCCTGCCGCCTCCGCCTGCCGACCCACCGGTTCCGCCTCCTCAGCAGCTGGCGGCCCATCTGGTCGGCATGATCCAAGATGAGTTCCCCAAGCCCAATGCCACATACGTCGTCTTCACCAGCCAAGCCGACGACAAGCACATTCGGCGGCAGCAGCATCGCGAGGTCAACGATGTCGCTTCAGAGGTCCCCCCATTCATGCACTGGTCCGCGAAGCCCATCAG
Organism: Thinopyrum elongatum; assembly: GCA_011799875.1. NCBI lineage: Eukaryota > Viridiplantae > Streptophyta > Magnoliopsida > Poales > Poaceae > Thinopyrum > Thinopyrum elongatum. Next base: position 81,785,478 of record CM022297.1, on the reverse strand, counting down.
TTGGAGCTGTGAAGACCACCCGGCTGAGATGCCCTCACCGGGTGCTTATGCGACGGTGCTGGACTCCACCTTCTCAACAGAGAGGTGGGCTTGCCGCTTCTCCCGGATCCTGATAGACGGCGGGAGCAGCATCAACATCCTATACCGCGACACCATGGAGAAGCTGGGCATTAAGGAAAAGCAACTCCTGCCCAGCCGAACCGTGTTCCATGGCATAGTCCCTGGGCTTTCCTGCACTCCAATCGGCAAGATCAAGATTGATGTCCTATTCGGCAATAAGACCCTCTTCCGCCGCGAGCCAATCTGGTTCGAGGTGGTCAACTTGGACAGCCCCTACCACACGCTCTTGGGCCGGCCTGCACTAGCCAAGTTCATGGCGGTGCCGCATTACGCCTACCTGAAGATGAAGATGTCGGGTCCCAAGGGCATCATCACCATTGCCGGCGACTACCAGAAGTCGCTCTCATGTGCCGCCGCCAGCAGCCGGCTGGCCGAGTCCCTCGTCATCACTGAAGAGAAGCGCCTCCTTGACTGGGTGGTGGCCATGGCCAGCAAGCAGCCGGACATGCCATCCGACCCCAAGGACGCGGACACCCAGGGCTCCTTCCACCCGGCCAAGGAAACCAAGAAGATTGCCTTGGATCCGGCGCACCCAGAGAGATTTTCTGTCGTGGGGTCAAACCTCGACAGCAAATAGGAAAGCGAGCTCGTCGATTTCCTCCATGAGAATCGGGACATCTTCACATGGTCTCCCAAAGACATGCTGAGTGTTCCGACGGATTTCGCCGAGCACAAGCTACATGTGAGGCTGGATGCTAAACCGGTCAAGCAACCCCTCCGCCGCCTGTCAGAAGAGAAGAGAAGGATTGTTGGTGAAGAGATCGCCCGGCTTCTGGCAGCCGGCTTCATCATGGAAGTATTCTACCCGGACTGGCTTGCCAACCCAATCCTTGTTTTGAAAAAGAACAACGAGTGGCGCATGTGTATCGACTACACTAGCCTCAACAAAGCCTGCCCCAAGGACCCTTTTGCTTTGCCCCGGATAGATCAAGTGATCGACTCCACACCCGAATGCGAGCTGCTATCTTTCCTGGATGCCTACTCCGGCTACCACCAGATCAAGCTGAACCCGGCCGATTGGATGAAGACCGCCTTCATCACACCATTCGGAGCCTTCTATTACCTGACCATGACATTCGGCTTGAGAAATGCCGGCGCCACATTTCAGCGGTGCATGCAGAAGTGCCTCCTCAAGCAACTCGGCAGAAATGCCCACGTCTATGTAGACGATATTGTGGTGAAGATGGAGAAGCGCGGCACCCTTCTGGAAGACCTCAAGGAGATATTTGACAACCTGCGCCGCTTTCAGATCGAGCTCAACCCGGAGAAATGCGTCTTCGGAGTACCAGCCGGCTAGCTCCTTGGCTTCCTTGTATCTGAGCGCGGGATCGAGTGCAACCCCGTGAAGATCAAGGCCATCGAGCGGATGCAAAGGCCAACCCGGCTGCGGGACATCCAGAAGTTCACCGGGTGCTTGGCATCACTCAGCCGATTCATCAGTCGGCTGGGCGAGAAGGCCCTCCCACTGTACCAGCTGATGAAGAAGACCACCTGCTTTGAATGGAATGACCAGGCGGATGAGGCTTTCCTCCAGCTCAAGCGAATGCTGTCCACGCCGCCTGTTTTGGCCGCTCCGACTGCTAAAGAACCCATGTTCCTCTACATCGCCGCCACAAGCCGGGTGGTCAGCACCGTGATCGTGGTCGAGGGCCCAGAAGACGGCAAGGCCCAGCCGGTCCAGAGGCCAGTATACTATCTGAGTGAGGTGCTGTCCGCCTCCAAGCAGAACTACCCCCACTACCAGAAGATGTGCTACGGCGTGTACTTTGCCGCCAAGAAGCTGAAGCAGTATTTCCAGGAGCACACCATCACGGTCGTCTGCACTGCCCCCCTTGCCGAGATCATAGGCAACAGAGATGCATCAGGCCGGGTGGCGAAGTGGGCCATTGAGCTGGCTCCACACACCATCCTCTACCAGCCCCGCACCGCCATCAAGTCCCAAGCGCTGGCTGACTTCCTAGTCGACTGGGCCGAGACCCAGTACTTGCCGCCAGCGCCGGATTCCTCTCATTGGCGGATGCACTTTGATGGCTCGAAGATGCGCACCGGTTTGGGAGCCGGCATCGTCCTCACCTCTCCCAAAGGCGACAAGCTCAAGTACATGCTGCAGATTCACTTTGCCGCCTCCAATAACGTGGCCGATTATGAGGCACTCGTACACGGACTCCGGCTAGCCAAAGAGATTGGCATCCGCCAGATTCTGTGTTACGGCGACTCGGACTTAGTGGTTCAGCAGTCGTCCCGCGACTGGGATGCCAAGGATGCAAACATGGCAAGCTACCGCTTCCTCATCCAGCAGATCTGCGGGCACTTCGACGGGTGCGAGTTCCTTCATGTGCCAAGGGCCGAGAACAAGCCAGCCGATGCCCTGGCTCGAATCGTCTCCACCCGGCAAGCCATACTAGCCGGCGTCTCACTCCAGTGCCTGCGCAAGCCGTCTATCAAGCCTTCGCCAGAATCAGAGTCCATCTTCGTGCCGGCTGACCTCGGAGCAATCGGATCCGGCTCGAGGACTTCAGCAGTCGGCCTGGGGACTTCGACAGGCGGCCCGGGGGCTGCAGCACTCGAATCCGGCCCGGGGACTGCAGCAGTCGGCCCGGGGACTTCAACGACGGAGCAAGCAGCGGCCGGCTCCGACTCGCCGCCTCCCAACCCGACCGCCCTGGTACCAGTTGTTGTCATGACAGTGGTAGAAGCACCATCTTGGGCGCAGCCCATCCTCAACTTCCTGGTGAGCCGAGAGCTACCAGCCGACGAGGTCCTGGCCCGGCAGGTGCAACGTCGGGCGCCAACCTACACAATAGTCAACGGAGAGCTTGTCAGGCGCAGTGTGATTGGTGTCTTTCAGCGCTGCGTGGAGCCGGAGAAGGGCATGGCAATCCTCAGAGATATTCATCAAGGCGAGTGCGGCCACCACGCCGCCTCCAGATCCCTTGTTGCCAAAGCTTTCCGCCATGGATTCTTCTGGCCAACTGCTTTGGACGACACCAAGGAGTTGGTCCGCAAGTGCAAGGGATGTCAGCGCTTCAGCTCCAAGCAACACCTGTCGGCCTCTGCACTCAAGACCATCCCCATCACTTGGCCGTTTGCCGTCTGGGGATTGGACATGGTGGGCCCATTCAAAACAGCACGCGGCGGCATGACCCATCTGCTGGTCCCTGTGGATAAGTTCACAAAGTGGATCGAAGCAAAGCCAATCAAGAAACTGAATGGTCCGACTGCTGTCACATTCATTGCGGACATCACCGTCCGATACGGCATTCCGCACAGCATCATCACCAACAATGGCACAAACTTCGCCAAAGGTGCCTTGGCCCGTTTCTGCGCGACGCAGGGCATCCGACTGGACTTAGCATCCGTTGCCCATCCGCAGTCAAACGGCCAGGTGGAGCGAGCAAACGGCCTCATCCTGTCTAGCATCAAGCCCCGACTGGTCGAGCCGCTGGAGCGCTCGGCCGGCTGCTGGATCGAGGAGCTGCCGGCCGTCCTTTGGAGTCTTCGGACTACGCCCAACAAAGCAACCGGCTTCACTCCCTTCATCCTCGTGTACGGCACCGAGGCCGTCATCCCAACTGACATCGAGTTCGACTCACCTCGCATCACCATGTACACGGAGGCAGAAGCAAAGGAGGCGTGAGAAGACGGCGCTGATCTGCTGGAAGAGGCCCGGCTGTTGGCAATCAGCCGGTCCGCCATCTACCAGCAGAGCCTAAGCCGCTACCACAGCCGGAAGGTCAAGCCACGTGCTTTCTGCGAAGGGGACCTTGTGCTCCGGCTGATCCAGCGAACAGCCGGCCAGCACAAGCTCTCGGCCCCTTGGGAGGGGCCTTTCATCATCAGCAAGATCCTGGGCAACGACTCCTACTACCTCATCGACGCACAAAAGCTCAGGGCATGCAAGAGGATGATTCCGGCAAAGAGACAGAGCGCCCATGGAACTCAAATCTTCTCCGCCCGTTTTACAGTTGATGCAGTGTATGTACCACGCTACCTTTTGTATTAAGCAAAGACAATAGGTCCCCCGCAGCACACTCGGGGGCTACCTTTTTATCTATATGATAAGCTTGCCTATGAATGTATTATTTCATTCTTTCGCCCTGCACCGGGTCCGGTCAGCTGGCCCGGGGGCTCGCCGCCTTGACCTAAGCTGGCACCACCCGCAGTCGGCCAAGTAGTGTGCCGACATCTAAGCCCTCTCTTGCCTGAAGCCGCAGCTCGCAGAGCGACTGTCCGGCTGGCAAGAGCTAAAGGCAGGAAATGATGTCCACACGAAAAACGACTAAGGAAGAACGCCATGATAGGCCAAGCCAGCTACTCGCCTCATCCGTCCGGCTGCCCAGCAGCCGGCCGGCCGGCTTCTAGCTTAACTAGCTACGCTTTAGACGGCCGAAGTAACTTGCCTATCCTAAATGGCCAAGTCCCTGACCCGGCCACAAACCGCAAAGCGGTTGTTCGGCTGGCAGGGCGGCAGCCAAAGGAAGGCGGCAAAGGAAAAAAGCCAAACAGAGCAAAAAAGCAAAACCAAGCTGGAACCTGGCAAGAGCACAAGCATGTGTGAATTAAATTATTTACATAGCAAAAGGCCCGTGGCCAAGCATTCAACAGAGTTTGAATTACACCCCCAGCGGGTGGAACTGCGCGCAATTAACTTGTTTGTTCAAAGCATAAGACAGAAAAAAAAACTTGAAAGATAAGTGGCCGCCTAGGCCAAGGGCGCTGCAGGCGGCGTGGACAGGTCGGCAGAGGCAGAGGCGTCGGCTGGTGGAGCGTTCGACTGGTAGGTCTCGGCTTGGTCGGCATCGGCAGCAGTCGACGCGGTCTCCCGCGGCTCGCTGGTCAAAGCCCGATCAGGCTGAGGCTGGCTGATCTCTCCGCCATCCGGTGCGACACCCTCGCCTTCCTCGTCTTCATCATCCTCGCCTTCATCGCTGGAAGCGATCTCCTCCGCCGAGTCCTCCCCCTCCGCCGGGTCCAGCCCGAACCAGGAAGGCGACACCTCAGCGCCGTCCTCGTTCCGCTCCGGGATAAAGACGGTGCTGTAGGCGTACTCGGCAAGGGTCGCTGCGCGATTGACTAGCTCATCGCGCACCGCATCCAGCTCGGGTCTGGCCTCCTGACGGAAGGTGGCCAGCTGGGCCAGCTCCACCCCCGGGTACCAGGCCTTGACGAACTCCAGCGCCGTCTGAGTGCCCGCTCGAGCCGCAACGCCCTTCCAGGCCTCAAACCGTTCGACCGCCACCTCCAGCCAGTCGGCAGTCCGACTGGGAGTGCGAGGAACCTGAGCCTCTGGCCAGAGCCTGGCCAGGACCTGCGACCCGGCGCGCTGAAGACTGCGAAGCAGACGGCGCGCTGGCTCAAGGCGCATCTTGATGGCCAAGAGTTGCTTGCCCAGGTTGCGGGGCGCATTCGGCGGAATGTCGACACCCGTCCTCCTCCGCTGTTCGCGTCGCGCCTCGATGGCCTGGCAGATGGCGACAGAGCGACCGAGAAGAAATTCTGCCCAAAAGAAGACCGAGAATTTAGAAGCCGGCCCCCCGAAGCAGTCGGCGACTAAGCATCAAAGAAGAAAGGACATTACCTTCAACCATGTCCTCGATCACTCCGTAGCCATCCGACAGCAGCTTCTCCCTCTCGACCCAGTCCGAGCGTTGAGTCTCGAACTCGGCCTTGAGGAGCGTTTCCCCATCCTTCAGCTGCCAGACCTCCGCCTTGGGCTTCTCTGCCTGGTTCGCCAGCTCCTTCACAAGCCGGTCGCACTCCTTGGCGGCTTGGATACGCTCCTGCTCCTTGGCACAGAGCTCGGTCCCGAGCTCGCCCACACGCGCCCGCATCTGAGCGGCGGCCCCTGCCAAGACAAGAAAGAAACATCAGCATCAACCAAAAACAAGAAGTTGCCGGAAGATCCGGCCTGACTGCTCAGCAGTCGGCCTGAATCTCGGGGGCTACACCCAGCGGGCACGGAAAGACGGTCGTACTCACCTCGGCTCTGGTTCAGGTCGGCAGTCCGCTTGGCCAGCAGTTTGTTCTGGGAGTTGAAGGCGGCCGCACGCAGATTGTGATAGTTCTGCAAGAAGAGCAACACTTCAACATTTAGAAATACGCCTTGGAGTTCCAACCCGACTGCTTAGTAGCCGGCTCAGAACTCGGGGGCTACACCCAGTGGGTGCGCTCGCGCGCCCCCACTGAAAACCTCAAAAAAAAGCAAAAACGATAACTCAAGCACGTACTCGGACAGTTGCCTGCATCGCCGTCAGCTCTTTCCCCGCCTGCAGGAGGGTGGCGCCATGGGCCTTGAACGAGTCAAGGATGTCCTGCACTGCAATGTTGAGGACACCCGAGCCGGCCCCTGACGTCCAGTCAGGCAGAGCGGCGCTGGTGGCCTCGGCGTCGGGCGTCGACGAGCTCGCAGCCTCAACTTCCATCGGCCTCGGCGTGGAGACCGCTCGCGCTGGGTGCTAGCGTGCAGGGACGCGGGTCGCCACCGCACGGCTCACCACCAGCTCAGCGCTGGATGGCGGCACCTCCGGCACTTCGGGCCGGCTGCCTTGCTCGCCAGCAGTCGGCGCGCGTAGAGGCACGTCCGTCTCCGGGATGACGGGGTCAGCCCTTCCCCTCTCTAGGGCCGTCTGGTCGGCCCCAGCTCCTCCGATCGGCACCTGGCCCTCCACCACCGGCGGCTCCATTTGCTGCGGATCGGTGGCCTCCGGAGCTCCACTGCGCTCCGGCTCCTCCGCCCGCGCCTTAGCCGCAGCATCCGCCTATTCCTTGGCCGCTGCGTCGGCCTCCACCCTCACTGCGTCTGCCGCCTCCGCCTCTACCTGAGCTGCAGCGTCCCACTCCTGCTGCGCCTCCCGTGCGTTCCTCTTCGTCGCCTCCCGAAGGGCGGTGGCCGGGTCCACGCGGCGGGCATTTTCGGGGCCGCCTGCCGACCCAATCACCGAGGCGGACGGGGCCCGCGACACAGAAAGCGGAGCCCTACATAGCACGGCAAGTGAAGATAAGAAGTTTGGAAAGGAAAAACCAAGTGCAAGACAGAAATCCATAAGAGAAGAAAAACCAAGACAGAAAGGATCAAGACGAAAAGCGGCCAAATTACTTATGCGGACACCATCAGACGCTGCTTCGGGCCCTTCCGGATGGTGGCCGCCTTCGCGGCCTCTTGCCGCTTGGTCGCGGCGACCGTGGACTTGGCCGGCTGCCGAACATCCCGACGTCAGCACGACGCTTCGACGCGCCGGGTGCTCAAGTCGGCGCCGCCGAGGAGCCGGCGCCTGGGGCGCGACGGGGCTCATCGTCTTCCTCGTCGTCATCTGGCTATTCCCCTATGCCGCCACTTGCAGCCCCGCCTGCCGCATCGCCGCCTCCAGCGGCATCATCCTCCTCCAACGCGGCCGCCCCCAGCTCGGGGTGGTCCACGTCACTCTCCGCGCGGTCCGCCATGTACCGATGGCCTGGATCCGATGTGTCGACAGCCGTCTGGCCTTGGAAGCGCTGCATCATAGCCTGGTGGTCAGGCGGCGCGAAGAACTTGGCACAAGCAAAGAAAAAGAATCAGAACTAACCGGAGGCGACAGATTGGCGCGGCTGTACGGCTCTTTACCGAACTGCCAGCTCTCCTCATTGAGCTTGTAGTCGGAGAAGTAATTGATGAGCCGGACCACCTCCATAGTCGGCAGCGCCTTGGTGGACATCCGGCATGGGTCTCGGCGGTCGCTCATGCTGGCGATCAGATGAGGCCGGGCTTGGAGGGGCAGCACCCGCCGTTCGACAAAGGCGGCCAGCAGATCTGACGCCCTGAGGCCCTCCGACTCCGTCATCTCTTGGAGTCGGGTGAGGGCGGTGGTGATGGCGGCCGACGGCGACTTTGGCCGAAATTTCCAAATGCTCCGAGGCTCGAGCGGCGGGCCGGCTGCATAAGCCGGCAGGTTGACATAGTCCCTCGACTCGTGGATGTTCCGGACGTAGAAATACAACTTCTGCCAGAGCTTGGCCGACTCCAGCAGAGCGATGGCCGGGAAGCGGATCCCGGAGCCGGTGCGCCACACAGCCATGCAGGCCCCGCACTGAGCCGCCTCTCCTTTGACGGCGGTGCCGAGCTTGAGGTAGAAGAGCTCCCCCCACAGCTCGAGTGTGGGCAAGACTCCGAGGTACCCCTCGCAGAGGGTGACAAAGGCGGAGAGCAGCACCACCGTATTCGGTGTGAGGTGGTGAGGTTGGAGATGGTAAAAGTTAAGAAAAGAGCGAAGAAAGCCGCTTGCCGGCAGGCCGAAGCTGCGAATGAAGTGGGTCCTGAAGACGATGCGCTCGTTATCCCTCGGCGCCAGTGAGATCTCCCTTTCAGGGGGAACACGCACCTCCACGTTCGCCATGTGGGGAAGTCGCCGCGTCTGGCAGAGGAACTCGAGGTGATCATCTTGGACGTTCGAACCATCCCAATCGCCTCGCGCCATGCTTTATGGATGCTTGGTGGCGGCACGGCGAAGTCACGCGAGGCGAGGCTGCGGCGACATAGAGAAGTCGAGCGACGGTGAGCTGTAGCGGCGCTTCGGCGGCGGAGCGGCGCGGCGACGCAGCAGCAGCAAGGAAGCATAAGAGGAAGAAGGTGGAGAACGAGGAGGGCACGCGTGTGTTCTGCCGCACCCTCCTCCCCCTACTTATAGGCCCGCGGCAGCGGAGCCGAAGAGGCAGGACATGGGGGGCATGGAGATTAACTACGCCCGCGCCCCGCACGACCCCGCGTTTCTCGCGCCTTCAAAGCGCACATTCATTGCCCATGGGGAGGGCAACCACCCACTTTAGCCGCAGCAGATCCGCGCGCGTGCCGAGGCCCTGTAGTGGTGGGCCCGGGCCTGCGGCGACGTCCCGTCGCGCGCATGGGCTTGCAGGCCGGACTGGCTTGCTGGTGCCATGAGGAAAGCGAGCAACGGGCGGTAGGCGCGCCACCCGGCGCACGCGACGACTATTCGAATTCGACAGGCGGTTGGCCTAGCCTTGGCCGGCTCCTGGCAGACGGCTTCTACCAGGCGGATGAAGTAGGAGATACAAGATCTCTCGGAGTAGGAAACTGCTGAGGCACTCCGGCTTGAGCCGCAGCGCCTCATCAGCTTCGGGGACTACTGTCGGAGGGATTGACCACGGGTAGCCTCACCAGCACCCAATAGCATTTCAAGACAACAGTGCAAGCCAAGCCCCTTGCGCCTCCCGGATGTGTGGCCGGCTCCCTTGGGCCGGCTGGCCCAATAGGCCGACTCCCAGATGGCGGTGTACCCTCAGAAGGCGGCTTCGGGGGAAGCCGGGTCCTAGCAAACGGCCCCTCCTCCCCTCAGAGTCTATGCCCATTCAATACGATAAGATGGGGCGTGGCTACAGGGCCACCCGTACCCCCAAATCCCTGCGGGGCATGTCTACAGGGCGGGCTGACCAAGCGGACACCCCCCTGCCAGGCGCGGCACTATAGCCACGCGACCCGTGACGCAACCCTCGTCAGCAGGACCATGCTCCCACGACGGGCGGTCGGTACGGCCCGCAGGCGGCGGGCCCTTCCTGTCCGTGAGCAACCGGAAGACGGCGCACCTCAAGAAGGCGGCCTCAGCGACAGACCGGCTTCCAGCAGCCGGCCTCTCCCTCCACTCGGAGTCAACGCGCCGTTACTCCGATGAGACGGGGTGTGGCTACAGTGAACGCCCACCAAGTGGCGGACTGTAGCCATGCCTCCCCCGACGAGGCCCTCGTCATCAAGGGCGAGGCCACAGCAAAAGGCAATCAGCGTGGCCCGCAGGCGGCGGGCCCCACCTATCGGCCGAATCCTTGGCAGCCGGCGGGCCCCAGCAGCCGGCGAAGAACCCGGCGCCCATAGACGCTGACATCCGGGTCCTACACCCGGCTCAATTACCGTTGTACCCCTGGGGTGTAGGCCTATATAAAACCCCCAGGTTCACCCATGCAAAGGGTTCAGCTCATCTTCCACGCCATTATACACACATATAGCTAGAGAAGCACTAGGGCTAGCCTTGCCCTTCTCCTTCCTCTAGCAAACAGCTCAAGGAGCAAGCTTGTAGCTACGAGATTGATCATAATCATCATGCGGAGACCCCGCAGAGTAGGACTAGGGGTGTTATCTCCTCGGAGAGCCCCGAACCTGGTTAAGTCTCGTGTTCGTTCGAGATCTCGCTCACTCCTGCTTCCAGGGCCCGACGACGTAGTCCTGTCCCCATCCATGATAAGCCAACCCCTGGCATATGTCGCGAGATTACCCCGACACTCGGTTTCATCTCGGGGTCCAGAGATCGATTGAAAGAGGACTAGGGTGGGTACAGTACGTTCGTTTCACTTTTGAACGTACAATATACTCCCTCTGATCCACACAGACCCCCCGGGGTATTTCTATCATAGAAACACACCAAACCTTTATCTCCTTGCATGACATGCACTTGATCTCTCAACATCAATCGATCTCGTCAAGATGTGTCCGGGCATGAATCGAATGGGATGTCAAAACTAAGATGGGAAGCGACACGTAGTGGAGGCAAAGTGAAACTTTAAATGAACCATTTGTTTGTATGCATGTCGGACAAATTATAACATTAGAAATACAAGCATGGTCTAGGCCCACATGCGAATGATACTTGGCGGAATGTTCAAATGAGGGATGTGGGAGGATGGACTCGACCGGAGGGCGGCATGATCGATGGAGAAGAGGGTTGGAGAGGAATGAGAAATAACCAACGCCACATGATTATACTTGAACGGCTCAAATAAACATAAAGTTGTCTCGTTTTCCCTTCCGTCTTGGTCATGGAGTAAGATACTCCCTCTGTTTTTATTTACTCTGCATATTAGGTTTAACTGTAGTCAAACTTCATAAAATTTGAGCAAATTTATAGAAAAAATACGAACACTTACAATAGCAAATCTATATGATGTGAAAGTATATTCAATAATAAATCTAATGGTATTGATTTGTTATTGTATATGTTATTATTTCTGTCTATAAACTTTGTCAAAGTTTACAAAGTTTGACTTTGAGCAAAGCTAAAATGCGGAGTAAATAAAAACAGAGAGAGTACGCAGGGACTAGTATATAGTTACTACTGCCGGAACATGGTAAGTTGGACCCCTAAATGCGGGCACGGACCGGGCACACCTCAATTATTCCTTCAAACAGTCAGACACCTACATTAGCACACCATCCGACTACTTAATCAAGTGTTACACTTCACTAGTTGACTAGCAAGATGCCCGTGCGTTGCACGGAACATCAAGATGCATTTGTATGAGTAGTTTATCTTGTGAGAGAAAAGGATGAACGAGGGAAGGCCTTATTTGCAAATGTGGAGAGGGGTGTGGGTATCATTTTGCAAAATTGCCATAGTTTCCTTCCTATCCGTCAAATATAAATCGGACAGCCTATATTGCAGGATGGCAGGCACACCATCATCACCAACTCTATTTTTTATAAGTCACTAGTTGAAAAGGAAAAGGGTGGTACCGTACGCAAAACCACCACACTTGGGGCTAGGGTAACAACTTGGTACTGTACCACATTTGAACCAGGGCACAAAAACCACCTGTTCTGCGCCTAAAGCATAACGCGGAGCACTGACGCTCGAATTTGGCCAGGAAAACAGGGAAACCGACATGTGGGGCACACCTGTCGGGATGACGTGGCGCAGACTAGTCCAATGGAGGAGCTGGCCCACGACCTCCTTGCCACCGGCAACCGTTCATGTGGGTCGTGGGGGCCAGCAACGTGGCGCAGCTCCCGCACCGCCTCTGGACACGGCAACTGCGGTGAGCGACACGCTCATCGTCGCTGGACACGCTCGGCTTCAGGGTGCCTAGGGTGGCGTTAGCGCTGTGGCACGACCAGCAGATCAACACCCGGCTCGTCGAGGATGCACGGGACACCGAAGTGCGCGCGCGCCGCGACGTGTCCACGGAGTGTTCTAGCGCGGCCAACTGCATCCCCAGGACCTGAGACCATGCCATGTCATCCTGCTTTTTCGATGACATGTGGGGATCGCATGTGAGCAAAGGGCATCTCCAACATTGCCATGACCGCAGTTGACTACCCTGGCACACCAAAAACCATCGTCCCTCGCGCCGTCGCGTGGTGCATTCCCTGCCGGCACCAGCTGCCCGCATTCATACCGTCCGTCCTTATGCTGTCACTAAGAGGCTCGGTGCCCGAGGAACCAACTCCGGCAACTTAATGACGCACCCGGATGCTTGGCCTCACCGGAATGCGCTACTTAAAGCGGCAATGCCCAGCTAAACTCCACACCATAGCGCATCCTCCTGCTACCTGGCACTGTGGCACCACATCCACCATGACCGCGAGCGTGAACGCTCTGCGGGAGAGCTTGTCTTTGGGGATGAAGCTCGAAGTCACCGCCCTCGCTCAAGTCGCCGCTCGCAATGCAATAGCGGCGTAGCCAGACGTGGACGCGACCGCACAAGCGGTGGCCACGCTGGCGGCCAATGACGGGAGCTCCGTCAGCCACGCGTCCTACTTGCCGCCGTCCAACGTTCGGTGGCGCATGTGGCAGGTGAAGCGACGGACCGTCCACGTCCATCATCATTGACCTCACGTCCACCGGCACCGCCGAGGTCGGGGACTCCTCCGAGGATGAGTAGGGCATGGGAGGCGACAGGGCATGGTGTGCCAACTGGCTGGTCCGTCTCCCGTGTTCTACTCTTCCTCGCCGGAGACCACACCTTCACTTCACGGGTCTTGAACCCCGCCCCCGTACATGGAGATGGCAGATGGAGGACGTCGGTCGCCGCCGTATAAAAGGTTTAGGGTCGGGTTTCTTTTATTTTTCTGTCCTATAAAAGTTTGAAATGTAATAAAAATTTGCCATGTTTGCATGAATCTCGTCCGGTGTATATGAACTTTCACAATAATAGTAAGATATATTGTAGGAGTAGGAAAATGTATGGAATGATGATTCTTTTTTGTGTGTATAAACTTAGAAGGTTTGACCCGAGATAAAGCTAACATGCGAAGTAAATAAACACATAGGGTCTACATACACAATTTATCTTAGGCACTCCAATAGTACGTCCACTACACATTCACGCATTTCACATCTTTCAAGATCTACGGAAACCTATGAAAGGGTTAACGTAAATTGCCTCTCTCTCTCTCTCTCCCCCCTGATTTTCATCGTGGTGGGCCCCTTCCTCCCCCCCAATCTCCATATCAACAGCCCACACGTTTCACATTATGTTAATTACGTAACTGGGATTACGTAGGTGTAGCATTACTTGTCCTAAAAAAACCAACTAAGCCAACCTCCTAGCATATCGCACGGGAAAAGACCCGGCCGCGCCGTTTTAGTCGGGATTACCGGATTACTAGTAGTAGTATCGATGGATCGCACGAAGCACCAAGTTTAAAAGGAAAAAAGGTGGTACACTCACGACACGTCTGTCACGGTCGCATTGCACCCCTCACATGGTCGGTTCTGCACACGGCTCATGCAAACGAAACGCGCTTCGGCATGCCTCTTCACTGACACGTGGGACCGCAGTTGGAGAAACCGACCATGCGCCAAACTCCCCCGCCCACCGCGCAAAAATTCCCCCCAAATCCCAAATTCAACCGCCCTTCGGCCAACTAGCCAATAATATTCCCCAAACCCCCTCCCCCCGGCGCCCTCCACTCCATTCGCTCTACCAAAGCCGCCCTCCCCGCCGTGCCGATACGTCGGCGCCGCGGTTCGTCGAGGGGACACACGACGATCCTCTCGCTCCCACAGTACGCTCTTGTAGACTGCCGTCCTCTAGCCGCACCGCCACCACTGGCGACGTTCTTGTGGAGACGCATGGCGGTCAGCTTCTCCCACGGTACATGCATTCTAGACTGAGGCCCCGTGCATGTCGGAGTAGCGCTGAATGTTAGCTGATAGACGCTGTTAATCTCACTGTTTGCCGAAATAGTTTACAGTCAACATGCTCTGCTTAAGAAGCTTCCTTGCCCTGTTCAGCACTCAATCTGCTTAGCTGAGATGGCATGCCACGCCCAATTAGTTGCTAAAATATCCTGCCATAGATTTATTGTGACGTAGATTGCCATGGTCTAGTAGCCAATCTGTTAGGTGAAATAGCTCTACACCATTTTATACTCGATCTTTGTTGCTGAGATGGCCTTTGATGGCTGTGTGCTCGGCCTCATTGACTGCTGAAACAGCCTGCCATAATTTAGCACTCAAATTTGTTTGCTGAATTAGCTTTACATATATTTCATTACTTAGATCTGCTTGTCCAAATATCTTGCCATAGCTTTAGACATCGACCTAGGTATTTTTTTCTGGACTTCATAAAAAAGCATATATGTTTTTTCTGTAATATCTAGTAGAAGAACTAATTTGTATGTCTAACAGATGGACAGGACTTGGATAACTTCTGCTCGAAGATTCTCCGTTGCATATGTCAAGGGGGTTGAAAACTTCATGAACTTTATCAGAGCTGAGTACGGTGGTCCGAAATCAGATGTGCTCTGCCCGTGTAGCAGTTGTATGAATTCAATTACAAGACCCCAGTCAACTGTGCAAAATCATCTACACTTGTATGGGATGTCGGTCACATATACTAGGTGGGTTCATCATGGTGAAGCTGTGAACGTCAATGTTACTGACTATGTGGAAGCAGCAGATCACCATCTTGATCTGCCTGATGCTCAGGTGGAAGAGGAGGAGGTGGTGGTGGTGGCGGAGCCAGTGAGTTTGACCAACATTGAAACAATGCTACGAAAGCTCGCGCATTTCATGAACTTTCACCTGCAGATGAAAAACGGTGGGCCCGCATGTTGGAACAATGCAACGTAGCTGTCACCCCAGGAAATAAGCTGTCAGTATTCTCAGCTATGCTCACCTTTCTTCAGGTGAAGACATCTGAGCGGATGACCAACAAATCATTCGATAAGATGTCGGCTGCTTTCCGCAAATCTTTCCCAGATGCGTCTGAGCTGCCACACACCTACAGTAAAATGAAGAATTTCCTTCGTGCAGTTGGAATTGGATATGATATTATCCATGTTTGTAAGAATAACTGTGTTCTGCTCCGGAAGGATTATGCCAACTTAAGTGAATGCCCAAAATGCAAATCATCAAGATGGAAAGATGGCGATGCTATGAAGAGGATTCCTCATAATGTTCTGAGACATTTTCCAATTATACCAAGATTGCAGAGGTTGTTTCATGATGCTGAAACAAGAGAGGGTGTACTGTGGCATTCTAGGAACCAGGAGTACAGAGATCAGAATGTAATGAGCCATCCATCTCATGGTAGTGACTGGAAAAGCTTCAATCAGAAACACAAAAAGTTTGCTGCTGACCCGAGAAACATTAGACTTGGCTTAGCTACAGATGGATTTAACCCATTTGGCCACCAGAGCGCCACATATAGCATGTGGCCAGTGCTTGTTATTCCTTACAACATGCCTCCAAATGCCTGCACCAAAGAATCAAACTACATGATGGCCTTGCTCATCCCAGGTCCAAAAAGTCCTGGAAAGGATTTTGATTTATTCATGGAGCCTCTTATGGAGGGGTGTTCTCACTCGAGACCTATATAGCAGCCCACCAGCTGATTTCTTTCTGCGTGCTGTTATAATTTGGTGCATCCATGATTATCTGGCTTTGGGCACTATGTCAGGGCGAACGACACATGGTTACAATGCATGTGTTCGCTGTGACAAGAATCCACTGTCATACGCAATACTTAGCAAGATCTGTTACATTGGACACCGTCGTTTCCTTGCCAAGGACAAGCCGTGTCCTACAAAATACCGAAGACATGTGTTCAATGCAAAGCATGAAAACCGTGATGCGCCAAAGAGGCTCACTGGCGATGATTTGCAAGTGGAATTAGAGAAGGTCAGGCATATTACACCAGGAAACCATCCTGATAATGGTAGCGGGAAAAGGAAGCGTGGCAGGGCAGAAGAGAGATTATTGTTTACCCAAAGGTCCACTTTGTGGGACTTGGAGTATTGGAAAGATTTGGATCTACGGCATAATCTTGATGTGATGCACATCGAGAAAAATATATGTGACATCATTATCGGCACACTTCTTAATATTGAAGGCAAGACGAAAGATACCTTAAAATCTAGGATTGATTTGACACACCTGGGTATCAGAAAGGATTTGCAGGTGGAAGATGAAGGTAAACCACGGGATATGGCACTAGCTGTGTACATCTTGGACAAGGTAAAAAGAATAGAATTCTGCAAGGTCCTGTCACGTGTGAGATTCCCACATGGATTTGCTTCCAACCCTGAAAGGAGAGTCAGTGCAGATGGAAACAAGGTACAAGGGTTGAAAACTCATGACTGCCACGTCCTACTTCAAAGGGTTTTACCTGTTATCCTTAGAGGATTGGGCCGCCCTGACTTATACAGAGCAGTTGCAGAGTTGGGACAATTCTTCAGGGAACTCTGCAGTATAAATATCAGGATAGATGCTTTGGAGCATCTTAGAGACAAGATACCAACTATCCTATGCGACCTTGAGAAGATATATCCTCCAGCCTTCTTTGATGTGATGGTGCATTTGGCTGTTCATCTACCTAATGAGGCACTACTTAGAGGTCCAGTACAGTATGGCTGGATGTACCCTATTGAAAGGCAGCTAGGCACTTTCAAGGGCTATGTTAGGAACAGAGCTAGACCTGAGGGTTCCATTGCAGAGGCCTACATTGCTACAGAAGTGTTGACATTCTGCTCAAAATACATTAAAACAGCTGATGAGCTTAGCAAAGAGGTGGGTGAAGACAATCCCGAGCTCAATGTTTTTGATTGTTGTGTTCGAGTTACAGGGAAGAGTCGACAAGACGACAAACCTAAAGATTTGGACAAAATGGTTTGGTATGTGTTGAATAATTCTCCTGAGATTCTACCTTATATCGAGTAAGTGCTAAGTACTGCAGCTTATACATCATAATCTACTAAACTTGCAGCACATTCTTATATATTTAGATGTTTAACGCAATCACTATGTTGTGCAGCATCTACAAAAAGGAGTTACTGCCACAAAATCCAAGAAACATTGACAAACTGGTTATGGCAGGATTTGCGAAATGGTTCAAGAGCCGTGTAAGCTTTTGAATTGCACTGTCAATTTTTTTAATATATTGAGTACATAAGATGATCAGCTTGTCTATTTTCTAACCATAGGTTAAGAAGATGCGGGAGGATGGGCAGGCAGTTAATAATGCCCTTTATGCACTAGCAATGGGTCCTGATACTCGGGTAAGAAATTATGAATCTTGCATTGTTGGAGATGTGCGCTACAACACCCTTGCATGCGACGAAGGCAGGAAGACACAAAACAGTGCCATCATGAGCACGGATAAGTACGGCGAAGAGACAACTGAAATGTATGCTAACACAACAGACATTGTTCAGTTGCAGTATATCTCCAGTTTCGAGGTTCATCGGTGTGTGGTTATGTTGTGCTGTCGTTGGTATAACCTGTTTTCCAGGATCGCAAAACCCAGAGCTAATGATTATTTCAAATCCATCAATGTCAAGGCGGCCTACCAGACCTATGAGCCTTTTATTTTGGCAAATCAAGCAACACAGATATTTTTCTTGGAAGACACATTTGCATGTAGCAATGACTGGAGAGTATTGCAAAGGTTTGAGCAGAGGAATTCATTTAATGAAGTTGCACAACAAGATGATGCTTAAACTGCACCTGGTGTAGAAGATTCCATAGATGTTCCTAATATCTTTGAGAACCATCACGTCAATGACGCTGGCGAAAAGATTGCCAGTCGGGCTGTGGACATACGAGAGTTGATCAATAAGATGCCAACATTCGAGGACATTGAGGATGAAGAAGAAGATGACACTGGGGGGATTACGATTCAGACTAATACACATGGCGAAGATGTTGACGCTGCTGCTGCAGATGATGATTAGATTGCTTTTGTCGTATTTGCCTGTCAGAAGATGTTTTTTTATCTACTATGTGAAATTGTGTTTGCTATGACAACTGAAACCTGATGAAGTTGTTGTTTAGTATTTTGTTGTGAGAACATCACTTATTATGTATGTTGATTTGTGTGTGGTGATTGTATGACGACTAAAACATGATGACATTGTTGTTTAGTTGTACTCATATTTGGCTGTGAAACTTGTATTTGATGACATAGTTTGTTGTTGGACTGCAATTTTCTCGACGTCTTCGAATGGGAACAAAGCTGACCCGACAGGGCCTCTGCTAATTTATTTATTTATTAGCAAAAGGGCCTCTGCTATTTATTTATTTATGAGCAAAAGGGGATACCCACCGATTTCCGTTAATAGAAATCATTAGATGTTCACAACACTACGCCCAGCCTGCTAAACAGGTTTCATTCATTACTAGTTTCAGCAAAGTGCTAATGTCATAGCCACTGAATACATCACGAGTGCTACATACACTGCAAATAAAGAGACAATCATCCTACAGAGCGCATCGATTTTGCCCATTATCTTCACAAGCTCTTTCATCTCCTCATAGCTGTCAAGGCCGTTTAGCAACTGTTGCTTGGCCATGATCAGAGGAACTGCATCTTTAACCTTCTGCTCTGCATCTTCCTGTTCTGCCGTTCCTTCAGTTACTTGTCCAACACCCCAACCTGCTGGTATTGGGATTCCTCGGCTAACCAAATAATCAGCGTAGTTGCATTCCCCCACATCAGCAACTTCCCAGAAATACAAATCATACGAATCTTCCCTTTTCTGCACGAATCAAATTGGAAGATCATCAACCAAACTATTAAAAAAATCAGCAACTGAAAGCAGCGGAACAACACTTAAACATATTACTAGCACATATGCCCGTGTGTTGCAACGGGAGAGATATTTCTTTGCGAGAAGCAATGGGAGAGATAATTGATGTGTCCTCCATAGCGGTGCGATAGAGAGAGGAGTTGTGGTCTTCTCGCGGGTCATGTTTATCCCATGAGATCTTGATAGTGGTGGGGTTAGTCGGTGTGCGGCAACCATCCAACTCGTGCCTTTTTTTCCTCCGGATTCGCCTCTGTCTCGGGGTTGTGTATGCCTCCTCATTTGGTAGCCATGCGGCGACCTTCGAGGCACGGTTGCTTCGACCACTCTCGCTTACGATGACGTAACCGGATGTATTACTAATTGTAGCGCATAAATCCCATTTCATTAGCATATTTAGTGCATAACCAGACATCAATGTCCCTTCTTTATTAGGGTTTATTCTCTTTGATTATTTTAGCGCTCACGTGCCCACAATTTTTTTATTCGAGATAAACCAACATATTTTCTTTTATTGGCCCAAGAAAAAATTGCTCCCTCGGACGACCCAGTAGGGGAGTGCGGTTGAGGCCCAATACTGCATGTGCGACGGAGCAATTTTTTTCTTGGGCCAACTGCGTGGGGGCTACTATATGACGCTAGTTGCGTAAAATAGCGCGTGGGACACATATCAGTTCGTGTATGGGCCAGCACACTGGTAGGCTCGAAGACGACCTATGTTCGTAAGGCGTGAAAAAATCTAAAAAATGATGAGTTGAAGGATTGAAATCATGCCCTCAAAGACCTGAGTACATGCTGCTAGCCAATCGAAGAAACGAGTCCTACCAACCAATGGCCAGCTCAAACCTTTAAGATCATACTCCAATGTCAGATTGGAAACAAATTTTGTTTTTTTGCTTTAAAAAAAATAAAAAATTGCTGAATATTCTTGGAAACATGAAAATTTAGAAAATCCCAAACATTTTTTCGAAATTCCTTACAATTTCAGAAATATACAACAAAAATTGAAATCAACTTTATTTGAAAACATGAACCTTTTATAATAACATGAACATTTGCACGGGCCAACTGCATGGGGGCTACTATATTTGTGAAAATGTGTTTCTTTAAACTTGGACATTATTCTAAATTGGTGAACATTTCACTAAAATAAGAATATTTTCGTATTTGGGACATTTTTAATTTTTTTTTTTTGGAAAATCTCGAACAACTTTGCAAAATAGAAAAAAATGGAACATTTTTTTAAAATCTGAACCAATTTTGGAATGAGAACAAGGATTTAATGTTCTGAACATTTTTCAAAATGGAATATATATTTTAAAACTTCAAAAAAAAAATTAAATTTTCGAATTTTTCTGATATTATGATATTTTTTTGGTAATTTTGAATTTATAAAAAAAGTGAGAAAGAAAAATAAAATTGAAAGAAAAAAAGACAAAAGAAACATGAAAGAAAAATAGAAAGAAATGGAAAAAGAAAAATAGCAATATATCACAGAACAAAAAAAAGGTTCAGCCTAGCTTTGGCGCCCTGTGCGAATTTGTGACTATTTTGGAATAAGAACAAAGATTCAATGTTTGAACTTTTTTTTAAACGGAATATATTTTAAAATTCAGAACATATTTTGAAAAATCTATTTTTTATGATATTATGAACATTATTGAAAATTTTGAATTTATGAAAAAAAATGAGAAAGAAAAATAAAATTGAAAAGAAAAAAGACAAAAGACAAAAGAAATAGGAAAGAAAAATAGAAAGAAACTGAAAAACAAAAATAAAAACATAACAAAAAAAGGTTCAGGCCAAGTTGAGCGACATGTGCGAATTTGTGACTATTTGACGCTCGGTGCGATAAATAGGGTTTTCCCACCTGCGTCACACGAAAATAAGTGGGTTGGCTTTGCTGGGCCACACTGCGGGCGGCCCATGTACGAAATTCTGCCTTTTTTCTTTTCTAAGAGATAAATGGACAAAAATTTAGTATCACCTCGAATAGAAAAAAATATTTTCAATGGTGAATGGATGAAAAAATCGGAGAGACGCACTTTGCTTTATTAGTAGGTATAGATTACCCCATGATTCGGGCATTTGTAGAAGACTCGGCCAGGGTTGAGGATTGTGGTTAAGACGCGACGGATGACTATGTGATTTGCAGCAGTGGCACCACACCAACGGCAGCAGGTTGCGATGAGCAACCGGCTGCGGTGCGTGTGCCAGCGGGGGTGTGATGAGACCCACGGGCGATGGTACGGGTGATGACTTGGCGCATATCTGGTTGTTGCCTGGTGAAGAGCAGGTGAACGAGCCGCCAGCGGACATGGTTGCTGCGGCCAGAGCTTCTGATGCTAGGCAGAGTAAGTAGAGAAGAGGAGAAGCAAACGTTGGATATGTCAGTTTCATTACTTGCAGAGTAGCATAGCACCATATATAGTCATAGTTTAGGTTTGGATTCGAACCAGCTACAGGAGCACGCCTCTCTTTTTTCTAAAACTCAGCAACGTCTCTTTACTGGTACACTAGCTTGTTCTGTACGCCTTCTCAAGTCTTTGATTTTATTTTATTTTTTTTTGCGAGGAAGGAAGGAGGAGAAAATTGAGGGTTCCTGGGACTCGAACCCAAGACCTCTCGGTTGAAAACCAAGGGTGCTAGTCACTTATGTGGCGAACGTTCCCTGGGAGGAGGTCGGCAAACGAACGCATTTTTCTCGCAGTTTTAGTTGCGACGCAAGATCAAACGGTCGTAGTTTCGGGAATGTTATCTGGCGAACGCGCCCAGTTTTTCTTTTCTTCCTATATATAAAAAAGTATGCTACTTGGTGTCGGCTTAGTCAACAAACGATTGTGCCAACCTTGACCGTTGGATTGACATTCAACGTCTGTCGTGTTTCTTCAGTCTCTTATTCCTCCAGCTGCCAAACCCAAACCAGCACCGGCGGGACCGCCTGCTCCCGCCTCCCACGGCTAGTTGTGCTGCCGCGCATGCATCGTGGCCACATCGCACCCTAAAACTCTGTGCATTTTCCCCGGTTCCTGTTCGTTCCCATCCGAGGCCTCACCATCGTCCTCCGCCTTGGTTCGCTCGCTGCGGCGCCGCCCTCCGGTGTTGTCAACATGGTCAACAACCGAGAGGAATAAGGAGATGATTGTACATGGTGAGGATGACAGTAGGGACCCACCAGGATTGGCAGTAGGCAAGCAAGTGCCTTCTTTATTACAAGAAAAAAAAGGGTTCCTCCTGATGGTTTCCTGACATCTGGGTCACACGCAACTGTCAACGTAGTCAATAAGCGAGATAACTGCACAAGGAGCGGCACACACCCGGAACCCAGCAGCGCGCGCAGTAAAAAAAATCGGGACGGAGAAGGATATCAACTGGGTTGTGCGGGAGCTATGGCCCGTCTAGCCCAGGCTTTTATTTCATATGTTTACCACATGACCAGCCCAGTTTTTTTTCCTTTCTAAAAATGGCTAGCACAACTATTTTGTTTTTTGCAGAATAACCAACGTAGGCCAACTTGCTTATCTACGCCCTGCTGGGCCGGATATCTTTCAAGACGAGGAGGGATGCATTCGGGCTTGCCCAGAAAATGGGCTATAAGTAATAAGAAATGGGCTGTAAAATGAAAAAATACAACAAACAGGCAATTAGTTCCAAAATACTTTTTTCTTTCGGATTTTGATATTTTAAATTTCATTGTTTTTGTGCGGGTAAAATTTCATTGGATTTAAATTAAGGTATGTTTAGTTTTTAAATTATTTGAATCTGGTTAGAAATTTTGGGCTGTATGCTGTTTGGGACAGATTTGGAGGCTGACTTGTGGGTCTACTAGGTTGAAGTGTACGAAAGGCTTTGTCAACTTAGTCCACAAACGATTCTAGCAGCAGTGACCGTTGGATGTTAATCCAACGGCCGTGCTGCTTCTTCAATATCTGATCTTCTTGCTCCAGCCGCCCAAACCAGCACCGGTGGGACTGCCTGCTCCCGCCTCCCGTGGCCGGTTGTGCTGCCGCACAGGCCGCACCGCCCCACCCTACTCCATCGCTGGCCAGGCCATTCCTCTACTCACCCACACCTCCTGTTATTTTCTGGCGACGGCAGGCGAACCAGTAAACCCTCGTACTCCCCACCGCGTGGGCAACCACTGCCGAGTCTTCCCCGGCTCCGGGTCGTTCCCTTCCTAGGCCTCGCTGTCGTCCACCGCCTTGGTGCTCTCAGCACGGCGTGGTCAATGTGGTCAACGAATGACATCCATCGGAAGAGGACTGTACGTGGAGAGGCTGACAGCTGGGTCCATGGCCGCACGCAAGGAAGTGCCTCCTTATTACGCGCAAAATAATGATTCCTCCACCTGACAGCAGGGACCCACCGGAAGGGCCTTTGTATTTCGCGAAAAAAATGTTCCTCCCGCTGACAGCTCGGACCCACTAGCTATATCTTCGCACGCAAGGAAGTGCCTCCTTATTACACAAAAAAAAATGAATACTCCCCCTGCTATCCGGGACCCACCATAGTTGAAGGCTGACTTGTGGGCCTACTAAGTTGATGCGGACGGAGGGATTTGTCAACTTAGTCAATATGAACGATTCTAGCTCCACTGACTGTACGATGTCCATCCAACGGCCGTAGTGCTTCATCAACCTCTGGTCTTCTTGCTCCAGCCACCCAAACCATCGCCGGTCGTGCCGCCTGCTCCTGCCTCCCGTGGCCGGCTCTGCTGCCGCGCAGGCCTCACTGCCCCACCCTACTCCCATCGCTGGCCTGGCCATCCCTGTACTCACTCAGACCTGCTGTTATTCTCCGGCGATGGCAGCCTCACACTACAGCCCAACCAGTAAACCCTCGTATGCCCCTCCGCATGGGAAACAACTATCGAGTCTTCCCCGACTCCGGGTCATTCCCTTACTAGGCCTCGCCGTCGTCCACCGCCTTGGTGCTCTCGGTGCGGCATGGTCAACGTGGTCAAGGAACGACTTACATCAAAAGAGGACTATATGTGGAGAGGCTGACAGCTGGGTCCACGGCCGCAGCAAGGAAGTGCCTCCTTATTACGCGCAAAATAATGATTCCTCCACCTGACAGCAGGGACCTACCAGAAGGGCCTCTGTATTTTTGCTTAGTTGTATTTTGCAGAAAAAATGTTTCCCCCCTGACAGCTGGGACCCACCAACTATATCTTCGGACGCAAGGAAAGTGCCTCCATATTAGGCGTGAAAAAAATTGAATCCTCCCCCTGACAGCTCGGACCCACCATCAATAACTTCACACCTGGTCGAAGCGTACGTAGCGTTGTCGCGAACATGTACGTACATACTGGTCGATCGGTCTCTCTGCAATGATGAACCGTGGCCGAGCAAGCAGCGGCACGTGTAGTAGTAGAGCCCCCGACGTGGCAGTTCAGGCAGTCCCTTCTAAACCGTGTACACGTACGTACAGCCACGTGCCAAAAAATACGGCCACGTACGTACATACGTGCGGGGTCTCGAACGCCTACTCGCGCATACGTACGGCCAGGGCTCGTGTACATGGAGAGGCAACGGATGGCAGCAACGGCGTCCTGTTCATCGGGCAGCCAACCGGCTGGGTCAGAATGGAGAAACAGCGTCCTGTTCATCGGGAGGCAACAGACTGGGTCGGAATGCGTCCTGTTCAACGGGAGCCAACCGGCTTGGACGGAACAACCAAAACGGGGTCTGGCGTACTGTAGTACAGAGGAAACAGCCTTCTGTTCGACTGGCTACGGTCGAAACAGGGGTCCTGTTTATCGTGAGGGGTGTGGCGTACCGCAAAACGGAGGAAACGGACTTGTGTTGGAGCGCTACGGTCGAAATGGGGGTCATGTTCATCGGGAGGGGTGTGGCGTACCGCAAAATGGAGGAAACGGACTTGTGTTGGAGCGCTACAATCGAAACGGGGGTCCTGTTCATCGGAGGGGTGTGGCGTACCACAAAACGGGACTCCACGGGCTACTGTTCACCCATCGTCGACTTCTTTCAGCTTCCATCTGCACTGTTCATCCACCGCGTCTCCCTCCAACCTCCACCAGTTACTGTTCATCCATGGGCTACTGTTCATCCAGCCCTCCACCGGCTACTGTTCAACCAGCCCTCCACGGGGTCCTGTTCATCCACCCCCAACCAGCTCGGCTGTGACGGCCTCCTCTCAGGGTCCTGTTCATCCAGTGGCAACGGCCTACTAGTACTACCACGGGGTCCTGTTCATCCAGCCCCCACCGGGAACTGTTCATCCAAGCCCAACCACGTACGTCTCGACTCGTTCAACCAACCCCCACGTTCACTGTTCATCAAGAGGCAGCAGGTTCGATCGGCTTCAGTTAGCAGCAGTAGCGAAGGAATCCCTCGATCGGGTTCAGTAATGTAGGTAGTGCAATCGCCCGGGTTCAGTAAGCGAATGCCTCGCTCGGGTTCAGTTAGAGTCCAATGCCTCGCACACACGCGCGTACGTATACGAGAGAAAACGCGCAAACCTCCATGCATCGCTCGGCCCCGACCACCCACCGTAACCGGGAACTCCCCAAAATTTTCCTCGCCCTCGCTTCTACCACGATTTTTTTCGTCATGGACGGCCCAAAGAATGTCATGCAGGTGCGTCTCCGGACCGCCTAGGACGAAAAGCCCATTTTCTGTCATGATTTTTTGTCATAGAAGTAGGAGCCCACCACATCTATGATGATACCGGGTTTTGTCATAATTATCGTCATAGAAGTGTCATAAGCATGACAGAAAAAAAATTGTTCGGCCCAAAATGTCACGGATGTGTCTTTTTTTTGTAGTGGGTTGTGATGTTTGAATACCTAATATATATGCAGAACTTTGATGTGGCACCTGCCTCGGAAACCTTTAAGTCCCCCACACGAACCAAGGTTCATGACACGTAGTA
Organism: Thinopyrum elongatum; assembly: GCA_011799875.1. Taxonomy (NCBI): domain Eukaryota; kingdom Viridiplantae; phylum Streptophyta; class Magnoliopsida; order Poales; family Poaceae; genus Thinopyrum; species Thinopyrum elongatum. The sequence continues at coordinate 81,759,677 of CM022297.1, read as the reverse complement.
TATATATGTTGCCCCCTCCCCTCTTCGACGCGTAATATATACTCCTACGTACCGTAGCACAACCCGAAAATAATCCTCCTTGTTCGTCAAATTACCTTTCTCGTTGTGTCATATATTAGATGGATGACGACCCCGCGGGCCCATGGAGGGAAGAGTCGCAGGCGAATGAGTGACAACCATCATCTGCACGTGGCCCAATGTGTTAATGATGTTTTTAATACCCAATATGCACAACTTCTTTGCGGCACCTGCCTCGGAAACTGAAAAGTCCCCACACGGAGCGAGATCGATTCATGACGTGTGTGTAGTATATATGTGGTGCCCCGGCCCCCTCCTCCCCTCTTCGACGCGTACTATATACTCCTACCGCAACACAACACAAAAAGAAACCTCCTTGCTGGGTCAAAGTGATGGAGGACAACCTCGCGGACCCACGGATGGAAGCATCGCACGCGAGTGAGTGTCCTATATGACGCGTAGTATTGCCCCCGGCCACCCTCTTCAACGCGTACTATATATATACTCCTACCGTACATATAACAAAAACCAAAAAATGACCATCCTTGTTGGTCAAATTAACCTCTCTCATCGCATGTCATAGTGCTGGACGGCGACCTCGCGGGCCCACGCGAGTGAGTGTCCTAGGACCACCGCGTACATGTGGCCCAAAGATGCATGTCAAACTTTTTCTGCAGCGAACATGCGATCAAAGGAGTTTAGTGTTGAAAATTGAAAAAAATAGATAACATCTGTCCGTTTTTTATAAATTGATTGATTTCCCAGGGATTTAAATGTGAACAAATCAAATTTGATCTACATGAGACCCGTGATCATGCACGAAAATGGATTGCAAAATCATATGTGTACGTGTCCCTGGGTGCATGTTTAGTCCCCATGCAAGAAATTTCTAACATCTAGAATCTTGATTTTAAAATCCAATAAATCCAAAACTAAGTTGAAATTCACTAAACTTATCGTGGTGTCATATGGACACCAATAGACTGTGATATTATTATTTTTTCAAATTTAAGACAAGTTTTGATATATTCTTCTTACATACAGGAAATTATAAATAATTATCAACCAATATCGCAAACGAACTCTTTATTCGAACCGTGTGCGTTAGACCAACAATGTAAGTGCCGTGCTTCGGTTAAGCAATAAAGCGGTAGAATTAATCATCAAAAAGGAAAAATCAATATAATACGTGCCGCGCACGCGTCCCTTGTGTCGTACGAGCATGCGTGAATTGACGAGACGCATGCTAGCAGGCAGACCGGGAGGCCGAGGCATGCGCGTGTTCGCTACGCACTCATCGTGGGGCGTGCTAGTAGCTGTGTGAAATGACGGTAGGTGTGCCAGCAGTCCATCGCGCAGGCTCATCGGGAGGCGAGCCAGCCCTTTGATCGCTGCCCACCTCGCTCCTACTGCTCCATATTGATGGCGCGTCCGATCCGCTGGTCATAATAGGCGGCCGCACACCCCGTCCACAGCTACTCTGGCAATGACTCCGACTCCGACGGAAAACCGGTTAGTCCCCCCCCCCCCTTTGTTGGGAACAGAAACCCTTGGTTATGTTCACCCAGTCCATGAAATCAGAGTAAGATTCGTTAGATCCGTGTAGTGTATTGATTGTTTGAATGGTATCTATGGTTAGTGATTAATTGTTTGTTCTGTACAAACGATTTTTTGCTAATAATCCGACTAGGGTTAGCGTGCGTGCTAATAATTCGTAGCCAGATCTTGAGAATTGATTTTGACCGCCGCCCGCCTCGCTCCGTGAAATGATGATAGGAATGCCAGAAGTCCGCCGCGCAGGCTCACCGGGAAGCGAGACAGCCTTTGACCGCCGCCCGCCTCGCTCCCACTGGTCTGTATTAATGGCGCGCCCGAGCGGCCGCACCCCCCATCCTCGCCACACACATAATCCTCTCTCTCCGCCCGCATCCTCGACGCCGCTCTCAGTCCTCAAAGCCGGCACCCCCCATCCTCGCCACACACACAATCCTCTCTCTCCGCCCGCATCCTCGACGCCGCTCTCAGTCCTCAAAGCCGTCAGTGTATGAGGATACCATCGAAGCGCCCCATCGGAGGGAGTGGCGACGCCGGGGCTGCTGAAGCACCGAGCACGGCGTGAATATGGAGACAGAGGTTTCCGTCGCCGCCGACGAGGTGGAGAACGAGGCTGCCAACAAGCAGAGGTGGGTCGACAAATAACCGCAAGCGCCAGCATGCCTAGACTTCATCAGCAGCCTCCCCGATGATATGTTGATAGTCATCATATCCCTCCTCGCAATCAAATATGGGGCGAGGACAACCACCCTTTCCCGACGGTGGCGCCCCCTATGGCTCTCCACCCCTCTCGACCTCCTCGACGCCCACGAGCTCTGCCATGGCTATCACAAAAGCTTGGATGCGTTCTCCCATATCCTCAGCAGTCACCATGGCCCAATTAGAGGCCTTATCATGGGCAAGTTCCATTCCAATGGCAAGGACTGAGCCAAGCTTGACGAGTGGTTCCGATCCCCCGCTCTAGATCAGCTCGAGGAGCTCAGTTTTAATGATGGGCATATGCGCTCGCTGCCAACGTCTGCGCTCTGCTTCGCGCCCACGCTGCGCCTCGCCAAGTTCATGAACTGTCATTTCCCCCCTTAATGACACGCCCGCTCTTTTTCTACCATGACTGAAGCACCTCGAGCTCATCGCCGTCTGCATCCCAAAGGATGACATGGAGCGCCTGCTCCGCGGCTATACTGCACTCGAGTTTCTTCGTCTTCAGGTGATGAATTGGTCGAGTAGCTTCCACATCACCTCCAGAACTCTCCGGACTATTTATGTGTGTTGCTGGTGCTGCAACGAGAGATCACAAATGGTGGACCACAATATGGTCATTGAGGACACACCTTCACTTGAGAGACTACTTGTAGTTGACCAACAAGGTCCAACAAGAATCAATGTCATTTCTGCGCCGAAATTGACAGTGGTGGGCTACTCGTCTATCAAATACTCCTACTTTCAGGTACAACAGTCACCTTCTACCTCTCCTTCTTGATATCAACATTATTTCTAGTTTTGAAGATGTATGTTCGTCTGTCATCCAGAAAAGCTTCACCCAGATTCTGCGCACAGTGAAGGTCTTGGCACTAGTATCTATCGGCCCCAACCTGGACCAAGTTGTCAGTTTCCTGAGATGCTTTCCGTGCCTGAAGAAGCTGTATATCGAGGTGATGTTCCTTTCCTGTTAAATGTTAACCATAAGGGAGTTCAATTTTTTGCACCTTTTCCCAAGTTTACAATGACAATGTACTACGATTTCTGAAGGAATTTTGGAGGATTTCAGGACATACACCCCCCACCCCATATTGGTTGCTTGATTCATATGGTTACAATCCATAAGCATTTCTCCTTTGGATTCATCTGTACTAGTTTTCTTAGGGAATTTTTCATCCACTGCAACCTCTTGTGAAGAAGGCTACATTTTTCTAGATTGTAATCAAATGCCCATGTTAATCATGTCAGATCGAAGATGGCACGCTGGTGCATTTTACAAATCCTGCAAACCAAATAGGCGTGTAGTAGTATTCAAAACTTCATGTAGGCACTAACATGTTCTCTTCTTTTGCAGATAATAATAGGCCCGGAGGTGGACAATGTTTATAACGACAATCGCATCGAATGCCTAGATCTGCATCTCTCAAAAATTACTTTGAACTCCTACCGAGGGACCTTACCAGAGATTATATTCGCCAGGTTCTTTGTTGCCAGAGCAAGGGTGCTGAAGGTAATGAGGTTGAACATGCATTTAAATAGGAAATATGAATGGTTTGTTGATCAGAGCCGGCAGCTACTGCAGAATGGAAGAGGCTCCAAAAAAGCTAAACTTCGTATTGGAAGTGCATATGAAAGAGTAATTGGAAGTCATTGTGTCAACCCCATACATGACTTGTCAGCGGCTGATCCCTTTGCAGAAATGACAAGGTTTCAAAACCGGCCTTACTATTTTTATTTTTAGTTTGAACCTCTCTTATATCCATGTTCAGCTGATCAGCACCGGCGTTTGCAGCTGAATGAGCTGAATTTCATTTCTAATATCAGTTTGAACCTTGTAATCTTCGAATTTGAGCCATGTAACTCTGGAATTTGAACCTTGTAATATTTCGGGCTTTTGTGGTACAATCGTTGAAATGGCATCGTATGAGACTCGTAGATTGGTAGTACTATTTTGACCTTAATATGCAATAGACTTAGATTTTATTAACCATTCACGACCAGGGATCCAGCCGGAAGCAGAGCAATGGCAAACATCGTTGCAAAAAGATGTAGATGATTAGATGCTCATTTCTCCTTGTTTAGTATGCATGTAATTGCTTACTTTGGTGTGTGGAAATGTTATGTGTGTAGTCACTTATGTAAATGTATGCTTAATTTGGTCATGCAATGCTGTTCTTATAAGTATATATGTTGATGTTCTGTAGACAGAGCATATCACATCGCACACGGACCACACCAGGGAACCCGTCGGTCATGAATTCATCAATCGCAGATGGTTGTATACCAGCAAGCGTTTGCCCACAACACACACGGCTTATTCCTTCACAAACAGCTCGGGTGGATCAACTGTATGCCACGTATCGCACACGCAACTCTAATCTGATTCGTGCTTAATGTCTCCGACATCGCTCGCATAGTTCGTCTTATTATGCCACGTATCACTATGCCGGCCTCTGCTCGCGTCCCTTGGCGCGCTCTGCTCACCGTTAGGCGCCGCGGTGCGCTCTGCTCGCATCCGTCAGTGCGCTCTGCTCGTCGTTAGGCGCCGCGGCGCGCTCTGCTCGCGTCCGTCGGCGCGCTCTGCTCGCGTTCGTCGGCGCGCTCTGCTCGCGTACCTCCACGCGCTCGGCTTGTGGACAGCTTTTCCTTGCGTGTTCAACTGCTATATATGCATATATATGGTTGCTCGCCGTTGAGGCGACCGCGGAGCGCTCTGCTCGCATCCCTGCGCACGCGCTCTGCCAGCGGTTGGGGCCTACGCACGATCACGTTGGGGGCCCCATGTGCATGCGGTTGCGCCACGCGCGTCGCCACGATGCAGTTACGTGCGGCACGATGGAGTTACGCGCTGCAATTTAGAACTGCCATCCGGGGGTGCGGATATTCTAGGCCGTCCGGCTTCCCCTTTAATTCCCGCAGCCATTATAGCCTTAGTCTCTTCAACCTTTTGATCGCGCCCGACAACACAACAAGCACACCCACGACGACACATAGAGAGGGGATGTCTAGCGGCACTCCAATGGAGTTCGGCGAGCATAAAGTGGAGACCCACACGATGGAGATGGATCTCTCGGTGGTGTACACCATCGACCCGACCGTGGTGGATGACTACATCAACACCGTTGAGAAGTTGCTTGCTCGAGACAAGAACAAGGTGGTCGGCATCGACCTCCAGTACACCGGCGGTCGTCCCAACATAGATCAGAAGGTTGCCGTCGCCCAGTTGTGCATGCGCCATCATGTCCTCATCTACCACTACTGCATGGCCACAGAGCCTTGCGACCGTTTTGCCAGGTTTCTCCACAACACCGACTACAAGTTCGCTACGGTGGAAACCACCGACGATGTAAAAGTGCTCAGGGCTACGAGCTTGGCCTGCAAGAACCTTGTCGAAATCCGTGAGCACTATAGGGTCTAGGGCAGCACGAAGAAGGACTCCCTGGTTGAACTCGCCTCGGCCATCATCAACCCATACTATGAAAAGATGAAGCAGGAGACGAACAGAACACGTCATGTATCCTGGCACGGGGCCTGGATGCGGCAACTGGATGAACCTCACCTTAGGTTCGCAGCCAAGAGCGTGTACACATGCTACGAGATGCACAGGCGGATCATTGACATGAGGAAGTGCCTCGTTACCGAAATCGACAAGGCCGGATCGAGCCACAAGCAGAGCAGTAGTGGCAAGCATCACAAGAAGTAGATGATGATCAGATGATCGTTTATCCTAGTTAATTATGCATGTAATATATAGTTGACTTTGGTGTGTGGAAATGTCATGTGTGTAGTAGCCACCTATGTAATTATGCATGTAATAGTTTACTTTGGTGTGTGCAAATGTCATGTGTGTAATAGCCACCTATGTAATTGGATGTTTAATTTGGTTATGCAACCATGTCCTTATAAGTGTGTATATATATATGTTGTTGTTCTGTATGCAATCCCAATGCACAACACACATGTCTTATTAGCAGCAATCGTCTATGTTATTATCGGTCTTCGCACATATTTCTGATTACAGACCTGTTTGTCGCGTATCACACACATCTTGTTAAATTGAATAATTTTTGTTATCTTGGCTCAACGCAAACAGTTCATCCGAGTGAACTATTTACCCTATATCGCACACACCTTGATCTGGCTGACCATTTCTTTTGTTCCGCCTAATCACCAACAGTTCATCCGAGTGAACCATATGCCGTATATAGCACACACCTTCATCTGGCTGCCCGTTTCTGTTCTTCTGCCTCATCGCAAATAGTTCATTGAACTGAACCATATGCCCCGTATCGCACACGCAACTAAATCCTGAACCATGTTTGATGTATCCATCATTGCAAATGTTTTGCATCTTTTTTGATGTTTTTTTACATCACCGTTTGCGATTATTGCATCGCACACAGTTTCGTCGAAGGGTCTCTGATTGTAGTGTCGCGTTAGCAGCATCCTGCAGTAGTGTAAGGTACCTGAAGGTTTTGTTATTGATGAGGAGACAGCTTGAGATTTTCTTGCTTGCAATGATAGAGATGACCTTAAGAAATTATTATGCAAACTGAAAGGAAAATCTTTGAATGCTAGAATGAAATGTGATCCTAAGTTTGCTACATCACCTATCTTTGTTACCGATAAGGATTATGAATTCTCTGTCGACCCAGAGTTAATTACTTTGGTTAAATCTGATCCTTTTCATGGTTATGAAACTGAAACTGTTGTGGCACATCTTACTAAATTAAATGATATAGCCACCCTATTTGCTCATGATGAGAAGATTCGCTACTATTATATTCTCAAATTATTTCCATTCTCATTAAAGGGTGATGCTAAGATATGGTACAATACTATTGTTCCTGGTAGTGTGTGTAGTCCCCAAGATATGATTTATTACTTCTCTGAAAAATATTTTCCTGCTCATAAGAAACAAGCAGCCTTACAAGAAATATTTAACTTCGTGCAAATTGAAGAAGAGAGTCTCCCACAAGCTTGGGGAGGCTTCTCCAACTGCTTAATGCTTTGCCTGATCATCCTCTTAAGAAAAATGAAACACTTGATATCTTCTATAATGGACTAACTGATGTTTCTAGGGACTTCTGTGACAGCCTGGATTTTGCCCTCTTTCTTTTTCTGGATTTTCTTGCCATTTGAATTTGAATTTGGGTTTTTAAATCAACTCACTTGGACTTAATCACTTGGGTATGTACTTGATTTTCACCCAAGTGACCCATCTCTCTCTAAAACCATCATTTCCTCTCTGATATATCCCAAAATGGCCCAAGGAATATTTTTCATAAATGAAAAATATTCATTTCCTTCTCTGAAAATCACCTCAGCAACATATGCTCCAAAGCAACCCTCATTTTTCTTGCCCACAAAAATCTGAGAAAATTCCCAAATATTCTTTGAACCTTGGCACACCTCCCTGTGTAAAAATATTTCATAATTATTTGGAATATTTTTGCTACAGAAAATATTTTCTGTTCTAGCCTCAAAATGCAGTTTCTACAGCAAGTATATTATTCCTTGATCCAATGAAGCCGATTTTTCTTGAGCTTCATTACCCTCCTAAGAAAACCTTAACCCCAAGAGATCAGCCCTAAACTCCTTCTAGAACCTCCCAAAAACAGTGCCCAAACTTCTGTCCAGAAACTTGCTGATGATCTCTTGTTCAATCCGGTCGGCCTGGCAGTGTGCCATCTCGTCTCCTAGACTATGCACTGCACGGATAACACGATGGACATGGTTTGGCATCGCTTGGGCGTCGGTTTGGCCTAGCTAGCGTGGTGACCGCGTGTGGACACGGGCTCTGGCACGCGTTCAACGCGCTCTGCGCTGCGCCCGAGCCCCTGTTCAGCGCGTGCCCATCTCAGCGCTCGCCGACGCCGGAGCCGCCGCAGGGAGCACGGGCACGACACGGCCAATGCTACAGTGCACCCGTGCCACTGTCTTCATTCGCGCCCGCGTTCCTGTGCTCGTCCACGAGCTCCACAGTTGCCCCGTGATCGCTGAGCCCTCTCCACCCCTCCCTGGCACTCCTCGTCGCCGTGCGCCGCTTTCCAGAGAGCTCCGGAGGAGCCGAGAACCCCCAACCCCCTCCGCCTATAAATACCGAACCCCTGGCCTCTCCGAGCTCATCCATCCACTCCGCCATCCACCACAAGCAGTAGAAGAGCCGCAGCCCGGCCGGGCAGGCCTCGGGCCGCCGTCCTCAAGCTCGAGCTCGCGCGGCGATCCCCTCTGCTTGCCCCCACCTCTCCACCACTCCTTGAGCTCCAGCTTCTCTTCAGGCGACTCCCTGTTGGTCCGTTGGTGCCAGCTAACCCCGTTGGAGCCCCTGGAATCGCCCCCTCCCGCCGTCTTCTTCAACTCCGGTGAGACCCGACTGCAGCCGCCGCTGGAGAGGAAGATTCCGAGCTGTTCCGGCCACCTCTCGATGTGCCACGGGTATAGGAAGGTGCGCCGTGACCCCCTCTAGCCATCCCTCCCTCTCAAATCGCCCGACGAGCCCTCCTCGCCGGCGTGAGCTCCGGCGGAGCACCGCCACCCCTCTGTTTTTCTCTCCCTCTCTCCACACCCGACAGGCGGGGCCCACTGTTAGCCTCTCCACTCGCGCCCGAAGCGGTACAAGTGGAGGCGTATTCTCAGAATACGTGTTCGACGTCATCCCCCCCCCCAGTTTCTTTTATTTGAATTTAATTCAAATGTTTTGACAAGAAACTTTGACTAGCCACAACTTTTAAACCATAAGTCCAAATGAATTGATTCTTTTTGCATTGTGTTTGTGTTGAAATTCTCTAGCAGCACACCAAAGATGAGATTTTTCTCTACTGCCTGGAATTTTCTGGTGAATTTCAGAAGTGTTCTTGATGTTTTCTTTTTATTGTTTTTAGAGGGAGAAGCTTGGCTTGAAGAGAACCAGGAGGAGTGTGACCCTCCTCTGAACTAAGGCAAGCCACACCAACAGTGGCATGGTGTCATTTCAATATTTATGATTTTTCCAACTTAAATATGAGTTATTTCATGCATTTAATTATTTAATGAATATGGTTTATGTTAGTTACTTTGCCATGTTAGGAATGCTTAGTTTACAGTAGAGTTTGAATGCATGGACTAATACGAGTTAGTATAGTTAGTTTTGAAAGTATGGTTGTGATATGGGTATGATCGGTATTATTTCCATATGTGAGTTATTGATTTTTTTATAGATGTTAAAGGCATAACTAAAATGATGACATTTAAAACCAGTAAGTTGAAACCAGTGAGTTTAAGTGATGAGTAGTGCAAGTAGAATGATTCTATGATGTTGATCCGTTTACTTTTAGTGATATGTGAAAATGATGCATGTCGGATAGCTGCATGTTCATGGCATATTGTGACTCGAGTTATTTTTTTATTTCAAAGTTAAACTTGATGTTAATCCAACTTGAACATAATGTTGATCGAGTCATGGTGCCACTGAATCGAGTTTTCCCAGTGCAACCACATTTTCCTTTATGGGAAGGCCGTTATTCAGCCCGTTGTCATGCCTCTGGTCGGTACCTCCAACGAGGGAAGGTTATGGGCGTGCGGTAGCCTGGCCCGGTAAGCAGACTTAACCTTGTGTAACACCCTGGATTTTGCCCATTTTCTTTTTCCTTTGATTTTGGTCCGGATTCGCTTTTCTGTGGCTTAGTAGTCTTGCAACCTGGTGGGATCACCCTTCATTCTTCTTCCCGAGTGGCTTGCCAACCTCAAAACCATTCCAAGACCCTGTCATTTCCATCTTGGACCAACCCCCAATATTCTTTTTCGTGGGAATATTCCTTTTTCTATTAAAGGAACAACCCTGTTTTGCTCTCGGTTGTGAAGCAACCCACATTTCCATCATTCCCAAAATTCCCAAATAATTCTCATAAATTGTTTGGGTCAGATATTCCACAAATATGTCAAACCCTTCCTTGACATGTTCAAAAATATTTCATAAATATTCCTTTTCTGATTCTGCCCCAGCTGTCAAGTTGAGAAGCAAGTACCCTTTATATTTGCTTGCTTGGTCTCAAACTTTTTGGGCATTCTTTCCTATCCATATCATTGCCACATGCCAAAATTCAACTTTATTTGGATATTAAATCTCACTTGGCTAATTTCCAAAGTTTCTGGGCAACTGGAATCTTTGTGAAGCAAGTGCCAGCTAGGAGTATCCAAATAAGTTTAAATTTTTCAAGAATTTCCATATGCTTAAATCATGACTATCCACCAAGTTTAAACCTTATCCAATCATCTATGTGGGCATAGCATCAAATCTTGGTTTCTGGTCAGATTTTCACATTGTGAGGCAACTATATTTTATATTGCTCCATAATTGATGAAAATTTACTAGAGTATTCTCCTACCCATATAACCTATCTCCACAAAATTTGGGCTCATTTTATCTCCCCAATAATTCCCTAGAATTTTTCTAAGATTCTGGTCAGAGAGAATAGCTGTGAAGGAAGTACCATTTTGCCTTGTCCAAATGGCATGAAATTTTTTATGGCACTCTCATATGACCAAATCATCATTTTCTACCAAATTTTAGCCCAATTGGCTACTCCATGTAAGTGGCACATCAAGATTTATTTTCTGGACCAAATTGGTCAGTTGCAAAGCAACTATATCAAATCTTGGTCCATTTCCCTCAAAATTTCACAGGATTGTAGTCCTTCCTACCCTAGACCTCCCAGACATCGCATGTTGACTTTATCACTTTCCTGTTCATCACAGTGGCGTGGTCAAGTTTGCTGCAGCAAACTTCCTGTGACTATTCCCATCCAGACACAGCTCCTATCGTCAATCTATCACCTTATTTGCAATGTATCTTAGAGGGACTACGCACTGGACATGATTTGGCTGGTCAGGGTGCACCACGTGCGCCAGTGCACGCGGTGACCACGCGGCCGGCATGCCAATGCACGCGCTCTGTGCATTGGGGCCCTCGGCCTCGTCCGTTTCCTCGCGCCCTCGACACCACACCGTGTCTAGCAGCTTCCCCTTGGACTCACCCCCGCTCTGGACCCCTCTTCCCCCTCTCACGTCTCCCCCTACGCGGTGCGGCAGCCGTGCCGTGTCGTGCAAGTCTCTGCCGCCGCCGCGTTTGCTTGTCCGCGTCGCTCCCGAACCCTCCCGAGCACGCCCGAGCTTCCTCTGCTCCTCCTTGACCTCTCTGGATGCCTCTCCCCTCTTCACCGTGTGCTCTCGAAGCTCCGGGGCGCCGGTGCACGCGTCACCGCGGCCGCGCTCGGCCACCCACGTCGCCTGGCTATATATAGCCCCTCCCCGAGCACCACACCACCCCAGCAGCTCCACCACTCTCCTCCGGTCGCGCCCGTCCTCTCACCTACGCCAGAGGAGCTCTCCTAGCCTCCCTCTGCCACCAAGGCCGCCGCCACCCCGTGCTTAAATTCGGGCAAGCCAACCCTCCCTTCCCTTCCTACCACCACCATAAGATTCCCTCTAGTCTGGTGAACCTCCCCATCCACTCATCTCGTCGCCGGAGTACTCATGGGCGCGTACCCACACCTGCTCGAGGCCGCCGTCCGCCGCCGCTCATGTCCGGCTCGGTTCCGAGCTCGTCGGCAAGGATGGATGGCCCAGACGGGTGCGCGCCGTCCTCCTGAACGCTCCAGTAGCCGGAGTTTGTCCGGGGACCCCGGTAGCGCCGGGAATCGCCGACGGCGTGCGCTCGGTCCCGCCCCTGTCCTCCGCCACTATTGTCGCCGCAGCCATCCCCGCTTCTCCTGCCGGGCTCTCTCCGACGCGGCACTCTCCGGCGAGTTCTCTGGTGGCCTCCACTCGGTCGGAGGTGGCCAGAGCCGTCCTGGCGAGCTCCGCGCCAGCGCCCTGTCTCTGCCTCGCGGGCGCGAGCGGGAGGAAGAAGACAGGAGCGGGAGGGGAGAGAAAGTCAACCCGGGCCCGCTCGTTGATAAGTGGAAGCAAACTCTGAAAAGTACGTTTTCCCTTTCGGAAAGCGCATTTCTTAACTGCGGCTTAGTTTACGTTTTCTTTTTCAGAAAACGTACTCTGCCCGAAGGCGCTTCCGGTTCAGCCCCAGGGACCTGTCTGTGAATACTAGTTTTATAGATTGGTCCTTGAACTTCAAACCCTTATAACATTTTGCTCACAACTCCGAATCAGGTGAATCCAACGCCCACGTCTTCCCCTCGTTGAGCCCGTCCTGTTGGTATCATTTTCACTATGTGGTCCCACTGTGAAAATGACAATTTTACCCTTGCCCATAAACAGCCCCCTCCGGGAGAGAACTGTTTCCGGCAGTCAACTCCGCGGACTCTCCGCACTTCTTCCCGATGGTCCCTTCCTCCCCAGGCAAGCCACAACTCCCATCTGCATAATTGCATCGCAATATCATAGTTTAACTATTTACTTCAACAACAAGTATGAACTATTTGTCAGCAGTGGCGCACCAGATACAGGTGCGCCATTAGTGTCCTCATTACTAATGGCGCACCAGACACAAGGTGCGCCATTACAAGCAATTTTTTTTTATTTCTCCAAAACTATTAATGGCGCACCAGGGCACAGTGCGCCATTACTAGTTTTAACTAGTAATGGCGCACCACAAACTATGTGCGCCACTACTAACAAATTTTTTTTTTACTTTTTTTTTCAAAACTAGTAATGGCACACCTGGGTACAGTGCGCCATTACTAGTTCAAACTAGTAATGGCGCACCACAACCACGGTGCGCCACTACTAACAATTTTTTTTTTTTTGCAAAACTACTAATGGCGCACCACGTAACAGGTGCGCCATTACTAACTAGGGTTACTAATGGCGCAATGGAAAAGTGGTGCGCCATTACTAACTTTCTGAGTCTTACAAAAAATTCACCAAATGAACCCCTCCCCCCCCCCCCCCCCCGTGGACCGCTCTTTTCAGTTTCAAAAAAAATAAAAAGAAAAATGATAGAAATGTCAAAAAAATAAGATTCCCATGTGATATGTGGTCTAGTTGTTAGCAAAATTTACAAACATGAATTTTCGACTTTTTTGCAAAATCTCTCGAGAATTTGTAAAATGGGCATAACTTTTGCATACGAACTCCGATGAAAAAGTTTTTTATATGAAAAATCATCTACTCGGAAAGTTACATCCGAATTCAACCGGGGGGGGAACCCCATTGAACATTTTTAGAATCCCCAAAAACCTAACAGAACGAAAGATACGGGGTTTTTAAGATCTAGAGGGGGGGGGGAAATGGAAAAAATTCAAACTTACTAGTGGCGCACCATTTGCTAGGTGCGCCACTAGTAACAGAAAAAAATTGGTTTCGAATTTTTTATTTGGAATTTTTTTTCAAAATATGATACGTAATATGACCGGGAAGCTTGAAATATTTTTTCAAAATTTCATCACACTCATGAACATGAACAAAGTCCTAGACATCAACAAGGTTTAATAGGATTGATATGATAGATATATCAACAAGTGCTTGTTAAGTGAGGTGGTGCTGGGGTTGGATAGAACTGCGAAGTTAAGCGTGCTCGGGCTGGAGTAGTGTGAGGATGGGTGACCTTCCAGGAAGTTTGACCACTTAGTGCTATTTGACTTGAGATTAAGCATATTGACCCGAGATTAAGCCATAGTGACCATAGATTGGATCATGCAATGCTTGAGTTAATTCTTGGATAGGTGACTACCATGTTGATGACTGGATTATTAGTGACTAGTAGCTTACCCACTTGTTGATACTATGATGTTGAGATCACTGTCTATGATTATTTTGGATTTCATCCGGCAGTTCGTGGAGATGAGTTAGTAGCAGTGGCTTAAGCATACTGGTTACCGGATTTCTAGCCAGATATCATTTTGACTTGGATTGCTATGATATCGGAGTGTCAGCCATGACAGAGATTATTCGGAGATAGGATACTTCATGGTTGATCCTGAGTCACCTGTCTGGACTTATCCGTGCAACCACATTTGCCGGTATGAGACGGCCTTGACTTGGTCTGATCGCGTGCTCTTTCAACGGTACCGCCCGACAAGGAAGGTTATGCGTGCGTGCTACCCTGGCCCGGTAGGCGGCGATAACCTTGTGAGCCCAGTTGAGTTATATGGTACCAGGTCCCCGTTTGGGAAAGTTTGTTAGCCACGACAGTGACAGGTGTCACGCGGTGACACAGGGGCAACCTAGGGCAGGACTCCGAGGGAGAATGAATGCTGGTGGTACGATGGGAGAGTCACGGGTCAGGCGGGTTTCGTTGGAGCAACGCTGGTCCACCCGAATGGGATCACGAGGTCAGGTGCTCCATGGTGTGGGTAAAGTGCGCAACCTCTGCAGAGTGTAAAATCTATTCGAATAGCCATGTCCACGGTATTGGACAGTCCGTCCAGACCTCTTTAGGTGGTCAACCATAGTAGTGATAATGATGGAAGAACTCGTCGTAAGATCAGAAGTAGTCGGTGGATCATGAGTATTCTGGGGGTTGTGAGGCAACCCGGAAGAGAGTAAGTTTGTCAGACTTGTATTGCAGACGGTATCCGGAATATGATATGTTAGCCATGGGATGGCTATGAGATGAGTGGTCGGATGACCACATGATTGGGATTGGACTTGGACCAGTTTCGGATTGGATCCTGAGGTTATTCGGAGTATGGACTGAACTACTTAACATGCTTTACCTTACTGCATTTACTTCAGAAGTTATCTTGCTAGATAACCATGCTTGTTAATTTTGACTGCTATGATGTTGTCTTGCCTTAATGCTGATGTTTGCTGTGAGCTTGCGAGTACATTCAAAGTACTCACCTGGCGTGTCATGCTAGTTTGCAGGTCATGCCGTGATTGCTTGCTTGTCCAGGATGCTGAGTTTGCGACCTAGGATACGCGTTCTAGCCAGAGTCCCTATGGAGTGGAGTCCATCACCGCCGTTGCTGTTCCGCTACTGAGAGAGTTACTCCGCTGTTAGTATAGAGCTACCCCGGGCAGGCGTAGTGTCGCCATGCCGATGTAATCATTGTACCCGTTGTAACCATATCCATTGTAATAAAGAGCTGATTTGTTCTATGCCAAGAGTGCCGTATTCCAGAGGACTTGTCCCTGGGCTGGAATACGGGGCGTTCCGGTCTTCTCTGAGCCGGGGTGCCACACCTTCTGCGCCCATTGTTGTTATGGTACCTTGTCCCCATTTGGGACCGTTATTTTGCCACGACGGTGGCCGTTGATGTCTTTGGTAGACATGGGGCCACCCATGACTTAGCTCAGTGGGGAGTTAGTCGGAGTGGCCGGGAGAGTGTCATGGCAATGGGAGGGTTCTGTCGGAATGACGTTGGTCCACCCGAATGGGAGTGCGAGGCCATGGATTTCGTGATGTGGGTACAGTGTACTAACCTCTGCAGAGTGTTTACTAATCTATCGATAGCCGCGTCCTCGGTTACGGACATAGCTCGTGAGTAAGTCACACCATGGATCAACATGATTAAGTAATCTTGCGCACTAAATGATTATGCTTGGCACTGGTTAAGTGATGAGATTTGTGAGACCATGAAGATGGTCGTTATCATGGGAACCAAAGTGTTGGTTCGTTTGTGATCCGAGAGTGACCACCGTATGATGATGATGGTTATGAGATAACCCGTTCGGTAAGAGAGTCCGAGGGACTCGGAGCACAAGTTTTATTCACTGCATTCGTAGCATGTTGTCGCATTGCATTTAACCTGCTTAATTGTCATGATATTGTTTGCCATTATGCTTATGATTGTTGTGAGCTTGCAAGTACATTCAATGTACTAGCCTGGCGTGTCATGCCAGATTTCAGGAAAGCCTTACCGGATCAGAATGCTTCCCGTGTTTAGATCGTGTCCACATTGGTTTCCCTGTGCTATGGAGTTCCGCTTCGTCGTCGTTCCGCTGCTGCGTAGTTGTCGTGATCGAGGCCCCCTTCATGTTCATTAAATAATGTACATATTGTTCAGCCGTACCGGGTGTGCCGCTTGGCCTTGCTACTTCATGTAATATCGCACCTATGTTTCCGCTAGCATCAATAAAGCGGATGTTTTCTGTACCAAGTTGTTGTGTGTTGCCAGAAGACTTGATCTCTAGGCTGGCAATGCAAGGTAAACCGGTTGCTCTGAGCCGGGGTGCCACAACGCTTGGTATCAGAGCCGCGCTGACTGTAGGACATGCTAGACCGTTGACGCGCTAGTTGGAACGGTAGCTAATTTAGTTTTGAGTGCCGGTAGTAGTAGCAATTGGTTGCTGCATTGCATGCATTCTATTTGTTGTTGTTGCTAACCGTCTAATGATTGTGAGTGTAGATGGCTCCGGTTCCGTACCTGTATCAGTCCGAGCCAGCGCCCTACACCTCACTGCATCTGTTTCAGAACATGTGGCGTCGACTCTACCCAGAGGGTGCTGATCCAGTATACCAGGTGTATCGGGAGCACCTGGCAGCCTCATTGTACGAGTATTACGCAGAGGTCACTTTACACCACAGTTCCCCTTCTGGCGCTTACACTCGTTCCTCTAAGGGTGATTTCGCTTCCACGCCATCTCAGGCCATCCAGTTTGCTGCAATCGAGGCTCTTGTAGACCAGCGCTACAATGAGGTTCGCATGCAGACTCATCCAGGTTTCTACTTCTACCCGTCTCTGCGCGAGAACGGGCGTATCCGCTTCCCTTTTATTGATCCGGCGTGTGATCGTCCTTCTAGCCACCTTTCTCGCTATATCACCGCCAGCTACCTCTTGATCTACGAGTTGGCCCGAGAGTTAACCCGAGCCCGTATAGCTCTTGCCGCCGCTCGTAATAGGAACCTTCCACCTGCTGTCGGAATTACCCCATTCGTTCCTCCAGTCTCTGCTTCCCCTGCTACCCCGGCGACCACTCAGAGTGCCACGACCACTCTGACCGTGACTCCTCGTAGTGCCCCTGCTGCGTGGGCTTCCCTTATCGCTACTCCTGCAGCCCCTATGCTCCGGTCTCACCCCGCACCTGCCCCTGAGGGAGAGTCCTCGAGGCAGTGCCGTCGTGTCACTTTTAACCCGGAGGTTTCCACTATCTGTTCAGGATCCGAGTCCGGCTCAGGAGAGGACCCAGCAGAGCCAGCGGAACCAGCAGAGCACTAGAGCATCAGGGTATCCGCAGTTTTCATGAGGTTGATGTACGGGTGTAACCGTGCGTGTCATGATGTTTCGTTGCATGTATGAGAGTAGTCGAACCCGTCGTGATGTTTTCCTTTCATGTATGAGTCTAAGTATAATTATGTTGGAGCTTTTTATTCGTCTTGGTTTTCGCTGCTTTCTTTCGGGTTTGTCGCTTGCTTCTCTTCACATTTTTGGATGTTGCTCATCTCGGTTGCTCTATATTGGGAAAAACAAACAGTAGGATGACGTGGGGAGGCAGCAGCAGTCACGCTTGTGAGGATGTCCCTGTTCGTCGCTCGGCAAGGCAGGCAGGGCATTCCCCCGAGCCGTATCCTCCACCACCGCCTCCACCACCACATTCGCCATCCACTGAACAAATCATGCGCATGTTCGAAGAAAAAAGGAACAACGATCTGATTGAGCTGTTGAAAAGTGTGCAAGCTATGGTTGGGCAGAATGGAAATCCATATGGTCATCACTCCAAGCTGTCAGACTTTCAGAGGACCAAGCCTCCTAGTTTCAGTCAAGTTATTAATCATTTAGAAGCCGATGATTGGTTGCGGACTATTGAGAAAAAGCTTGAGATTGCTCGCACTGAAGAAGCTAACAAGGTTCCATTTGCTACACACTATCTTGAGGGAGCTGCCGCTACATGGTGGGATAATGCTAAAGCTATGTGGCCTGCGGACGAAGAAATTACTTGGACTAAATTCAAGGATCATTTCCGCAAGTACCATATTCCCGCCGGTATTATGAAGGTCAAGCAGCGCGAATTCCTCGCTCTCATCCAAGGAAGCCTATCAGTAAGTGAGTACCTGCATAAGTTCAATCATTTGGCCCGTTATTCTCTCTGTGACGTGGCTACGGAAGAAAGGAAGATCGACAGATTTCTTGGAGGACTGAATCAATACCTCAGGTGCACGCTCAGTATGCTCAACTTTCCGGATTTCCAGACTCTGGTAAACAAAGCCCTCATTGCAGAAAGAGAACACAAGGTCGTGCACGACAATAAACCCGCCAATAATGATCTTAAACGCAAGTTCGAGCCTAACAAGGATGGACAACCAGTGCAGAAGGCTCGTACCTGGCAGCAAACTCAAGTTGAGTACAAGCCCAATTGGCAGCAGAACATGAACAAGACCACTTCTCAAGTCAAGAATGTTGTAACCAGCCCGGTGCGCGAAGAATGTCAACGCAACAATTCGTGCTTCAATTGTGGGCAAACCGGACATTATGCCAGACAGTGTCCCAAGGGCGGCAAGTCAAATGCTCCATTCAGGCCGCAAGTCAACCACGTGGGACCATATCGTGGCCAGAAGACCATCCAAGGGCAAGTTCACCAACTCTCCACAGATGAAGCCCAAGAGGACCCGGAAGTCGTCATCGGTATGTTTCCTGTTAATAGCATACCTGCAATAATTTTAGGGATAATTGGTTTTATACCCTTAGTTGTGTCCCCCTCGTCAGGATTGCCCCTAGTTTCTGAAAACACATGGTCTTGCCCAACCCACTTTGGCGTCTTGTGCTTTTGCCCTTTGATTGTTTGACCGTCACTTTGAAAACTTCATAACTAATTCATACTAAATCAGAAAAACGCAAATAAGATACCAAAATATTCAGAAAAACATCAGCTGTATGTCAATGTCACTTGCATTCATGACAAGAGTGTTGGTAAGTGCCCATCTGAGTTTTAGCTCTTATCATACCACCATGAACAGTAAAATCTTAAAAAGTTCAAAAAATTCAAGAAAAAGTTGGTGGCAAAGATTGGCAAATGTGTTAAGTGCTGGTCAAGTTTCATCAGGGAATGACATTCGTGGAAGTCATGGCAAAAAAAATCTATTTTCGAGTGTTGATTGTTTTTTTCCATGACTTCCACGAATGTCATTCCCTGATGAAACTTGGCAAGCACTTAAAACATTTGTCATTCTTTGCCACCAACTTTATTTTTGAATTTTTAGATTTTTTTAGATTTTACTATTCATGGTGGTATGATAAGAGCTAAAACTTGGATGGGCACTTACCAACACTTTTGTCATGAATGCAAGTGACATTGACATACAGGTGATGTTTTTCCGAACATTTTGGTATCTTATTTGCATTTTTCTGATTTAGTATGAATTAGTTATGAAGTTTTCAAAGTGATGGTCAAACGGTCAAATGGCAAAAGTACAAGACACCAAAGTGGGTCAGGCAAGACCACGTGTTTTCAGAAACTAGGGGCAATCCTGACGAGGGGGACACAACTAAGGGTATAAAACCAATTATCCCATAATTTTTTATTCGACTCTGGGGCTTCCCACTCCTTTGTTTCACGGAGTTTTGTTGCCCAAAACAAGTTTCCTTGCTCGATTTTGGGAAAAGGTATGATGGTCCTATCCCCGAGATCCGTGCTCAGAAGCAATCTGGTCTGCCGAAATTTGGAGATTGGTATCAAGGGAGTCACCTTCCTAGCTTCTTTGATAGTCATCGAGTCTGCCAAGTTGGATATTATTTTGGGAATGAATTGGTTGACCCAGAATCAAGTGTGCATCAACTGTGCGACCAGAGAAGTCACATTGACAAGTCAGGAAGGTCGGACTACAAAATTCTTTGCTCAAAGAAGCATACCCAAGAAAGACATGGTCTTTACCGCTGTAACGGAAGAATTGGAATTAATTCCTGTGGTCAGTGAGTTTCCAGATGTATTTCCTGAGGAATTACCAGGAATGCTGCCAGACCGAGAGCTTGAGTTTGCAATTGACCTTGTGCCCGGGACTGCACTGTTGTACAAGAAGTATTATCGGATGCCTTCCTCGGAATTAGTGGAATTGAAGAAACAACTTGATGAGATGCTTCATAAAGGATACATCCGTCCAAGCTCTTCACCATGGGGATCACCCGCAATATTCATGGACAAGAAAGACGGCAGTCTCCGTATGTGTGTGGATTACCGTCAGTTGAACGATGTCACTATCAAGAACAAATATCCACTTCCGAGGATTGATGATTTGTTCGATCAACTCAGTGGGGCAAAAGTATTCTCCAAGATTGATTTGAGGACCGGATACCACTAGCTCAAAATCAAGAAGGAAGATATTCCTAAGACCACGTTCACTACTCGACACGGTCTTTATGAATATACAGTCATGTCTTTCGGCCCCACCAATGCCCCTGCCTTCTTCATGCATATGATGAATAAGGTATTCATGGACTTCTTGGATAAGTTTGTGATGGCCTTCATCGATGACATTCTCATATACTCGAAAGGTGAGGAAGAACACAAGGGACATCTCCGAGTAGTCTTGCAAAGGCTTCGTGACCATCAGTTATATGCGAAATTAAGCAAATGTGAATTTTGGCTCAAGCAAGTTGGATTTTTGGGGCATGTTCATTCAGCAGAAGGCATAGCTGTAGATCCAAGTAAGGTGAAGGATGTGCTTGATTGGACGGCACCCACGACAGTAACAGAGATCTGGAGTTTCCTTGGATTAGCCGGATACTACCGCCGCTTCATTGAAGGCTTCTCTAAGATTGCCAAGCCAATGACAGAACTCCTCAAGAAAGATAAGTAGTTTGAATGGACTGAGGACTGTGAGAAAAGCTTCCAGGAGCTAAAGACCAGACTGACAACAGCGCCTGTGTTGACCCTTCCAGACATCTACCGCAGCTTTGATGTATACTGTGACGCATCCAGGAGAGGTATTGGATGTGTATTCATGCAAGATGGCAAAGTTGTAGCCTACGCATCTCGGCAGCTACGACCCCACGAAGGGAATTATCCTACACATGATTTGGAATTGGCCGCAGTTGTGCACGCTTTGAAAATTTGGAGACACTACCTTATTGGCAAAAGATGTCAAATATTTACCGACCACAAGAGTCTCAAGTACATATTCACTCAACCAGACTTAAACCTTCGACAGCGAAGATGGCTCGAGTTGGTCAAGGATTATGATCTTGGAATAAATTACCATCCCGGTAAGGCCAATGTTGTTGCCGATGCTCTCAGCCACAAGCCTGCCAGTTTGAATGCCTTGATGGAGTCCTTGCCTCCCGAACTCCAAGAAGAGATCGCTCAGCTTAATTTGGTGATCGTTGATGCTGATCTTGCCAATATGTTGGAAGTTGCTCCTACCCTCATGGATGAAATCTGCATGGCCCAGCAAGATGACGCAGCCCTGCAACACCATGTCAAGCGTATGCAAGAAGGCAAGACCCATGATTTCTCTAAGGATAAGCAAGGTACTCTAAGGTTTCGAGGGCGGATTTGCGTACCTGAGCAAGCAGACCTGAGAAAGAAGATCTTGGCAGAAGCACACGAATCTTCGTACTCGATTCACCCAGGAGGTACCAAAATGTATGAAGACCTGCGACAGATATTTTGGTGGGATGGAATGAAGAAAGACATCGCCTATTTTGTTGCTTGTTGCGATATATGCAACAAAGTGAAAGCGGAACACCAGAAACCCGCTGGACTACTTCAACCTCTACCCATTCCACAATGGAAGTGGGACGATGTCTGCATGGATTTCGTCACCGGTCTACCAAGATCTCACCGAGCCAATGATGCAGTATGGGTTGTGGTGGACACGTTGACTAAGGTAGCTCACTTTATTCCCATCCGAACCACTTACCGAGCCGATCAACTCGCACAGCTGTATGTGTCCAGAATAGTCAGTTTGCATGGAGTGCCAAGAACTATCACTTCAGACCGAGGTTCTCTCTTTACCTCAGCATTCTGGTCACGTCTCCATCAAGCTTTGGGGACTGCCCTAAAGTACAACACAGCCTATCATCCTCAGACAAATGGGCAAACTGAGCGAGTAAATCAAATACTTGAAGATATGCTCTGAGCATGTGCTTTGGCCCAAGGACCCAAGTGGGAAGATTGTCTGCCGTATGCTGAGTTCTCCTACAACAACAGTTTCCAGACCAGTCTAAAGATGTCACCATATGAAGCTTTGTATGGCCGTAAGTGCCGCACTCTGCTAAACTGGTCTCAAACTGGAGATAGCCACATTTTCGAAACTGACTTAATGATGGAGGCTGAAAAGCAAGTCAAGGAGATTCGAGACAGACTGCAGTTGGCAAAGTCACGACAAAAGAGTTACTATGACGCAAAGCACCGTCAGATCAGCTTTGAACCCGGAGAGCATGTGTACCTCCGAGTCACACCTATGAAAGGAGTCAAGAGATTTCAGACCCAAGGAAAACTGGCACCCAGATATATTGGTCTGTTCCCAGTTATGTCCCGAGTTAGTACCGTTGCATATCAGTTGGAATTGCCACCGGAATTGTCAGAAGTACACAATGTGTTCCATGTCTCACAGCTGAGAAGGTGTATCTCGCCACCCGAGAAAAGGACTAATATGGCAGAGATAGAGCTTGCTAAGGATTTAACCTATGAGGAGAGACCGTTCCGAATATTGGATGAGACAGAAAGAGTCACTCGCAGTAAGGTGATAAAGTTTTATAAGGTTCAGTGGGAGCATCATACCGAGGAAGAAGCCACTTGGGAACGAGAGGAATTTTTGAGGGCAGCCTATCCAGAATTGTTTTCCCAAGCAACCGAATCTCAAGGACGAGATTCATCCTAAGTGGGGGAGGTTTGTGACAGCCTGGTTTTTGCCCTCTTTCTTTTTCTGGATTTTCTTGCCATTTGAATTTGAATTTGGGTTTTTAAATCAACTCACTTGGACTTAATCACTTGGGCATGTCCTTGATTTTCACCCAAGTGACCCATCTCTCTCTAAAACCATCATTTCCTCTCTGATATATCCCAAAATGGCCCAAGGAATATTTTTCATAAATGAAAAATATTCATTTCCTTCTCTGAAAATCACCTTAGCAACATATGCTCCAAAGCAACCCTCATTTTTCTTGCCCACAAAAATTTGAGAAAATTCCCAAATATTCTTTGAACCTTGGCACACCTCCCTGTGCAAAAATATTTCATAATTATTTGGAATATTTTTGCTACAGAAAATCTTTTCTGTTCTGGCCTCAAAATGCAGTTTCTAAAGCAAGTATATTATTCCTTGATCCAATGAAGCTGATTTTTCTTGAGCTTCATTACCCTCCTAAGAAAACCTTAACCCCAAGAGATCAGCCCTAAACTCCTTCAAGAACCTCTCCAAAAACAGTGCCCAAACTTCTGTCCAGAAACTTGCTGATGATCTCTTGTTCAATCCGGTCGGCCTGGCATTCTGCCATCTCGTCTCCTAGACTAAACACTGCACGGACAACACGATAGACATGGTTTGGCATCGCTTGGGTGTCGGTTTGGCCTAGCTAGCGTGGTGACCGCGTGTGGACACGGGCTCTGGCACGTGTTCGACGCGCTCTGCGCGGCGCCCGAGCCCCTGTTCAGTGCGTGCCCGTCTCAGCGCTCGCCGCCGACTGCCGCACCGCGCCACCAGCCTCGACTCATTGCGCTTGACCTCTCCCTGGCGATCGCCGACGCCGGAGCCGCTGCAGCGAGCACGGGCATGACGCGGCCAACGCCACAGTGCACCCGTGCCACTGTCTTCGTCCGTGCCCGCGTTCCTGTGCTTGTCCGCGAGCTCCACAGTTGTCGCGTGATCGCTGAGCCCTCTCCACCCCTCCCTGGCACTCCTCGTTGCCGTGTGCCGCTTTCCAGAGAGCTCCGGCGGAGCCGAGAACCCCCAACCCCCTCCACCTATAAATACCGAACCCCTGGCCTCTCCGAGCTCATCCATCCACTTCGCCATCCACCACAAGCAGTAGAAGAGCCGCAGCCCGGCTGGGCAGGCCTCGGGTCGCCGTCCTCAAGCTCGAGCTCGTCGGCAACCCCCTCTGCTTGCCCCCACCTCTCCACCACTCCTCGAGCTCCAGCTTCTCTTCAGGCGACTCCCTGTTGGTCCGTTGGTGCCAGCTGACCCTGTTGGAGCCCCTGGAATCGCCCCCTCCCACCGTCTTCTTCAACTCCGGCGAGACCCGACCGCAGCCGCCGCTGGAGAGGAAGATTCCGAGCTGTTCCGGCCACCTCTCGACGTGCCACGGGTACAGGCAGGTGCGCCGTGACCCCCTCTAGCCATCCCTCCCTCTCAAATCGCCCGACGAGCCCTCCTCGCCGGCGTGAGCTCCGGCGGAGCACCGCCACCCCTCTGTTTTTCTCTCCCTCTCTCCACACCCGACAGGCGGGGCCCACTGTCAGCCTCTCCACTCGCGCCCGAAGCGGTACGAGTGGAGGCGTATTCTCAGAATACGTGTTCGACATCACCCCCCCCCCCGGTTTCTTTTATTTGAATTTAATTCAAATGTTTTGACCAAAAACTTTGACCAGCCACAACTTTTAAACCATAAGTCCAAATGAATTGATTCTTTTTGCATTGTGTTTGTGTTGAAATTCTCTAGCAGCACACCAAAGATGAGATTTTTCTCTGCTGCCTGGAATTTTTGGTGAATTTTAGAAGTGTTCTTGATGTTTTCTTTTTATTGTTTTAATTGTCTTCAGAGGGAGAAGCTTGTCTTGAAGAGAACCAGGAGGAGTGTGACCCTCCTCTGAACTAAGGCAAGCCACACCAACAGTTGCATGGTGTCATTTCAATATTTATGATTTTTCCAACTTAAATATGAGTTATTTCATGCATTGAATTATTTAATGAATATGGTTTATGTTAGTTACTTTGTCATGTTAGGAATGCTCAGTTTACAGTAGAGTTTGAATGCATGGACTAATATGAGTTAGTATAGTCAGTTTTGAAAGTATGGTTGTGATATGGGTATGATCGGTGTTATTTCCATATGTGAGTTATTGATTTTTTTATATATGTTAAAGGCATAACTAAAATGATGACATTTAAAACCAGTAAGTTGAAACCAGTGAGTTTAAGTGATGAGTAGTGCAAGTAGAATGATTCTATGATGTTGATCCGTTTACTTTTAGTGATATGTGAATATGATGCATGTCAGATAGCTGCATGTTCATGGCATATTGTGACTCGAGTTATTTTTTTATTTCAAAGTTAAACTTGATGTTAATCCAACTTGAACATAATGTTGATCGAATCATGGTGCCACTGAATCGAGTTTTCCCAATGCAACCACATTTGCCTTTATGGGAAGGCCGTTATTCGGCCCGTTGTCATGCCTCTGGTCGGTACCTCCAACGAGGGAAGGTTATGGGCGTGCGGTACCCTGGCCCGGTAAGCAGACATAACCTTGTGCGCCCGTTGTTGTTATGGTACCTTGTCCATGTTTGGGACCGTTATTTTGCCACGACGGTGGCCGTTGATGTCTTTGGTAGACATGGGGCCACCCATGACTTAGCTCAGTGGGGAGTTAGTCGGAGTGGCCGGGAGTGTGTCATGGCAATGGGAGGGTTCTGTCGGAATGCCGTTGGTCCACCCGAATGGGAGTGCGAGGCCATGGATTTCGTGATGTGGGTACAGTGTACTAACCTCTGCAGAGTGTTTACTAATCTATCGATAGCCGCGTCCTCGGTTACGGACATAGCTCGTGAGTAAGTCACACCATGGATCAACATGATTAAGTAATCTTGCACACTAAATGATTATGCTTGGCACTGGTTAAGTGATGAGATTTGTGAGACCATGAAGATGGTCGTTATCGTGGGAACCAAAGTGTTGGTTCGTTTGTGATCCGAGAGTGACCACCGTATGATGATGATGGTTATGAGATAACCCGTTTGGTAAGAGAGTCCGAGGGACTCGGAGCACAAGTTTGATTCACTGCATTCGTAGCATGTTGTCGCATTGCATTTAACCAGCTTAATTGTCATGATATTGTTTGCCATTATGCTTATGCTTGTTGTGAGCTTGCAAGTACATTCAATGTACTGACCTGGCGTGTCATGCTAGATTTCAGGAAAGCCTTACCGGATTGGAATGCTTCCCGTGTCTAGATCGTGTCCACATCGGTGTCCCTGTGCTAGGGAGTTCCGCTTCGTTGTCGTTCCGCTGCCGCGTAGTTGTCCTGATCGAGGCCCCCTTCATGTTCATTAAATAATGTACATATTGTTCAGCTGCACCGGGTGTGCCGCTTGGCCTCGCTACTTGATGTAATATCGCACCTATGTTTCCGCTAGCATGAAAAAAGCAGATGTTTTCTATACCAAGTTGTTGTGTGTTGCCAGAAGACTTGATCTCTGGGCTGGTAATGCAAGGTAAACTGGTTGCTCTGAGCCGGGGTGCCACAACTTCCTAAATAGTTGTGCTAGTTGTGTTTTCAGGGAACGAACTGTTGAACATGCTGAGGAATTATTAAATAATATATTGAAATATTTTGATGATTGGACTCTTACTGAATCACCGCCTAAACCCACTCCGAAGAAGAGGGGTATCTTATATCTCAGTC
The DNA here is from genome assembly GCA_011799875.1 of Thinopyrum elongatum. Classification (NCBI taxonomy): domain Eukaryota; kingdom Viridiplantae; phylum Streptophyta; class Magnoliopsida; order Poales; family Poaceae; genus Thinopyrum; species Thinopyrum elongatum. The sequence goes on along the minus strand of CM022297.1, from coordinate 81,732,969 downwards.
CCGAAGATATGCAAGAGGCAAAGAAAAGTATGAAGGAAAAAGGTATTAAAGCAGAGGATGTTAAAATTTTACCTCCTATTGAAGAAATACATGGACTTGACACACCACCACCAAAGGTGGTAGAGGTAAATTCTTTAATGAAATTTGATGAAAGTGACATCCCTTACAATAAACATCCTATTCAATGCCTTTATGAGTTCGACAATTACATTAGAAAACAAGATCACTTCAATGAAAATGTTATGAAACAATTGAAATATAATTCTAATATGATTGCTCGCTTGAGTGACTTGTTATTTAGAATTACTAATGATGTAAGAGGTGTAGGAAAACATGCTTCTATGGTTCAAACTCAACTAGAACAAGTTGCTAAATCTCAAAGAGAACTGCTTGATGAAATGAATAATAATATGAATGATCATGCTGTTAGAGTAATGACTAGAGGAGGTATAATGACTCAGGAACCACTTTACCCTGAGGGACACCCTAAAAGAATTGAACAAGACTCTCAAAGAATTAACACTGATGCACCTAGTCCTTCTAAAAGGAGAAGAAAAAGAAAAATGATAGGACTTTGCATACCTCTAGTGAACCTGAAATAGAAAAACCTCCTGATATTAATAATGATGTTTCTATTTCTGATGCTGAAACTCAATCTGGTAATGAACTTTCATCTAGTGATAATGAAAAATATAATGATGATGTTCATGAAGACATTCAACCAGACAATGACAAACAACCAGATAATGATGTTGAAATAGAACCAGCTGTTGATCTTGATAACCCACAACCTAAAAATAAAAGATATGATAAAAGAGACTTTGTTGATAGAAAACATGGAAGAGAAAGAGAACCATGGGTTCAAAAACCCATCCCCTTTCCACCTAAATCACCTAAGAAAAAAGATGACGAAGAATTTGAACGCTTTGCTGAAATGCTTAGGCCAGTCTTTTTGCGTACTCGCTTGACTGATATTCTAAAGATGGCCCCTTATGCAAAATATATGAAAGACATCATCACTAATAAGAGAAAGATACCGGAAGCTGAAATCTCCACCATGCTTGCTAATTATTCTTTTAAGGATGGAGTACCTAAAAAACTTGGAGATCCAGGAATTCCAACTATACCTTGCTCCATCAAAAGAAATTATGTTAAAACTGCTTTGTGTGATCTAGGAGCTGGTGTTAGTGTTATGCCTTTCTCCTTATATAAAAGACTTGATTTGAATAAACTCACACCTACTGAAATATCTTTGCAAATGGCTGACAAATCAACTGCCATACCTATCGGTATTTGTGAGGATGTGCCCGTTGTTGTTGCAAATGTTACTATCTTAACTGACTTTGTTATACTTGAGATGCCCGAGGACGACAACATGTCGATTATCCTTGGTAGACCCTTTTTGAATACTGCAGGGGCTGTTATTGATTTCAATAAAAGAAAGGTCACTTTTCATATCAATGGTAATGAGCATACGGTGCACTTTTCGAAGAAACAATTCCAAGTGAATGGTATTAATGTTATTGAAAAATCTCCGACACTCACTATTGGAAGTTTTCAACTACCTTTACCTACTGCCAAAAAGAAATATGAAATGCTTATTGTTGGGGACATGCATATCCCCGTTGAGGTAACTTAGTGTTTTACGAAAGTTCTTCGGTTTCATTCTAATCGAAGATGGTTGTTAATAAGACTTGATTAACCTTATTAATGGATCATTTTTGAGAGGTATGAAGTTGATGAATTTAGTAATTACAACTTTCCGCTCCCAACTTTTGTTTTCTATTTTCTTAGTTAAATAAAATAAAATACCATGTTTTGTCTGTTTTCTGGATTTCCCGTGCAATAAAAATGACCCAAAAATAAAAGTTCTCAGAATGCCCTGAAAATTTAATACGATTTTTTTTAATATTTCTGAATTTTTGGTGCAAATAACATCAGAGGGGGGGTGCACCTGGTGACCACAAGACACCAGGGCCTGCCAGCAACCCTAGGCGCCCCCTGGTGGGTTGTGGTCCCCACGTGGCTCCCCTCACTTACTACTTTAGCCCATGTCATCTCCTACATCCAGAAAAAAATCAACATAGCTCTCTCTCTCTCTCGTGTTCTTGCTCTCAAACCCGTGGATTTCGATCTCTTTGCTCGAAGCTCCATTTCCGAAACTGTTTTGGGGGATTGCTACTTGGTATGTGACTCCTCCATTGCTCCAATTAGTTTTTGCTTTAGTGGTTTATATTTTGAATAATTAGCTACTCTTGGTGCTGTTGTAGATGAGCTTGCATGTTGAATTCTTAGAGTTCTAAGTAGTTTGAATGCTTAATATAGCCTCTATACCTCTATGGCTAGTAGCTATCAATCTTGCGAAGTTTTGTTGACAAAAATTTTTTGTCCCAAAAATTTTCAGAAATTTTTCGCAAATAAAATTGCAATTCTTTAGGAGTTCTTCGAGGAAGAGGTCTACGGAGGCATCATCTAGTAGTGGCTCGATACGCCGGTCTTATGTTGAACCAAGCGCAAGCGAAATGCAGGATGCGGCTATCAAATCATGCTTATGGCCGTGTAACAATTTCATGGTGAGCACAGGTATTAAGGAAGAATTTGAGCAGTATGTTCACAACACCGAGCTCGGTCCCTACATCAAAGATAAGTGCATTCAGCATCTCAACCTCACAGAAACGTTCACTAAGAAATTTAAATTTCATCCACTTGAGTCTAGAGTTTCATTTAGTCTTTATGATCATCCATTTACCATGACTCTAGAGATTTTTTGTACTGCTTGCAAAATTCCATATTGGGGTTCACTAGACGAGCCACCAAGATCTGAATATGAGTCATTTTTTACTAGCCTTTGCTACGGTGAGGACAGAGGAGTGACACAAGGTAGAATAAAAAGTATTCATTTCCCATCAATTCATTACTCTGCACTCTTTAATGGAAAATACAACGTAGGCAAGCAAGATTGTAGTACACTATGTGCTCCTGACTTGAGCCTCATACACACTGCTCTTACCGGTATTAAACGTTATAACCTTGGAGCGATTGTTGCACGCAGATTGCAACACAACGCTGGTAGTGGTTATTTTTATGGTGGGATTTATGCTTCTCGTTTAGCTAAAGAGGTTGGTATTACACCTCTTCCTTATGACCCCATCTTGCCTACCCAGTACTTAGACTTTGATGCTATGAAACGCCATAAGTTCCTTACGGTCACAATCACTGATTATACTTATAACTTGATGTTCGATAAAAAAACCTATTGTGCCTGTTGTTTTGCCAACGCCTGCTCTCTTTGATTATCACAGCAAAGGAAGGTATTATGTTCTTGAGAGCGAGGCCCGCATGCACAACACAGAGGTCGTGGCTGCTCGGCGGGCTGAGGAGGCTGCACCAAGAGCCTCCATGAGCTACCACTCTAACTATTATGCAGGCCGCGGATGGTGATCACCAAGCTAGGCCAAAAGCCTAAGCTTGGGGGAGTACGTATTCCCACCAACATTACATTCATGTTCACACATTTCATTCTAGTTGTCGGTGTTCACACTTTTTTCATTGTATTATCCAAGTTAGATTTATTTTCTCGCTTTATTCTAGTGTGTTCGAAAAACTTTGAGAATCTCCCAAAAAAATGTTTCTTGTTTCTTTTCGGTTTTTCTTTCTAGCTTAGTTAGTTGTAGTATTAAAAAGAAAACCCAAAAAGATTTCCTTGTTCTTCTTTTGCTTGTTGGGAGCTTTCCCGTGTAAATAGTTTTCCTCATTTTTGTTTTTGTTTTTCTTAAATTTGCTTTCTTCAAGAAAAACTAAAAACTCAAAAAATATTTCAGTGTGTTTCTCTGAAATTCTTTTCTTTTTATTGAGTCATACCAAGGAGAAGACCACGATGAAAATGTTGAGTGGCTCTCATATGCATTGCTATTGATCAAACAAAGAGCCCATATTACCTTGTCTTCTCCTTTTGAACAAATGTTTGCAGATTCCAATTTAGTCCACAACACTCTTGCACTATTATTATTTTCATATCATTCGGTCGTGCAAGTGAAAGGCAATAATGACGATATTTGATGAAGTGACTGTGGCAGAGAGAAACAGGTATGAACTCAACTTGTTCTGTTTTTGTAAATATGTTTAACCTAGTATCCATGATTCAGCATATTATGATCAAACATGTTTGCAATGAAAATTAGAGACTATAGTTTCTCATGCCATGCTTAAGTAGCTAGCAGTGGATAATGATTTATCTTGGATATCAACATGCATTAAAATGATTGTGATGTAGTATGATGATATGGTATCCTCCTCTGAATGTTTCAAGTGGCTTGACTTGGCACATGTTCATGCATGTAATTGAATCAAAACCAACATAGCCTCTACAATATTTATGTTCATGGTTTTCATATCCTACTCATGCTTGTGTTCAATGTTAATTATGCATAACGCATGTTCATGACCGTTTTCGCTCTCTAGCTGGCCGCTTCTCAACCTATTTGCTAGCCTTTGCCTGTACTAAGTGGGAATACTGCTTGTGCATCAAAATCCTAAAACCCAAATTATTCCATATGAGTCCACCATATCTACCTATATGCGGTATTACCCTGCCGTTCCAAGTAGATTTGCATATGCCACCTCTAAAATTTCAAATGAACATCTGTTTTTGTGTGCCTGGATTGTTCATAGAGCGACAGGGGGTAGTCAGTATCTTTGATGCTAAGTGTGTTATTCTCATGATGAGTGTTTATTCACTCGTCCATGCATGAGAGGGGCGGTAATAGGGATTCCCAGTCCCGAAATAAAAAATTGCAAATAATTAAACAAAACTCCCCCAGGATTGTTGTTGGTATGGACGGTACCCATGGATTCGGCTAGCCATGGAGTGTCTTTGTTGGTGGAGGGGGAGTAAACCTTTACTTTTATCGCTTGGGAACCGCCACTAATGTGTTTAGCATGGAAGATATTGATAACTCTTGGTCGTGACGTAAACAGGAAGGGTGCATTTCCCAAAATTTCATTTATATCTGATTTAAGCTTTGAGCTCTGGCACCGCTGCAAATCCCTGCTTCCCTCTACGAAGGGACTATCTATTTAATTTTATGTTGAGTCATCACCTTCTCAAATAAGCGCCAGATCTGAGAGCACTATTGTCATCCTCATGCATTGTGCATAGTTAATGTTGGATGCATCATGACTGGATCTTTTCTACTACGAATTACAATGTTTAGTCGTTGTTTGAACTTTGGAGGTGCTCTACATTTATGTTTTGCGGTCTCAGAAAGGGCTAGCGAGATACCACTGTTGTCATATTATATCACGGTTGTTTTGACAAAGTGTTGTCATTTGAGATATTTTATTATTGCTCGCTAGTTGCTTATGCCATTGATATGAGTTAATATAATTTTTAAGAGTTATTGTTGATATGGTTAGTCATGATCTTTGCTGAAAACCTGGGTGCTACCTAAGCTTATTTATGTAAACAAGAACAAAAGAGTTCATAAAACTTTTTCTTTTTCACTTTCAGTTTGTCAACTGAATTGCTTGAGGACAAGCAAGGGTTTAAGCTTGGGGGAGTTGATACATCCCCGTCATATCTACTTTTCCTAACACTTTTGGTCTTGTTTTGGACTCTAATTTGCATGATTTGAATGAAACTAACCCGGACTGGCGCTGTTTTCAACAGAACTACCATGGTGTTGTTTTTGTGCAGAAATAAAAGTTCTCGGAATGAAACAGAACTTTTTGGATAATTATTTTGCAATAAAAGAAAAATACTGGAGCGAAGAACCACTAGAGGGGGGCCCCTGGTTGAGCACAACCCACCAGGGCGCACCACCCCCTCCAGGCACGCCCAGGTGGGCACACTGGTTGAGCACAACCCACCAGGGCGCACCACCCCCTCCAGGCGCGCCCAGGTGGGTTGTGCCCACCTGGTGGCCCCGCAGACCCTAATTCCAACTCCTTAAATACCTATTTACGGAGAAAAAATTAGGGAGAAAGTTTCATCGCGTTTCACGATACGGAGCCACCGCCGCCTCCTGTTCTTCATCGGGAGGCCAGATCTGGAGCCCGTTCGGGGCTCCGGAGATGGGAATCTTCGGTCTTCGTCATCACCAACCCTCCTTCATCGCCAATTCCATGATGCTCCCCATCGGGAGTGAGTAATTCCTTCGTAGGCTCGCTGGTCGGTGAGGAGTTGGATGAGATTCATCATGTAATCGAGTTAGTTTTGGTAGGGCATGATCCCTAGTATCCACTATGTTCTGAGATTGATGTTGTTATGACTTTGCCATGCTTAATGCTTGTCACTAGGGCCCGAGTGCCATGATTTTAGATCTGAACCGTTTATGTTTTCACCATTATATCTATGTTCTAGATCTGATCTTGCAAGTCATATTCACCTATTACGTGTTATGATCTGTAAACCCCAGGGTGACAGTAATTGGGATACTTTCCAGTGATGACCGTAGTTTGAGGGGTTCATGTATTCACTATGTGTTAGTGCTTTATTCCAGTTCTCTATTAAAAGGAGGCTTTAATATCCCTTAGTTTCCTTATGGACCCCGCTGCCACGGGAGGGTAGGACAAAAGATGTCATGCAAGTTCTTTTCATAAGCACGTATGACTATTTACGGAATACATGCCTACATATTTATGAACTGGAGCTAGTTTTGTATCGCCCTAGGTTATGACTATTATGATGAATATCATCCAACGAATCCACCGATCCAATGCCTATGAGCTTTCCACATATTGTTCTTGCTAAGTTAATACTGCTGATGTTACTGTTACACTTGCTACAAAATTATTGCTATCACTGTTACCGTTATTACTACTGTTACCACTTCTATCAAAACTATCATATTACTGTGCTACTGATCATCTTGCTGCAGATAATTAATCTCCAGGTGTGGTTGAATTGACAACTCAACTGCTAATACCTACAAATATTCTTTGGCTCCCCTTGTGTCGAATCTATAAATTTGGGTTGAATACTCTACCCTCAAAAACTGTTGCGATCCCCTATACTTGTGGGTTATCAACCCCCATCTTCCTATGTGTCTGATTGAAACTTTTGTTCCAAAAATATGCTGTGGGTGTCAGCAATCATAGAAGACTATATGATGGTTGAGTATGTGAAACTTGCTAAACCAAAAAGCTCTTACATAGACTCTTCCCGAAATATGATGAATTGTAATTGCTTTTATGACCGAGAGCATAGCTTGCTAGTTGTAAGTAAGTTTATCTCTCATACTTTAAGCATTGTGGATGAGTTGTTACTTCATTATGAGAAGTTTTATGATAATTCCTTGCTGTTAGAATAATGACCATGATGCTACCATGTCCACATTTTATTTTTGTCGACACCTCTCTCCGTAAACATGTGGTCATGATTATCGAGTTCGGTATTCGCTTGAGGACAAGCGAGGTCTAAGCTTCGGGGAGTTGATACGTCCATTTTGCATCATGTTTTCCTACTATTATTTATGATGTTTTTGGTCATTATTTCACTTTAGGAAGCAATTATAATGCCTTTTCTCTCTTATTTTGTAAGTTTCACATGAAGAGGGAGATTGTCGGTAGCTAGAATTCTAGACCTAAAAAGCTACATCAGAAATAGATATTCTCTGGAGCTCCAAATGACCTGAAAATTTACGAAGAATTATTTTGGAATTAATAAAAAATACTGGAAGAACAATCATCGGCAGGGGCCCCACCAGTGAGCCACAAGCTTAGGTGGCACCACCTGGGGAGCACCAGGTGAGCTTGTGGCTCCACCAGTAGGCCTCCGTTGCCCCCTTCTCCTATAAGATGTTATTTGCCCTAGAAAAAAAATCAGAAGAAGACTTTTGGGATGAAGCGCCGCTGTCTCGAGGCGGAACCTGGGCAGGAGAACTTTTGCCCTCCGGCGGAGCGATTCCGCTGGGGATACTTCCCTTTGGGAGGGGGAAGCCGAAGCCATCGACATCACCAATGATCCTCCCATCGTGGAGGACCAATCTTCATCAACATCTTCACCAGCACCATCTCCTCTCAAACCCTGGTTCATCTCTCGTATCCAATCTTTGTCTCAAAACCTTAGATTGGTACCTGTGGGTTGCTAGTAGTGTTGATTACATCCTGTAGTTGATGCTAGTTGGTTTATTTGGTGGAAGATTATATGTTCAGATCCTTAAGCATATTCAATACACCTCTGATCTTGAACATGAATATGATTTGTGAATAGTTACTTTTGTTCTTGGGGACATGGGAGAATCCTTGTTATAAGCAATCATGTGAAGTTGGTATTTGTTTGATATTTTGATAATATGTATGTTGTTCTTCCTTTAGTGGTGTCATGTTAACGTCGACTACATGAAACTTCACCATATTTGGGCCTAAGGGAAGGCATTGGGAAGTAATAAGTAAATGATGGGTTACGAGAGTGACCGAAGCTTAAACCCTGGTTTATGCATTATTCCGTAAGGGGCTTATTTGGATCCATATGTTTCATGCTATGATTAGATTTATTTTAATTCTTCTTTCATAGTTACGGCTGCTTGCGAGAGGGGGTAATCATAAGAGGGTTGCTTGTTCAAGTAAAAACAACACCCTAACATTGGTCCACCCACTTATCAAATTATCAAAGTAGCAAACACGAATCAACTAAACATGATGAACGTAACTAGAGGAGAATTTCCATGTGCCCTCAAGAACGATTTTGCTTACTATAAGAGAACTTTCTCGCTTGTCCTTTGCAATAAAAATGATTGGGGCACCTTGCTGCACCTTTTCTACTATTGGTACTTGTTACTTGTTATGAATTACCTTGCTACAAAACTATCTGTTACCGCTACTTTCATTACTTGCAGAGAATACCTTGCTGAAAACCACTTGCCATTTCCTTCTGCTCCTCGTTGAGTTCGACACTCTTACTTATCAAAAGGACTATGATTGATCCCCTATACTTGTGGGTCATCACAAATCAGTTGCGATCAATTTAGATTTGCATGCAACCAGTAGCCTACAAGTTGTTAATTTGTTTGTTGTAACATTGCTAATATAACTTGTTCTGGATGGCTTGCTTTTTGGTTGGTTTGTTAGGCTGAATCCGTCAGACACCATATTTCATCATGCATTTCAAATTCTTCATATTATATGTCAAATGCGTGTATGAATTACAAGATATAGGGGGAGATCTCCATGATATTACTCTACAATGTGCATTTGCTATCCAAAGCAAATTCCTCAAATATGCACATCTTCAGGGGGAGTTCTTCTATATCTTGCAATCAAATTCCTCAATATCAGTATTTACACTTCATATGTTTATCCCCGTTGAAAACTTAACCTATTTGTCATCAATCACCAAAAAGGGGGAGATTGTAAGGGCATCTAGTGCCCCTTAGTGATTTTAGTGTATTGAAGACTTATAGGTTAAGGGACTAATGCGTTTGTGAGTGTACACAGGTTCTATAAGTCTATGAGGAGTTTGATATTTACGATGAAAGTCGACCCCTAAAAATGAATGTCTTCAGTTGAAGACTTTGGTTTTCTTGAAGACTTTGAAAGTGAGGAAATTGGTGTGACCTTGAAGACTTTGATATTGATGCGAGGATTATGAAGCGTGAAGACTTTTGTTTTCGTAGTTTCATTTTCTCTTTCTTGAGTCATAGGAAACACCGTACTGTTAAAGGGGGTCGAGGTAAAACTAAGGAAAAGTTTCCAAGTGATGCTCATCTCAAAATCCTACACCTACCCAATCCTTTCGAGTGAAGCCATTGGAAATCTCATATAGTTCAGTCAATTTCTTCAGTGACAGAGACGAAGATCTTCTGGTCTCTGAGGAATTTGTTCTGACTGAGGAGTTAGGAATTCGCCAGTGCGGATTGCCTGCAAGTGAGGAACATGATAGCCCTGAGGAATTTGAGAGCTCAAATTTCCGACCGTTGCTGTGCTACGCGCCAGCTGTCCCAAAATATCTTATCCACCTAACGGTCATATCATTGAAGGGCATTTATGTCTTATCATGCCGGGCTGCTCCCTAGGCTATAAATAGCCGCCCCCTACAACCACTAGCTGGTTGGCTGCTCCGAGAGAAACTGACACTTGTCATTTAGAGCATCCCATCCTCCGAGGACTTTGAGCGAAAATCATCAGTGAGGAAAAACCCAAAACCAAACCCAAATACCCACAACCCAAAGTGATTGAGCATCACTGAAGAGATTGTTCCGGTGTGGAACCGACGCTTGTTACCTTTGAGGACTGTGCATCCTCCAGACGGTGAGGCGTCATGGTCTAGAGCATCCAAGAGGAATTGTGGATCGCCGAGTGACCAAGTCTGTGAAGGTTTGGAAGTCACCTGTGAAGACTTACCACGAGTGATTGGGCGAGGTCTGTGTGACCTTAGCTCAAGGAGAATACGGTGAGGACTGTGTGTCCGGGACTGTGTGTCCTCGGGTTTAAATACCTAGCCGCTCCAACCAGACATACGACTGTCACAGCAGTTGGAACTGGTCTACCAAATCATTGTCTTCACCGAGCTACTGGTTCTATTTCCTCAACCCTTCCATTTCCTCATTCATGTGTTGATGAACTTGATTATTACTGTTTGAAGACTTTGACTGAAGACTTTCTCAATTTCCTCAATCCTAATTCTTTAGTCACTTTGTCTTCAGCCTGCTTATCCTGTTTTCACGCTACCTGTGCTCTGTGCTTGTTTCATATCATCATAATGACTGTGCTACTGCCATGTTATGCTTGCACCTGAGTACTTATTCTGCTGCTAGTAGTTCGTTACTTAGGAAATTCCTCAAGTTGAATTTCCTCAGTGACGAATTTGTAAAAATCGCCTATTCACCCCCCCTCTAGTCGATATAACGCAGTTTCAATTGGTATCTAAGCAAGGTACTCCCTTATTCTGTGTGATTTTGGTTTAACCACCTGGAGTTTAATTATGTCGACTGCAGGCATGATCAAGGTCTCAGCTGGGTGTCCTACCTTCGATGGGACGGACTACCCCTACTGGAAGAATAAGATGCGCATGCATCTTGAGGAAATTGACAACGATCTCTGGTACGTTGTGGAAAATGGCGTTCCCTCCATCACTCCTTCCATGAACGTTGATGATGTGAAGTGATTCAAGCAACTCGACTCTCAAGCGAAGAATATCATATGTGGTCATCTGAGCAAAGGATAGTACGGCAGAGTGAGTGCTTTGGAGACCACAAAGCTTATCTGGGATAGGCTGTCCAAGGTCAACGAAGGAGTCTCAACTCAACGTGACTCTCGAGTTGACGTTCTTCGCAATCTCTTCAACCGCTTCAAAAGACTCGACAATGAAAATGTTCAGCAAACCTTCGATCGCCTCACTGACATCTCAAATGAGCTTCAAGCAATTGGTGCCACTGACATCACCGACCATGAGGTGGTGAAGAAATTGCTGAGATCACTTGATTCCTCATTCGATACACTGGCACTGATGATTCAGGAACGTGGACACTACAAGTCACTAGATCCAGCTGACATCCTCGAGAGGCTAAATACTCATGAGTTCCAACAAGCTGAGAAGAGAGATCTCTACGGGCCAAGCTATGGAAGATCATGCGCTCTGAAGGCCAAGGCAGTTTCCGAATCTGAAGGTGAAGATTCTGACAGCAGCCTTGGTGATCCTGAAGAACTGAGTCAAGAGCTAGCAATGCTCGTGAGGAAATTCCAGAAGTTCTCTAGACGTGGCCGATTTGGAAAATCTTCAAGAAATGATGACATGAGATCAGATTCCTCATCCCGTGACTACAAGAAGAGGACTTGCCACAAATGCAAGAAACCAGGTCACTATATGACTGATTGTCCTCAGTGGGCTAAGGAAGCAAAGAAGAAGAAGTACAAGGATGACAGTTCTGATGACTCGAAGAAGAAGAAGAAATCTTCAAAGTCTTCATCGTCAAAATCTTCAAAGTCTTCATCTCACAAGAAGAGCAGTTCCAAAAAGGCTCGGGCATTCATTGGCAAGGAAATGGACTCTGAAGCTGAATCTGAGGAAATTGAGGAAGAGGAGGAACCTGAGGAGTCAGAATCTGGTGTGGCGAGCCTAGCCCTCGCTACTGCTTTTGTCAGCAAGTCCATATTCAACACTGAGGAACATGGCAACACCAACACCGCTGACGATGGCGACGATGACTACGCTCCCACCTATTGCTTCATGGCAAAAGGTGCCAAGGTACTCAAATATCCCTCCTCTAAGTCAAGTGAAGGTGAATCTAATGAAAACCTCAAACCCAGCTATTCCAAGCTTGCTAATATTGCCATTAAACAACAAAAGGCTTTGGAAAAACTTCAAAATTCTCTAGACAAAAGCGATGACCTGTTGGGTGAGGAATTGGATCGAACTCAAACTTTGACTAATAATCTTCAGCGACTACAGTCTAAGTTTGATAAACTTCAAAGTCATCATAACACTCTCTTAGCCGATCATGAGAAGCTTTCTTATGAATTGCTTCAAAGAAAGCAAGATCTTGAAAAGCTAAGGGTGAGTTATGAAGATCTTCAGAAGGAAAACGATTCATTGCTTGCTCAACAGATCAGTTCCACTCAGGAAGAATTTATTCCACCATGTTTGAAATGCATTGAACGTGAATCTGCTAATTCTTCACCTGAAAGTTGAAATGCTTCTATTGCTGCAAATTCTTCAACTGTCTCTGTGGTCACAAATTCCTCATCTGAGGATACCACAAGTATCACTGACGATAATGCAGGGTTGAAGGAATTGTATGTGACAGGCATGTACAAAAGCCTCAAAGGGCATCAGGCTCTTTGTGATGTGCTTAAAAAGTAGATCCTCAACAGAAACCCTAGGAAAGAGTGTATCGCCTTTGAGAGGAAACTCAATGCTGATGGGACTTACTGGAAACCTGAGCAGTATCCCAAAACATCATGGGTTGCTGCAAAAGGACCTCCAGTAGATCCATCTACTTTATCTGGCTTTACATGTGAATCTTCATATTCATCTGATGAGTCATTTGACTCCAACTATAAACTGTTCAAAAATCAGAATGGTGAAGTATTTGCTAGATATGTTGGAACTAACTGCAGGGACGGTCCCCCTATGAAGAAAATCTGGATTCCCAAAAGGTGCCTTGAAAGTCTTCAGGTGAATGTCCTCTTGACACCACCTGTGAAGAATAGGAACCCAGATCAAATTCTTCATATGGACCAAAGTCTTCAAATGGATCCAAGTCCTCATACGGACCAAATTCCTCATATGGATCAAATTCCTCATGTGGATCCAAATCCTCATATGATCATCATCGTGCTAACACTTCTGTTTCGCAGGGAAAGTCTAAGGGTTATGAATATGTCCATTATTCCTCAAATCATTATGTTCATAAGTCCTCGAAGAATTTCTCTGCTTATTCATATGCTTACTCTAACCCCTCTTCTGTGAAACGAAGTGCACTGGCTTCAATGCCACCTTTCTCTTATGGAGCTCGCAGAATGATGAACTCTTTGCCACCCCTCCATATGTGGGTGGTGAAGAAAAAGAACTAATCTCTTATGCAGGGTCAGGTCTCCAGACGAACTTGAACGTCTGATGAATTTGCTGGAGACCTAAAAATGCTTGATAGGGCACAAGTTAATCATGAAGAAATGAATTACTCATTTCTCACATCCTCACACTACTATATCTATTGTGTTGCTTGATGAAACTCTATCTGATGAATTTGATGTCATATTCTTCACTGATGAAGTATATGAGTTTGTAAGAGACACTAATTCATCTGCAGGATGATCAACCCAAAGCTACTGAGTGGGTCCTCGACAGTGGATGTACAAATCACATGACCGATGACAAGAACTTATTGATGGACACTGCTTTATCTCCATCGCATCTGAAGCATATCACCTACGCTGACAAAGGCAAAAGCAAGGTATTGGGTCTATGTAGGGTTGCGATCTCAAAGGATCGACACATGGACAAAGTCATGCTTGTCGAGTCCTTAGGATTCAACCTCATGTCTATCTCAATGCTTTGTGATCTTGGTATGGTTGTTGTCTTTGGCAAATATCGTTGTATTGTGCTTATGGAATCTGACAATTCCAAAGTCTTCGAAGGCTTTAGGAGAGGAGACTTGTATATTGTTGATTTCTCTGCAGGACCACAGCCTGCCACATGTCTACTTGCAAAAGCTTCAGAAGGCTGGTTATGGCATCGACGACTAGGTCATGCTGGCATGAGGAACTTACACACACTCGCGAAGAAGAAGCATGTCATTGCCATCGAGGGTGTCAAATTCCTCAAGGACCATCTGTGTGGAGCTTGTGAAGCTAGAAAAATGACCAAGTCCAAGCATCCCTCAAAGACTATCATGACTACCACTCGTCCTTTTGAATTGCTTCACATGGATCTCTTTGGCCCTACTCATTATGCCACACTAACAAATGCAGTATCTCTATATGGCTTTGTTATTGTTGATGACTATTCTCGTTACACATGGGTGCATATCATCACTTACAAAACTGAAGTGCAGGAAGTCTTCAAACGATATTCCTCAAGGGCCTCGACGAACTTCGGTGTGAAGATCAAGCACATCAGGAGTGACAATGGGACCGAGTTCAAGAATACTGGTCTTGATGACTATCTTGATGAACTTGGTATTACTCACGAGTTATCTGCCCCATACACTCCTCAGCAGAATGGCGTCGTGGAGCGCAAGAACAGGACTCTCGTTGAGATGGCTCGCACTATGCTTGATGAATACAAGACGCCTCATCACTTCTGGCCTGAGGCTATTGATACTGCGTGCCACATCATCAACAGGGTATATCTTCACAAATTCTTCAAAAAGACCTCATATGAACTCCTCACTGACAAGAAACCCAATGTAAGTTATTTCAAAGTCTTCGGTGCTAAATGCTGGATTAGAGATCCTCATCACAATTCCAAATTTGCACCGAAAGCACATGAGGGTTTTATGATTGGTTATGGAAAGGACTCGCACACCTACAGAGTCTTCAACACCTTTCACCACAAGGTTGTTGAAACTGTAGATGTGCGGTTCGATGAAACTAATGGCTCGCAAAGAGAGCACCTACCTCCTGTGCTAGATGAAATGTCACCTGAGGAATCCATCAAGTTCAAGGCTACTGAGGATGTCATACCCACTGAGGAATCTGCTGAAGAAGTCATTCCAGAACGTGAAGAAAATCATGCTGGTGCAACTGAGGAAAATGGCTCTGAAGAAAATGTTGAGCCCACTCAATGTCGTCAACCTGCTCATCCTCGCGTTGCAAATGAAGTGCAGATTGAGGAAATCATCAACGACATCAACACACTAGGTCCTCTCACACGCTCAAGAGCTTCACATTTGTCTAACTTTTGTGGGCACTTTGCTTTTATCTCTATCACAGAGCCCACCAAAGTTGATGAGGCATTTCTGGAGCCTGAGTGGATTCAAGCGATGCAAGAGGAATTACATCAATTCGAGCTCAACAATGTCTGGGAACTTGTCAAGCGACCAGACCCACGCAAGCACAATATCATCGACACCAAATGGATCTACCGCAACAAGCGAGATGAAAATGGCCTTGTGGTGAGGAATAAGGCTCGTCTTGTAGCTCAAGGCTACACACAGGTTGAAGGAATTGATTTCGATGAAACTTTTGCACCTATTGCTAGACTTGAGGCTATTCGCATATTGCTTGCTTATGCTAACCATCATAATATCATCTTATATCAAATGGATGTGAAAAGTGCATTCCTCAATGGTAAGCTGGAGGAAGAAGTATATGTTGCTCAACCCCCAGGTTTTGAAGATCCTAAGCATCCTGACAAAGTCTACAGACTCAATAAGGCCCTCTATGGCCTCAAGCAGGCCCCTCGGGCGTGGTATGATACTTTGAAGGAATTCCTCATGAAGAAAGGCTTCAAACCCGGTTCACTTGACCCAACTCTTTTCACCAAAACCTATGATGATGAATTATTCGTGTGCCAAATATATGTTGATGATATTATCTTTGGCTGTACTAACCAACGTTACAGTGATGAATTTGCCTATATGATGAATGAGGAATATCAAATGTCTATGATGGGAGAATTGAAATTCTTCTTAGGTCTTCAAATTCATCAACAACGCAGCAGCATCTTCATATCTCAAGAGAAATACCTCAAGGATGTGTTGAGGAAATTCGGCATGCAAGATTGCAAAGGCGTCAAAATCCCTATGCCCACAAATGGCCATCTATGCACTCATGAAAATGGTATAGACTTTGATCAAAAGGTATACCGCTCCATGATTGGCTCTTTATTGTATCTATGTGCATCTAGGCCAGATATTATGCTTAGTGTTTGCATGTGTGCCCGATTTCAAGCTACGCCGAAGGAATCACACCATAAGGCTGTGAAGCATATTCTTCGATATCTAGCTCACACTCCAACACTTGGATTATGGTATCCCAAGTGCTCGGCTTTTGATCTCATTGGATATTCTGACTCTGACTATGCTGGTGATCGAGTGGATCGCAAGTCAACATCAGGCACATGCCATTTCCTTGGACGATCCTTAGTATGTTGGTCCTCAAAGAAGCAGAACTGCGTATCACTCTCTACTGCTGAAGCTGAGTACATTGTTGCTGGTTCTTGCTATGCTCAATTGCTATGGATGAAGCAAACCCTCAAGGACTACGGCATCAACATGAAGAATGTGCCACTCTACTACAACAACAAGAGTGCCATCAACATTGCTCATAACCCAGTTCAGCACTCGAAGACAAAGCACATCCAGATTCGTCATCATTTTCTTCGTGAGCATGTGTTGAAGGGCGACATCTCTATTGAGCACGTGAAGACTGAAGAACAGCTAGCGGATATCTTCACAAAGCCCTTGGATGAGAAGAGATTTAGCAAGTTGCGGTGTGAGCTAAATATCTTAGAATCTTTGAATGTTCTTTGAAAAGGACACACATCCTAACACTTATGCAAATTGATGACTTAGATGTGCAACACACGAAGTAGCATTTTTCTTGAATCAATGAAGACTAACCCTCTAAGTGTGAAGAAATTAACGAAGAATTTGATTCTCAGAGCCCTACGACAATTGTACGCGGCGTCTGAAATCATCATTCTTATACGGTGGGTCACGCCACCAACCAAAGTTGAAAATCTTCAATTTGAATTTTTCTTCGTTTTTCAAATTCCTCAATTGGTCATATTCTTCAACTTTGCAAAGTCTTCACTCTTTCCGATTGTGTTCTTCATTGACTATATATATTTGAGTTTTTCAAGTCCTCAACAGCATTCACTTATTACTAATTCTTCAAGTTGATTTCTCTTCTAAGTGAATGTGATCGAACCCGTTCCCCCTCTATGCTAAACTCAACCCAGTCTGTTCACAAATTCTTCATGTGCGTTCTATTTGAAACCCGTTCAAAATCTTCACTGTGTCCTTGTCAGCTGAAGAATTTGCGAACGAAATGTTAAAATTTTCATATCTGAATTTTCGGCTTTTGCCGCTCAAACCCTTCTGCATCCCACGACAGGATTAAACTACTCACCCACGATTTACCACGATCTCCACCTCTCTGTACGTGGGTGACACATGTCGCTAGGATGGCAAGGGTCAGGGGCACGTTCATCCAATTTCCTCGGAAGGGCGGTTTTTCACCTCGGCTATAAATACCCCTCGCTCTCCTCAGACCTCATTTACTCCGCTCGATCTCACTCCCCTCGCTCGAGCTCTCTGACCTAGCGCCGCCGCTACTCTCCATCGTCGCCGGTGAGGAAGAGCTTCACTGCCTCGACCTCGTCACCGTTGTACTCGCGCCGGCCGCGGAAATCTTCACTCCGCCGCCGCCGTAGTTGTCTTCCGCCGCCAAGTTAGGGCGTGGAAGATCTGAACGGACGAACTTCTCCACTTCAACTCTCAGTTCGTCATGTTCTTCGTCAAGGGTAATTAAAATCTGATTTTACTGCCCTTGTTGATTCTGATGATTTTCACAAAATCTTCAAAAGGTGTTTATTCTTCAACTTCCATATCCTTAAACACCCTGTTGTATCTGTTCTTGATGTGTTTCTCTAAGCTATGTTTTTCCTCAAGATTCCTCAATTGTGTGGATTTTCAAATCTATACAACTCTAGAACCTAAGTCAAGAACGCTTAGTGAAATTCTTCAAGACAACCATGGTCAAATTCCTCAAACTTGATACTTTTGAAAAAATTCTGAGAACGCATATGACCTGTCCAAATTCTTCGCACCTATACTCTATTCACAGGTACACATGTCCGTTGCTGAATCACTAGGTTCTCATCAACTTAACTCATTTGCAGCGTTCCTCGAAGATAAATTGCATACTTCCTCAGAAACATCAATTGTTCAAAATCCTCAAGTGAAGAAAATGGCTGATGGTAAAAGACCTTAGAAGGGAGGAAAGAGACCTGAAACAAACACTGCGTTTGAAATCCCTGAAGATATTTATGATGAGTATTGCACACCTGATGAAGCTACACATGGCAAGGAAAACAAGAATCAGCGCAAAGTACGCATTCAGAGGATTGAGAGGAGATGGGCAAGAGAATGGAGGGAGTATCGATATGTTACTCCAAAGTACATGAAGAAATTCGCTGTACACCCTCCATGCCCAAGACCTCCACTGGCTCCAGGCCAAGAAGCTGATCCCTCTAGCATCAGAAGAGGTGAGGAATTTTCCAAGGAATGGGCCAAGCGCCAAGCCAAGTTGGCTAAAGTAGCAAAGGAATCAGTGAAGAAATTCAATGTAGATTCTGCTGCTGCTGCTACTGAGGCCTCTGCTAGCAAGCCTAAGAAGGCTATGCCGAAGAAATCAGCTGTAAAGTCGAGTTCCCCAACTGCTATGCCCTCACGGCCAAGTGCAAAGCCCTCACGGCCAATTCCTCAGGCAACCACTTCAAGGGCAGCTCCAATTCCCTCACCTGCCACAAAGTCTTCAACTTCAGCTGCAAAGTCCTCAGCACCTGTGCATCTTGCCACGTGCCAACGGACTACAGGAATCTCTATTGCCTCAGGAGCATCTGCAAGTTCCTCAGCTCCGCCACAATCTTCGACTGGTCCAACCTTGCTGAAGAAAAAGGCCACTGCTGGACGAGGCTCAAGGCCAAGTCCTCACAAGAAGCAAGTTGCCTTCCAAGTTCCGTCTGATGACGACGAAGCTGATGATGAAGAACTTGCTGAGATCATGAAAGACAGGCAGGAAAGGGCCGCTAAAGCCAAAGGCAGTGCTGTGCCCCTCATGCTGGATCCGAGGAAGATCCTTAACTTCATTAATCTCTGGCACAAGGACCCTAACACTCCTCTGCCTGAATTGAACCTCACTCCTGGTCAAAGTCACATGTTGACGGCCTTCATTAATGAAGAAAAATGGAAGTTTGAAAAGGCCAGACAAGTGAAGAAAGCTCAGTACAAGAAGGAGTGTTTTCTGAAGAAGAATGTTATAAACATGTCTCCTGATGAACTTGTAAATCTGCAAAAGGAGATCAAAACCCTTAGTGATGAATTTGACGCATATCGTGCAGATTGGCTAGGCGCCAAAGTCAGATTTGTCAGAATGGCCAAGGGGTTCAACCCAAATGTTGCAGCTGCTTTGCAACAACAAATTCCTCAGGCTGAAGCATCTGCTCGGCCTACTGAAGAGAATGCTAGCACAGCTGATGAAAATCAGACTGTTGAAGAAACTGAAAGTACCAGGGCTGCTGAAGAAATTCCAGCTCCTGAAGAAATTGCCAAGGCAACCTCCAATGTTGCGCCTGAAGACCAACCTAGGCCAGCTGAAGCATTTGCTGCGCCTGAAGAATCTGAAGAAGTCAAGGCAACTGCATCAGTTGTGCCTGAAGAAACTGCACCAATTTCATCTGCTCCTCCTGCAAAGTCATCTCAGATGAAGAAAGTCACCCTTCCTTCTGCATCAGAAGTGAAGAAGACCAAAGCTGCTGAGAAGACAGCTGTGAAGAAAAGGAGAGCATCAACAACTACAGAGTCCTCAGCTCCTAAGAAAGTCAAGACTTTGACAAGCTCTTTCACTGATCCCATTGATGCTATTCCAATCCCTATAGTGCCATCAAAGGAAATTGTTCCCTTTGGTGAGGAATATGTCATTCCAGATGACAGTGATGAAGAGAATCCTTCTCCTGCTACTTCAGAGCAGTTGGATGAAGAAATTGAAGTGGATGATATCCCTTCAACCCCACTGGTATCATCGCCCATGCCTCAGTTCACAGCTAAAGAGGCAGGCGTTAAAGAAATTGATGAAGAAGATGAGGATGTGGACATTGGGTCTACTACACCAGTTCTCAATGATGATTATTGGGAAAGACATCATCCAAATTCACCATTGACCACTCCTCTACATCAAATTCCTCAGTCCCCTGTTCAAACTGAAGAAATTTATACGGGCTCTGAAGAACATCAATCTTCACTTCATTCTATTCCAGAAGAAGTTTCAGCTACTCATGCTAAAGAAATGGAGATCAAGACTGCAGCTGATGAAACTGCCGCTGAAATTCCTCAGTCTGTGGCTCCAGAGGTTGTGCGCCAAGAGGCTGTGAAGACTTCAACTGTTAATCTTCAGCCCAAGCCACAAAATCCTCATACCAAGAAGCAGAAATTCAAAGCTGATGATTTCTTTGCTGAGCATCCTTTCTTCACGGACTACAATCCCTATGACTCTGCTAGACTTCGACGCAAGCGCTTCTGGATAGCCAGTCAGATGAACTTTTACTCTTCACTCCTATTTGATAAGGACAAAGTATTTGAGCACCAGCAAATTCCTCATGTGGATATGGAATCTCTTCCGTGCTTCACTCCTGTCCTGAGTGTTATTCATGACGCTGGGCTGCTAAACCTCTGCACTGACATCTGCGACTGGAATGAAGAATTCATTCTTCAATTCTATGCAACACTGCACATCACAGGAAATGTTGAAGATGTGAATTCATGGGTGCTTGACTGGATGACCGAGAACACGCATTACAAAGCTCCGGCCTCTGAATTGCTTCATGCCATTCCAGTCAGCCCGCCATCTGAAGGCGCAAGACTCATCTATGAGGAACCTGAACTTTCAAATCAATTGATGCAAGTGCTGATGAAGCCTTTGAAGGCTGGCCAAGCTCCAAGAACCACATTCCTTGTGAAGGAATTGCTATATGTGCCAAGGACAGTATACCGCATTTTGACCAAAACCCTCAGTCCAATCAAGGGCCACAACTCTGATGACGAAGAAGTTGTTGGCATCATGAAGAATCTGCTATTCAACATCATACATGGGATTCCGATAAACTACCACGATTTCTTCATGAGGACCTTGGCTAATGCTGCTCTGTCACCTTTTGAGTTGAAGCCTTATGCTCCCTGGATCATGAAATTCATCAGATCAAGGTCTTCAATTCATTATATGGCAGATTGTCAGAATCACCTCAGCTATTTGCATCCAATTGAAGTCCTCAAAAGGACTATTTCCTCAGCTGATGAGAAGGGCAAGGCTGCTGTCATAGATGAAGGCACTCGTCCATTGGATGGACAGTTTCACAAAGCTGCATCCTATTCCACCAATGATGACTCTGCAACACAAGATTCTGCCGCCAAAGCTTCAAAGCAAAATCCTTAAGCAACAGCTCCGCGTGTGATGACTGATCGTGAACTTCTCCTTAGTCTTCATCAGAAAGTTGATCGCAATCACAAGTGGGTCAAGCGTCAGTTTGGTGCAATTCTTCAGAACATGGCAGTCACTCAAAATACTGTGAAGAAGAACCACTACTACTTGCATGAAGTCTTTGACCGCACTTGGGCTATTCTGTCGAATCTCTATAGTGCTGAGGATCTCAATGAGATGGGCTTCCAACAGGACTTTGACTGGTCTCAGCCACCTTCGAAGATATTCAAGAAGGTCAAAGTTCCTCAGCTCGTCGCCAGTTCATATTCTTCATCGCGCGAGACGGATGAAGCTGAAGACTTGAACGACACTGCGGCAGGCCCTACCTCAACGGACGACCCCACCAACGCTGGCGCTCCTCCATCGACATCATGATGATATTCTTCAGGGGCGTTAGTCCTCATTTTTCGTCCCTTTTGGTCATTCGATGACAAAGGGGGAGAAATTTGAGTTAGTCTTCAAGCGGGTCTCTTATATATGGGCGTTTTTTTTAAGTCACAACTCTTGCTCTTCTGAAGTATTTGCTCTGATGAGTTGTAAACTTAAGTCCTATGCTGCTCTGACTCTTTTGAACTGCTTTTCTGCATGCTTATTCCTCAAAGTACCCTAATGCAGGCATGCTGAATTCGTCAGACACCATATTTCATCATGCATTTCAAATTCTTCATATTATATGTCAAATGCGTGTATGAATTACAAGATATAGGGGGAGATCTCCATGATATACTCTACAATGTGCATTTGCTATCCAAAGCAAATTCCTCAAATATGCACATCTTCAGGGGGAGTTCTTCTATATCTTGCAATCAAATTCCTCAATATCAGTATTTACACTTCATATGTTTATCCCCGTTGAAAACTTAACCTATTTGTCAGCAATCACCAAAAAGGGGGAGATTGTAAGTGCATCTAGTGCCCCTTAGTGATTTTGGTGTATTGAAGACTTATAGGTTAAGGGACTAATGCGTTTGTGAGTGTACACATGTTCTATAAGTCTATGAGGAGTTTGATATTTACGATGAAAGTCGACCCCTAAAAATGAATGTCTTCAGTTGAAGACTTTGGTTTTCTTGAAGACTTTGAAAGTGAGGAAATTGGTGTGACCTTGAAGACTTTGATATTGATGCGAGGATTATGAAGCGTGAAGACTTTCGTTTTCGTAGTTTCATTTTCTCTTTCTTGAGTCATAGGAAACACCGTACTATTAAAGGGGGTCGAGGTAAAACTAAGGAAAAGTTTCCAAGTGATGCTCATCTCAAAATCCTACATCTACCCAATCCTTTCGAGTGAAGCCATTGGAAATCTCATACAGTTCAGTCAATTTCTTCAGTGACAGAGACGAAGATCTTCTGGTCTCTGAGGAATTTGTTCTGACTGAGGAGTTAGGAATTCGCCAGTGCGGATTGCCTACAAGTGAGGAACATGATAGCCCTGAGGAATTTGAGAGCTCAAATTTCCGACCGTTGCTGTGCTACGCGCCAGCTATCCCAAAATATCTTATCCACCTAACGGTCATATCATTGAAGGGCATTTATGTCTTATCATGTCGGGCTGCTCCCTAGGCTATAAATAGCCGCCCCCTACAACCACTAGCTGGTTGGCTGCTCCGAGAGAAACTGACACTTGTCATTTAGAGCATCCCATCCTCCGAGGACTTTGAGCAAAAATCATCTGTGAGGAAAAACCCAAAACCAAACCCAAACACCTACAACCCAAGGATATTGAGCATCACTGAAGAGATTGTTCCTGTGTGGAACCGACGCTTGTTACCTTTGAGGACTGTGCATCCTCCAGACGGTTAGGCGTCAGGGTCTAGAGCATCCAAGAGGAATTGTGGATCGCCGAGTGACCAAGTCTATGAAGGTTTGGAAGTCACCTGTGAAGACTTACCACGAGTGATTGGGCGAGGTCTGTGTGACCTTAGCTCAAGGAGAATACGGTGAGGACTGTGTGTCCAGGACTGTGTATCCTCAGGTTTAAATACCTAGCCGCTCCAACCAGACGTACGACCGTCACAGCAGTTGGAACTGGTCTACCAAATCATTGTCTTCACCGAGCTACTGGTTCTATTTCCTCAACCCTTCCATTTCCTCACTCATGTGTTGATGAACTTGATTGTTACTGTTTGAAGACTTTGACTAAAGACTTTCTCAATTTCCTCAATCCTAATTCTTCAGTCACTTTGTCTTCAGCCTACTTATCCTGTTTTCACGCTACCTGTGCTCTGTGCTTGTTTCATATCATCATAATGACTGTGCTACTGCCATGTTATGCTTGCACCTGAGTACTTATTCCGCTGCTAGTAGTTCGTTACTTAGGAAATTCCTCAAGTTGAATTTCCTCAGTGACGAATTTGTAAAAATCGCCTATTCACCCCCCCCCCCCTCTAGTCGATATAACGCACTTTCAAATTCCTTATATAATATGAAGTACTATACAATGTCACTAATACACCTATTTGACATTGCGTAATTATGCATGTTACTACATATGTTACTCTACTATGACTAGTCTTAGAAATTTCTTAATTTGTTGTTAATAGTATTGATTGTTTAATTTGTGGATAGATGGTGACAAAGTCAGTGGTGTTGTTGAGCTCTCCTCCACGGGTGGCATTGGCATTCGCACATACCACTAATTGCACTTTTGACTTTGATTGAATAGGATCATTCCATTGATTCAAGCAAGCCTCTTAACAAAATCAAAGAATCTTGTCATCAATGTTACCTGTAAGTTGTATCTGTGCTAGTTATTGTACTCCTGCTACCCGTAATGAGGGTATCATAGCTAGTATCATGCATGTCAACTTGGAGGTGGCATAGAATTAAAGAACAAAGAGGGTGCTGAGTGTCATATAAATGTATCATAATAAATGTTATGCACGACAATATTTTTACCTAAGATACTAATTTATGATATTATGCATTATGGAGATAGTATCATACACTAGTATCATATGCATGATACTAACTTATAATACTACCAATTACGAGCAGCCTTATCTTGGCCATCTGCTAGTGAAAGAAACAATTAAGTCTGAGTTGTTGAGTTGTACTAATGATGTATATAATGGTCATGGTGGGTTACGTAGACTAGTGACAACGGTGAGTAACTCAGACTATTGATATGCATACGTTACTAGTCTATATTACTACAAGTGCGGACTTTTGGGGGATGACCCCCATAGAGGAAGATTTTTTAAAAATTCGCAGATCATACTTTGAAGTTTAAAAAAATTGAAATAAATTCTACACATTCATATGGATGTATTCTTTTTTTTTGGAACAGTAGACGGGTCCGGAAGGACCCAGAGCTTCATTAATAATAAACGGTGACATTACAAAGCTCATAGAAGGACTCAAAGAAAAGAAAAATTACAGACAAGTCCCTGCATCTTGTAAGGAGGACCCCTAGCAGAGGAACAAGATTACAATCAGGTCCAAAAGCTACATCAACACAGAAATAATCACACCGTCGCCGGGGACGAACCACTTGGTACGATGCAACCTCCATTGTGCCACCTCCATCAGCAAAGCTTGAGAGAAGGTAGCATGGATTCTGAGTCGGTGTAGCACTGCCTCCCCTATGGCTTCCAAGCCGGGAGGAAGAAAAAGGCCGCCCTTCGGCCAGAAGAGCCGTCGGTGGTGCGTCAAAGACCGGCAGCCATATCAGGCGCCGTAGCTCTCCCATGAACGCCGACGGTGATGAACATCTCCCCAATCGATCCAGTCCAAAGCTCCATCCATCCCCAACTCTTCTACCATCACCACGATGGCAAGAAAAATGGAGGACGAAAGGAGGGATAACCTCCAGATCAGGGACAGCAAGCTTATTGAGGTTGAAGCCTTCAGATCCGCCTCCCTCCGGTCCTCTCCACCATGGAGAGTCGTCGGAGAGCTGAGCAGGACCTCGCCCAGAACTGCTTGCAAGCACCGGGAAGAAGCTCCAAAAGAAAGAAAAAGGGGGAAGGGGAGAGGGAGCGAAGGCAGCCGAAGCAACACATCGCCATGGATCTCGTCGGGAGGTGCCAGCATAGGAGCCACCAGCTAGCTCTCCACAACCCTCAATCTCTACTTCACCACCGCGAACTAGAGGAAGAGGAGAAAGGGGAAGAACCAAGGTGGATCTGGATCTTGCCACCTCATTATTTGGCATGGGAAAACTACCTAATCCTATACACGGACACACCCTCCTTCCTCCCCCATTCCGGCCGGCAGAGCCGGTGGAAGAGAGAGGAAAAAGGGCGGCCGGAATCCAGCACAAGGCCGACCTCACTCAAGAGCGACGAGAATGAGAGGAGATATATGTGTCTAACGATGAAACACATTACGGTGAGAGCTACACAAAAAAGATAAATCTGTGCATTTTTAATAGTGAATAGTGTACTGTTCACCAGTTTGAAAATCAGCTTTTTTTTGTCTTTATACTTAGCTCACACCATAATGTATATCATCACCAAATTTTGCACACATGTAGTATGCACCCATATGAACATGTGTGATTTTTTCCAGAATTTTTTGAAACTTCAAATGTGATTTTTGATATTATTATTTTTTCAAAAAAGTATCCTCCATGGAGGTCGTTCGTCATTGGCATTTAGGGACGTTACTACTTTCATATTGGATAGTCTCATGTGTGTGATAACATAGAGACCATTATTTATTACTTTCTAGAGCCATTTTTTATGGGAAGCGCTATGTGATGGTGACATATTATTGTTACCCGCGGGATGGGAATATAAGTCGACACGGAAATTTAGGTCATCAAATTAACTAGCGAACATGCATAATAAGCCACAAAAAAATAGATGTTTAGAGACTTCATTGGACGACGAATATGACGATATATATTTTATAGCATACAATATATGTTTTCCTAGTCAAATCGAAGACCTAAAAACCCATGCCCGACTTATATACCTATCCAAAGGGAGTATTTAATTTGCCTCTCATTTTTAATTACTTGTCACGTCATCTTTTTTGTCTATATGGTATGCATGTTACTACCTACATTACTCCCACTATGAATAGTGAGGTGTTATGCGCTGGGCCATTTGCTGTAGTGGAAACGATTATAAACCTTGGGATTACCACTAATGAATGGTGTGTATTCCATTGTTAAAGGACTCGAAATCTAAGCATCCCCAAGTAATGATACAAGATCACAGATATTTATAGAACACCGTACCAAGAATAAAGAGTTTCACCAACAAAATACTACGCATTATTCAAAAGTTCATGAAAATAAATATCATACAAATACTCCCCACAGTTATCTTTAGGACACGTCAGACACATTACCCACAATACCAACTCATCATTTGCCTACATGTCATGCATCCTCGATGTCTCGATTTGCTTCTGATATCTGAGTAGTTGCAAAGGCTGGGTGTACTTTGATATCAATTTGATGTTAATGTTGCTGACTTTTGCTGACATATGCGAGCCAAATAAAAATGATT
This sequence comes from Thinopyrum elongatum, assembly GCA_011799875.1. Lineage (NCBI taxonomy): Eukaryota > Viridiplantae > Streptophyta > Magnoliopsida > Poales > Poaceae > Thinopyrum > Thinopyrum elongatum. Next base: position 81,705,869 of record CM022297.1, on the reverse strand, counting down.
ATAAATTGCCAAAATACCCTTAAGATTCTGCCAGTGGTCGCCCGAATGCCACTCATCATTGCTGTAATTAACCCCAGTCTCTTACGAATAGAATTGAATAAAATGCATCATAGGTCCTATAACTATCCGAGGTGTGTCACTTTAGTCCTATAACTATCAAAGTGCAGATTTGGGTCCCAAAACTATTTCGAGTCATTCACTGCAGGTCCTATGGTCGCCCGAGCAGCATTGACTGTCCGACGTGTCACCTGGACCGGTGCCACACCGACCAGAGGGGCCTACCAGGCTAAACAGTGAGACACTTATTCGCAGGAAAGCCCTTGAAATCTCAGCTCGTCTCATTCTCAGACCATCCATCTCTCTTCCACGAACGAAGCTCTCTGAGGCGGCGATATGGTGGCGACCGGCGGCGTTCGCGCTTGATGTCCAGCGATTGGATACACAGGACGGGAGTCGGGGCTGCTAATCTGACTGCTGCGCTGGTCCGATGGCTCCAACGCGGCGGCTTCCCAACACCCTGTAACACCCCCTTGTATTAAGCTCTGTGACACTCTGTTAATCTTGCCAAGTCATGATCATTTGCAGTGCCAAGTCATATGGGTTAATGATCCAATTCAAATTCACATCTGAAAATCAACTAAAATTCAAAAGTGAAATATGAAGTTGATCAAACCCTGTTGGAAAAATGTTCATTAAATAGCAAATAATCCAGGAACATTTGTAAAATCATCATCATTGAAGTTGGAGTTAGATAAGTGACTCAAACAAGTTGAAACAGCCCCAAAACAGAATATTTAAATCCATTTAAAATCATTTCAGCTTCAAATGAGATCCAAATCTGCCCAAACCAGTTTTTGGTGAAGGATAATATTGCCTTGCAATATTTGGGACAACTCTCGCATTTTACAAAAATGCACAAGTGGCTTAACTATTATAAAACAGAAATGAAATAAAGAAAAAGAAAACAGAAAAGGAAAAAAAGGGAAAGATGGGCCACTGTGCACAGGCCTAAGTGCACAGTGCCCCACCAGCCGGCCCAGCCCATCCCGCGCACAGCCGTCGTCCTTTTCGTCGCCGTGTCGCCTCGTCCGCGGTCACCCGCGCGCGCGCCGCTCCGGCGCCGACACCGCGACGACGCGGGTCGGGCGAGAGGATAAGGAAGAGCTCCCTTGGCCTCCTCTCCGTCCCTATCCACTTCCCCCTCACCCGCTCGTCCTCTCCCTCCTTCCTTCCCCTCAGATCCACGCGAGGCCGAGCGCCGTCGTCGCCGCGCCTCTGGTTTGTCGCGGCCACCGACGTCCCCGAGCTCAGCTAGCACGCCTGCGAGCTCCGCCGTCTTCGACTCCTTCGACTCCGACCGCGAATGGAGGTGGGGAGGCCCTGATGAAACCAGAAGGCTCTGCCCCCTTCCTTCTCTGACGCCGGCGCATCTCCGGCGATTCCCGCCGTTCTGCTGCTGCTAAGCCGTCACCGGGCCACCTTGTGCCTCCTCGGTGAGCTCCTCCTCCTACTGTCTCTCCTCGTTGCCCTCCTCGCACGCTGTAGTTAGATGCCGCCGCGCCCGAGCTCTTTCCGTCGCCGACGAGCTCGTGCCCGTGGCCATGGCCACTGTCACTTACACCTGAGCACAGCTGCGTGCTCCTGGTGCTCCCAGCAACCGAACGCACCCGCATGCGAGCTCTTCCACACCCTCTAGCTGCGTTCCCGACGAGCGCCAGATTGCGCCGCCGCTCGCGCTCGTCGCCGGCGCCGTTCCGATGACCAAATGGTCACGGGGACGGGCCTGTTGCACTCGTCGCGTCGCGCAGCTCCTTCCCAGCCATTCCTTTTGCCCCGTAGCGTTGCTACTCCGTTTCCAGCTACGGCCGAACTCCGGCGTCCGTCGCGATGCTCGCTGCCGTCGCTACAGGCCGTCTCCGGCGACGCCGCCGCCACGGTTGGACGCGGCGTTGAACGCCCGTTCGAAAGAACCTAACCACGTGTCGAACGGTGCCCCGTAGAGCATTTCCGGCCGCCTCCGGCGATCGGCCGCCGCGCAATTGGTCGCCGGCGCAACTCCGGCGCCGGCGCCGGCGCCGACGTGGCTGGCTGGCCCCACCGGTCAGCGACACTGGCCGTGGGCCCAGGGGCCCCCGTTGACTGGTTTGACCAGTCAACGCGCTGACGTGGCAGCACAGTGCCACTGACGTGTGGGCCCCGCACTAATTAAAAGATTTAAAAGAAAAAGGAAATGTTAAATAAGTTAATTAAACTAATCTCTCGCTGACAGATGGGGCCCACACCCCTAATTAACCCTGTGGATTAAGTTAATTCACTATTAAGATAAACAGAGGCTGACATGTGGGTCCCACATGTCAGTTTTGACCTGGTCAGCCGTCCTGTTGACTTGCTGATGTCAGCATTACCTCATGCTGACGTCATAATTCATTTATGTAAATAGATAAATTCCAGAAATTCAAATAATCTTTAAAAATTAATAACTTTTAAACCATAGCTCGGATCGAAAAAGTTAAAACATGAAAGTTGCTCAGAACGACGAGCCGAGTCTGATCGTGCCGTCTGTTTATTCATCGGAACCCCCTACGTAGAAGAACTCGTAACTCCGGACCCGTATCCGGTAGATGAATAGTGCACACACCCTGGTTATTAAATCCCAGAATAATTCTAAAAATAACTAAAATGACTTAGATGCATATTTAGGCAACCCTGCACTGCATCATAGCATCACACGCTCCGTATTGCATTTGTTTGCATTATGTTTACCTGTTTCTTCCCCCTCTTCTCTCTCGGTAGACCCCGACGTTGACGTAGCTCCCGAGGCAGACGCAGCTCAGGAGTACGACTACGTCCCCGACGACACCACCGACGACCTTGCCGTTGCCCCAGAGCAAACAGGCAAGCACCCCCATTTTGAGCATGCCTATATCGCCTATTCTCTTCTCTCTTATGCTTGCATTAGAACTGCTACTGCTACTGTTTTCCTATATCTGATGCATAGCCTGATTATTGTAACCTGCCTTGCTACCTTTCTGGTTATCCTAGATTGATTAGTATAGGCTGGGTAGAGTCCCGACAGAGACCCTCACTTGATCCCGACTGCCCCGCTGGATGTCAGAAGACCCGATCATCGGGATTGAAGACTAGACCCTGGCACCACACATCACTTCCCCTTAGTTGCCGACACTGCTGGGTTACCGTCGAGTGCCGAGGGTGATACCTCGTCAGCACTTCAGATGTTAACCTTGTAGGTTAGTTACTCGGTCGTGGTAAGCGAGGGTGATTCCTCCTACACCACCCCCGATAACGACATCGTCGCGCAACTCCTCAAGTGTGGACCTCGAGGGTGATTCCTCCTTCATTCACCTTGACTTTAACATCAGTGGGAATTCCATCGAGGGTGATTCCTCAGGGTTCCCTTGGTGTCAGACACACAGATACTGTTGTTGAGTTGACTTGCACTAAACCATGATACTAAAGACGGGTCGGCCCTGAGGGGTACCCGCGCGAGCTTATTGCGAAGTGATGTGGAGTCGGGTTGACCTGGATGGTGCCGGCGAGATAACTACGAGGCGTGGCCGGGCATTCTTAGCCCTTGCCGCAAGTCCTCGAGACGGGGCGACGGGGTCACATCGATCGTGAGTCTCTGCTCGTTTCCGCGCGCTCCTAATCCACTACGGTTTGGATATTTGATCCGAGGGGCCTCTGGCCCGATAGCACTAACCATCACGTCGGCATAGTATGAGCGTTCTGCGTCGTATACTTCAGCCGAAGCTTAATGGACGTCAGCGACTGATGCGGCACACGCTGGGTTGGACTGGGAACGCAACCGCGCTTGTATAAGGGGTTGCTAGGTCTGCTCACCGGCGGTGCACGTAACGTGCAGGAGTTCCCGGGGCGATGGCCCAAGACCCCTGGGGGCATAGGTTAGTCTGGCGTGCTGACCTCTCTGTTAATTATTTGGTCGGGTTGCGGCGTGTTGCTTAGCCGAGGCCGGGCATGACCTAGTAAAGTGTGTCCGGCCAGAGTTAAGCGAGCGTGGTGGGTAAGTTGGTGCACCCCTGCAGGGAAGAAACTTCTATCGATAGCCTGTCCTACGGTAACGGACACTCGGAGTTGTATCCCGATCGGTACAACTAGAACATGTGATGAGAACTGGATAGTACGGCTCTGGGATTGCTTTCTCGCAGGGAGTCGAGAAAGGATCTCAGGTCGAGGTTGATGATACTACTACTACTACTTTACATTATGTTCATCTGTTCTCTTCTATTGCTGCAAGACTGTCGAAGATTGTTAAAGATGCTAGTCTTCGATAGGACTAGGCTTCCCCTTCTATTCTGGCATTTCTGCAGCCCAGTCCACATATACAGCCATTCCTTTGACAATGTTGCATATGTAGTGTAGATCCTTGCTTGCTGAGTACTTCGGATGAGTACTCACGTTTGCTTTACTTTCTTTTTCCCCCATATCCCATTTGATGCCACCAGACGACGGAGCCCCTGAGCCAGACGCCCCAGCCGATGACCAGTACTACTACCCGCCTGGCAAGTACTACTACTACGAGGAGCCGTTTGACGACCAGGAGTAGGATCGGAGGGTCTAGGGCAGGAGGCCTACGCCTTTCGATCGTATCTTTTAATTTTACCCCGCCTCTGTGAAGGCCTATTTCTCTCTCTCTCTGTAATATATCTGTACTCAGATATCTGATGCTTCCGCTGACGCTTGTATGCCATCGAGCTATGTATTCGAGCCCTCGAGGCCCTGGCTTGTAATATAAAGCTTGTATGACTTTATTTATGTTTTAGAGTTGTGTTGTGATATCTTCAAGTGAGTCCTTAGGCTTGATCTTGCGCATTTGCGTGTATGATTAGTGCATGATTAAGCCGGGGTCGTCACAGGTTGGTATCAGAGCCGACTGCCTCTAGGTATCCCCCTTCCCAATTCCTTGGCCGAAGTTGAGTCTAGTGGTCAAAAATTGTTTTACTAACTTGGCTGTGTGGCTTACGGGCCCACGTCGCCAATTGGGTGGTATTAGGATCTTTTATTCCTCGTCTTTACTCTGGGATTCTAATCTCTCATCTATTCGGGTTTAATAAAATTTACTAACACCGACATTTAGGTTCTCGTTAATTCTATCCACCTGGAGAGCTGGATTCAGTGCGATTTCCCTGACTTTGATCTGATTAGTCTGATAATCATTTTCCTTTCAATTGTTTTGTTTAACCTTTCTTTCTGAGATCGGTTATATTTCTCATTGTCTTATGACAACCATGAACCTCTCTATTTCAGATGGATCGACTGTTTCCACCACGGCCTACGACCCAGCTTGTGCGTCGCACTTGGGCTCGTGATGCCCCTGGGTTTCCAGCTGTTCTGATCGCCCTCCTGAGTAGACTGGGTTATCGCTGGTATCCCGAGTACATGGTCTATGAGGTTTACCGCGAGTTCAACCAGGAGCAGTACTATGCTGAAGTTCGGATCTATGATCAGCAGAATGACTCAGACACCGAGCTACACCTTTTTCACGGAATAGGCGTGACAATTGAGATGGCAGTACATGATGCCGCCTACTCTGCTGTCGCACGTCTCCGAGGAGAGCACAATGCTAACTTGGATGATTCTGTGTTTCGGTACATTCCGTATGCACCTGTTGGAGATGCTACTGGATACTACACAGCTATCTGTGCCCCGTACGAGTCTCGACGCTACGACCCGCAGGTTCTGATTCAGTGCACTCAGGCTCTGGATCGCACTGTTCGGGCTCTTGCCGTCGAGTTGTTCGCCACTCGAGCACGCTACTACGAGGCTATGACACAGTTGCTACCAGCTGTTCGTGCAGGGATACATCCGGAGTATATCCTTTACCCACGCAGGACCGAGATGCCGCCAGGTATTGATTGGCCTGCAGTGGGAGGTCACACGCCTGCACGTGGACCTCTTCTTATAGTTCGAGACCGGGTTCTGCATCAGAGTGCACATGGAGCACAGGATCCTGCCGCGACGAACATTCGTCGTCCGCACTTGCAGTTACCCCGTTTCAGTGGTTTTCTCCGACGCTGATGTAGCCTTTGATATGTCACGTTGTGTACTTCCTTACCGCGTGCCTGCGTGCCGCCTAGTGTGTCTCTAGCTTTTCAATTTGCGCCGTTATGCTGCCCGATTGTAACCGACTGTGTATGGATCTGTATGTCTTAATGACTACTTTTAGCATCTATTGCACTCTTTCAATAACGTCGAGTTACATCTTGTTTATTATTAAACACTTGCATAAGCTATTGCTGAAATACCCCTGTTGAAATAGCAGGATGGCTGACAACAACCCGCCACCGCTGCCACCACCTGATTACATGGCAGCGATGATGCAACAGTTTGAACTCAACCGCCAGTTTATGACGGGGATTATGCAGCAATTCCCTCGTCCTAATGCTAATCAGCAGCCACCATCCATCACCCTGCCAGAATTTATGAGGCTCAGTCCATCGTTTTTCCACAACACAGTCAACCCACTAGATGCAGATGACTGGCTGCGTGACATCTCCCATGAGATGGAGTCTGCTGGTGTCGCCCAAGTTAACTATGTCACTTTTGCGACTTATCTTCTGAAGGGTCCCGCAGCCCAATGGTGGGCCACTCATCGTCAGACTCTGCCGCCTGGTACTGTCGTCACTTGGGCAGAGTTCAAGATTGCTTTCCGAGCCCGCTATATTCCTCTAGCTGTCATAGCTAGGAAGAAGGCTGAGTTCCGTAGCCTTGTTCAAGGAAACAAGACCGTAGAAGTCTATCAGCGCGAGTTTCTAGACTTATCTCGCTACGCTGAAGAGGACATTCCTACTGATGAACGAAGGCAAGAGAAGTTCCGCGAAGGACTGCATCATGATATACAGTTAGCCCTGCTTGTCCAAGACTATCCTGATTTCGCCACCTTGGTGAATAAGGCAATTATGGTTGAAACTGGACTGAAGAAGCATAAAGAAGCGTCCAGACGCACCCGAGAAGCGAGCTCATCTTCGGGCTCGTCTTCCCAGAAGCGACGCATCTGGTTTCCCCAAGGCATGTTCCGTTCGGCAGCTCCTGCAAACAGGCCCTCTTATGCTGCACCACGCCTGCCACCTCCACCACCGAGGCAGCCTCTGCCAGCTCCAGCACCTCGAGCTCCAGCACCTCGTCCTGACAGTGGACTATGCTTTAAGTGTGGCAAGCCAGGTCACCATGCTAGAGATTGTTCTCAGAATCAGAATCAACTGGCTCTTCCTTCTGCTGGCCGTGGTATTGGCCGTGGTATTCCTCAACAGCGCAACTATAATGCCAGACCATCCTATGGTCGTGGGCAGTACTACCACGTCAACATGTCTGAAGCTCCAGATCAACCAGATACCGTGATGGGTACACTTCTCGTTAATTCAGTACCTGCATCTGTTTTATTTGATTCAGGAGCATCGCATTCATTTATGTCGGATAAATTCGCACTCATGCATGAAGTTAAATGTGATATGCTACCCCAAAAGATACGAGTAAATACTCCCGCGGGACACTGTCAAACCTCCTTGGTTAGCCCTGATGTTGTGATTAATATCGAAGGGTTAGAGTTCCGAGCATCCCCCATTATTCTCAACTCCTCTGGTATTGATCTTATTTTGGGAATGGATTGGTTGAAGGCCCACTACGCCTCAATCAACTGTGCCACTAAAGTGGTACACCTTCTACACCCATCGAACGAGATAGTGAACTATCAAGCTCACCTTACCCAGAACGCTGAGGCTCAGATCTATGCCTTGAACGCGTTGAATGCTTCTCCGCTTGATGGGATCGAGAATATCCCAGTTGTCTGTGACTTCCCGGATGTTTTTCCAGAACAACTTCCAGGAATCCCCCCACCGTGCAGTGGATCATGAGATGCTCGAGCTACAAGATGATCTTTCTTATAAGGAGCATCCGATCCGCATCCTCGACCAATCTGAACGTCGAACTCGTCAGAAGACGACCAAGTTGCTAAAAGTGCAGTGGTCGAATCACACTGAAGATGAAGCCACTTGGGAACACGAGGATCATCTTCGGGAAGAATATCCCGGACTTTTCCCTTCTACCTCCTAAATTCTCAGGACGAGAATTTCTTTTAGAGGAGGAGAACTTGTAACACCCCCTTGTATTAAGCTCTGTGACACTCTGTTAATCTTGCCAAGTCATGATCATTTGCAGTGCCAAGTCATATGGGTTAATGATCCAATTCAAATTCACATCTGAAAATCAACTCAAATTCAAAAGTGAAATATGAAGTTGATCAAACCCTGTTGAAAAAATGTTCATTAAATGGCAAATAATCCAGGAACATTTGTAAAATCATCATCATTGAAGTTGGAGTTAGATAAGTGACTCAAACAAGTTGAAACAGCCCCAAAACAGAATATTTAAATCCATTTAAAATCATTTCAGCTTCAAATGAGATCCAAATCTGCCCAAACCAGTTTTTGGTGAAGGATAATATTGCCTTGCAATATTTGGGACAACTCTCGCATTTTACAAAAATGCACAAGTGGCTTAACTATTATAAAACAGAAATGAAATAAAGAAAAAGAAAACAGAAAAGGAAAAAAAGGGAAAGATGGGCCACTGTGCACAGTGCCCCGCCAGCCGGCCCAGCCCATCCCGCGCACAGCCGTCGTCCTTTTCGTCGCCGTGTCGCCTTGTCCGTGGTCACCCGCGCGTGCGCCGCTCCGGCGCCGACACCGCGACGACGCGGGTCGGGCGAGAGGATAAGGAGGAGCTCCCTCGGCCTCCTCTCCGTCCCTATCCACTTCCCCCTCACCCGCTCGTCCTCTCCTTCCTTCCTTCCCCTCAGATCCACGCGAGGCCGAGCGCCGTCGTCGCCGCGCCTCTGGTTTGTCGCGGCCACCGACGTCCCCGAGCTCAGCTAGCACGCCTGCGAGCTCCGCCGTCTTCGACTCCTTCGACTCCGACCGCGAATGGAGGTGGGGAGGCCCTGATGAAACCAGAAGGCTCCGCCCCCTTCCTTCTCTGACGCCGGCGCATCTCCGGCGATTCCCGCCGTTCTGCTGCTACTAAGCCGTCACCGGGCCACCTTGTGCCTCCTCGGTGAGCTCCTCCTCCTCCTGTCTCTCCTCGTTGCCCTCCTCGCACGCTGTAGTTAGCTGCCGCCGCACCCGAGCTCTGTCCGTCGCCGACGAGCTCGTGCCCGTGGCCATGGCCACTGTCACTTACACCTGAGCACAGCTGCGTGCTCCTGGTGCTCCCAGCAACCGAACGCACCCGCATGCGAGCTCTTCCACGCCCTCTAGCTGCGTTCCCGACGAGCGCCAGATTGCACCGCCGCTCGCGCTCGTCGCCGGCGCCGTTCCGATGACCAAATGGTCACGCGGACGGGCCTATTGCACTCGTCGCATCGCGCAGCTCCTTCCCAGCCATTCCTTTTGCCCCGTAGCGCTGCTACTCCGTTTCCAGCTACGGCCGAACTCCGGCGTCCGCCGCGATGCTCGCCGCCGTCGCTACACGCCGTCTCCGGCGACGCCGCCGCCACGGTTGGACGCGGCGTTGAACGCCCGTTCGAAAGAACCTAACCACGGGTCGAACGGTGCCCCGTAGAGCATTTCCGGCCGCCTCCGGCGATCGGCCGCCGCGCAATTGGTCGCCGGCGCAACTCCGGCGCCGGTGCCGAGTGGCTGGCCGGCCCCACCGGTCAGCGACACTGGCCGTGGGCCCAGGGGCCCCCGTTGACTGGTTTGACCAGTCAACGCGCTGACGTGGCAGCACAGTGCCACTGATGTGTGGGCCCCGCGCTAATTAAAAGATTTAAAAGAAAAAGAAAATGTTAAATAAGTTAATTAAACTAATCTCTCACTGACAGATGGGGCCCACACCCCTAATTAACCCTGTGGATTAAGTTAATTCACTGTTAAGATAAACAGAGGCTGACATGTGGGTCCCACATGTCAGGTTTGACCTGGTCAGCCGTCCTGTTGACTTGCTGATGTCAGCATTACCTCATGCTGACGTCATAATTCATTTCTGTAAATAGATAAATTCCAGAAATTCAAATAATCTTTAAAAATTAATAACTTTTAAACCGTAGCTCGGATCGAAAAAGTTAAAACATGAAAGTTGCTCAGAACGACGAGCCGAGTCTGATCGTGCTGTCTGTTTATTCATCGGAACCCCCTACGTAGAAGAACTCGTAACTCCGGACCCGTATCCGGCAGATGAATAGTGCACACACCCTGGTTATTAAATCTCAGAATAATTCTAAAAATAACTAAAATGACTTAGATGCATATTTAGGCAACCCTGCACTGCATCATAGCATCACACGCTCCGTATTGCATATGTTTGCATTATGTTTACCTGTTTCTTCCACCTCTTCTCTCTCGGTAGACCCCGATGTTGACGTAGCTCCCGAGGCAGACGCAGCTCAGGAGTACGACTACGTCCCCGACGACACCACCGACGACCTTGCCGTTGCCCCAGAGCAAACAGGCAAGCACCCCCATTTTGAGCATGCCTATATCGCCTATTCTCTTCTCTCTTATGCTTGCATTAGAACTGCTACTGCTACTGTTTTCCTATATCTGATGCATAGCCTGATTATTGTAACCTGCCTTGCTACCTTTCTGGTTATCCTAGACTGATTAGTATAGGCTGGGTAGAGTCCCGACAGAGACCCTCACTTGATCCCGACTGCCCCGCTGGATGTCAGAAGACCCGATCATCGGGATTGAAGACTAGACCCTGGCACCGCACATCACTTCCCCTTAGTTGCCGACACTGCTGGGTTACCGTCGAGTGCCGAGGGTGATACCTCGTCAGCACTTCAGATGTTAACCTTGTAGGTTAGTTACTCAGTCATGGTAAGCGAGGGTGATTCCTCCTACACCACCCCCGATAACGACATTGTCGCGCAACTCCTCAAGTGTGGACCTCGAGGGTGATTTCTCCTTCGTTCACCTTGACTTTAACATCAGTGGGAATTCCATCGAGGGTGATTCCTCAGGGTTCCCTTGGTGTCAGACACACAGATACTGTTGTTGAGTTGACTTGCACTAAACCATGATACTAAAGACGGGTCGGCCCTGAGGGGTACCCGCGCGAGCTTATTGCGAAGTGATGTGGAGTCGGGTTGACCTGGATGGTGCCCGCGAGATAACTACGAGGCGTGGCCGGGCATTCTTAGCCCTTGCCGCAAGTCCTCGAGACGGGGCGACGAGGTCACATCGATCGTGAGTCTCTGCTCGTTTCCGCGCGCTCCTAATCCACTACGGTTTGGATATTTGATCCGAGGGGCCTCTGGCCCGATAGCACTAACCATCACGTGGGCATAGTATGGGCGTTCTGCGTCGTATACTTCAGCCGAAGCTTAATGGACGTCAGCGACTGATGCGGCACACGCTGGGTTGGACTGGGAACGCAACCGCGCTTGTATAAGGGGTTGCTAGGTCTGCTCACCGGCGGTGCACGTATCGTGCAGGAGTTCCCGGGGCGATGGCCCAAGACCCCTAGGGGCATAGGTTAGTCCGGCGTGCTGACCTCTCTGTTAAGTATTTGGTCAGGTTGCGGCGTGTTGCTTAGCCGAGGCCGGGCATGACCCAGTAAAGTGTGTCCGGTCAGAGTTAAGCGAGCGTGGTGGGTAAGTTGGTGCACCCCTGCAGGGAAGAAACTTCTATCGATAGCCTGTCCTACGGTAACGGACACTCGGAGTTGTATCCCGATCGGTACAACTAGAACATGTGATGAGAACTGGATAGTACGGCTTTGGGATTGCTTTCTCGCAGGGAGTCGAGAAAGGATCTCAGGTCGAGGTTGATGATACTACTACTACTACTTTACATTATGTTCATCTGTTCTCTTCTATTGCTGCAAGACTGTCGAAGATTGTTGAAGATGCTAGTCTTCGATAGGACTAGGCTTCCCCTTCTATTCTGGCATTTCTGCAGCCCAGTCCACATATACAGCCATTCCTTTGACAATGTTGCATATGTAGTGTAGATCCTTGCTTGCTGAGTACTTCGGATGAGTACTCACGTTTGCTTTACTTTCTTTTTCCCCCATATCCCATTTGATGCCACCAGACGACGGAGCCCCTGAGCCAGACGCCCCAGCCGGCGACCAGTACTACTACCCGCCTGGCGAGTACTACTACTACGAGGAGCCGTTTGACGACCAGGAGTAGGATCGGAGGGTCCAGGGCAGGAGGCCTACGCCTTTCGATCGTAGCTTTTATTTTACCCCGCCTCTGTGAAGGCCTATTTCTCTCTCTCTCTGTAATATATATGTACTCAGATATCTGATGCTTCCGCTGACGCTTGTATGCCATCGAGCTATGTATTCGAGCCCTCGAGGCCCTGGCTTGTAATATAAAGCTTGTATGACTTTATTTATGTTTTAGAGTTGTGTTGTGATATCTTCAAGTGAGTCCTTAGGCTTGATCGTGCGCATTTGCGTGTATGATTAGTGCACGATTAAGCCGGGGTCGTCACACACCCCTCCTCCAGAGTATGGTAAGAACCCTAACCCCAATCCCTGCTGCACCCCTTTTTAGCTTAGAGATTTCAATAGAGTAGCAAGATTTGGCACGATTTGGGCATTATAGCTTAGATATTGTGTCGATTCAGTTTGAATGTACGTATGGCTTCTCTTCCTGTACTGAAATCTTCTGTACTAAAATCTTTCCGTACTGAAATCTATTTCAAAAGAGTTACTGCTGTACATAATCCGTACTGTATGTATGGCGATTTGGGCATCTTTCTGTACTCATGGAGATTTGGGCATCTTCCTGTGCGTATGGTGATTTGGGCATTATTTTTCGTGCTGTAATCCCTGTTGTAACTGAAGCCTTATTATGTACAGTGGTCTCTTTTTTTTATTATTATAAGCTCGTCCTGTACACCTAGTAGCATTTGAAATTGTACTGCTGATGTATATATGTACTAGTGGTGATGCAAAAGAAAAAGAATCATATCAAAGAATATATTTAACTGAGGTGCTTAATGCTTCATTATCTGTACATGTACACATGCTACTTAATCAAGTGTGTCACACCTGCTGCTTGCTGTATAATGCAGTATGTATGTACATTTGGCCTCTAATCAATTGTGTCACGGTTTATATACCGCATTAAGTTTGCACGGTTTAGTGATCAAGATGTTTTTTTGAGTACTCTGTTTTTTTTCATGTAATAGGACCCGAGGAGGAGCTGTTCTCAATAGAGATTAATCATGGTGGGGTTTTTCTCGGCTTTGGAGAAATCAAGAAATACATGGATTGCAAAACAGATTTCTTCGATCATTGTGAGGTTGAACTTGTTCCTGCTGCGTCAAGCTGCCGTCGAGCTTGTTCCAGACATGGCAGAACTGATGAAAGAGAGAAGAGATTGCTGTTGAGAGCAAACAGTTTAATGGACCAAATTGCAAAATGTACCAACCACCAATGGCGGGAAATCTTCCACCACGCGCCCTGGGTCGTTGTGGCACTGGTCCAAGTGACACGTCAGCCAATAATCATTGTTCGCGCGACCATAGGACCTGCAGTGAACAACTCAAAATAGTTTTGGGACCCAAATCTGCACTTTGATAGTTATAGGACTAAAGTGACACACCTCGGATAGTTATAGGACCTATGATGCATTTTACTCAATAGAATTTGTGACAAGAACTATTCTCCACAGACCTCCAAATTCATTGTAAAGCGCTACAAGGGAACTGATTAAACAGATCACGATGGCAGTCTTGGGTGCAACGGGAGCTAGCACCGAATATACGCCAAGTGCAAAGGCAACACTTAGTCTTGTCACTGATCCGTGTGCGAAAAACGAAGATGCCACAAAGTGTGCTCTACGGGCTGACATCCTATTTGTAGGATCACCAGCGTACATGATGCCAACCGTAGCTTTTTTTTTTAGAAATGGAGGACCCCGGCCTCTGGACAATGCATGCAGCCACTTTATTAAAAATTCACATAAGACCTTACAAAGTCATACAACAGTAAGCCTAAAGTCACCGTCTAGGCAACATCTGTCGCTACTCCTATCCAGTTGATGTAGGGATGCTGATAGTCTGGGCCTAATACCAAACAGACCTCGCAGCCAAACCTAACATCTAAGACCTGAGGTCCCAACCAAGACGCCTGCCGGGTATGGGGCACCCACCAGTCCGGCGCACTCCTCAACCAGGACGCCTGCCGGGTATGAGGCCGCCGCAGCCACCTGCCACCAATCCATCTTCAGAGTTGTACTGTTGCATCTACCGTGCCAGGTCTCTCTGCCATCGACGCCACCACGACGCCAGACAGCGTCGTTCTCCTGCGCGAGTCCATCCTCGTACATCGGGCGCCGAGTCTCCACTGCGCCACGCCGCCGAGATCCGCCGTCATCAATGTGTAGGATGAAGCACCGCTCCACCAAGAAAGCCGCCCACTGGTCCCTCGATCCTGTGTAAGCCTCCAAGAATGACGCCCCAAAGAAGGAAACGACACCAACGCGCCGCCGTCATCCGATCTACTGATCTAGGGTTTCCCCCGGAGGTAGCAGATAATTGTCTTGAACTTCTCCTTGGCGATGCCTTCAAGAAGGAAACGCCGCATACCAGCGCCGTCACCGCCGGCCTTGGCCAGGTTTTCACCCGGATCTGAACAGAGGACCTCCATCAAGCAACTTGTACACGAACCGCCGCCAACGCTGCCGGGGACTGGACGGAAAATCCAGGCCGCCGCCACCTGACCGGCCATGGCACCACCATGGTGCCTAGGCCGGCGTCGTCAGGCCCACCATGCCCGCCTGTAGACGCTCACCAGATCCGCCGGCCCGCCGCAGCCCATCTGGGTACGGCGAGATCCGCGATCTGGGCCGCCGCCACAGGGGATCCTCTGCCGCGGTATATTGCCTGCGCTGACGCCGCTGTCACACTCGCCGCCGGGAACCCGCCGCTCCACGCCGCCGGTGCCCCGCAGTTCCGTGCGCCGCCGCCGCCAGGGGAAGACGCAGCCACCACGCGAGGGGGAAAGCCCCGCCGCCGCCATCACCGGCCAGGCTACGGGCGTGGCCTACGGGAGAGAGGACGTGGGAGGAGGCCTTTGGGCCGGCGGCGGATCTCGCCCCCCGTGTCGCCTAGGTTAGGCGACGCGGGGGCAGGGGGGCAGGGGCCTTTACCCACCACACTGTCATTGTAATCCCAACCGTAGCTATAAAGGAGCAAACAAAAGCTAATGTATTGGCCACCAGGAATGCACTGAACACATACCTCCCAGCAAGCGTTGGTGTGCCACCATTAGTGTGGTCATCCGCTCTGTAACCTCCAGGTAGAGCGAAAGTTGCACCAAATGCCATGGTGGCTATTAGAACCGAGACGATGCCTGTACTCTGTGCTGAATCTTTCAGCGACTCTGATTGTTTCAGTTTATTCGCTGGGATACTGTACTTCTCTGCAAAGTGATCCGTGCGACAAACGCCTCTCTTGGCGCCAGCCAGTCTGAGCATCCTAGATATGTCTCCTTCGGCAAGCGGAAAAATCTATAGAAAAATGATAATATTAGAGTCGAAATATTTACCTACGCGAATCACAGTTACCTTGGACTAAATTTCTAACTAGCGTGCATGGAGATGAGTGAATAGAGTAGATTACCAAGAAAGTAGTGCCAATGTCTGTCACATCGAGAGGAGTTTGTCCATTGTTGTTTGTCAAATTTAGGAGCGATCTTGGATTCTCGAATAGAGAACAATACAACCGAAAATCTCTGGCTTGGGCAGCTAAGTGCAGTGCCGTGCTTCCCTCATTGTCTTGCAAGTTTAAAATCCAAGCTAGAGATGAATTTCGACAAACATATGAGACTATATTGCCCATCCTTTTCGCAACAGCAACGTGAAGAAATGTCCTCCCCCTTGTGTCACGCAAACTGGCGCTACTACGACAGCTCTCAATAAAAATGGCTATAGTACTTTCGGAGCCTATGGATGCCGCTATATGTATGGGGAATAATCCGCACTTGTCTGGTTGATACAGTTGAGCTAGGTTAGCTTTGAATACTTGCTTCAGGATTTGGGAACCATAGATGTAACGAAGCCGAGGGAACATAGTGATCACGAAGACTTGTTGCTTCACACTTAAACTATGTTTATCAAACTGATCTGAAGCGAAGTGAAGAGGCGTACTCCCGTTTTTGTCCGCTTGTGTTGTAAGGCTCTTGTTCCATGTCAGTAACTCATTTGTCATGCCTGTAGATGAGCTCTTTTTGTTAGTCTAAGTTAAATAAAGCAAGAAAAATGTGATATGCCAACCATCCCTACAAGTCCAAATTGTGTGTTACAAAACTGTATGAATCAGCAGAGAGCTCCTGCTATGTCGTTAAAAAAACTACAGGAAGGAGATTACGGGTGACCACTTACATAGGGTTGATCAACCTATAAGTTGGATATAAAAAAACAGTCTAAATTAGGTATATAGATATTTCTACATTTTGAAGTAATTTGGTGTAATACTTTAGCAAGAGCTCATGGTCCATATTATATTTTTTACAAAAAAAAGTGTAATATTGGTGTAGGAAAGCCTATAGTGTCTAAAGTCTAAACCATACCAAATTCTCAATGCGAAAAGGATATTCAAACAACAATACTTGTGGAAAAGGGAATTTCAGATTATTCCTAGTTTAATTTAAAGTTGGTTGATGATCTATAGGGGTACTTCCTCTGTCCCATAATATAAGAGCGTTTTTGACACTAGCCATAATTGCAGGACGATCGAATATGTCTTTTATTTGAACAAATACACCATCAATCCAAGTAACCATGACAGGAAAGATAATTGTATTTTGTGCATGATCATAAGTGGGAACAAAGTATGGGATATGAAATTGGTAAAGTTCAGTATTGATTTGCATGCATAATTTTAACTTATTCCTAAATATCTGAAATCATATACTACTCAACAACTGAAAAATGCCTCCTTTGTTTCCTGTTCTTGTGCTCAAAAGGCTGATATCCAAAAATTAAAGTGATCATGGGATTTAAGGTACAACTTTGACCAACAGTTGAACCACTATGTGAATTATATAACATTAATAAAAGCGGTATCGTTGGTACAATTATACAAGTATGGTCAAAAAGAAAAAGGATGTATAGCAAAAATAATAATTGAGAAAAGGATGCATAGCATATTTGTATTGCCTCCACCAAAAAGTTAACTCATCCACGATTTTCAACGGCTAGCATGCATGTCTTAGCTAATCTCCAACTATTGACTTTCCTAAGGAGCGTGGTGGAGTAAGTAATTATAGGGGAAACAATGAAGGTCCTAAATCAAGGGTTAGTATTAGTCTTACCTACCAAGAAGTAAGATGAAATGGTAGAAGTGCTCTTGTAGAGAAATGGTTGGCACAGATGTACTCCCTCCGTTTCTAAATATAAGTATTTTTAAAGATTTCAATATGGACTACATACAGATGTATATAGACATACTTTGAGTGTAGATTCACTCATCTGGCTTCGTATATAGTCCATATTGGAACCTCTAAAAAGACTTATATTTAGGAACGGAGGGAGTATAAAAGTATGCATCATACCTTCGCTCCGACGAACTGCAGCATGCAATGCATTTTGTCGATTTGGTCCAGAGTAGGAGAGGTTCCCTTCACTTGTCTCGTAAAGCGCCATTGCAATGGTGTACTTCTCCAGCAAGATGGCAAGGTACAATGGGGAAATGCCTCCGCTGGGGTAGTTAGCCAGTTGCTTGTCTGCCGTCATTAGCAGATCAACTATATGATTGTCACCGATGCGGACAGCGTCATGCAAGGCCGTCTCCTTACGCCCATTCTCCTTTCTCAAGAGCTGATGCCTTTCATCCTCACTTGTAACTAGGTTGATGAGCTGAGAAACCATCTTTGATTTCCCAGCTCTAGCAGCACAATGCAAGGGCGTGTCACCCTTGCCGTTTTGCGCAAAAAGGAGGTGCTTGGCTCTGCCGTAGATGATGTTAGCACATTCCAAATAATTCTTGTCGTCCCCATGGCTGGCAACCGCATGCAGTGCAGTGTCCCCTTCAACCGTGACACCGTTGAGGAGGAGCTGTGCATATGCAGCATCAGGCAAAGCAAGCTGATCAACACCCTCTTCGACGTCATTCTCGAATGCCTGGTGTGCTGAGCCGTCGTCGTCACCCATTAGCAAGTGAATAAATGCCTGAGTCTGCATCACCATTGGTGGCTTTTGTGCGTCTTCCCTGTCGAGAAGAAAATTCAATGCCTTCCACGAGCCAAAGCACACTGATGCTAGAAGCAGTGGATTTATGACCACCCGCGTAGTATCCGTGTTCGTCCTCCTAGCATCCTCCAACTGCTGGGCATCTCCAGAACCTCTACTAACCATCAGGTTACCGTCCATGGCCACTGCATTCGTTTTGAACATTTAGCCTTATTTCGGCAGAATGGTTAAAATATAAACAATTCACTAAGTTTCTCTAGAGAAGGGTGTAAAATCAGGGTGAAGTAGAACAAAACAAACCAAGAAGAAAAATCCGGGCTTACAGAGCAATACTACTACGTAGCACTAGTTCCTCTGTTTTAAGTACTCATTTATGCATGTATCCCTAGCGGACTACGTGCACATACTAAGGAATTAATGCGAAAAACCATGTAGTATATCCTGATTGAATACTACCTCTCTTCCAAAGAACAAGACGCATTCCAAAATTTGAGTTTGTCCAACCACAGATACGTGGGTTATAGAAACAAAACTGGATTCACATTCAAGAGAAAATTCCAATTTTTACACATAGCTTACATAATGAACAATAGTACTGGGTCCGCACCAGATCTGGAGTATTGTTCTTTTTGCAGAAAACACCCCAGATCTATTAACAAGGATAACCGGTGATACACAGCACCCCACAAAGGTTGAAAATTACACCAGTCGGAGGGTGGAGCAACCCGTCGACTCGCCGGCGGAGGGTGAAGAGCGGTGGCACACGAGTCAGCCTCTCTTTCATCTGTCGCGAGAGCAAACAGAGAGAAGGTTCTCATCTAATGATGTATTGTAACGAACAATATTTTCTAACTGAATTTGCTAGATTTAATTTTACATAATGAATCTACCGTCTGTAGTAGTAAAACATTTAGATAGAGGCATGACTGTAATTACTTTATGGAGTATATATGGAATTAGTAATAGCGATGCACAGAGTAAATCCGACAAACGGAAAATTAAAAACAAATGCAGTGAGGAATGCACAGAGTAGATCAGACAAACGAAAAATCAGCTTCGAGAAAACAAATGCAGAGTAGACCAGACAAACGAAAAATCAGGATCGCGAACCATTTCCATGAATTCTGTCGGTCGGTGAAGCAAGATCCATTCCGGAGTCCCCATCCATGGTATCGCCGCCATTCCTGGCAGTAGCGCCGTCACTCCCCATGCCGCAACCGAGCTTGGAGAAAACAGCCCCTCGAGCCGGCCGGCCGGCTATGGAGACGAGAAATCAAGCCTAGGGGCCGGAGCGTGGCCGAGCGGAATCAAGCCTGATGAAGGCTACGGGGAGTGTGAGCGGAGTCAACTCCTGGTCTTGCACCCAACCAGGCCTGCTGAAGGGAGTGTGAGCGGAGTCAACTCATGGTCTTGCACCAAGCCAAGCCTGCTCATAAAATGTGACGACACTCGGGTGACGCGGATTCTATGGACAGGGTACACCATACACGTGATCCTAATAAATTGAAAAGAAAATATGATCCGCAGAACTGGGCGTAGTGGTGGAATCAAACCAGGAGGATACATGTTCTAAACTTGACACAGGTGTTCGCATTTTCTGTATTTAGACTAGCGAACATCAAGATGCATTTTTTTTACAAAACATCTATTGTGATTGACTCATGCGGAAGTAATCCCATGTATAAAAACTAAGACTACCCACAGTGAGAGTAACATATGTGGTAACATCACACATCTCTAGAAAAAAAGATGATGTGGCGAGTAATTAATGAGGAAAGAGAGGCATATGGTAACATAGCTAGTTACTGTAACATCACACATACCAAGATAAGATGAGTCTACAACCTAATAAATGAAGTGTTGCATAACACCATACATATGTTACTCCTCACTATAGAGGTAGTAACATAGACTAGTAACATGTATGTTACTAGTCTAAGTTACTACCCATTGTGACTAGTCTAATGATATCTCGAGAAAGAGGAGAGATAAGGTGAGGAGTGGGGCGTGGTGGTGATTGGTGGTCGGACTGAGCGGAGGCATGGGATAGACGACGCTGGCAGCGGCCACCATGCCAGATTGTTCCAGAGGCTTCCTTTTTTAATTGATGAACAATGAGGTTGTGGGAGATAAGGATGAACGAATGAAGGCCTTATCTGCAAATGTGGAGAGAGGTGCGGGTATCTTTTTGCAAAATTATCATAGTTTGCTTTCTACCCGTCAGATATAGATCGGACGGTCTATATTGCAAGATGGCAGGCACACCATCATCATCAACTCGGTTTTTTATAAGAGTAGATTTCAGGTTTTCAGTGATGTTCGTTCAGTGGGAGGAGACGTTTCTATTGACTAAGAATTTGTAGGTGCTCGTAAGTGTGCATGTGTGCGTTGAGTGTATGTGAGTATCTCGTTTGTATTGTGTTAAAAAAAATTACTTGATATAAACAGTAAAATACTAAGGGCATATTGCTATCTAACGTAGTACCCCATCGATCCGTGGACTAGTCCGGTAGTTCGAAATCTTGCAAACCAGACGCAAAGTGAGAGGAGCTTTGCTTTACGTGAGTCCGGAGCGCCGCCACGTAGGACTCTGACATCCCCGGCCCACTCAAATCCTCTATCGGTCCACTTCTCTTCCACTCCGCCCCTGCTTCCTTCTTGCTTTGCATCCGCACACTCTTCCTCCGACGTTGTCGTTGCCACTGCTAAGGCATCCTCGGACTTCCTCAACCCCAACCCACGTGTTTGCCCGCCTTGGACTACGTCGTCATCCCCCTGCTGATGTCGTCCATGGTGGACAACACACTTGGCAAGTGTTCAGACAAATGCTATAGAGTTTTTTCTTTTGTTGAACTTCTCGTTGTTTTCTAGAGTAACCACGAAGACGGGGTACTTGGTGATAGAGATGAGTTGTTGAGCGATGTGTGGAAGGTTGTATCTACGGACTGCTTGTCAGTGGAAAGCATCGTAGGAGGACAACGGGCCAAATCACGCAAACCAACCAAGAGGTATAACGGGCCATAATTGGGCTAGCTCACAACCAGTTGTTGATGGGTTGAATGCAGCTCAAAACAATTAAGGGTCGTAATGGGCATGTAGCCCACTGAAAATAACTCGACTAAAATCAATGTACGCCCTTCATGGACCGGATCGGCCCATTGATAGGCCCATAACCATCATGGGACATAATATGGGCCCATAATAACAACGGGTCGCTAACAGGCCAAAATAAACTGCGGGACTTATTTGGCCCATACAGGCCACTAGTTGTTAATAGGACAAAACACAACTCAGGCCTTAATACCCAGGGCTTTTAGTAGACCGAAGGGAAGATTAGGCATGAAATGTGTCAGAGAGCCCATGGGCCATTAGCGGGCCTAAATCTTCCTCGGGCCATAGTTGGCCCAATTACATGATGGGCCATTAACAGGCCAAAAGCCAACTCGGGCCATAAATGCGCCGATGTTGTAACGCCCCTGTAATTAAGCTACAGTGATCTCACACCAAGGATGCCATGTCATCTTGTTTTACTAAGCTTAATTTCCACTTGATTAAAACTCAAGTCAAATTCATCATTGCAAGTCAAAATTATATTTCTTCAAACAGTAAAACAAAAATGTTGGTGGTGCTGCAAATATTCCCTAAGCAATTGTCATGATGAAACCAACATCATTTGAATTATTAAAATGCCCTTAACATCATTAAAATAGAACCATCATCATTGAGCACCACCACCACCACCACCGTCGCCGCCATCCACATGGTTTGCCGAAGCATCAACCCCACCTCCACCACCATGGCCGAAACCAACATCACCTTCTAAGGCATCTCCACCATCATTGTCGAAGCCACCACCCCCTCCATCACCTCCAAACCCAACACCACCACCCATGGCACCAACACCCCTAATGCCGAACCCTCCACCTCCACCACCTCCAAACCCAACACCACCACCCATGCCGAAACCTCCAACACCCATGCCGAAGCCACCTCCACCAACATTGCCTAAAGAAGAACTCCCTCCAAACCCAACACCACCACCGGCCATAAGATTTTAAAGCTCCACCTTCCTCCGGCACATGATCTCCATTCTTTTTAATTCCCAAAATCCTCTTGTTGATGCATCGATACCTCCGGATTCATCATCATGAATCGGTCCTCCTCGGCAGTCCTCTCGTCCTTCTTCTTTTGCTCCTCTAGGGTGATCTTGCGCTCCTCGAAGGCACACCTCTTCTCCCACTCCTCCTTCTTGTGCTTCTCTTTATTCGCGGCCAATTCCACTTTAGCATCCCAATGCTTGGATAACGTTGCATCTTTCATCTTCACCATCTCACCAATTTGATCCCTCAAAGTGATTGCCTCAGTCGTCCTCTTGATTCTTGCTTTCTCCTTCTTGTTTCCATCCAGTTTGCCCTTGTTTGTTCCTCCTCTTGGTGCATCATCACTATCATCATCCTCATATTCCAATTTGACACCTTTCTTTGGGGGGCATTCTTTGTCCCTCACCCTCCACTTCTCACTATCCCGAAGCCATCGCCAACAATGATGAAGATTGAATGACTTGCCGTTGGAGCCCAGGGTTTGCTTGAAGTATTCACTGGCAATGCGATCCTAGAAACAAACATTAAGACAAGCATGAGCTCATACTCTTCATATCAACACGCCTAAAGCCACGAAGATGAAGAAATATTCACATAATCATCAATAGTGACCCCACTTGGAGGTGCATTCCGCACTGCTCCAAGCACCCACTCCAACGGCCGCAATTTTTGTTGATGGTGCCCCAAAGTCCTTGAAGTGACTTCAAGGTCCGGACGGAAAGGAACGACATCATTTGGTGATATTTGTCCTCGATCCTTTGCCAATAATTCATAGCTTTGATCCTTGCCGACCACGACGTCAAGAGAGATACTCTCTCATGCTTGAACCAAGCACACATCCTCCGTCTTCGTGTAGTTGTCCGTCATCCCCACCCTAGCATCATATTCGGCCTCGTCGATCACTAGCATGCCATCATCACTGTCATTCTCTTGATCCACCTCCGCCTCGACATTAACATGAGTCGCATCGAAATTGTTAGGACCGAGAGTATATCGACCAGAGGGGGCGAATGGGAGATTCAAATATTTTTTCGAAAGTTTTGAACTGATCCCAAACACAGCAGCGGAAATAAGGTATGAAGGACAAACAGCTCAATCAAGCATGACGTTGGGAACCATGTTTATCGATGTAGGAAGCAATTATGGCACGGGCATGTGGTAACACAGGTTTGATCACAATGATAGTAATGCTACAGGCAACCACATGAAGTAACATGAGACAAAACATGAAAAGCACAGTGAAATAAAGCTATAGTAAGATATCACAGATGAACCGAGGAATATGACAGTGATGAATGAAAACAAGTGATGAGAATGAAACGGAATGAACACAATGATATCCGAGGTTGACAACAGAATAGAACGATGCGAAAGGGAAATACAACAGATGATAATGATCAGGTAAACTATCGACACAGAGCATGAAAGTAAACTGCTGAAGGAATTGTAGTAAAGTAGAATGCCCAGTGGTGCTCGATGGTGACAGTCAGATTTGGTAGACTAGTTCACCCTTCTGCCAAAGGGCTACGTCTGGTTGGAGGGGCTGTGACTTAACACGGAAGATAAACTCTCTTCACCCTATTCTCCTTCAACACAGAGCTGATCAGACTCTGGATGATTTCACTCGTGGTAGATGTGACGACCCCGGCTTAATCGTGCACTAACCATACACGCAAATGCACACGATCCAGCCTAAGGACTCACTTGAAGATATCACAACACAACTCTAAAACACAAATAAATTCATACAAGCTTTATATTACAAGCCAGGGCCTCGAGGGCTCGAATACATAGCTCGATGGCATACAAGTGTCAGCGGAAGCATCAAATATCTGGGTACAGATATATTACAGAAAAATAGATAGGCCTTTAGAAAGGCGGGGCAAAATAAAATACTACGATCGAAAGGCGTAGGCCTCCTGCCTAGGACCCTCCGAATCCTACTCCTGGTCGTCAGTCGGCTCCTCGTAGTAGTACTCACCGGAAGGGTAGTAGTAGTAGCCGTAGTCGTCGACAGGGGCAGCTATCTCAGGGGCTCCGTCATCTGGCGGCGTCAATTGGATATGGGGAGAAAAAGAAAATAAAGCAAACGTGAGTACTCATCCGAAGTACTCAGCAAGCAAGGATCTACACTACATATGCAACATTTTCAAAGGAGGCTATATATGTGGACTAGGCTGCAGAATGCCAGAATAGAGGGGAAGGCCTAGTCCTATCGTAGACTAGCATCTTCAATCATCTTCATCGGTCTTGCAGCATTAGAAGAGTGCATATTGACATAATGTAAAGTAGTAGTAGTGTATCAACAACCTCGGCCAGAGATCCTTTCTTGACTCCCTGCGAGAAAGCAATCCCAGAGCCATACTATCCATTTCTTCTCAAGTCACCAGTTCTAGTTGTACCGATCGGGATACAACTCCGAGTGTCCGTTACCATAGGACAGGCTATCGATAGATTGTTTCTTCCCTGCAGGGGTGCACCAACTTACCCACCACGCTCGCTTAACTCTGGCCGGACACACTTTACTGGGTCATGCCCGGGCTCGGCTAAGCAACACGCCACAACCCGACCTAGGCTCTAAAGAGAGGTCAGCATGCCGGACTAACCTATGCCCCCAGGGGTCTTGGGCCTTCACCCTGGGAACCCTGCACATTGCGAGGACGCTCCGGAAGCAGACCTAGCCCCCTTAATACAAGCGCAGGCTTAACCAGTCCAATCCAAAGCGGGCCGCTCCTCGCTGACGTCAATAGAGCTTCGGCTGATGTATACGATGGAGAACGCCCATACTATGCCCACGTGATGGTTAGTGCTATCAGGCCAGAGGCCCCTCGGATCAAATATCCAAACCGTTAGTGGATTAGGAGCGCGCGGTAACGAGCAGAGACTCACGAAAGATGTGACCCCGTCGCCCCGTCTCGAGGACTTGCGGCAAGGGCTAGGAATGCCCGACCACGCCTCGTGTTCAACTCTCGGGCACCATCCAGGTCCACCCGATTCCACATCACTCGCAATTAAGCTCGCGCGGGTACCCCTCAGGGCCGACCCGTCTTTAGTAGCATGTTTCAGTGTAAAGTCATAGTAACAATGGTAACCGTGTGTCCAACACCAAGGGGAACCCTGAGGAATCTCCCTCGATGGAATTCCCTCTGATGTTACCACCAAGGTGAACGGAGGAGGAATCACGCTCGAGGTCCACTCTTGAAGAGTTGCGCGACGGTGTCGTTATCGGGGGTGGTGTAGGAGGAATCACCCTCGCTGACCACGCCCGATTAACTAACCTACAAGGTTATCATCAGAAGTGCTCATGAGATATCACCCTCAGCACTCGATAGTAACCCAGTAATGTCGAGCAACTAAGGGGAAGTGACGTGCGGTGTCGGGGCCTGGTCTTCGATCCCGTTGATCGGGTCTTCTGATGATCCAGCGGGGCAGTCGGGATAATGTAAGGTCTCTGCTGGGTCTCTACCCAAACTATACTAAACAGTTTAGGATAAACAGGCAGGTAACAATAGCAGGTTACAATAATCAGGCTATGCAGCAGAAATAGGGTAACAGCAGCAGCAGTAACTTCTAATGCAAGCATAAGAGAGAAGAGAGTAGGTGATATCGGAATGCTCAAAATGGGGGTGCTTGCCTGTTTGCTCGGTGGCAAGGGCAAGATTATCAACTGCGTCGTCGGGCTCCTGAGCGGCGTCGACCTCGGGAGCTACGTCGACGTCGGGGTCTACCGAGAGAGAAGAGGGGGAAGAAACATATAAATGCACAACAAACAATGCAATACAGGGCATGCTATGCTAAGATGCAGTGCAGGGTTGCCTAAAGTATGTCTAAGGCATTTTTAGCTACTTTAGGATTTAAGTTGGATTTATTATCCGGTGTATATGCACTATTCATATACCGGATACGGCCTCGAAGTTGCAGGTTCACCTATGTAGGGGGTTCCGGCATCGAAACAGACGACACGATCAAATTCGTCTCGTCGTTCTGATCAACTTTCATGTTTTAAGTTTTTCGATCTGAGCTACGGTTTAAAAGTTACGAATTTTTCGAAGATTTAAATATTTTCTGGAATTTATTTATTTAACAGAATAGGAAATATGACGTCAGCATTGCGTAAAAGTGACGTCAGCAGTCAACAGAGCTGACCAGAGTCAAACCTGACATGTGGGCCCCACATGTCATAGACTAATTAACTTAATTTATTTATTTTTATTTATAAAATGTTTTAGTTAATTAAAAGGGCGGTGGGGCCCGCGTGTCAGTGGCACAGTGGGCGCCCAGTCAGCAGTTGACTGGGTCAGCCCAGTCAACTGGGACCCCCAGGGCCCACTGGCAGCCACCCTGAGGTGGGGCCCGGCCTTGCCACGTCGGCGACGTCGCCGGAAACAGCTCCGGCGACCATTTGCGTGGCGGCCGATCACCGGAGTGCGCCAGAATCGCGCTAGGGAGCATCGTTTGGCGCGTGGCTGGGTTCTTTCGAACGGCCTCTCGACGCCGCGCGTTCTGTGGTGGTGCTCGAAGCTGGGGTGGCCGGAGACGGCGGTGGCGAGCGGCGGAGCGGACGTCAGAGTTCGGACGTCGACGAATCCGGCGCGGCATGGAAAAGCACGCTAGGGGCCTCGTTGGACTCGCACGAGCTCCAGGAGCTCGATGCGGGGTTCGGCTGCGCGTGACGGCAACGATGGCCAAGGTAGCAAGCTCGTCGGCGGCAGCAGGTTCGGGCACAAGCGGAGCAACGACTACGGAGCGAGCTAAGGAGCCTAGAGGGCAGAGGAGGGAAGTAGCTCACCTAGCGGCACACACGTATGGCCGTTGGTGGGTTAGTATCTGCAGAACGTCGCCGGGGAAGAAAGGGATCGCCGGCGACCCGAAGAAGAGGACGACGCGTGCGGTCGATGTAGAGCTTCTCGGCTCCCTCCAGCGGCTCCAGGAGACGTGGCGATCCACGACGGTCCTCCCAGGCACGAGCAGCCGGAGCAGGGAGGCCGCTGGCCACGGCGGTGGCGAAGCGCGGCGACGGTGGCGCTCGGGAGCCGTTGAATCTGAGGGAGAGGAGGATGGATCGAGTGAGGGGAGAAGGGGAGAATGACGGGGAGGACCAGGGGGGACGGATCGAGGCCTAGGCCTTATCTCTTCGATGGCAGGGCGTCGGTGGCCATCGCCGTGTCGACGCGCGGCCGGCGCGCGCGCGCTCGTCCACGGGCGAGCCGACACGCAGGGGAGAGAAGGAGGAGTTGGGCTAGGTGGGCCGGTTTTCGGGGCACTGTGCACTTAGGCCCAGTGCACAGTGCCTCTTTTCCTTTTATTTTCTGTTTTCTGCTTTTCCTTTTTACAGAGTAGGTTTTGAATTATTTTGAGCATTCAAATGGATTAGCAAAAATGTGAAACTTGCTCACATAAATATCTTGCAATATCCAGCACTGCCACAAAAAGTTTGGGCACTTTTGGAAATCATTTGAATTTATTCAAAAAATAATTTGGGCATTTTAAATGCTGATTGGGCTCTGTTAAAATACTTAGGCCCTTCTATGGTAGATGATGATGTTGTGTTCCTTAACAGCAGTTAGTTTTAGATTATTTTCTATAATGTGAACATTTTTCCCACAAGTTTTGAGCAACTTCATATTTCACTTTTGAATTTTGAGTTGATTTTCAGAATAGAATTTGAATTGAATTCTTAACCAAAGTGATTAGGCACTGCAAATTGAGATGACTTGGCATACTTAGCAGAGTGTCACAGTGGCTATTACACAGGGGTGTTACAAATTCTCCTCCTCTAAAAGAAATTCTCGTCCCGAGAATTTAGGAGGTAGAAGGAAAGAGGTCGGGATATTCTTCCCGAAGATGATCCTCGCATTCCCAAGTGGCTTCATCTTCAGTGTGATTCGACCACTGCACTTTAAGGAACTTGGTTGTCTTCTGACGAGTTTGACGTTCAGCTTCGTCGAGGATGTGGACGGGATGCTCCTTATAAGAAAGATCATCTTGCAACTGGAGCATCTCGTGATCCACTGCGCGGTGTGGAGATTCCTTGAAGCATTTACGAAGTTGTGACACATGAAAGACGTCATGGATATGAGAGAATTGCGGCGGCAACTCCAATTTATATGCCATCTGTCCACGTCTAGCAACAATGCCAAAGGGACCAATATAGCGAGGAGCTAGCTTGCCCTTGATTCCGAAACGACGAGTGCCCTTCATAGGTGTAACACGAAGATAAGCTTGATCACCTGGTTGATAAGTCAGACCCCATCGCTTGCGATCATAGTTGCTCTTCTGGCGGTCCTAAGCCGCCTTGAGATTTCCTCGGACAATTATGACTTGTTCTTCGGCATGTTGAATAATGTCCGGTCCCACGAGAGGTCGTTCCCCAGTTTCTGAACAATTCAGAGGGGCTCGGCATTTACGCCCATATAACACTTTGAAGGGGGCCATTTTCAAGCTGGCTTGATAGCTGTTATTATAAGAGAATTCGGAAAACGGAAGAGATTCTTCCCACTTCTTACCGAATGATATAACACAAGCCCGAAGCATATCTTCGAGAACTTGATTAACTCGCTCAACTTGGCCTTGGGATTGTGGATGATATGCTGAACTCCAGGTAATGTGAGTTCCCATAGCTTCTTGGAAACTTTCCCAGAACTTGGACGTGAAAAGACCGCCACGGTCTGAACTGATCTCCTTCGGAATACCGTGGAGCGAAACGATT
Source organism: Thinopyrum elongatum (assembly GCA_011799875.1). NCBI lineage: Eukaryota > Viridiplantae > Streptophyta > Magnoliopsida > Poales > Poaceae > Thinopyrum > Thinopyrum elongatum. The sequence goes on along the minus strand of CM022297.1, from coordinate 81,676,873 downwards.
CTGGAGATATACAATTCTGCTAACTGGCTAGCAGTGATAGTCTCTTTGACAGGCAGAAAATGTGCAACTTTAGAGAGTTGGTCGACGACGACAAGAATAGCATCGTGACCTTTCTGAGACTTGGGAAGACCAGTAATGAAATCCATCTACACTTTATCCCACTTCCACAAAGGAATAGGGAGTGGTTGAAGAATTCCAGCAGGCTTCTGATGTTCTGCTTTCACGCGACGGCAAACATCACATTCAGCAACATATCGAGAATGTCCTGCTTCATTCTGGACCACCAGTACCTCTGTCGAAGATCGCGATACATCTTAGTGCTACCCGGATGGATGGACAGCAGGGTATCATGAGCCTCCTTCATGACCTTGTCATTCATAAGTTCGAAGCGAGGTACCACAATGCGGTCTCTGAAATATAAGGTTCCATCTTCAGCAATCGAGAAATCCCTGTACTTATCAAGGTGAAGTTCTTTCTTCATTAGATCTACTTCGGCATCTTTGGCTTGCGCAATCTTTACAGCTTTCTCAAGATCTGGCTGTACCACAAGGTTATTAAGAGAACCCTACGGAATGATACAGACATTTAACTTGCGCAGTTCTTCATATAGCTGGGGTTGAGCTTGCTTAACCATGAGGTTATTGCAATAGGACTTGCGGCTCAAGGCAGCAGCCATTACATTAGCTTTGCCAGGGGTATAAGAAATACCACAGTCATAGTCCGTGATTGCTTCCAACCATCGCTGCTGACGAAGATTAAGATCCGGTTGAATGAACAAATACTTCAAGCTTTGACGACCAGTATAAATCTCACACCGGTTACCAAGGAGGTAATGTCGCCACTGCTTCAAAGCATAGATCACAGCAGCGAGTGCGAGATCATGCACTGGATAGTTTTCTTCATGCGGACGCAATTGTCGCGAGGCATATGCAATTACCGTTCATTCTTGCATTAGGACACAGCCTAATCCTTGATGAGAGGCGTCACAATATATCACAAAGTCCTTGCGTGAATCGGGTGGAGCAAGCACTGGAGCAGAAGTAAGCTTGTCCTTGAGGGTCTAGAAACTCTCCTCGCATTTGTCTGTCCATTCAAACTTAACGCCTTTGTGGAGCAGATTAGTCAGGGGCTTGGCAATCTTGGAAAAGTTTTCGACAAATCGTCGACAATAACTTGCTAGACCGAGAAAACTTCGAACTTGCTTGGCATTCTTCGGAGGAGTCCAGTCAAGAATAGCCTGAACTCGTTCCGGGTTAACGGCGATACTGTCCTTGGAAGTCACATGTCCAAGGTAGGTCACTTCAGAAAGCCAGAACTCACATTTGGAGTACTTGGCATACAACTTGTGTTCTCGAAGCCTCTCTAGAACAAGGAGAAGATGTTCGACATGTTCTTCCTTATTCTTCGAATATACCAGAATATCATCCAGATATACCACGACGAACTTGTCGAGGTAATCCATGAATATATAATTCATCAGACGGGAGAACGTAGCTGGAGCATTTGTTAGGCCAAATGACAAGACGGTGTATTCATAAGAGCCATAACGAGTAACGAAGGCGGTCTTCGGAATATCCTCTTCGTGGACACGGATCTGGTGATAACCCAACCTCAAGTCGAATTTAGAGAACACCGAAGATCCAGCAAGTTGATCATATAAATCATTGATCCGGGGAAGCGGATATTTATTCTAAATGGTTGCCTAGTTGATAGGACGGTAATCTTGAACCAACCTATTCGTACCATCTTTCTTTTTGACAAAGAGAGACGGTGCTCCCCAGGCAGAGGAATTGGGATGGATGAAGCCCTTCTTAAGTGATTTATCAATTTCTTCCTTGAGCTCGAGAAGGTGGTGCGGAGGCATCTTGTAAGGACGCTTCGCAATAGGAGTGGTGCCAGGCTTCAAGTCGATAACAAACTCGACAGCTCTAGCAGGGGGTATTCCTAGAAGTTCTTCTGGAAAAACATCCTGGAATTCGCAGACAACTGGGACGTTCTCGATCCCCTCAAGCGGAGAAGCGCTCGACGCATTCAAGGCATAAATTTGAGCCTCGGCGTTCTGAGTGATATGAGCTCGGTAATTCACTAACTCATTTGTTGGATGTAGGAGGTGAACAACCTTAGTGGCACAATTGATTGAGGCATAGTGAGCCTTCAACCAATCCATACCGAGAATAAGGTCAATTTTGGAAGAACTCAGGATAATTGGGAGTGCCTGAAACTTCAACCCCTCAATTTCAACAGTGACTTCGGGGCTGAACAGGAAGGCTCGACATCTACCCGCGGGAGTGTCAACCCCTAACGGATGATGCAGGTTGTCACACTTAACGCCATGCATGAATGCAAAGTCTTCTGACATGAATGAATGCGATGCTCCTGAATCAAATAAAACAGAAGCTGGTACTAAATTAACAAGAAGTGTACCCATCACAGTAGCTGGTTGGTCTGGGTCTTCATTCATGTTGACATGAAAGGCCTGCCCATGACCATAAGAAGGTCTGGCATTGTTGTTACGCTGCTGAGGAATTCCACGACCATTACCACGGCCGGCAGAAGGAAGTGCTAACTGATTCTGATTCTGAGTACAATCTCTGGCACGGTGACCTGGCTGGCCACACTTGAAGAAGAGTCCACTGTCTGGATGTGGTGCAGGAGCTCGAGGTGCTAGAGCTCGAAGAGGCTGCCTCTGTGGTGGAGGAGGCAGACGAGGTGCAGCATATGGAGGCCTGTACATTGGAGCTGTTGGACGGTACATGCTTTGTGGAATCCAGATGCGGCGCTTCTGGGAAGACGAGCCTGAAGATGAGCCTGCTTCACGAGTGCGTCTGGTCGCTTTCTTACGCTTCTTCAGGCCAGTCTCGACCATGATAGCCTAGTTCACCAAGGTGGCGAAGTCAGGAAAGTCTTGGACGAGCAGGGCTAGCTGAATGTCATGGTGTAGCCCTTCACGGAACTTCTCCTGCCTACGGGCATCAGTGGGAATGTCTTCTTCAGCATAGCTAGACAAGTCACTAACCATCCCATCAAATAAGTGGAGGATTCATTAAATTGTGAACCTCTGTCTCTTTTTCTCGCCGGGTGGAAAGGTTATTCTTTGCCAGTAGTGCCCTCTGTAGGAAGAATCGTAAATGCCTCTCGCTGATAGACTTCTACAGTCTTGTTGCCTTGAACAAGATTGCGGAACTCAGCCTTCTTGCGTGCTATAACTGCTTGAGGAATATAGCGGGCGCGAAAAGCAGTCTTGAACTCCACCCAGGTAACGACAGTTCCAGGAGGTAGGGTCTGTCTGTGGGTGGCCCACCATTGTGCGGCGGGTCCCTTCAGAAAGTAGGTCGCAAAGGTGACATAGTTGAGAGGAAGGATATCAGCTGACTCCATCTCATAGAAGATGTCATGCAACCAGTCATCGGTGTCCAGCGGATTAACTGCGTTGCGGAATGTCACTGGGTTGAGGCGGACAAACTCTGGCAGCGTTATTGAAGCTGGCTGCTGGTTGGCATTGGGTCGGGGAAACTGATCGATCACCCCTTGCATGAACTGACGGTTCAATTCAAACTGTTGCATCATCGTAGCCATATAATCAGGCGGTGGCGGCGCTGGTGGATTGTTATCACCCATCCTGCTAAATTCAACAGGGGTAGTTTAGCAGAAGCCAATGCGAGTGTTTAGCAACATGCATGATGAAACGCGATGGAATTTAAGTAGTACAACAGATGCTTATTAGCAGTCATTAAGTCATATAGATCCATACAGAGTCGGTTACATTCGGGCAGCATAACGGCGCAAATTCAAAAGCTAGACATACTAGGCGGCGCGCAGGCACGCGGTAAGGAAGTACACAACGAGACATAGCAAAGGCTACATCAACGTCGGAGAAAACCACTGAAATGGGGTAGCTGCAAGTGCGAACGACGGACGTTCGTCGCAGAAGGATCCTGTGCTCCATGTGCACTCTGATGCAGAACCCGGTCTCGAGCTGAAAGAAGAGGTCCATGTGCAGGTGTGTGACCTCCCACAGCAGGGCAATCAATCCCTGGTGGCATCTCAGTCCTGCGTGGGTAAACGATCTGCTCCGGATGTATCCCTGCACGAACAGCTGGTAGCAACTACGTCATAGCCTCGTAGAGTCGTACTCGAGTGGCAAACAACTCGACGGCCAGAGCCCGAACAGTGCGATCCAGAGCCTGAGTACACTGAATCAGAACTCGCGGATCGTAGCGACGATGCTCGTACGGGGCACAGGTAGCTGTGTAGTATCCAGTAGCATCTCCAGCAGGGGCATACGGAATGTACCGAAACTCAGAGTCATCCAAGCTAGCGTTGTGCTCTCCTCGGAGACGTGCGACAGCAGAGTAAGCGGCATCATGGACTGCCATCTCAATCATCACGCCGATACCGTGGAAAAGATACAGCTCGGTGTCTGAGTAATCCTGCTGATCATAGATGCGAACATCAGCATAGTACTTCTCCTGGTTGAACTCGCGGTAAACCTCGTAGACCATGTACTTAGGGTACCAGCGGCACCCCAGTCTGGTCAAGAGAGCGATCAGAACAGCAGGAAACCCTGGGGCATCACGAGCCCAAGTGCGAAGCACAAGCTGCGTCGTAGGGCGCGGTGGGAACAGACGATCCATCTGAAATAAAGGGAGTTCAGGATTGTCATTCGACGATAAGAAGTATAATAGATCTTGAAGAGAAAGGTTAAACAAAACAATGGAAAGGAAATGATTATCAGACTAATCAGATCAATGACAGGGAAATCGCACAGATATCCAGCTCTCCGGGTGGACGGAATTTACGAGATCCTTAGTGTCGGTGTTAGTAAATTTATTAAACCCGAATAGGAGAGAGATCAGAGTCCCGGAGTAAAGGTCGAGGAGTAAAAGATCCTAATACCACCCAGTTGGCGACGTGGGCCCGTAAGCCACACAGCCAAGTTAGTAAAATAGTTTTTGGTTACTAGACTCAACTTCGGCCAAGGAGTTGGAAAGGGGGATTCCTAGAGGCAGTCGGCTCTGATACCAACCTGTGATGACCCCGGCTAAATCGTGCACTAACCATACACGCAAATGCACACGATCCAGCCTAAGGACTCACTTGAAGATATCACAACACAACTCTAAAACACAAATAAACTCATACAAGCTTTATATTACAAGCCAGGGCCTCGAGGGCTCGAATACATAGCTCGATGGCATACAAGTGTTAGCGGAAGCATCAGATATCTAGGTACAGATATATTACAGAAAAACAGATAGGCCTTTAGAAAGGCGGGGCAAAATAAAATACTACGATCGAAAGGCGTAGGCCTCCTGCCTAGGACCCTCCGAATCCTACTCCTGGTCGTCAGTCGGCTCCTCGTAGTAGTACTCGCCGGAAGGGTAGTAGTAGTAGCCATAGTCGTCGACAGGGGCAGCTATCTCAGGGGCTCCGTCTTCTAGCGGCGTCAATTGGATATGGGGAGAAAAAGAAAATAAAGCAAACGTGAGTACTCATCCGAAGTACTCAGCAAGCAAGGATCTACACTACATATGCAACATTTTCAAAGGAGGCTGTATATGTGGACTGGGCTGCAGAATGCCAGAATAGAGGGGAAGGCCTAGTCCTATCGTAGACTAGCATCTTCAATCATCTTCATCGGTCTTGCAGCATTAGAAGAGTGCAGATTGACATAATGTAAAGTAGTAGTAGTGTATCAACAACCTCGGCCAGAGATCCTTTCTCGACTCCCTGCGAGAAAGCAATCCCAGAGCCATACTATCCATTTCTTCTCAAGTCACGAGTTCTAGTTGTACCGATCGGGATACAACTCCGAGTGTCCGTTACCGTAGGACAAGCTATCGATAGATTGTTTCTTCCCTGCAGGGGTGCACCAACTTACCCACCACGCTCGCTTAACTCTGGCCGGACACACTTTACTGGGTCATGCCCGGCCTCAGCTAAGCAACACGCCGCAACCCAACCTAGGCTCTAAAGAGAGGTCAGCACGCCGGACTAACCTATGCCCCCAGGGGTCTTGGGCCTTCGCCCTGGGAACCCTGCACACTGCGAGGACGCTCCGGAAGTAGACCTAGCCCCCTTAATACAAGCGCAGGCTTAACCAGTCCAATCCAAAGTGGGCCGCTCCTCGCTGACGTCAATAGAGCTTTGGCTGATGTATACGACGCAGAACGCCCATACTATGCCCACGTGTTGGTTAGTGCTATCAGGCCAGAGGCCCCTCGGATCAAATATCCAAACCGTTAGTGGATTAGGAGCGCGCGGTAACGAGCAGAGACTCACGAAAGATGTGACCCCGTCGCCCCGTCTCGAGGACTTGCGGCAAGGGCTAGGAATGCCCGGCCACGCCTCGTGTTCAACTCTCGGGCACCATCCAGGTCCACCCGATTCCACATCACTCGCAATTAAGCTCGCGCGGGTACCCCTCAGGGCCGTCCCGTCTTTAGTAGCATGTTTCAGTGTAAAGTCATAGTAACAATGGTAACCATGTGTCCAACACCAAGGGGAACCCTCAGGAATCACCCTCGATGGAATTCCCTCTGATGTTACCACCAAGGTGAATGGAGGAGGAATCACCCTCGAGGTCCACTCTTGAGGAGTTGCACGACGGTGTCGTTATCGGGGGTGGTGTAGGAGGAATCACCCTCGCTGACCACGCCCGATTAACTAACCTACAAGCTTATCATCAGAAGTGCTCATGAGGTATCACCCTCGGCACTCGATAGTAACCCAGTAGTGTCGAGCAACTAAGGGGAAGTGACGTGCGGTGTCGGGGCCTGGTCTTTGATCCCGTTGATCGGGTCTTCTGATGATCCAGCGGGGCAGTCGGGTTAATGTGGGGTCCCTGCTAGGTCTCTACCCAAACTATACTAAACAGTTTAGGATAAACAGGCAGGTAACAATAGCAGGTTATAATAATCAGGCTATGCAGCAGAAATAGGGTAACAGCAGCAGCAGTAACTTCTAATGCAAGCATAAGAGAGAAGAGAGTAGGTGATATCGGAATGCTCAAAATGGGGGTGCTTGCCTGTTTGCTCGGTGGCAAGGGCAAGATCATCAACTGCGTCGTCGGGCTCCTAAGCGGCGTCGACCTCGGGAGCTACGTCGACGTCGGGGTCTACCTTGAGAGAAGAGGGGGAAGAAACATATAAATGCACAGCAAACAATGCAATGCAGGGCATGCTATGCTAAGATGCAGTGCAGGGTTGCCTGAAGTATGTCTAAGGCATTTTTAGCTACTTTAGGATTTAAGTTGGATTTATTATCCGGTGTATATGCACTATTCATATACCGGATACGACCTCAAAGTTGCGGGTTCACCTATGTAGGGGGTTCCGGCATCGAAACAGATGACACAATCAAAATTGTCTCGTCGTTCTGATCAACTTTCATGTTTTAAGTTTTTTGATCTTAGCTACGGTTTAAAAGATACGGATTTTTTGAAGATTTAAATATTTTTTGGAATTTATTTATTTAACAAAAAAGGAAATATGACGTCAGCATTGCATAGAAGTGATGTCAGCAGTCAACAGAGCTCACCAGAGTCAAACCTGACATGTGGGCCTCACATGTCATAGACTAATTAACTTAATTAATTTATTTTTATTTATAAAATGTTTTAGTTAATTAAAAGGGCGGTGGGGCCCGCGTGTCAGTGGCACAGTGGGTGCCCAGTCAGCAGTTGACTGGGTCAGCCCAGTCAACTGGGACCCCCAGGGCCCACAGGCAGCCACCCTGAGGTGGGGCCCGGCCTTGCCACATCGGCGACGTCGCCGGAAACAGCTCCGGCGACCATTTGCGCGGCGGCCAATTGCCGGAGTGCGCCGGAATCGTGCTAGGAAGCATCATTTGGCGCGTGGCTGGGTTCTTTCGAACGGCCTCTCGATGCCACGTCGTTCTGTTGTGGTGGTCGGAGCTGGGGTGGCCGGAGACGGCGGTGGCGAGCGGCGGAGCGGACATCGGAGTTCGGACGTCGACGAATCCGGTGCTGCACGGCACGGAAAAACACGCTAGGGGCCTCGTTGGACACGTACGAGCTCCAGGAGCTCGATGCGGGGTTCGGCTGCGCGTGACGGCAACGATGGCCATGGCAGCGAGCTCGTCGGCGGCAGCGGGTTCGGGCACAAGCGGAGCAACGGCTACGGCGCGAGCTAGGGAGCCTAGAGGGCAGAGGAGGGAAGTAGCTCACCTAGCGGCACACACATATGGCCGTTGGTGGGTTAGTAGCTGCAGAACATCACCGGGGAAGAAAGGGATCGCCGGCGACCCGAAGAAGAGGACGACGCGTGCGGTCGACGTAGAGCTTCTCGGCTCCCTCCAGCGGCTCCAGAAGACGTGGCGATCCACGACGGTCCTCCCAGGCACGAGCAGCCGGAGCAGGGAGGCAGCTGGCCACGGCAGTGGCGAAGCGCGGCGACGGTGGCGCTCGGGCGCCGTTGAATCTGAGGGAGAGGAGGACGGATCGAGCGAGGGGAGAAGGGTAGAATGACGGGGAGGACCAGGGGGACGGCTCGAGGCCTCGGCCTTATCTCTTTGATGGCAGGGCGTCGGTGGCCGTCGCCGTGTCGACGCGCGGCCGGCGCGCCTGTGCTCGTCCACGGGCGAGCCGACACGCAGGGGAGAGAAGGAGGAGTTGGGCCAGGTGGGCCGGTTTTCGGGGCACTGTGCACTTAGGCCCAGTGCATAGTGCCTCTTTTCCTTTTATTTTCTATTTTCTGCTTTTTCTTTTTACAGAGTAGGTTTTGAATTATTTTGAGCATTCAAATGGATTAGCAAAAATGTGAAACTTGCTCACATAAATATCTTGCAATATCCAGCACTGCCACAAAAAGTTTGGGCACTTTTGGAAATCATTTGAATTTATTCAAAAAATAATTTGGGCATTTTAAATGCTTATTGGGCTCTGTTAAAATACTTAGGCCCTTCTGTGGTAGATGATGATGTTGTGTTCCTTAACAGCAATTAGTTTTAGATTATTTGCTATAATGTGAACATTTTTCCCACAAGGTTTGAGCAACTTCATATTTCACTTTTGAATTTTGAGTTGATTTTCAGAATAGAATTTGAATTGAATTCTTAACCAAAGTGATTAGGCACTGCAAATTGAGATGACTTGGCATACTTAGCAGAGTGTCACAGTGGCTATTACACATGGGTGTTACAAATTCTCCTCCTCTAAAAGAAATTCTCGTCCCGAGAATTTAGGAGGTAGAAGGAAAGAGGTCGGGATATTCTTCCCGAAGATGATCCTCGCGTTCCCAAGTGGCTTCATCTTCAGTGTGATTCGACCACTACACTTTAAGGAACATGGTTGTCTTCTGACGAGTTCGATGTTCAGCTTCGTCGAGGATGCGGACGAGATGCTCCTTATAAGAAAGATCATCTTGCAACTGGAGCATCTCGTGATCCACTGCGCAGTGTGGAGATTCCTTGAAGCATTTACGAAGTTGTGACACATGAAAGACGTCATGGATATGAGAGAATTGCGGCGGCAACTCCAATTTATATGCCACCTATCCACGTCTGGCAACAATGCGAAAGGGACCGATATAGCGAGGAGCTAGCTTGCCCTTGATTCCGAAACGACGAGTGCCCTTCATAGGTGTAACATGAAGATAAGCTTGATCACCTGGTTGATAAGTCAGACCCCATCGCTTGCGATCATAGTTGCTCTTCTGGCGGTCCTGAGCTGCCTTGAGATTTCCTCGGACAATTATGACTTGTTCTTCGGCATGTTGAATAATGTCCGGTCCCACGAGAGGTCGTTCCCCAGTTTCTGAACAATTCAGAGGGGCTCGGCATTTACGCCCATATAACACTTTGAAGGGGGCCATTTTCAAGCTGGCTTGATAGCTGTTATTATAAGAGAATTCGGCAAACGGAAGAGATTCTTCCCACTTCTTACCGAATGATATAACACAAGCCCGAAGCATATCTTCAAGCACTTGATTAACTCGCTCAACTTGGCCTTGGGATTGTGGATGATATGCTGAACTCCAGGTAATGTGAGTTCCCATGGCTTCTTGGAAACTTTCCCAGAACTTGGACGTGAAAAGACCGCCACGGTCTGAACTGATCTCCTTCGGAATACCGTGGAGCGAAACGATTCTGGAGATATACAATTCTGCTAACTGGCTAGCAGTGATAGTCTCTTTGACAGGCAAAAAATGTGCAACTTTGGAGAGTTGGTCGACGACGACAAGAATAGCATCGTGACCTTTCTGAGACTTGGGAAGACCAGTAATGAAATCCATCTGCATGTTATCCCACTTCCACAAAGGAATAGGGAGTGGTTGAAGAATTCCAGCAGGCTTCTGATGTTCTGCTTTCACGCGACGGCAAACATCACATTCAGCAACATATCGAGCAATGTCCTGCTTCATTCTGGACCACCAGTACCTCTGTCGAAGATCGCGATACATCTTAGTGCTACCCGGATGGATGGACAGCAGGGTATCATGAGCCTCCTTCATGACCTTGTCAGTCATAAGTTCGAAGCGAGGTACCACAATGTGGTCTCTGAAATATAAGGTTCCATCTTCAGCAATCGAGAAATCCCTGTACTTATCAAGGTGAAGTTCTTTCTTCATTAGATCTACTTCTTCATATTTGGCTTGTGCAATCTTTACAGCTTTCTCAAGATCTGGCTGTACCACAAGGTTATCAAGAGAACCCTGCGGAATGATACAGACGTTTAACTTGTGCAGTTCTTCATATAGCTGGGGTTGAGCTTGCTTAACTATGAGGTTATTGCAATAGGACTTGCGGCTCAAGGCATCAGCCATTACATTAGCTTTGCCAGGGGTATAAGAAATACCATAGTCATAGTCCGTGATTGTTTCCAACCATCGCTGCTGACGAAGATTAAGATCCGGTTAAGTGAACAAATACTTCAAGCTTTGATGATCAATATAAATCTCACACCGGTTACCAAGGAGGTAATGTCGCCACTGCTTCAAAGCATAGATCACAGCAGCGAGTTCGAGATCATGCACTGGATAGTTTTCTTCATGCGGACGCAATTGTCGCGAGGCATATGCAATTACCTTTCGTTCTTGCATTAGGACACAGCCTAATCCTTGACGAGAGGCGTCACAATATATCACAAAGTCCTTGCGTGAATCGGGAGGAGCAAGCACTGGAGCAGAAGTAAGCTTGTCCTTGAGGGTCTGGAAACTCTCCTAACATTTGTCTGTCCATTCAAACTTAACGCCTTTGTGGAGCAGATTAGTCAGGGGCTTGGCAATCTTGGAAAAGTTTTCGACGAATCGTCGACAATAACTTGCTAGACCGAGTAAACTTCAAACTTTCTTGGCATTCTTCGGACGAGTCCAGTTAAGAATAGCCTGAACATGTTCCGGGTTAACGGCGATACCGTCCTTGGAAATCACATGTCCAAGGTAGGTCACTTCAGAAAGCCAGAACTCACATTTGGAGTACTTGGCATACAACTTGTGTTCTCGAAGCCTCTCTAGAGCAAGGCGAAGATGTTCAGCATGTTCTTCCTTATTCTTCGAATATACCAGAATATCATCCAGATATACCACGATGAACTTGTCGAGGTAATCCATGAATATATAATTCATCAGACGGGAGAACGTAGCTGGAGCATTTGTTAGGCCAAATGACATGACGGTGTATTCATAAGAGCCATAACGAGTAACGAAGGCGGTCTTTGGAATATCCTCTTTGCGGACACGGATCTGGCGATAACCCAACCTCAAGTTGAGTTTAGAGAACACCGAAGATCCAGCAAGTTGATCATATAAATCATTGATCCGGGGAAGCAGATATTTATTCTGAATGGTTGCCTGGTTGATAGGACGGTAATCTTGAACCAACCTATTCATACCATCTTTCTTTTTGACAAAGAGAGACGATGCTCCCCAGGCAGAGGAACTGGGACGGATGAAGCCCTTCTTAAGTGATTTATCAATTTCTTCCTTGAGCTCAAGAAGGTGGTGCGGAGGCATCTTGTAAGGATGCTTTGCAATAGGAGTGGTGCCAGGCTTCAAGTCGATAACAAACTCGACAGCTCTAGCAGGGGGTATTCCTGGAAATTCTTCTGGAAAAACATCCTGGAATTCACAGACAACTGGGACGTTCTCGATCCCCTCAAGCGGAGAAGCGTTCAACGCATTCAAGGCATAAATTTGAGCCTCGGCGTTCTGAGTGATATGAGCTTGGTAATTCACTAACTCATTTGTTGGATGTAGGAGGTGAACAACCTTAGTGGCACAATTGATTGAGGCATAGTGAGCCTTCAACCAATCCATACCGAGAATAAGGTCAATTTTGGAAGAACTCAGGATAATTGGGAGTGCCTGAAACTTCAACCCCTCAATTTCAACAGTGACTTCGGGGCTGAACAGGGAGGCTCGACATCTACCCGCGGGAGTGTCAACCCCTAACGGATGATGCAGGTTGTCACACTTAACGCCATGCATGAATGCAAAGTCTTCTGACATGAATGAATGCGATGCTCCTGAATCAAATAAAACAGAAGCTGGTACTGAATTAACAAGAAGCGTACCCATCACAGTAGCTGGTTGGTCTGGGTCTTCATTCATGTTGACATGAAAGGCCTGCCCATGACCATAAGAAGGTCTGGCATTGTTGTTACGCTGCTGAGGAATTCCACGACCATTACCACGACCGACAAAAGGAAGTGCTAACTGATTCTGATTCTGAGTACAATCTCTGGCACGGTGACCTGGCTGGCCACACTTGAAGCAGAGTCCACTGTCTGGACATGGTGCAGGAGCTCGAGGTGCTGGAGCTCGAAGAGGCTGCCTCTGTGGTGGAGGAGGCAGATGAGGTGCAGCATATGCAGGCCTGTACATTGGAGCTGTTGGACGATACATGCTTTGTGGAATCCAGATGTGGCGCTTCTGGGAAGACGAGCCCGAAGATGAGCGTGCTTCACGAGTGCGTCTGGTCGCTTCCTTATGCTTCTTCAGACCAGTCTCGACCATGATAGCCTTGTTCACCAAGGTGGCAAAGTCAGGAAAGTCTTGGACGAGCAGGGCTAGCTGAATGTCATGGTGTAGCCCTTCACGGAACTTCTCCTGCCTACGGGCATCAGTGGGAATGTCTTCTTCAGCATAGCAAGACAAGTCATGGAACTCTCGCTGATAGACTTCTACAGTCTTGTTGCCTTGAACAAGGTTGCGGAACTCAGCCTTCTTGCGTGCTATAACTGCTTGAGGAATATAGTGGGCGCGAAAAGCAGTCTTGAACTCCACCCAGGTAACGACAGTTCCAGGAGGTAGGGTCTGTCTATGGGTGGCCCACCATTGTGCGGCGGGTCCCTTCAGAAAGTAGGTCGCAAAGGTGACATAGTTGAGAGGAAGGACATCAGCTGACTCCATCTCATAGAAGATGTCACGCAACCAGTCATAGGCGTCCAGCGGATTAACTGCGTTGCGGAATGTCACTGGGTTGAGGCGGACAAACTCTGGCAGCGTTATTGAAGCTGGCTGCTGGTTGGCATTGGGTCGGGGAAACTGATCGATCACCCCTTGCATGAACTGACGGTTCAATTCAAACTGTTGCATCATCGCAGCCATATAATCAGGCGGTGGCGGCGGTGGTGGATTGTTATCACCCATCCTGCTAAATTCAACAGGGGTAGTTTAGCAGAAGCCAATGCGAGTGTTTAGCAACATGCATGATGTAACGCGATGGAATTTAAGTAGTACAACAGATGCTTATTAGCAGTCATTAAGTCATATAGATCCATACAGAGTCGGTTACATTCGGGCAGCATAACGGCGCAAATTCAAAAGCTAGACATACTAGGCGGCGCGCAGGCACGCGGTAAGGAAGTACACAACGAGACATAGCAAAGGCTACATCAACGTCGGAGAAAACCACTGAAACGGGGCAGCTGCAAGTGCGGACGACGGACGTTCGTCGCAGAAGGATCCTATGCTCCATGTGCACTCTGATGCAGAACCCGGTCTCGAGCTGAAAGAAGAGGTCCACGTGCAGGTGTGTGACCTCAAACAGCAGGCCAATCAATCCCTGGTGGCATCTCGGTCCTGCGCGGGTAAAGGATCTGCTCCGGATGTATCCCTGCACGAATAGCTGGTAGCAACTGCGTCATAGCCTCGTAGAGTCATACACGAGTGGCAAACAACTTGACGGCCAGAGCCCGAATAGTGCGATCCAGAGCCTGAGTACACTGAATCAGAACTCGCGGATCGTAGCGACGAGGCTCGTACGGGGCACAGGTAGCTATGTAGTATCCAGTAGCATCTCCAGCAGGGGCATACGGAATGTACCGAAACTCAGAGTCATCCAAGCTAGCGCTATGCTCTCCTCGGAGACGTGCGACAGCAGAGTAGGCGCCATCGTGGACTGCCATCTCAATCGTCACGCCGATACCGTGGAAAAGATACAGCTCAGTGTCTGAGTCACCCTGCTGATCATAGATGCAAACATCAGCATAGTACTGCTCCTGGTTGAACTCGCGGTAAACCTCGTAGACCATGTACTCAGGGTACCAGCGGTAGCCCAGTCTGGTCAAGAGAGCGATCAGAACAGCTGGAAACCCAGGGGCATCACGAGCCCAAGTGCGAAGCATAAGCTGCGTCGTAGGGCGCGGTGGAAACAGACGATCCATCTGAAATAAAGGGAGTTTAGGATTGTCATTCGATGATAAGAAGTATAATAGATCTTGAAGAGAAAGGTTAAACAAAACAATGGAAAGGAAATGATTATCAGACTAATCAGATCAATGACAGGGAAATCGCACAGATATCCAGCTCTCCGGGTAGACGGAATTTATGAGATCCTAAGTGTCGGTGTTAGTAAATTTATTAAACCCGAATAGGAGAGAGATCAGAGTCCCAGAGTAAAGGTCGAGGAGTAAAAGATCCTAATACCACCCAGTTGGCGACGTGGGCCCGTAAGCCACACAGCCAAGTTAGTAAAACAGTTTTTGGTTACTAGACTCAACTTCGGCCAAGGAGTTGGAAAGGGGGATTCCTAGAGGCAGTCGGCTTTGATACCAACCTGTGACGACCCCAGCTTAATCGTGCACTAACCATACACGCAAATGCACACGATCCAGCCTAAGGACTCACTTGAAGATATCACAACACAACTCTAAAACACAAATAAATTCATACAAGCTTTATATTACAAGCCAGGGCCTCGAGGGCTCAAATACATAACTCGATGGCATACAAGTGTCAGCGGAAGCATCTGATATCTGGGTACAGATATATTACAGAAAAATTGAGAGGCCTTTAGAAAGGCGGGGCAAAATAAAATACTACGATCGAAAGGCGTAGGCCTCCTGCCTAGGATCCTCCGAATCCTACTCCTGGTCGTCAGTCGGCTCCTCGTAGTAGTACTCGCCGGAAGGGTAGTAGTAGTAGCCGTAGTCGTCGACAGGGGCAGCTATCTCAGGGGCTCCGTCATCTGGCGGCGTCAATTGGATATGGGGAGAAAAAGAAAATAAAGCAAACCTGAGTACTCATCCGAAGTACTCAGCAAGCAAGGATCTACACTACATATGCAACATTTTCAAAGGAGGCTCTATATGTGGACTGGACTGCAGAATGCCAGAATAGAGGGGAAGGCCTAGTCCTATCGTAGACTAGCATCTTCAATCATCTTCATCGGTCTTGCAGCATTAGAAGAGTGCAGATTGACATAATGTAAAGTAGTAGTAGTGTATCAACAACCTCGGCCAGAGATCCTTTCTTGACTCCCTGCGAGAAAGCAATCCCAGAGCCATACTATCCATTTCTTCTCAAGTCACCAGTTCTAGTTGTACCGATCGGGATACAACTCCGAGTGTCCGTTACCATAGGACAGGCTATCGATAGATTGTTTCTTCCCTGCACGGGTGCACCAACTTACCCACCACGCTCGCTTAACTCTGGCCGGACACACTTTACTGGGTCATGCCCGGCCTCGGCTAAGCAACACGCCGCAACCCGACCTAGGCTCTAAAGAGAGGTCAGCACGCCGGACTAACCTATGCCCCCAGGGGTCTTGGGCCTTCGCCCTGGGAACCCTGCACATTGCGAGGACGCTTCGGAAGCAGACCTAGCCCCCTTAATACAAGCGCAGGCTTAACCAGTCCAATCCAAAGCAGGCCGCTCCTCGCTGACGTCAATAGAGCTTCGGCTGATGTATACGACGGAGAACGCCCATACTATGCCCACGTGATGGTTAGTGCTATCAGGCCAGAGGCCCCTCGGATCAAATATCCAAACCGTTAGTGGATTAGGAGCGCGCGGTAACGAGCAGAGACTCACGAAAGATGTGACCCCGTCGCCCCGTCTAGAGGTCTTGCGGCAAGGGCTAGGAATGCCCGGCCACGCCTCGTGTTCAACTCTCGGGCACCATCCAGGTCCACCCGATTCCACATCACTCGCAATTAAGCTCGCGCGGGTACCCCTCAGGGCCGACCCGTCTTTAGTAGCATGTTTCAGTCTAAAGTCATAGTAACAATGGTAACCGTGTGTCCAACACCAAGGGGAACCCTGAGGAATCTCCCTCGATGGAATTCCCTCTGATGTTACCACCAAGGTGAACGGAGGAGGAATCACTCTCGAGGTCCACTCTTGACGAGTTGCGCGACGGTGTCGTTATCGGGGGTGGTGTAGGAGGAATCACCCTCGCTGACCACGCCCGATTAACTAACCTACAAGGTTATCATCAGAAGTGCTCTTGAGGTATCACCCTCAGCACTCGATAGTAACCCAGTAATGTCGAGCAACTAAGGGGAAGTGACGTGCGGTGTCGGGGCCTGGTCTTCGATCCCGTTGATCGGGTCTTCTGATGATCCAGCGGGGCAGTCGGGATAATGTGGGGTCTCTGCTGGGTCTCTACCCAAACTATACTAAACAGTTTAGGATAAACAGACAGGTAACAATAGCAGGTTACAATAATCAGGCTATGCAGCAGAAATAGGGTAACAGCAGCAGCAG
Source organism: Thinopyrum elongatum (assembly GCA_011799875.1). Lineage (NCBI taxonomy): Eukaryota > Viridiplantae > Streptophyta > Magnoliopsida > Poales > Poaceae > Thinopyrum > Thinopyrum elongatum. The sequence goes on along the minus strand of CM022297.1, from coordinate 81,659,924 downwards.
TAACTTCTAATGCAAGCATAAGAGAGAAGAGAGTAGGTGATATCGGAATGCTCAAAATGGGGGTGCTTGCCTGTTTGCTCGGTGGCAAGGGCAAGATTATCAACTGCGTCGTCGGGCTCCTGAGCGGCGTCGACCTCGGGAGCTACGTCGACGTCGGGGTCTACCGAGAGAGAAGAGGGGGAAGAAACATATAAATGCACAACAAATAATGCAATACAGGGCATGCTATGCTAAGATGCAGTGCAGGGTTGCCTAAAGTATGTCTAAGGCATTTTTAGCTACTTTAGGATTTAAGTTGGATTTATTATCCGGTGTATATGCACTATTCATATACCGGATACGGCCTCGAAGTTGCGGGTTCACCTATGTAGGGGGTTCCGGCATCAAAACAGACGACACGATCAGATTCGTCTCGTCGTTCTGATCAACTTTCATGTTTTAAGTTTTTCAATCTGAGCTACGGTTTAAAAGTTACGAATTTTTTGAAGATTTAAATATTTTCTGGAATTTATTTATTTAACAGAAAAGGAAATATGATGTCAGCATTGCGTAGAAGTGACGTCAGCAGTCAACAAAGCTGACCAGCGTCAAACCTGACATGTGGGCCCCACATGTCATAGACTAATTAACTTAATTAATTTATATTTATTTATAAAATGTTTTAGTTAATTAAAAGGGCGGTGGGGCCCGTGTGTCAGTAGCACAGTGGGCGCCCAGTCAGCAGTTGACTGGGTAGCCCAGTCAACTGGGACCCCCAGGGCCCACTGGCAGCCACCCTGAGGTGGGGCCCGGCCTTGCCACTTCGGCGACGTCGCCGGAAACAGCTCCGGCGACCATTTGCGCGGCAGCCGATCGCCGGAGTGCGCCGGAATCGTGCTAGGGAGCATCATTTGGCGCGTGGCTGGGTTCTTTCGAACGGCCTCTCGACGCCGCGTCGTTCTGTTGTGGTGGTCGGAGCTGGGGTGGCCGGAGACGGCGGTGGCGAGCGGCGGAGCCGACGTCGGAGTTCGGACGTCGACGAATCCGGTGCTGCATGGCACGGAAAACACGCTAGGGGCCTCGTTGGACTCGCACGAGCTCCAAGAGCTTGATGCGGGGTTCAGCTGCGCGTGACGGCAACGATGGCCATGGCAGCGAGCTCGTCGGCGGCAACGGGTTCGGGTACAAGCGGAGCAACGGCTACGGCGCGAGCTAGGGAGCCTAGAGGGCAGAGGAGGGAAGTAGCTCACCTAGCGACACGTACGTATGGCCGTTGGCGGGTTAGTAGCTGCAGAACGTCGCCGGGGAAGAAAGGGATCACCGACGACCCGAAGAAGAGGACGACACGTGCGGTCGACGTAGAGCTTCTCGGCTCCCTCCAGCGGCTCCAGAAGACGTGGCGATCCACGACGGTCCTCCCAGGCACGAGCAGCCGGAGCAGGGAGGCCGCTGGCCACGGCGGTGGCGAAGCGCGGCGACGGTGGCGCTCGGGCGCCATTGAATCTGAGGGAGAGGAGGAAGGATCGAGCGAGGGGAGAAGGGGAGACTGACGGGGGGGGACCAGGGGGGACGACTCGAGGCCTCGGCCTTATCTCTTCGATGGCAGGGCGTCGGTGGCCGTTGCCGTGTCAACGCGCGGCCGGCGCGCGCGCGCTCGTCCACGGGCGAGCCGACACGCAGGGGAGAGAAGGAGGAGTTGGACCAGGTGGGCCGATTTTTGGGGCACTGTGCACTTAGGCCGAGTGCACAGTGCCTCTTTTCCTTTTATTTTCTGTTTTCTGCTTTTTCTTTTTACAAAGTAGGTTTTGAATTATTTTGAGCATTCAAATGGATTAGCAAAAATGTGAAACTTGCTCACATAAATATCTTGCAATATCCAGCACTGCCACAAAAAGTTTGGGCACTTTTGGAAATCATTTGAATTTATTCAAAAAATAATTTGGGCATTTTAAATGCTGATTGGGTTCTGTTAAAATACTTAGGCCCTTCTGTGGTAGAGGATGATGTTGTGTTCCTTAGCTGCAATTAGTTTTAGATTATTCACTATAATGTGAACATTTTTCCCACAAGTTTTGAGCAACTTCATATTTCACTTTTGAATTTTGAGTTGATTTTCAGAATAGAATTTGAATTGAATTCTTAACCAAAGTGATTAGGCACTGCAAATTGAGATGACTTGGCATACTTAGCAGAGTGTCACAGTGGCTATTACACAGGGGTGTTACAGTAGATACTTGTCGACGATCTCCAAACCTTTGGTCGACCTTCGTGAACCACAATCACTCTTGATTGCTGAAGATCTAGCTCGGTGAAGACAACTCTTCAACACTCGAGCGGGAACCTATCCGTCTAGAGAGTGCACAGCTCTCAAGAGTAATAGGTACAAGAACTCTAACTCAGAACTACTATGATGCTAGACCACTGTCTAAGTTTGGGCTCTTGATTTTTCTCTCGGTGGATCTTAAACTCAAATCACTCGGAGAGGGGTTGCTCAAATCAATCTTCTCAGAAATCTCAAGCGAAGCAGCCAACGGACAACGTTGGAGCGGGGTGGCTATTTATAGCTGCAGCCTTCCCTGATGGGAAATGACCAAATTGGACATGTGGATTGATGTCTACTACGCAACCTTTCTTCTTGTAGACTCGTGTTGGGCCTCCAAGCGCAGAGTTTTGTAGGACAGTAGCAAATTTCCCTCAAGTGGATGACCTAAGGTTTATCAATCCGTGGGAGGCGTAGGATGAAGATGGTCTCTCTCAAACAACCCTGCAACCAAATAACAAAGAGTCTCTTATGTCCCCAACACACCCAATACAATGGTAAATTGTATAGGTGCACTAGTTCGGCGAAGAGATGGTGATACAAGAGTAATATGGATAATAGATATAGGTTTTTGTAATCTAAAAATATAAAAACAGCAAGGTAACTAGTAACAAAAGTGAGCAAAAACGGTATTGCAATGCTTGAAAAGAAGGCCTAGGGTTCATATTTTCACTAGTGCAAAGTCTCTCAACAATGATAACATAATTAAATCATATGGCAATCCTCAACATGCGACAAAGAGTCACTCCAAAGTTCCTATCGCGGAGAACATAAGATGAAATTGCTTGTAGGGTACGAAACCACCTCAAAGTTATTATTTCTGATCAATCTTTTGAGTTATTCCTATAAGTGCCACAAACAGCCCTAGACTTCGTACTAAACTAACACCATATGAAAACACATCAATCAACCCTAATGTCACCTAGATACTCCAATGTCACCACAAGTATCCGTGGGTCAATTATACGATATGCATCAAACAACTTTAGATTTATAATATTCAATCCAACACAAAGAACCTCAAAGAGTGCCCCAAGATTTCTACCAGAGAAACAAGGATGAAAACATGCATCAACCCCTATGCGTAGATTACCCCAATGTCACCTCGGGAATCCGCTAGTTGAGTGCCAAAACATACATCAAGTGAATCAATAGAACACCCCATTGTCACCACGGGTATCCCACGCAAGACATACATCAAGTGTTCTCAAATCCATAAAAGTATTCAATCCGATAATAGTGAAACCTCAAAGGTAAAACTCAATTCATCACAAGAAGATAGAGAGGGAGAAACACCATATGATCCAACTATAGTAACAAAGCTCACGGTACATCAAGATCGTGCCAAATCAAGAACACGAGAGAGAGAGAAAGAGAGATCAAACACATAGCTACTGGTACATGGAGACCGCCGGGATGATGAAGATGACCTCCGGTGATGATTTCCCCCTCCAGCAGGGTGCCGAAACGGGCTCCCGATTGGTTTTTTGTGGCTACAGAGGCTTGCGGCAGTGGAACTTCCCATCTAGGGTTCTTTCTGGAAGTTACGGGATATATAGGGGTACTTGGCGTTGGAAACAAGTCAGGGGGTGCCCGAGGGGCCCACAAGCCCTAGGGGCGCGCCCCCTGGCTTGTGGCCTCCTCGGTCACCTCCTGGCATAGCTCCGGTGCTCCGTGGGTCTCTTCCGGTCCATAAATGATCGCCGTAAATTTTCAGCCCATTCCGAGAACTTTTATTTCTGCACAAAAAATGACACCATGGTAGTTCTGCTGAAAACAGCGTTAGTCCGGGTTAGTCCTAATAAAATCATACCAAAATCATATAAAATTGTTGTAAACATGGCATGAGTACTTCATAAATTATAGATACATTGGAGACGTATCAGCATCCCCAAACTTAATTCCTGCTCGTCCTCGAGTAGGTAAATGATAAAAGAAACAATTTATGAAGTGTGAATGCTAGCATAGTGCATAAGTTTGATCAATGATAGTTCCAAACAATTTTTCTAGCATCAATATATATCATAAACAGTAGCTCATCTCATAAAACTTCTCATGATCAAGTAACAAGCTATTCACATGTTAAAGCATAGACCATCACGACTGCAGGATGCTGCTAACGCGACACTACGATTAGAGACCCTTTGACGAAACTATGTGTGATGCATTAATTGGAAATGGTGATGTAAAAAAACCGTCAAAAAAGATGCAAAATGTTTGCCATGAAGGATACATCAAACACGGTTTAGATTTTAGTTGCGTGTGCGATGCGGGGCATACGGTTCAGTTCAATTAACTGTTTGCGATGTGGCAGAACAAAAGAAACGGGCAGCCAGATGAAGGCGTGTGCGATATACAACATACAGTTCACTCAGATGAACTGTTTGTGATTAGGCAACACAAAAGAAACAGTTAGCCAGATCAAGGTGTGTGCGATATACGGCATACTGTTCACTCGGATGAACTGTTTTCGATTAGGCAACATAACAGAAACAGTTCAGACAGATCAAGGTGTGTGCAATGGAGGGTATACAGTTCATTCCGATAAACTGTTTCTGTTGAGCCAAGAGAACAGAAACGTTTCACATAAACAAGATGTGTGTAATACGCGACAAACATCCAATTACATAGGTGGCTAGTACACACATGACATTTCCACACACCAAAGTAAACTATTACATGCATAATTAATTAGGATAAATGATCATCATCTACTTCTTGTGCTAGCTCGATGTTCCTTCTATGCTAAGTTTTATTTAATTGATGGCGTTTTATGAACACGCCACCGTTTCCCGCAATTTCCTCACCGATTTCCTGCCACCCAGCGATATTGCGCATAAACCTAGGTGGCGCGCGACGCACGGAGGCAACAAGCACAGCCTGTAGCACATCCACCTTTTCCAAGCATGCCAACCCACCAAAGCGCCGCCTCTTCCATCAACCTCGTCGACGAGGAAAACAAGAAGGCGCCACGGCCCGTCGAGGCCGAGGCGCTCCTCGGCAACGCGATGGACGACGCCGTGATGCGCGTCATCGCCAGGGTTAAGCAGACCCTTGGCGCATGGCGCTTCAGCGCCGCAGATCAAGATAGGCATGTCAGTGCCGAGAGGCTGCTGCTCGCCGCACAACATGATCGATGGCGCGCCGCAGAGCAAGCTAGGCACGTCTGCGCTGATAGGCTGTGGCTCGCCGCACGGCGAGACCGTTGGAGCGCCGCAGAGTGAGAGGCGCGGCGCGCCGCATAGCAAGAGCGGATCCATCGGCGCTTGCCTGCTGTCGACAGGGCGTCGCAGCTGGGTACACGTCCCGTCAGTACCCCCATTCCTTGCCAGGAGTGGGCAGAGGCCCTCTGCGCCATACTTGCACTAGAGGCCGGCCGCACCGTACTTGCACTGGACGCCCACCACGCCGTTCGCATGGGTTGCACTGTTCGCCTTGTCCGCGTCCCGCTCGATGCCAACGCACTGGTCGCTAGGCTCGACTGCCTCCTTGGCCCAGGTGTCCACCTGGGCGCAGTAGAGGAACATGGCCGTCGCATCCTCGAGCTGGTGATCTCCAATGAAATAGCCAACTTAGAGCTCAGGATCGCGCTCCAGATGTACCGCGAGCCTGTCGACCGCTTGGACGAACGCCTGCACGAGTTCAGGCAGAGCCAAGAGCTACTGTAGGCAAGGGCTGCTGGTCATGGTCTCATGGACGCGTTTTATTTTGTTGTGTCGTTTCGACGTGGATCGCTATGTATTCACAGCAATCATAATATTGCTCTGTTTATTACTCTGTTTCAATGTGTGTACTCTGTTTTCCGTTCTTATATGTTCTATTTCAATGTGTGTATATATGATTTCCATTCTGTATATGTGGATGATAACAACTAGATACAAATTAGTATACAAAAATAGATAGAAAATGGAATTCATAATATATATATATTAATTGTTCATTAGTTCATCATAGAATATATATAATATCATCACATATACGTGATGATACTTAACTACTAGGTACGATGCATAAAATTAAAAATGAACAATACTAAAACTAATAATCCCTCCTGGGGACAGTATTCCGGCAGCCCCTCGCCAGCAGATCCCTGGTCCGCGGCGTCTTCCCAGCGCGGAGGCAGTACTCCGCCTCCTCCGCCTCGCAGCGCTTGACGTACCGATCTGCCTCTTGCTGGCGGACGAGCGCGAACGATCTTGCCATTTCGTTGGGCGCCCACCGGAGCTCCTCGTCGGTGGCACGCTGGAGCTTATCTGCCCACCTCCACACAGCGATGAGGCGCCTAGCGTCTTTGACCTTCCTCGCGAAGTACCTGTCTTCGTACACCTCCTCCGCACGACGACACGCCCGCCCCCAAAGCTCCACTGCCTCCTTTTTCCAGGCGGCATCACGGGCTTCACAGGCCGCCTGGTACCTGGCTTCCTCCTCCACCATCTCCTTCTTGAACGCCACTTGCCTGGCTTTCTCAGCCGGCGGCAGCGACTTCCACAGGCAATGATTGTACTGGCCCCAAAACCACTCCAAAGTTGGGGGGTCCGGCGCAACCTCGTCCGGCGGTGCGTAGGGGTCCTCCTCGTCGCTGCTCTTCGACTGAGCGTCCTCGGGGGACGACGCCTCCTCGTCGGCGCGTGGGCAAATCGGCGGCGCCATGGCCGAGATTTGAGAGAGAGGGAGAGAGGGCGAGCGAGGGAAGGATGTAGATGAGAATGCAGGCGGGACGACGTGAGCAAGGTAGTATTTATTGGCAGCCGGAATCTAGATCGACGGGAATAGTACATGCGCCGGTCACCGGAATTTACGAGTACTGTAGTTTGAATTACACACGATTCCCGCAGCAAAATCCGTGTGTGAACTTAATAGCTGACGGTTTCCAATACAAAACTGTGTCTGATTAATAACCCACGTAGAGTGCCAATCGTGTGGGGCCCGGTTGTCTTGCTAGATCTTTACACTTTCTTTTTTGAACACCAGATATTTACATCGTCTGATGATTTTTTAATTTTTTAGAATTTAAATGCCATGGCACTCCATGCATGTGTCCAAGCCGTGACACCAAAATGTTTGAAAAATCGTTCCAATTTACTACACATGGAATTAACTCGCACGTAAGTACACAATTTTTTTTCAAACCGTTATGGTTAGCCGGTGCATGTAGATGTAGTTCAAATTTGGATTACGGTCATTAAATGGCTAGAAAATCACTTAAATGTCTTAAAAAGGTCAAATGACCGCTGAAATTTTCCAAATTTTGACATGACAGTTGTATTAGTGCACGTTAACTGTAGAAATTTTTTGAAGCCCATAAGAGGAAGATGTCGCCCGTTCGTCATCAAACATGCATTGTTCCCTCTCGAAACCACGAGCCTTCTAGTGAGTTGCTCCGGTTTGTGAGGGGTGTGTGTCAAAACTTTTGTCAAACAGGCCAATTATTTTACCACATCATCTTGGTGGCATGACATTACGTTAAGCAAGTTTTCATGTGTTTCTGATCTTTTTTTTTGGAATTTGAATGGCATGGCGCTCCATGCATGTGTGTCCAGACCATGACACCAATATTTTTGAAAATTCCTTCCAATTTACTGCACATGGAATTAACTCGCACACAAGTACACAAATATGAATTTTCAAACCGTTATGGATAGTTGTTGCATGTAGATGCAGTTCAAATTTGAATTACGGTCATTAAATAGCTAGAAAATCACTTAAATGTCTTTAAAAGGTCAAATGACCCCTAGAATTTTCCAAATTTTGACATGACAGTTGTATTAGTGCACGTTAAATGTAGAAAAAATTTGAAGGCCATAAGAGGAAGCTATCTCATGTTCGTCATCAAACATACATTGTTCCCTCTCGGAAACACGAGCCTTCTAGTGAGTTGCTACGGTTTGTGAGGGGTGTGTGTCCAAACTTTCGTCAAACAGGCCAATTTTTTTACCACATCATCTTGGTGGCATGACATTACATCAAGCAAGGTTTGATGTTTTTCTCATCATTTTTTAAATTTTTTGGAATTAAAATGCCATGGCACTCCATGCATGTGTCCATGCCGTGACACCAATATGTTTGAAAATTCCTTCTAATTTACTGCACATGGAATTAACTCGCACACAAGTACACAAATATGATTTTTCAAACCATTATGGTTAGTTGTTGCATGTAGATGTAGTTCAAATTTGAATTACGGTCATTAAATGGCTAGAAAATCACTTAAATGTCTTTAAAAGGTCAAATGACCCCTAGAATTTTCCAAATTTTCACATGACAGTTGTATTAGTGCACGTTAAATGTAGAAAAAATTTAAAGGCCGTAAGAGGAAGCTATCTCCCGTTCATCATCAAACATGCATTGTTCCCTCTTAGAACCACGAGCCTTCTAGTGAGTTGCTCCGGTTTGTGAGGGGTGTGTGTCCAAACTTTCGTCAAAGAGGCCAAAAAATTTTACCACATCAGCTTGGTGGCATGACATTACGTCAAGCAAGGTTTCATGTTTTTCTCATCTTTTTTTAATTTTTTGGAATTAGAATGCCATGGCACTCCATGCATGTGTCCATGTCGTGACACCAATATGTTTAAAAATTCCTTCTAATTTGCTGCACATGTTATTAACTCGCACACAAGTACACAAATATGATTTTTCAAACCGTTATGATTAGCTGTTGCATGTAGATGTAGTTCAAATTAGAATTACGATCATTAAATGGCTAGAAAATCACTTAAATGTCTTTAAAAGGTCAAATGACCCCTAAAATTTTCCAATTTTTCACATGACAGTTGTACTAGTGCATGTTAAATGTAGAAAAAATTTGAATGCCGTAAGAGAAAGCTATCTCCCATTCATCATCAACCATGCATTGTTCCCTCTCGGAATCACGAGCCTTCTAGTGAGTTGCTCCGGTTTGTGAGGGGTGTGTGTCCAAACTTTCGTCAAACAGGCCAATTTTTTTACCACATCAGCTTGGTAGCATGACATTACGTCAAGCAAGGTTTCATGTTTTTCTAATCATTTTTTTAATTTTTTGGAATTAAAATGCCATGGCACTCCATGCATGTGTCCATGCCGTGACACCAATATGTTTGAAAATTCCTTCTAATTTACTGCACATGAAATTAACTCGCACACAAGTGCACAAATATGATTTTTCAAACCGTTATGGTTAGTTGTTGCATGTAGATGTAGTGCAAATTTGAATTACGGTCATTAAATGGCTAGAAAATCACTTAAATGTCTTTAAAAGGTCAAATGCCCCCTAGAATTTTCCAAATTTTCACATGACAGTTGTATTAGTGCACGTTAAATGTAGAAAAAAATTGAAGGCCGTAAGAGGAAGCTATCTCCCGTTCGTCATCAAACATGCATTGTTCCCTCTCAGAACCACGAGCCTTCTAGTGAGTTGCTCCGGTTTGTGAGGGGTGTGTATCCAAACTTTCGTCAAACATGCCAATTTTTTTTACCACATCAGCTTGGTGGCATGACATTACGTCAAGCACGGTTTCATGTTTTTCTCATCATTTTTTATTTTTTTGGAATTAAAATGCCATGGCACTCCATGCATGTGTCCATGTCGTGACACCAATATGTTTGAAAATTCCTTTTAATTTACTGCACATGGAATTAACTCGCACACAAGTACACAAATATGAATTTTCAAACCGTTATGGATAGTTGTTGCATGTAGATGCAGTTCAAATTTGAATTACGGTCATTAAATGGCTAGAAAATCACTTAAATGTCTTTAAAAGGTCAAATGACCCCTAGAATTTTCCAAATTTTCACATGACTGTTGTATTAGTGCACGTTAAATGTAGAAAAAATTTGAAGGCCGTAAGATGATGCTATCTCTCGTTCGTCATCAAATATGCATTGTTCCCTCTCGGAATCACGAGCCTTCTAGTGAGTTGCTCCGGTTTGTGAGGGGTGTGTGTCCAAACTTTCGTCAAACAGGCCAATTTTTTTACCACATCAGCTTGGTAGCATGACATTACGTCAAGCAAGGTTTCATGTTTTTCTGATCATTTTTTAATTTTTTGGAATTAAAATGCCATGGCACTCCATGCATGTGTCCATGCCGTGACACCAATATGTTTGAAAATTCCTTCTAATTTACTGCACATGGAATTCACTCGCACACAAGTACACAAATATGATTTTTCACACCGTTATGGTTAGTTGTTGCATGTAGATGTAGTTCAAATTTGAATTACGGTCATTAAATGGCTAGAAAATTACTTAAATGTTTTTAAAAGGTCAAATGGCCCCTAGAATTTTCCAAATTTTCACATGACAGTTGTATTAGTGCACGTTAAATGTAGAAAAATTTGAAGGCCGTAAGAGGAAGCTATCTTCTGTTCGTCATCAAACATGCATTGTTCCCTCTCAGAACCACGAGCCTTCTAGTGAGTTGCTCCGGTTTGTGAGGGGTGTGTGTCCAAACTTTCGTCAAATATGCCAATTTTTTTACCACATCATCTTGGTGGCATGACATTACATCAAGCAAGGTTTCATGTGTTTCTGATTTTTTTTTTGGAATTTAAATGCCATGGCACTCCATGCATGTGTCTAGGGCGTGAGACCAATATGTTTGAAAATTCCTTCTAATTTACTGCACATGGAATTAACTCGCACACAAGTACACAAAATATGACTTTTCAAACCGTTGTGGTTAGCTATTGCATGTACATGTAGTTCAAATTTGAATTACGGTCATTAAATGGCTAGAAAATCACTTAAATGTCTTGAAAGGTCAAATGACCCCTGAAATTTTCCAAAATTTGACATGACAGTTGTATTAGTACTACAAATTTTCTCGTACATTTAAAACACCATCCGTTGCCACTTTACTCCAAATTCGTCTTTCACAGCTAATAAAAAATATCAACAACATCACACACAGTTTTTTGTAGGAACCGTTTGCGATGAAAATTCATGGGTCTATTTAAGTCTTCCTCCTTAAGCTTCGCCGGCTCGTCTGCTCCAGTGCCGGCAACCCCCAAATCCATGAATCCCGATCCCTATTCCCGCAACCCCTTCTTGCAAAGATGACGCCATGGAAATGCTTCGTGAAGGCCCGTACAGTGGCCGCGTCCTCCCCGAGCGCCGCCGCCTGCGCCGAGAGCACAGCCGCCTACGCCGAGAGTGCCTCCGCATCTGCATTGAGCGCGGCCGCATCTGCCGAGAGGGCGTCTATGGCAGCCGACAGGGCAGCTGCAGCAGCCGAGACGGCTGCAGCTGCTGCTGCGATGGCGGCTGCAAACGCTAAGAGCGCTCGAGCTGCCGTCCGTGCCGCCGATGTCGCCCTGTCCCGGGTCGAGGCCATCCACGCCAAGATCGAAGACGCACACGCCAAGATATTCTAGGCCACCTCGGAATCCAGCATGCAACCCACATCCGAAAAGGCGGCAGTGGCCATGGAGCACCTGCTGCCTCCTGAGATCGCCGAGCTGGAGCTGGAGATGCAGGAGGCGGCGGAGATCGAGGAGCGCTGGGAGGAGGAGTTGCGCGTGGCCGTGGTCAAGGTAGAGAAGAGTCTGTCCGTCGAGGAATCGGCGGTGGAGTACCAACGCGAGCTCTGGCGCAGCCACTACTACGAGTACTACAACCTTAAGGGCGGCGCCGAGGACAAGGACGCGGTCGACTTCAGCAGGGGGACGCGGAGTCCACCAACGGCGGCATGTCGCCAGGACAAGTCATCGACGTCTCATCTCACACCGGCGATGCATAGGCCGGCGCGGTGGCAGCTTTCTTAAAATTATGCGTACTTAGGCTTTGTTTTTAATCTTGGTCTTTTGTTAGAGCAATGTTTAGGTCAACTGGCTCTGTTTAATTATTAAAATTGCTCGATTCAGTAAGTGTGGTCTGTGTGCTGTACGCTCTTTTGTGTGCCCAAATTAGCAAGCGATGTTAAATTATGCAATGACGTGGATGAGGACAGTACCCAGGGAAATTTCCACCAAAATTTGAATTATCAAACTCATCCCATGCGCGTAAAGTAGAAGAAACGTTTGCGATGCACACAATCGTTCAAAGTGAATGGTGTCCGACGGCACCGCGCGCAAAGTTTCCCTCCACATTCCGAAATTTTTGGCCTACCGCCGAAATATCTACCCCCGCCCCCCTTCCCCACCCCTTTTCTCCCTGACCACAAGTCACGTTTCCCCTGTTTCCTCCTTCCTTCCTTCCTAAGCTATAGCCGCTTCCTCACTTGCTTCCTCGCTCTCGCCGTCTCGCATCCTACCGCCGGGGTCGCCATGGTCTTCTTCAATGACCTCTCCAGCGGTTCCTCCTCCGACGACGACTCCTTCACCACCCGGGTATGCCTCTCTTCTCTCTCTCGGGCTATGACTTGGAATGAAGGATTTTAACCCGGCGGTCGATTTGAGTCATTTCTTCCTCTTGTAGCTCCCTAGGACCATCAGTTGCAACGAATGGAGCGGGGTGGCTGAAGATCTGTCTGCTCATTGTCACCATCAATCTCTAGTTGCGTTTGAATCTATGGACAGTGGGAGGAAGTTTCTGGCATGTGTAGAGAAGGTTAGCCCCACTTTTGTTGTTACAAATCATTTGTTAGATGTGATTCAGACACTGTCACGGTCCCAACCCATTCATACCACACCTTCAACCAAACGCATCCTAAGACAGTGTCACAGTTTGTACCTAGTATCTAAAAATGTTGCCATCTCATCAGCGGTGCCATTAGAAAATCATTTGGCACCGTTTTAGCAGTTTGTGCAGCCAACTTTGGTCCACACATCCGAGCAGCCAAGCAGTAAAATACTAAATCTTTATGGCGCGAAGGAACTGGGCATCGGAGCAACTAGGTGCTCCGGCGTCCGGGTCCCTGATTTTTTTCCACTGCATCGGCTCGCCAGTGCAGGGCACCGGTGCGAAATGTAGCAACAGTTGTCTTTACACCGGTTTTGGCATACATAGTGGACGGCCTTAGTGCTATTAGTTCTATGTTACTAAATTTGTGCATGTACACACCTGTTAGTATCAATTTGCTGTCATCCAAACACTGTCGCTATGCTGTTGCATTTATATTTAGCTTCCTCATAAAATGTTCAATTTGTTATTTATAGTACATGAGTAAGAACTTGTAGCGTTGTTGTAGTTAATTATAGCTTCTGATGTTTCAGAATTTGGTTGTTGTCTCAGTAGCAATTAAGTCATTTGCACATTGATCTTTTTGAGAAGATATGTCATAATTAACCTGTTTCTTCAGCTTTTCAAAATAAGTATTGGTGATTTTCTATGTTGCTATAAACCCATTTCCCCTACAATTGTTACTGATCTAGTTTTAAATATTATAGGATGAACGGAAGTGTTCTTACCTGGAGTGGGTTGATCAAGAGTGGCCACAGTCTTTAAAGATGTGCCTAGCAAAGCTCTGGAGCATGTATGAGGAAGAGAACAGAGGTAGGCTTAGAGGAAGTGTTGTCAACACTGAAGAATATTTGAAGATGCGGGATAAAAAGAGGAAGGTGGAGAATGAGCTTAGATTTTTTAAATCAGACTTTGCTAAGATAGTGTTGGCGAAGGAGGAGGCACTTTCCCAGTTGGCCAGTGCAAAACAGGTTCTTACTGAACTGAAAGCAGAGGTGGATAAGACGAGCCTGGATGATCTCGATTAGGGAAATGAATATATTTTTCTAATATTGTTCTTATGAAGCTGAACTAGCTATATGCTGTATTGTGCTATTTTCAGGTAGCTATCATACTGTGATGTTAAAATATATTTATGTGCCTAATATGAAATTGGCAAACAGTGTTCGATATGAAATGTGAATTTGCGTAATACTAGAATTATTAATTGTAAACTAATAAACCTGCTAAATGGGTCATGGAACTTTGCAAACGGTTCTAGCAGTAAAAGCGCTTGTGATGGATAGCCCAATGCCACACAGTTTTCTTCATCAAATCGTGTGTGATGTAGTTGAATAAAAGCAAACGGTTAACCGAGGCAGAGCGTGTGTGATAGTTACACCTATCACACACGAGCCTATACATAAAACTGTGTAGGATGTACATATGAACGAAAATGTTTTCCCTGGATTGACTGTGTGGGATGTACATACGAACGGAAACGTTTTCCCTGGATTGACTGTGTGGGATGTACATAAGAACGGAAACCTATTCCTTGGATTGACTGTGTGGAATGTACATAACAAACGGAAACGTTTGTGTGGGATGTACTTACGACCGGAACCGATTAGGCCTGTATAATCATATTTGATCGCTCGCCCATTGCACACGACCTCATTTTGCCAAGCATGTGTGCCAGGAGAGCCTATCCCTGACGGTTTCTGGGTCATGTGGGAAGGACCCCCCCTATCACAGTCACTCACTAGGCGACGGTTTAGAACGCCATCAGGGAAAGGGGTTAAAAACCGTTTGTATAGCACCTCGCTGTACCAGTGCATAAACTTTCTTGAAAACTAACAAACTATGTTCTCAGTCATCAAACAATTGCAATTCATCTTATTTTTAGGAAGGGTCTATGTAAGAGCTTTGATTTAGCAAATTCCACATACTCAACTATCATATAGTCTTCCATGATTGGTGACACTCAAAGCATTTTTTAGAACAAATAGCATCCATCGAACACAGAGAAAGATAGGGGCTTAATGTTTCACCTCCCAACTTATTTATCATATAGATAATTGTCAACAATAATAATTCATGATCAAATATATTTAAATGGCCATATATGCTTGGAGCTTTCCCCACCACATGGTACTTGCCAACTAGAGAATAATTGGGGTTGAAATGAGAAGGAATACTACTGACTCTTGCATAAAAGTAAAAGATAGGCCCTTCATAGAGGGAAGCAGGGATTTGCAGAGGTGCCAGAGCTCGAAGCTTTTAAAACAGAGATGAATATAATTTTGAGAGGTATGCTTTCATTCTCAACGTAACGACCGAGAGTTCCCAATATCTTCCATGCTAGACATATTATAGGCGGTTCCCAAACAGAAAGGTAAAGTTTTTACTCCCCCTCCACCAACAAACACAAGCCATGGCTAGCCGAATCCTTGAGTGCCCTCCATACCAACAACAATCCGGGGGAGTTTTGTTTCATTATTATATTTTGATTTTGATTTTGATCATAGGACTAGACATCCCAATTACCAGCCACTTTCTCGTGAATGACAAGTGAATAAAAACTCATCGTGAGAATAACCCACCTAGCATGGAAGATACTGACCGCCCCCTGTCGCTTCATGAGCGATTTGGGCATACAAAACAGATTGTTATTTGAAGATTTAGAGTTTGGCACATGCAAATTTACTTGGAACGGCAGGTAAATACCGCATATAGGTAGGTATATGGTGGACTCATATGGAATAACTTTGGGTTTAAGGAAGTGGATGCACAAGAAGTATTCCCGCTTAGTACAGGTGAAGTCTAGCAAAAGATCCTAAGCAAGCACCACATGTTGGAGGATCCATAACAATATAACTTCTATACAAATATACCCAAACATAACTCATTACATTGTCTTCCTTGTCCAACTTCAACTAATTTGCTGAAGTTTGAAAATAATTAATGGGGCTCACAATCATAGAAGTGTCCAAGATAGTATATTTATATGTGAAATCTCTCTTCCTTCAATATTCTTTCATGAATTGTTCAAGTGACCAATGCTGTGTTTGCTAACTTTCAATAAATTTTACCACATATACTTCTTATATGTGAAGTCATTACTCCCCATGGAATAAGCATATGAAACATATATAATTTCATATTTGTGATATTCAATTCATTCAACCATTTACTCATAGGATATAAGTGAAGCATGAGAGTAAATGACAAACTACTCCAAAAAGATATAAATGAAGATCAATGAGTAGTCAAATAATTAAGTAGCTATGTGAAGACTCTCTCTCATAAAAAAATTAATATCTTGAGTATTTTATTCAAACAGAAAGCAAAACAAAATAAAGTGACATTCCAAGGATAGCACATATTATGTGAAGAAGCAAAAACTTAGGCTCAACCAAAACTGACCGATCATTGTTGAAGAAGAAAGGTGGGATGCCTACCGGGGCATCCCCAAGCTTAGATGCTTGAGACTTCTTGGAATATTATCTTGGGATGCCTTGGCCATCCCCAAGCTTGAGCTTTTGTGTCTCCTTAATTCCTTTTATATCACGGTTTCCCTAAATCTTAAAAAAATTCATCCACACAAAACTCAACAAGAACTCGTGAGATAAGTTAGTATAAATCAATGCAATAACCTTATCATTCTCTACTGTAGCAAATCACTAAAATTATTATTTAACATTGCATACTAAATGCCTATGCATATTTAATACTCCTATCCTCAAATAGAATCATTAAACAAGCAAACATATGCAAACAGTGCAAAAATAACAGCAATCTGTCAAAACAGGATAGTCTGTAAAGAATACAAGAAGATTCATACTTATATAACTAAAAAAATTCAGAAAAATTACCACACTGTAGAAAATTTGTTGTATCTTATTGTGTAAAGATTTCAAGATTTTATCACATTTTTTAACAATTCAGACAATGACAGAAAACTTTCTGTTTTCAAAACAGCAACATATGGACTTGCAAAATAAGCATGGTAAAGGCTATACTTGACATTTTTATTGAAATAAAAGATGCAAAACATTATTCTAAGTAACAGCAAGCAAATCCTAACAAAAGAAAATGACGCTCCAAGCAAAACACATATCATGTGACCGATAAAAATATAGCTCCAAGTGAGGTTACCGATAATGTTGGAGACGAAAGGGGGGATGCCTTCCGAGGCATCCCCAAGCTTAGTTGCTTGGGTCTTCCTTGAATATTACCTTGGGGTGCCTTGGGAATCCCCAAGCTTAGAGTCTTGCCACTCCTTATTCTCCTCATATCGATATCTCACCCAAAACTTGAAAACTTCAATCACACAAAACTCAACGGAACTTCGTGAGATATGTTAGTATAATAAAGCAAATCATTCACCTTGGTACTGTCAAAGACAAGATTCATAATTGTTTCCATATAATGCCTACTGTACCTTATCATTTCCACACTTTATATCACTTAATATAAGCTATGGAAACACTAAAACAAGCAAACTATGCACTGAAAACAGAATCTGTCAAAAACGGAATAGTCTGTAAAGATTTGGACAATGACCATACTTACCATACTTATATAAATCCAAAAATTCTGAAAAATTAGGACAACGTAGTAAATTTGTATACCAATCATGTGTAAAAAATTCATAATTTTATCACACTCCAATGAATTTAAACAATTCTCTTACTTGAAGCAAAAGTTTCTGTTTTTGCACAGAATCAAGTCAACTATCATCCACACTACCCCAAAGGCTTTACTTGGCAATTTATTGAAACAAAAACTATAAAACATGATTACTACAGTAGCTTAATCATGTAAACACGCAAAAACAGTAGGGGTAAATATTGGGTTATCTCCCAACAAGCGCTTTTCTTTAATGCCTTTTTAGCTAGGCATGATGATTTTAATGATTGTCGGTGCAACAAACCTTCATGTATGTTGCCCAGACTGTACATAGGCGCGATGGCAAGGATACAACAGCACCAAGCATCCAAGTTGAGTCCAAGCCAGAGAGATAGCTCTTTGAGAAATCAGAGGGCAGATCAAGAAGACCAAGAGAAGCCAAGGGAACAAGATGTCACTAAGAAAAGACCTCCCTTACAGGGCAGGCGAGCCTGGTCAGGTCGAGACCTCACCAAAAACAAGTCCCAAGATTTCCCCGGTAGGCTTGCCGGGCCCGCCAAGGGCAGATCTCCCCGCCAAGACTCCACTGCTTCGCCGCACAGCGATGCAAGTCACTTATCAGTGTGGTGTCGAGCCCCGAAGTGATTAAGTGGCTGTCATTTGGCACATGGCAGCCATTTGGAAGGGAGACCCCCCATATGACACCCGTCCAGAGGCTTGTCGTGCAGACATGTAGAAGATGGTTAAGCGGCGCGGCAGGCTTGCCGGGCTGCATCCTCAGCGTGACACCTAGCAGTGCATTTAATGCACTTTATCCTAACTGCCAGAGTTAGGTATGATAGCACTATTAGCTATCTAATTAGTAGACAATGACTGTTTTGCCACTATGGTAACCCCTTAGCCTATAAAAGGAGGGCCATGGTAACCTAAAAAAAGGATTTGGACCCTTGTACACTCAGACGCACATAGCTGCTCTCCCCGAGGCGACCTTGCCGGGCTTGAGTGCTGCGTTTCCACTACGGTCCTCCCTTCAATCCACCAAAGTAGGAGTAGGGTTTTACGCTTCTCAGTGGCCCGAACCTGGGTAAAAAACCACCAGCGTCACCACTGTCGTGTTGTTCCATGGCTTCTGCTCTTTGTGCTACGTGATCTCCCCCCTACCGAACCACAAGGGGCTGATGGCCCCATAGGTGATCGTGCTCCACCACGACATCTTTGGCGCGCCAGGTAGGGGGAGGCGCTAGCGCGAACCGGAGGTTGTTAACAGCGTGTCAATCTTCATCATCGTCTCCTTCATCATTAGCTTCATCGTCCATGGCGCCCAAGAAGAAGCCCGGCGCAACGGCTCACCCTTCCACCTCGAAGGCCCCCTCACATGCAGCTACTAATACTATGGGTGTTGCGGCGGCGTTGGGGGACGCGGGTGCCATGGGGGACGTGACCAGCGCAGGCGGCGCTGTCGTCGTTCCCCCTGCGGCCGAAGCAGGAGCGGAAGATGCCGGGGGAGGGTGGCACCAACAGCGTCCCGGTGGCCATGTTCCACAAGGCGCTGGCGAGGAGAATGTTCAGTCTCCACCTCCCCACCGCGCTGGAGGGCGCAGCCACAACGACAACGCCCACTCTGGTGCGAGTCGCGACCCCCCACCTGTCCCTGTTACAGGCGCAGCTATAGGGCCCGCGCCTTCACCAGGGCAGGGTAACCAAGACGAAGCGCCAAACGGGGTCGTTAACCCCCAGGCGCACCTCTTTCGCCACCATACCGCCGTGGCGGCTGGCTCGCGGTGACGAGAACACGGCGCCGCCACTACTGGTACTGTCAGGAGTCGAGTGATATCGCGGTCAGCGTCGTCATCTATGCCAAGCACTGCTTCAGAAGCCATGGCGCGAGCCCAACTCCTGCTGAGATTCCCGCCAGCGGCTGATCAAATGGATGAGTGGAGAACCACCATTCAGAGTTTGATCAATTTTGCTGAAGCGGAAGGATCACAGCGGGCAGGCCCGCCACTGCGCTCGCAAGCAACAACCACAGCCCGAGCTGCTGACCGTGTCGAGGGGGCCATTCCAACTGTGCAATCCCCTCCTCGATAGCCAGCGCAGAGGTTGCAGCCCGAACCACGCGACCAGGGGCCCGATGAGGCATCAATGGCTTCATCTGATCCTCGGACCCGTCGAGGTCAGCGGCAGGTCCTAGAAGATCGGTGGAGGGAAGATGCGCGCGTCACTATAGAGCGACACCGCGAATCTCGCCGCCAATCTAACAGGCGCAATGGCCTAGACGTCGACGAACCCACGCCTAGTGAAGGAGGATACCTGCCTTTCGAGGTTGGGTGCCTTGCCTTCACTCGCGAGCTGCGGCAAGTCCGTTGGCCATCTGCCCGTGTTTACAAACCAGAGATACCAGAAAAGTATGATGGAAGGCTGAACCCGGCAGAGTTCTTGAGCATCTACACCATCGCTGTTCAAGCCGCCGGAGGAAGAGATGAGAAGGTGTTCGCCAACTACTTCCCTTTGGCACTCAAGCCAAACGTGAGGTCATGGCTGATGCACCTACCGGAGAATTCCATTTCATCTTGGGCTGACCTGTGCAATGAGTTCGTTGGTGCTTTCACGGGCAGACATCAAGAGCCAGGACGGCCCAGCGATTTGCAGCTCCTTCCACAAAAGGAAGGGGAGAGTTTGCGGAAGTACATGCAGAGGTTTAGCCGGGTGCACAGGAATATTCCAGATATCCACGCGGCAGGAGGATACGTTCCAAGATGAACGTCCGGTTGCCCAAGACTGTGAATGGGCTATACACCTTGGCGGATATGTGTGCCCGTGTAACATCCCAAAATTCTAAATTTTGGAATGTTATAATAAATAAATAGTTTTGATTGTTTGTATGATTGTGGTGTGGTTGCTTGTGTGAAATTGAGTGAAGTTTGAAACTTTTTGAAAGTTGAATGAGAGGGAATAAAATGACTTTTCCAAAACTTTCACCTTGCATTTGTGATCTCCTTGAATTCAAATCTATTTCATTACAAACCCTAGAGTGAAGATAACATGACTTCTTCTATTTAAAAAGGGGTTTCGAAAAGATTTAAATTTCATTTGAAAATATTGCAAACCCAGAAACTTTATGCAACTCAATGATTTTCATGAGAGAAGATAAAATGACTTCTTCAAATGCTAAGAAAGAGAGTTGGAAGTTTCAAAGAAATCAAATTTAAAGTCCCTTTGTAAGTATTTTCAATTTGGAGTTATTTGGTTTTTATTCAAATTATTTTTCTCCAAAAATAAAATATATGGAAAATAGGGTAAAATGATTCCCTACAGTAGAAAAATGGAGAGAAATAAATTTGAAATTATTTTGGTATTTTAAAATATTTTTATTTGATTTTAAATTAACTAGTAGCACTGTTTGCTTTATTTAAATTTTTGTGGATTTTATTTGATGCTCGAAAAATGTTCATGTTGTAGAAAATCTTTTCCTGAAAATTTTGATATATAATAAGCTATATATAATTTTTATTATTTTTGCTATTTATTTTATTGTCGGAGTTTTTTTTTTAAAAAAACTTCCGCTGCCGAACTGGGCCGGCCCAGCCGAGCCAGCCCAGGCCCAAGTCGCAGCGCCGACTTCCTCCTCCCGTGCGCGACCCGGACTCGCCGGAGTCCGAGCGCGCCACGCCGACGGCCGCCCCCTCCTCCAAGCCGCGCCCCTTCCCCGGCCTCTTTAAATACCGCGCCACCCCGGCCCTCTCCTCCTCAAGCCGCCGCAGCCGCCACCTCCCGCATCGCCTTGCCGCTGCTGCCGCTTAGCGTCGCCGCCGCCGCTTCGCGTCGCCGCCCTGCGCCGTCCCGCCTCGCCACTGCTTCCCGCCGCAGCCGCCGCCCGCGTCGCCATTGACCGCCACCTCCGACTCCGCCGCCCCGCGCTGCGCTCGCCGCTGCCTCCGCCCATCGTCGCCGACCCCTGAGCCGCCGCCCGATCCAAGTCGCCGCCGCCGCCGTCTCGCCGGAAACCGCTGCCGCCGTCGAACCGCCGGTTCTTCCGGACCGGTAATAAACCGTCCCCGGTCCGATCCGGTTTTCTCTTTAGGGTTCGGTTTTAGTTTTAAACCCGGTTATTATTTATTTTTGTTATTTAGCGAACGCTCACTAGGTTAGCCTCTGTAGCGGACGAATTCGTCGCTTAAGTCTCTGTAGCGAACATTCGTTCATTAGTTTTTCTGTCTCGCAGCCAGGGACCCAGTTACAAATAAGTTTCTTACAGATTAGTCCCTGATTTTCAAACCCTCACAACTTTTAAACCGTTTATCCAAATCCAACGAAACCAACGCCAATTTCTTCGTTATGTTTCCCCCTGTCCAGATAACCAACTTAAACATATTTTTGAAAGTTAAAAAAAATTCAAACATATTTGAATTTAAATTTCTTTTGTTCATAACTTGAGTTTCGTAACTCCGTTTGAGTTGATTCTTTTTGCAAATCGAAGCTCTTGACCTAAACTTTCTGATAAGACCAAATTCACCCAATTTTGGTACTGTTAGAAATTGTTTTCTGTTACAAGAGTTAATTGTTTGTTTTCGAAGTTTTCCGAGATCTTTTCTTCGATTCTTTTGCATGACTGCTTATGTGTGGTTACTATTGCTTGCTCACGATAGATTGAACGGAGTGTGACGAGTAGAACTATCTGGAATTATGAGTGCGAAGAATCTTCATCAACAGTACAGGCAAGTTCACACTTTGATCATATCCCTTTATTACCCAGTTTTTATGCATTAGTATCAATCCTCCAACACTGCATGGTTAGGATGTGATAACATGTGGGTATTGGGAAGTAGTCGATGAGGTAGGACCCTATTGTCTTATAGAAAACCCTGGGTATTATTACGTTATGCTTACTTGCTATGCTATGCTCGTAGACGTGGTTTGGTTTGAGAGAATTCATGAAAGATGTGAGAGTTATTGTTAACTAAGGTTCAACTTAAGGTGGCTACTTTAATACACATCTGGGTGGAATGGTTTGGGGTACCCTGGGGATACCAGTGGCTTGCCCGGACACCTGGGGAATCCAGTGTTGTCCTAGGAGATCCCGGGGTTACCGTGTGATCATCCTATGGTTTGCCACCCAGGCTCAAAGGGATCATAAGATTATTCAAGCTAGAAACTTCCGTGTGCAGCCACAAGCCATTATGGGCTCTGGCATAGTTGAGTATGTTGTGTGACCTCTTTCAGTGGTAAACTAGCAGATGTAGGGGATGTAGGTGGTACGGTTTACCCGTCGAAAGAATTAATGCTTCTGAAAGACTGTGTCTCGGTCATCCGTTTCTCAAACACCATGTAGTGCGAGAAATCCAACGGAGGAGATCGAGTCTTGTGGGGAAAAGTGCGCAAACCTCTGCAGAGTGTACAAACTAATCATGATTAGCCGTGTCCCCGGTTATGGACATCTTGAGTATCTGGTACTTGAATTATTGATTTGATCTCATCACATTACTTAATTAATTTGATTGGGTTGTTAACTTTTAATTGGGATTGAGTTGGGTTTACCTTCTCAATGTTTTCAACAAACTCAGTAGTAAATAAAATATATTCCTTTGTTGTAGGGAAAAATTGGCTTTGTGCAAAAAAATTAAACTTAGAGCCTCCACCAGCCAAATATGCATGTAGTGATAGATATTGTTCATCATTATCCTATGGTGTGAATTTGCCAGTACATTCAATGTACTGACCTACATGGCTGCAACGTCTCATGTTGTAGGAATTCTTACGACGAGTAAGTGATACGTTAGGGTTACGATGTCTACACTCAACTTTGCCGTTGGCGTTGTTGGGAACTCCACAACCTTGTTGTTACTTCCGCTATATGGATTGAGGTAATAGTATTTACGTTACTTTATACATGTGATTTACCTCTGTTATAAATCCTCGAGTACTGTGTGTGTCAGCATACCGATCCAGGGATGACACTTAAGCACAGAGACTTGATCCATTTGGGGTCGGGTCGCTACAAGATGGTATCAGAGCACATGTTGACTGTAGGACGTGACCCCTAGAAACTGGCAAGCCCATAGGAAATATTTTCTCTAAACTTATTTTCAAAAAGGATCTCTTACCTCTCTTCTTTTCTAAGCTTTATCAAATTTCCTTTTAGTTAGACTATACCCCTTTCCCCTTTTGACCACTCGAAGGTTCGACTGATGAGACCAATCCAAGAAGTACAAGATATCGGACAACTAAGACCACTTCAGAATGAAGATGATTTTACCGTGCATTATAATAATGGAAACTACGATGGTTGAAGACTCCGAAGACTAGGAGAATTTGAAGGCTCTGAAGAATTTCAAGATTGGTATGACCTAGGAAGGCTACCCTTATGGAACTTGTCAGACTATTGAAGCTGTCAATACCCAAGATCAAGGTGTGTCGGAGAAAGACAGGAACATGGAGCGTTAAAACTCAAAGTTTTTGTCAAGAAAACCCTAAGGCAGGAGATATCAACTATGGAATGATAGCTCATGGCAATGACAAGGGCAGAAACACTGCTATCCATGATGTTATCGCCCGCTTATGCTATTGTCGCCGTGCTGAGTTAAGCATGCATTTCGTCGGAAGGATTGGATGAAAAAAGGGCTAATGGAGCACCTATCAGCAAAAGATGAAGTTCTAACCTTAGCTGGTGTATCGCCAGGATCTGGAGTATTACATCAAAAAATATATATTTTAAGATGGACCTTCAGGAAGCCGTATTTGACAAGGAAGCATTTCGTGAAGAACTCAGGACCCAGAAGCTGAAAGTAGCCAAGCTGGAGGAGAAAAACCTCGAGGTACCAGAGATTCGTCAGGAACTGAAGGATAGTAGGACCATGGTTCATGCCAAGGATGTTGAAACCCAAAAGTTTGGAACGCAACTCCAGAATATTAAAGGACGTCATGAGAGACTTCGCGTCAACAGAGATGATCTGGCAAAAGAACTTGAGAAGGTCAAGCACGATCAGAAGAAGCCCATCAGAGACATGAACGGGACTTGAAGGGTTTGGCAACTTTAAAGATTTATTGACCTTTAGAAGACCAAACCCCTGTTATACCTACGTTAGATGCGACGATTGTGAGCTGTCCTTTGTTTGATGTTTTTCCGACAGCCACAAAATAAAATCTGCCTCTTTAAAACTATTGTTTGTATTGTGTGTATCCCTCTCTATCTCTCTTATCTCACCCCGAAACCCTTGGAGCCAATAGAGGATGAATGGAGATGAACTCATATTTTCTAGAACAATGACTCAATTGGAGACGGACCGATGGATTCAGAACATGGAAGATCACCTGAAGAATAACACTATACCCGGAAAGGATATGGCCCAGCATGCTCTTCAGTGCTTTGAAAGAGGTGCTGCTACTTGGTGGAGGATGTACCAAACCATCAATGGATGGCAAGGAGTAACCACTTGGAAAGAATTTAAGTTGACTCTGCTAAAGTCTCGGCTTGTGACCCAGAAGATGAAGCCTTATGGAAATGATATGAAGAAACCTTGTGCATGCAAGCTCTGTGGAGAAATAGGACACAACCATAAAGAACACAAGGATGAATGCCCTCATTGTGAAGAAATTCACCCAGCTGAAGAATGCCCAACTAGGCAGATTACTTGTTTCTTGTGTGAAGGGACTACCCACTACCCTGCTCAGTGTCACATTTACCCCATAGTACAATGAACCATCCAGCAGAAGAAAGAAGCAATGAAAGGAGCCCTCATGGAAATTTTAGAAGAACCTGTGATGAAGGAAGAGGTGGAGGACACACCCGAAGAAGACCCAATTAAACTCTGCACCAAGTCATGCTATTCATGTGGAGAAGAAGGACACATATCCCAGAATTGTTCGAAGGAGGATCTAGTAGAATTCCCGACAGTGGAAGTAGAGTATGACCCACAAGAGATAGAAGCCCTGATTGGCACGGAAAAGTCTAGGAAGAGAAATAGATTGGACTCCAAGAACAACCAAATTTCTACAAAGAAGGACCTGAGTCATATCATATGTTTTAGGTGCAAAGATTCAGGACACTACTTTAGCGAATGCCCAAAAAGGAAGCCGAGGACCCAAGGAGGCTATGTAATCACTAGGAAACCACGAGACTGGTCAGAAGTAATATGTTTTCGTTGTAATGAAGCATGGCACTTTTCCAGAGATTGTCTCAATGAGAAGGAGACTCGTGCTAAATAGTTGTGTCGAAAAAGAAATATATTAGTAGTAGTGGGAACAATTCTTTTTTTAGACTCAGGTGTTGAGTTGAGGAATGTAATGGAAATGCAAGAAGATTGTAGTAAATTCATGAAATCAATAAAGTTCATGTGTCATGATTTCATAAGTTGAATTTTATTGAGTTGTTACTCTATGAAGAAAGATTTTGACCATTTTCGAGGATATGAGAAATATGGTCTATGGAAGAATTTGTGCATTTCAAGGGTGGTAGTACCCTGTGAGGACCCTTGACCCCTGGAAAAGATAATGATATTCCACGAAGTGGACTTCCGACAAAGTAAGTACGAGTTTTATCTCGATATGTGGGATACCCCAAGAATATGAAGGGATGAAGTACTATTGGATATAAAGGAAGTATAATGTTGGTAATAAGGAGCAATTATAACCCCAGTATGAGTTGAAGCTATAAACGTGAGGAGGTGAGCCCATGACCCACAGGCTCCAGGACCTGCCAAGAAGCAAGCACACTCTTAGTACTGGCTGTTGAGGGTTCTGGCACTCCTAGTACCGGCAATAAGGCCAAGACCGAAGCCCCTGGCAAGGAAGTTGCCGCATGCACTGATTGCCGGGAGGCTACGGCAGCCGAAAAGGCTGGGAAGGCTGACGGACCGTACTGCAAGATCCACCGGACCAAGGGCCATGATCTCCAAGAGTGTCACCAAGTTGAGCAACTTGTCAAGAAGCAGAAAGCTGAGTACGAGAAGCGTGACAAGGAAAGAGACCAAGAAGGTGCTGGCGGGAAGGGCCGAGGCGGCAGAGGAGGCCACCATGGCAAGATTCCTCAGCATCAAGAAAAACCTGCTAGAGGCCGTGAGAAGAAGGAAGGTGATGACGAAAGTGATGAAGGGGATGAGGAGGAAGCCAGTGAGCAAGAGTTCCAGAAATCCACTGAGGCCCTGTGCATTGACGGAGGCGCATCTTTGCACTACTCTCACCGCCAGCTTAAACAGTGAGCGCGTGAGGTCAATGCCGTAGAGCCAGCGGTAGACTCCCGGAAACCACTCAAATGGTCCCGCACGCCCATCATCTTTGATGAAGAGGATCACCCTGACCGTACCATCGCGGTAGGGTGCTTGCTGTTGTTGGTTTCACCAATATTCCGCAACCTCAAGGTCACAAAGATGTTGGTTGATGGTGTGGCAGGGTTGAATCTGATTTCCCCCAAGGTAATCAACAAGTTGCAAATATCAGATGAAGAGCTCAAGGTTACTGGCACGTTTCAAGGAATCAACCCCGGCAGGAGTCGTCCTAAGGGGAAGATCACACTGCCAGTGACGTTTGGAGAAGAATTGAACTACCGGACCGAGAAGATTGTGTTCGACGTGGTCGAGCTTCCTTTGCCGTACAATGGGATTCTTGGTCGTCCAGCTCTGGCAAAATTCATGGCGGCATCTCACTATGCCTATAATACTCTGAAGATGCCAGGGCCGATGAGCGTCATCTCCATCCTGTCGGACAAGAAAGACGCAATCATATGCGTGGATAAGATGTATCGGGATGTAGTCATTGCCAAGGCTGCAGAAGCTGCAGCTCCCACCAAGGAAAACAAGAAAGGGAAGAAAGCTAGCAGGGATACCGACAAGGAATCCAGGAAGCGCGCCTCTCCAGAGTGCGCCGCGCCCATCGATGATTTGCCAGAAAGTTCCACTAGCAAGAGATCCAAGGTTGCTTCGCCTGCTGTGAAGAGGGTCCCGGCAGGGCTGGTTGGCGCTGATGGTATGTTCACCATCAGCTCCACCCTTGATGACAAATAGGAAAGTGCGCTCGTTGCCTTCCTGCGGGCGAATGTCGATGTGTTTGCTTGGCAACCATCTGACATCCCCGGTGTTCCTAGGAAGGTAATTGAGCACCACCTTGCTGTCTGCCCTCATGCTCGGCCCGTCAAGCAGAAGGTGAGAAAACAAGCTTTGGAGCGGCAGCAATTCATTGCCGAAGAGATCAAGAAACTTGAAGCAGCTGGTTTGGTCAGAGGAGTGTTGCATCCAACATGGTTGGCGAACCCGGTGGTAGTGCGCAAGGCGAATGGGAAATGGAGGCTTTGCATAGACTTCACAGATCTGAACAAGGCATGCCTGAAGGACCCTTTCCCCTTGCTGCGTATCGACCAGATTGTGGATTCCACTTCCGGGTGCGATCTGCTTTCCTTCTTGGATGCATACTCCGGATACCATCAGATATTCATGTCTAAGGAAGACGAGGAGAAGACCGTGTTCATAACCCCATGTGGCACGTACTGCTTTGTGCGGATGCCCTTTGGGTTAAAGAGCGCTGGTTCCACTTTTGCAAGGGCAGTGCAAATTGGGTTTGAGTCTCAGTTGCACAGGAATATTGAAGCTTACATGGATGACATAGTGGTCAAAACCAAGGACAGATCAACGCTCATTCAGGACTTGGAAGAGACCTTTGTAAACCTGCGCAAAATCAACTTGAAGTTGAACCCTGAGAAGTGTGTGTTTGGTGTTCCCTCTGGCAAGCTACTTGTCTTCTTTGTGTCCCATCGGGGGATAGAGGCCAACCCCAACAAGATCAGAGCGATCGAGCAGATTCAAGCACCCAAAACAGTCAAGGACGTGAGGCGTTTAACTAGATGTGTTGCCGCACTGAGTAGGTTCATTTCCAAGTCCGCTGAGCGCGCCCTGTCGTTCTTCAAAATTTTGAAGAAGGCAGGGCCCATCAAGTGGACCCCGGAGCTAGAAGCGGCGCTGTGGGACTTAAAAGCCTATCTTTCCTCTGCTCCCACCTTGGTCGCTCCTAAACCACAAGAGCCGTTGCTGCTGTATTTAGCGGCAACCAATCAAGTGGTTAGTGCAGTGCTGGTGGTGCAGTGGGAAGTAGATGAAGGAGCAGCCGCAACTGCTGTCCTCCCCGGAGAAGGAAGTGAACCAGTCACGACAAGGTTGGGTACGGATCAAGAGAAAGAAGAGCAGGGTAGCGATGGCAATCCCAAGGCCACGGCAAAGAAGAAGGTGGTACAGCGACCAGTTTACTTTGTTAGCTCCCTATTGCAGGGGGCTAGGTCAAGGTACTCGGGAGTGCAAAAATTGATCTTCGGCCTCATCATGGCCTCAAGGAAGCTGCGCCACTACTTCCAAGCCCACGAGATCACAGTTGTCACTCGTTTCCCTTTGCAACGCATACTGAGGAACCCTGAGGCCACCGGCAGAATAGTTGAGTGGGCATTACAGTTGTCAAGTTTTCGTCTGAAGTATGAAAGCACCTCAACCATTTAGAGCAGAGCACTGGCAGAGTTCATTGCAGAATGGACACCTACTGCAGATGAAGAGACACCAGAAATAGTTATTCCCGACAAGGAGGCGCCCCAAGAATGGATCATGTACTTTGATGGCGCCTTCTCATTGCAGGGTGCAGGGGCTGGTGTGCTCCTTGTCGCGCCCACCGGAGAGCACCTCAAGTATGTGGTCCAAATGCATTTTCCCCGAGAGAGAGCTACCAACAACACTGCAAAATATGAAGGGCTCCTTGCCGGGCTCAAGATTGCAGTAGAGTTGGGGATCAAGAAGTTGATCATCCGTGGAGATTCGCAGCTTGTGGTAAGGCAGATTAACAAGGATTACCAGAGTCCATTAATGGAGGCATACGTCGAAGAAGTGAGGAGATTGGAGGAACACTTTGATGGATTGCAAACAGAGCACGTGTCGCGTGCGGAAAACAGCACTGCTGATTATTTGTCAAAGTGTGCCGCACAAAAGCTCCATGTGGAACCAGGGACCTTTGTCCTTCATCTGACACAACCATCAGTATCTCCGCTAATGATGGCTAGGAAAAGGAGGAAGCTGGACTCCGGCAAGCCTTTACCGGCAGGGCCTCCAGAGGTCCCCGGTAGAGAAGCTGCCAAGAATAACTCCACTTCGCTTGGTGAGCTGCACTCTTTCGCAGGACCACAAGTCCTTGCGGTCGAGGTAGGCACTCCCACGAGTGAGGAGGTGTCGTTTAGTTGTCGAGCCACGAGCTGCAACTTGGGCGCAACACATCGTCCGCTACCTCTAGACTGGAGAACTTCCCGAAGAGCAAGAAGAAGCTGAAAGAGTAGCCCGGAGGGCCAGTATGTATCAGTTTGTCGATGACACATTATACAGAAGAAGGCCCAACGGTGTGAAATTAAAGTGCATTTGCCGGGAAGAGGGGAAGGAACTATTGGCAGAGATACACAAAGGCATGTGCGGCTCCCATATTGGATCAAGAGCCTTGGTTGGAAAAGCTTTCCGGCAAGGTTTCTACTAGCCCACGGCCCTCCAAGATGCAATTGAGCTAGTCACCAGATGTGAGGCCTGCCAGTTCCACTCCAAGAATATCCATCAACCTGCTCAAGCTCTCCAAACGATCCCTTTGTCATGGCCATTTTCGGTCTGGGGGCTCGACATCTTGGGCCCCTTCCCCCGTGCTACCGGGGGCTTTGAATTCTTGTACGTTGCAATCGACAAGTTTACAGAGTGGCCGGAAGTGGAGCCTGTGAGGAAGGTAACCGCACAATCAGCTATCAAGTTCTTGAAAAGATTGGTGTGCCGTTTCGGAGTACCCGCCAGAGTTATCACTGACAATGGCACCCAATTCGCAAGCCGCGCCTTCATGCAATACGTTCAAACCCTCGGAAGCAAGGTTTCATTCGCCTCTGTTGCTCATCCCAGGAGCAATGGACAAGCTGAGAGGATGAATGCTGAAGTGCTGTGTGGACTCAAGACAAGGACTTTTGATAAGCTGCAAAAGTGTGGCAGATGCTGGATCGATGAGCTGCCCGTGGTTCTTTGGTCCCTCCGTACGACACCAAATCGAGCTACCGGCCAGACTCCCTTCTCCCTAGTCTATGGGGCAGAAGCAGTGCTCCCCACGAAACTCATATACGGGTCACCTCGAGTATTTGCCTATGATGAAGTAGAGCAAGAGCAGCACCGGCATGACGATGCCGTGCTCCTTGAGGAGGACCGTCTCCGGGCTGTTGTGCGTGCTGCACGCTACCAGCAAGCCCTGCGTCGCTATCACAGCTCCGGGGTTCATGCCTAGAGCCTTGAGGAAGGCAACCTTGTCCTTAGGCGTGCTCAGTTCGCCAAGGGTTCCAACAAGTTGACGCCAAAGTGGGAAGGCCCTTACCGGGTAGTACGAGTCACTAGACCTGGCCTAGTCCGTCTAGAGACCGAAGATGGCATCAAAATGCAAAACGCATGGAACATTGAGCATCTTCGCAAGTTCTACCCATAAGGCGTGGCTGCCGGGCCCTGCCCCGGCAGCCACCCTTTTGTACAAGCCTTGCCGATGCGCATGTAACCCTTAGTACAAAGCCAAGTGCAGACCCTGAGCACAGACAATAAAATGAAGCGCTGGCGCCCTAAAAACATGCATGCATGATTAGCTTAGCATAAACTTGCCATGGTCATTTAGATGAGTCATATGCTGCTATGTTTTCCCCTGCACTAACTACATCGCTCTTGCCGCGGACTTGATCTTGGGAAGAAGAAATGGAAACAAGCTTGCGTATCGATTCCCGACAAGCCAAATAGATAACTTTCCTTTTACCCATACGTGCCTCTGTAAGAAGAAACTTGTGCATAGAAAAACCTTGTTGCCTTCAAAACATTTGTGCTCCCATCCTTTGATCCGAACGTTATTTCGGTCAAGATGGTTGTAGTGGCATTTGACAGAGAAGGATCGACAAGGGGCTGGTCTCCTTCTATAGTTTTAAGCTCGGCAGGCCAGGCCCCGCGGCAACAACGGAAGGCACCGACAAGATAGCTTGCCGGAAAACTTGTTTACTTAAAAGTATAAAGGCGTTCCTCC
Source organism: Thinopyrum elongatum (assembly GCA_011799875.1). Taxonomy (NCBI): domain Eukaryota; kingdom Viridiplantae; phylum Streptophyta; class Magnoliopsida; order Poales; family Poaceae; genus Thinopyrum; species Thinopyrum elongatum. The sequence goes on along the minus strand of CM022297.1, from coordinate 81,628,384 downwards.
TCTGCATGGATAAAATACATGCACAAGTACCCGGCAAGGCTTGTCTTTTTCATTAATATGCGGATAAACAAGTACAAACCTTACAGAGCACAAACATGGATAAAAGAGATTACATATTTAAGACTAAAATTTGGCAAATGCCTACATGTTTTATACTGAAAAAAGATTAGTGCCCTGTAATCCCTTTCTTGTCCCTCTCCTCCTAGGAACTATGGTGGTAGGCGAAGAGGGCAAAAGGAGCGCCTGGGCAGAAGCCCAGCCTGACCCCGTCAGGGCCCGCGGGACGCAGCCTGACAAGACCGGGAGGGCGCGAACGAAGGTGATGGGCGGGGAGAGCGACTAGGCGATGCCCTAGTCACCGCCACCAGGGCTAGTGGGACACGGCAGCGTGGGCACCGGCAGGAAGGACGAAGCCGGAGTCCACGGGAAGCCTGCTGGGGTCCAGCTGGAAGACTGCTGGAGGAGGCGGAGACGCCATCCACACCCAACACCCCGGCAAATCACCTTGCCGGGGAGAAGATGCAGGTGTAGATGGAGGTGCCGCCGGCCTTCAGCTTACGGTGACGGTGCGGCTGGGGTTCAGCCAGAGTCGGAGCCGTCGTCCTCCCCATCGGCACCGCCATCATCACCATCACTGTCCTCCTCGTCGCTATCGCTCGAGGAGGAGCTTTCGTCATCGGTTGAGCTCTCCGCGCAGCACCCTAAGCGAGCACCCGAACGCCCGAAGACCTTGACGGAGAGCAGGGTGGCGTCCATTAACTTGAAGTGAAGGACATGCCCTGCCGCCAAGCTATGGGAACGAGCGAAGGTCTTCCAGCCGCGTTGGAGAAGCATGACATGAGGTGCAGGGAACTCTACGTCCGCCCGCATGCTGCCATTACAGCAGCCCCTCATGTGCAGCCTCAGCCCCGGCAGCTGTTCAACCTCCATCACTCTTGCGAATGGAGATGGAAGCCGAAGATGAATTCCAGTGGCTAGTCCCCGACGTGACCTTCGTTCGGGCCTAGGGCGACTGGAGGAGGAGCGATCAAGGCACCACCCCTCCCTCCTCGCCCCCGGGCGCCACGGCAGCCATGTCCTCGTCCTCTACCGCCTCCTCTTACGCTGGGCTCTGCCCCTGCATCCCCAGCAGGAAGAGGGAGGCGTTGTCGAGCAGAAACCCTCGTCGCCACCGCTGGAGTACCACCACTCCCTCTCCCCCTTACCATGGTGGAGATAAGATGTCAGGAGGAAGGAGAAGGAGGTGGGTATGAGCAAGCACCTCGCCCGTGTCCCCTTTTATAAGCGGACGGGTCCGGGGGCTGGCTCCTCACCCAGGAGGAAACTGCCCCCGCTCCACCAACCCGGCTCCTCTGTGTCACCAACGACGCACAAAATCAGGACCGACCTCCTGCGCCTATCCGTGGTGCCTGGCTTTCTGCCATGGCACTCATTCCTGCGCCCTCCATGTCCGCCACCAACCCTGCACAATGCATGCCGCATACATGGCGGAAATGGCAGGAGCGGGGGTATTTGTGGAATGGCAGTTACCACCCCGTAAACGTGGGATGTGGGTGGCCCACGGATCGTGGCATAAATCTCCTCCACGACATCTTGCACGACGCACGGGGAAACCGGAAACTGGCTCAAGCAGAGGTTAATGAAGAAGCAAGGAAAATATCCAGAAGAGAGACATCGCGAGCGCCATGCCTGTGTACCTGATAGGGCCTACCCCAACGATGCTCGGCAGCACACTCAAGCCAGGCCCGGGGGCTCCTGTTGGTGCAACAAACCTTCATGTATGTTGCCCAGACTGTACATAGGCGCGATGGCAAGGATACAACAGCACCAAGCATCCAAGTCAAGTTCAAGCCAGAGAGATAGCTCTTTGAGAAATCAGAGGGCGGATCAAGAAGACCAAGAGAAGCCAAGGGAACAAGATGTCACTAAGAAAATACCTCCCTTACCGGGCAGGCAAGCCTGGTCAGGTCGAGACCTCACCAAAAACAAGTCCCAAGATTTCCCCGACAGGCTTGCCGGGGCCACCAAGGGCAGATCTCCCCGCCAAGACTCCACCGCTCCACCGCACAGTGACACAAGTCACTTATCAGTGTGGTGTCGAGCCCCCAAGTGATTAAGTAGATGTCATTTGGCACGTGACAGCCATTTGGAAGGGAGATTCCCCCCCCCCCCATATGACACACGTCCAGAGGTGTGTCATGCAGACAGGTAGAAGATGGTTAAGCGGCGCGGCAGGCTTGCCGGGCTGCATCCTCAACGTGACACCTAGCAGTGCATTTAATGCACTTTGTCCTAACTGCCAGAGTTAGGTATGATAGCACTGTTAGCTATCTAATCAGTAGATAATGACTATTTTGCCACTATGATAACCCCTTAGCCTATAAAAGGAGGGCCATGGCAACCTAAAAAAAGGATTCGGGCCCTTGTACACTCAGATGAGTGTAGCTGCTCTCCCCGAGGCGACCTTGCCGGGCTTGAGCGCTGCGTTTCCACTATGATCCTCCCTTCAATCCACCAAAGTAGGAGTAGGGTTTTACGCTTCTCAGCGGCCCGAACCTGGGTAAAAAACCACCAGCGTCACCATTGTCGTGTTGTTCCATGGCTTCTGCTCTTTGTGCTACGTGATCTCCCCCTTGCCGAACCACAAGGGGCTGACGGCCCCATAGGTGATCGTGCTCCACCATGACAATGATGCTCACATGAAAGATAAGAATTGGAACACAAAGAGAGCATCATGAAGCATATGACTAGCACATTTAAGCATAACCCACTTCCTATGCATAGGGATTTTGTGAGCAAATAATTTTTGGGAGCAAGAATCAACTAGCATACACTACTGCAGGATGCTGGTAACACGACACTACGATCAGAGACCCTTTGATGAAACTGTGTGCCATGCATTAATGGCAAACGGTGATGTAAAAACCGTAAAAAAAAGATCCAAAATGTTTGCGATGGCGGAGACATCAAACACGGTTCAGATTTTAGTTGCGTGTGCGATGCAGGGCACACGGATGATCCATACGAACTGTTTGCGATGAGACAGAACAACAGAAATGGGCAGCCATATCAAGGTGTGTGTGATATATGGCATACAGTTCGCTTAGATGAACTGTTTGCTATTAGGGAGTGCAACAGAAACGGTTAGCCAGATCAAGGTGTGTGTGATATACGGCATATGGTTCACTCGGACGAACTGTTTTCGATTAAGGAACACAATAGAAACGGTTCAACTTAACGAGATGTGTGTGATATACGGCATACAGTTCACATAGATGAACTGTTTGTGATGAGCCAAAAGAACAAAAATGAGTCGTGTAAACAAGATGTGTGTGATACGCGGCAAACAGCACACTCGGATGAACTGTTTGCGATGAGAAATTACAACACAGACGGTTACTACAGTTAATTTGTGTGCGATTCTCTGTGTACAAAAAACTTTGAAAATTGCAAACTAGTTGCTTGCGGTGGCTAGGAGTACTCGTGTGCAATGATTAGTAAGTTACACATACGTTTCCTTATGTTAACACGTGTGTGAATTTGCAATATGGACAATTAATATGCAAATGCCTTCTGGGCATCGGTGCTGATCGCCACGTCCAAAACATGGACGTCCTCTACTCTACCGCTCTACCGGGCACACACTCAAACTCAATGAACTGTGTACGACACTAATACTTTCCATGAAAATTTAAGAACTTAGCTAACAACATTTGAGTAACATATATATAGTGGTTACACTATTCGACAAAAGGAGGATCTTCGAAACACGGTTTTGACAACCATATGGTCCATATCTACATACTTAACATAGAAACAACTATCACATTTTAAGAGGCTGAGGGCCAACAACCATATGGTCCATATCTACATACTTAACATAGTAACAGCTAGCACATTCTAAGAGGCAGAGGGCCAACAACCACAACTATCCGCTAGAAGCAGCTTGATCACGGCGACTCGGCATCTCGTCAATGAAAAGGAAGAACCCTCCTGTGCCTTGGTAGAGCATGAGTAGAACAGTGTCTCCAATTTTCCAATATGGATGCATTGCCACGACAAGCGAGAACTTGTTAATTTGAATGGTTCCATTTCTGCGGGAAATGCAATACCTTGCAATCACTTTGGTGTTATTAGCAGGCACAAGTGTAATTCGACCACGCCGGGAAGTCGATCCAGGAACAGCTACAACGAGCAATTTCTGTTGAAATGTAGAATAAAAACCAATTCTAACATATCGTTGAAGATATATATAGTTTATGAGCATCAACATAAAAATAAGACTTTGTACCAGCGTTTTTTGCACACAATTGGTCTTGTTTAATGTGTGCACCATAGGTATAAATAATCCCATCCAAAACCCAGTGTTCATACGCTGTGCTATATCTGTCAGATTATCAACAAAGTTTATGACATGCCTCAAGTCCTTCCAGTAAAATTTGGTATGCTTAGTAACATACAGATTGTTAACTATGCATCAACATATCCTGCTTAAAAGGTGGAAAGGTATTATTTATTCAGAACATGGCAGAAGAATATATAGTGCGCATAAATTGGTAAATAGAATTTGTTACTGCCTAGGAATGGAGTCAGAAAATGAAATCACAATTGGTTGCTTAAATAGTGACCAATTAGTCAGAACAAATACCCCGATTTTGCTAAGTAATATGCCAGCATAGAGAAAGTTGAAAGGACATTAACCTCAATCAGACTTTGATCGACTGATGACATTGGAGAAGTAAACATCCATGTTAATTAGACCAGGCTGTGGTGCATGCACTAGAATTTTATTGCCAGCTTTCAGTTCATAACACTTAGACATTTTTCTCCAAAGGTCCGCATCAAAATAGGAGTGACCATCTTTATCAAGTTTTACGCTAACTGTCATTGTAAATCCATGCTGCGTTGTCAATATGACATCCATGAAGTCATCAACAAAGTAAAGCCCAAGATCTCCTTCTACTCCTGTTCTTGCAAAGCAAGGGATGTACTGCTTGAAATGAAAATTAAGATCGTAAATTAGATATATTGAAATAACAGAGTAAGATGCAAATATGGGAGTAACTGATAGAACAGATCAATATATAGATGAAAGCAAAGTACAAAAATAGATAATTAAAAATATATAATGTAACAAAGATTTGATGCAAATATGAGAGTAATTGAATGAACAATACATCATAAATTTGCCTAATATAGGGGGGGGGGAATCGGCTTCGACATCTAGGCTGCACGTGGCACCGTACCTTTTATCCAAATGTAGCAGCAGACGGTATATGTTCAGAAATTTAGGCCATGCCGACCGTGGTAGGGTGAGATTAAACTTACCGATCTCTCCCTGAAGTCATCCGGAATGGTGAGATAGAACTTCATTTCCGACTGGCCGCGACCACACATGCTCGATTTGTGCTCGCACTGTGGACACATGAATGAAAACCCTCGAATCAGCTAGAAGAAAAATGAATCCACGACAATTTCCGCCGGTTGATTAACAGCGACGGATGGACTGCAATAAGAGATGAGTGAATATTTTGCTAAATTGATTACCTTCTCAATGAGAAAAATCCCCGGCCCAATCCCGCAGAAAACCCCAATTGACCAGAGTCTAGAATGTCGGTGCAAGTCGGTGCAGATAGGCGGCGGCAAGCGGTAGGGGCGAAATCTCGTGCCATTTGGAGCATGACCTCCACCCACCGCCGACAGCCGTCGAGCTTAGGGTGGCCGCCGCGATAGAAGTTGATGAGGTGCAGAGTTGCGGAGGAGTCCGCGGTGAGTGGTTGGGGACGAAGTGGGCGAGGGTTTTCTTTTTTCCTTTTGCATGTGTGGGTGAACACACACAGTTCGCAGAGGCGACGGAGATGAATCATGTGCGATGGTAAATCACCGAGATTGAAGGGGAATCCAAATTTCCTTTGTCCTTTATCCATGAGTTTTTTTTCTATGATGAACATAAACCCTGCAAATCACCGTGTTCAGATTTGGCACTTTTTCGGGTTCATTTACAATATTTTGGGGATTATGTGCATTTTCTAGGCATTAATGCACATAATTCAAATTCAAACAATCGATGCATGCAAAGGTGCACAAGAACAGTCTGGAAAACCATGCTCGTGCTATTTAGTAAATTCTCATGCCTTTTACAAGGAATGGGCAGAGATTTCACGAAAATGTGTGGCAATAGTCAACCACAAACACGTCATTTATTGGTTTTTCAACTGTAGAAAAATGAAATACATGCTTGAAAAACATGACGGCTGGCATGGTGCCATGGTATGGCCTCACCATGCCCTGGTAAAAATTTGAGAAGGTTTGGCTTATGTCGTCGTGCACGCCATTCATAAATCGAACCATCACCGAGGAATTTTCATGGTTTCGAGGGGGAAATCACCAAGATTGAAGGGGCCGGGAATCCAAATTTCCTTCCAAACTTGTCATTCAGTTTTTTTCTACAATCAACATAACCCCTCCAATGAAACGTGTTGAAATTTGGCATTTTTTCGAGCTCATTTACCATATTCAGGGGATTATGTGCATTTTCCAGGCATTAATCCACATAATTCAAATTCGAACAATCGGTGCATGAAAAGGTGCACAAGAACGGTCTGGAAAACCATGATCGTGGTATTTAGTAAATTTTCATGCCTTTTACAAGGAATGGGCAGAGATTTCAAGGGAATGCGTGGCAATAGTCAACCACAAACGCGTCATTTACTGGGTTAACAACTATAGAAAAATGAAATACGTGCTTGAAAAACATGACGCCTGGCATGGTGCCATGGTATGGCCTCACCGTGCCCTGGTAAAAAGCTGAGAAGGTTTGGTTTATGTCGTCATGCACGCCCTTCGTAAATCGAACCATCACCGAGGAAGTTTCATGGTTTCGAGGGGGAAATCACCAAGATTGAAGGGGAATCCAAATTTCCGTCCTAGTTTGTCATTAAATTTTTTTCCAACGGTCAACATACCCCCTCCAATGCAACGTGTTCAAATTTGGCATTTTTCTGGGCTCATTTACCATATTTAGGGGATTATGTGCATTTTCTAGGCATTAATACACATAATTCAAATTCGAACAATCGGTGCCTGAAAAGGCGCACAAGAATGGTCTGGAAAACCATGCTCGTGCTATTTAGTAAATTCTCATGCCTTTCATAAGGAATGGGCAGAGATTTCAAGGAAATGTGTGGCAATAGTCAACCACAAACGCGTCGTTTACTGGGTTAACAACTATACAAAAATGAAATGCATGCTTGGAAAACATGACGCCTGGCGTGGTGCCATGGTATGGCCTCACCGTGCCCTGGTACAAATTTGAGAATGTTTGCCTTATGTCGTCATGCACGCCTTCCATAAATCGAACCATCACCAAGGAAGTTTCATGGTTTCGAGGGGGAAATCACCAGGATTGAAGGGGGATCCAAATTTCCTTTGTCCTTTGTCCATGAGTTTTTTTTCCACAATGAACATACACCCTGCAAATCACCGTGTTCAAATTTGGCACTTTTCCGGGTTCATTTACCATATTTAGGGGATTATTTGCATTTTCTAGACATTAATGCACATAATTCAAGTTCAAACAATCGGTGCATGAAAGGGTGCACAAGAATGGCCTGGAAAACCATGCTTGTGCCATTTAGTAAATTCTCATGCCTTTTACAAGGAATGGGCAGATATTTCGATGAAATGTGTGGCAATAGTCAACCACAAATGTTTGTTTATTGGGTTTTCAACTATAGAAAAATGAAATAAATGCTTGAAAAACATGACGTCTGGCATGGTGCCATGGTATGGCCTCACCATGCCCTGGTAAAAATTTGAGAAGGTTTGGCTTATGTTGTCATGCACGCCCTTCATAAATCGAACCATCACCAAGGAAGTTCCATGCTTTCGAGAGGGAAATCACCAAGATTGAAGGGGAATCCAAATTTTCTTCGTTCTTTTCCCTGGAGTTTTTTTCTACGACGAACATACACCCTGCAAATCACCGTGTTCAAATTTGGCATTTTTCCGGGCTCATTTACCATATTTAGGGGATTATGTGCATTTTCTAGGCATTTAGCGCATATAAATCCAATCCGGCTACAGCTGCATGGGTGTGATGTGAGGGACGTGGATTGCCGTTTGATCGCGGCGCATCCTACGGTGCACACGCGCGATCCGCGTGGCTGGGGTTCCGGCCAATCATAACGCAACACACAATAGGCTCAGCGCACACTGTTTTCGGAGGCGACGGAGATGAACCGTGTGCGATAATGAACGAGTAAAATTGTAAGGGGAGCCAAATTTCCTTCGTCGTTTGTCGTTGAGCTCTTAAAAACCACCGCACTGTACGGCTTCCCGGCCACTCTATCCCAGAGCTCTCTCCAAGCGTCGTTCATGGCACCGCGACGCACAGTAACTGGTAAGGAAGCGATGCCATCCCACCACGCCGTGTTCCTCGCCGCCCGCGACCACACACATGGTAAGGAAGCGATGGCATCTCGCCACGCCGAGTTCATCGCCGCCGGCGGCCACATAGTTACATGGGCGGACTTTGAGGCTACCATGGTCGAATGGGCGGTGGATCTAGAGGCGGCCAAAGCTACACAGAAGGAGCGGAAAAGGCAGAAAGCAGTCAAGAAAAGAGAATCCCGCCGCCGCAAGAAAGAAGAGGCCGCACGCCGTGCTGAGGAGAGCTCGGCGGAGATCAAAGCACGGTGGGCTGCCGCCTACAAGGCCGGGAAGGAGAACGCCGGCGTCTGGCCAGCATGCCCCGATGGCAGCATGTGAGAAGTAGTTAGTGTGTGTGTCGCCCGTAAGTTTGTATAATTAATTACGAGCATCTACCAGTACTACATACGTACTAGTTTTAGAGCAAATTACCAGTAGTACTTTAAGTTGGTATTATCTATTATTAACGTACAATGTCGGTAAGCGCATCCTTTGAGGGCTTTGAGCGTTGATTAGCATGTGTTCACTAAAGTTTTGTAGCCGCACCCCGGCCCTAAATACTCCCGAAACGTCCGCCCGCAGCCACCGGAGGAGACTAGAGCTAGCCGCAGCTGGTTTTTAGTCCCACCTCGCTGCGCGAGTTGGCCGGACACCGGCTTAAATTGCCGCGCCGACGGATGGCAGCAAGCTTCCCTCTTGTTGCATAGGATCAAATCTGGCTATGCGAGCGAGGCAGGTTGACACTTGATTGCATTTCATAAACCGATGATTGCTCACCGAGTGTCACCTTGCCTCGTTCATGTACATTGAATAATCCTGATACAATGAAAGAGATTTTTGAAATTAGGTGTGGTTGGAGATGCTGATAGATATAATAATTATTAGAAGATCACAAAACACACGGTTTCTATGGCGTACCCGTGTGCTTTTTTTGCGTTAATGATCCATAAGTCAGTTACCTGTGCGATGTTTCCTAATAAACCAGGCGTACCATTGACCGAAAAAATCAACTACACGTGTACATTTTTTTGGAGACGGGATCTGCCAATTTTCTCTTTTCTCGCACACAAGTATTTTACACGCTTCGTCTGCGTTGTGTGTTTCCCCAGCCCAAGTTTCAAGTTTCGCAGCGAAATTTTCATTAGGCGCGCGATTTCAGAATTTATTCCTCCCACCACATCCCCACCCAACAAATTTCCTTAGTATCTCCCCCCTCCCCCTACCGGTAGCTCAAACCGCCGCCGCCGCAACCACAGCTTCAACCACATCTACATTCTGCCCAAGCATCATCGATCCAGTCAGGTAACCCACCGATCTCTATCACGACCCCGGACTGATTGCTTAAATGGCGCATGCAAAACATCCTCATGCCTCCAAATCCCCACCGCCCCTACCTCTAGAGCATCGCCGCGCAAGCCCAACCACATATCACGTCGAGGTCGAGGAGCTGATGGCGGTCGATGGCGCGATGGCCGTTGTGCGTGTTGACCCGGAGCAACACCTCGCCTCCGCCGCGGCCGACTTGGTGCAGGCTCTGGCCCAGCGACTACCCCCCAGGACTTACCAGGTATGATCTGACCAGCTCAATCTTACCAATACCACTTGCAATGGTTATGTTTTGTACGGTTGATGTATTAAGCATGTTCGTGCCTTGTTTATTTTAGTACTGCACACTATGTGATGTTCAAGTATTAACTATCCAGCCCAATTTCACCAATACCAGCAACAAACTTATAATACATGACTCAGGATATCACTAGAGATGCTTCCCATTTGCTATTTTTGGTGGATGCTAACATACTTAACATGCCTGTCCATGTACTTACGCAGGGTCATAACGGCCGATGCTGTTGTTTGCCGTCGAGGTGATATCCCACAAGTATAGGGGATCGCAACAGTTTTCGAGGGTAGAGTATTCAACCCAAATTTATTGATTCGACACAAGGGGAGCCAAAGAATATTCTCAAGTATTAGCAGCTGAGTTGTCAATTCAACCACACCTGAAAGACTTAATATCTACAGCAAAGTATTTAGTAGCAAAGTAGTATGGAAGTAACGGTAACGGTGGCAAAAGTAATAGTAGCAGTTTTGTAGTAATCGTAACAGTGGCAACGGAAAAGTAACTTAGCAAAGATCAATATGTGAAAAGCTCGTAGGCAATGGATCAATGATGGATAATTATGACGGATGGCATTCATCATGCAACAGTTATAACCTAGGGTGACACAGAACTAGCTCCAATTCATCAATATAATGTAGGCATGTATTCCGAATATAGTCATACGTGCTTATGGAAAAGAACTTGCATGACATGTTTTGTCCTACCCTCCCGTGGCAGCGGGGTCCTAATGGAAACTAAGGGATATTAAGGCCTTCTTTTAATAGAGTACTGGACCAAAGCATTAGCACTTAGTGAATACATGGACTCCTCAAACTACGGTCATCACCGGGAAGTGTCCCGACTATTGTCACTCCGGGGTTGCCGGATCATAACACGTAGTAGGTGACTATAACTTGCAAGATAGGATCAAGAACACAAATATATTCATGAAAACATAATAGGTTCAGATCTGAAATCATGGCACTCGGGCCCTAGTGACAAGCATTAGGCATAGCAAAGTCATAGCAACATCAATCTTAGAATATAGTGGATACTAGGGATCAAACCCTAACAAAACTAACTCGATTACATGATATATGTCATCCAACCCATCATCGTCCAGCAAGCCTACGATGGAATTACTCACGCACGGCGGTGAGCATCATGAAATTGGTGATGGAGGAAGGTTGGTGATGTTTCCCCTCTCCGGAGCCCCGAACGGACTCCAGATCAGGCCTCCCGATGAAGAACATGAGGTGACGGCGGCTCCGTATCGTAAAACGCGATGAATCCTTCTCTCTGATTTTTTTCTCCCCGGACATGAATATATGGATTGGAGTTGAGGTCGGTGGAGCTTCGTGGGACCCACAAGATAGGGGGCGCGCCCAGGGGGTAGGACGCGCCCCCCACCCTTGTGGACAGGGTGTGGGTCCCCCTCTGTTGATTCTTTCGCCAATATATTTATTAATTCCAAAAGTATTCTCCGTGAAGTTTTAGGTCAATCCGAGAACTTTTATTTCTGCACAAAAATAACACCATGGCAATTCTGCTGAAAACAGCGTTAGTCCGGGTTAGTTCCATTCAAATCATGCAAATTAGAGTCCGAAACAAGGGCAAAAGAGTTTGGAAAAGTAGATACGATGGAGACGTATCAACTCCCCCAAGCTTAACCCATTGCTTGTCCTCAAGCAATTCAGTTGACAAACTGAAAGTGATAAAGGAAAACTTTTACAAACTTTGTTTGATCTTGTTGTTGCAAATATGTAAAGCCAACATTCAAGTTTTCAGCAAAGATTATGAACTAACCATATTCACAATAATATTTAGGTCTCCCATTTACTCATATCAATGGCACAATCAACCAGCGAGCAATAATAATGAATCTTGGATGACAACACTTTTTCAAAACAATCATGATATGATATAACAAGATGGTATCTCGCTAGCCCTTTCTGAGACCGCAAAACATAAATGCAGAGCACCCCTGAAGATCAAGGACTTACTAACATTGTAATTCATGGCAAAATAGATCCAGTCACAGTCATACTCAATATAAATTAATAACAATGCATATAAATGACAGTGGTGCTCTCTTACTGGTGCCTTTTATAAGAGGATGATGACTCAGCAATAAAAGTAAATAGATAGGCCCTTCGCAGAGGGAAGCAGGGATTTGCAGAGGTGCCAGAGCTCGAGTTTTTGAAACAGAGATAAATAATATTTTGAGCGGTATGCTTTCATTGTCAACATAACAACCAAGAGATCTCGGTATCTTCCATGCTACATACATTATAGGCGGTTCCCAAACAGAATGGTAAAGTTTATACTCCCCCACCACCAACAAGCACATTCAACGGCTGGTCCAAAACAACGGGTACCGTCCAACTAACAACAGTCCTGGGGAAGTTTTGTTTGCAATTATAATTTGATTTGATTTGAGCATGGGACTGGGCACCCGATTACCAGCCATTTTCTTGTGAATGGTGAGCGGAGTCCACTCATCGTGAGAATAACCCACCTAGCATGGAAGATACTGACAGCCTCCAGTCGCTACATGAGCGATTCGGGCATACAAAATAGATTATCATTTGAAGGTTTAGAGTTTGGGACATGCAAATTTACTTGGAATGGCAGGAAAATACCGCATATAGGTAGGTATGGTGGACTCATATGGAACAACTTTGGGTTTATGGAAGTGGATGCACAAGCAGTATTCCCGCTTAGTACAAGTGAAGGCTAGAAAAAGACTGGGGAGCGACAAACTAGAGAGCGATAACAGTCATAAACATGCATTGAGAGTAACCAACATTGAGTGCAAGCATGAGTAGGATATAATTCACCATGAACATAAATATCATGGAGGCTATGTTGATTTTGTTTCAACTACATGTGTGAACATGTGCCAAGTCAAGCCACTCGAATCATTCAAAGGAGGATACCATTCCATCATACTACATCACAACCATTTTAAAGGCATGTTGGCAAGCAAGGTAAACCATTATAAACTCCTAGCTAATTAAGCATGGCATGAGTAACTATAATCTCTAATTTTCATTGCAAACATGTTTCATTCATAATGGGCTGAATCAAGAATGATGAACTAATCATATTTACAAAAACAAGATAGGTCGAGTTCATACCAGCTTTTCCTCATCTCAATCATTTCATCATATATCGTCATTATTGCCTTTCACTTGCACGACCAAACAGTGTGGATAATAATAATAGTGCACGTGCATTGGACTAAGCTGGATTCTGCAAACATTTATTCAAAGGAGAAGACAAGGTAATATGGGCTCTTTGTTAGATCAATAATAATGCATATGAGAGCCACTCAACATTTTCATCGTGGTCTTCTCCTCTCGACCCCCAAAGAAAAGAAAAGAATTTCAAAGAAACACACTGAAATGTTTTTGGAGTTTTTGTTTTTCTGAAGAAGGTAAAATAAGAACGAGAAAAACTATTTAGACGGGAAAGCTCCCAACAAGCAAAAAAAAGAACGAGAAATCTTTTTGGGTTTTCTTTTAATACTACTACTAAGTGAACATGGAAAATAAACTAAACAGAAGCTACAACTATTTTTTTTTGGTTTTTCTCAAAGTTTTTCAAACACACAAGAAGAAAGCGGGAAAAAGAAATAAACTAACATGGATAATACAATGAAAAAGTATGAACACCGACAACTGGAATGAGTGTGTGAACAAGAATGTAATGTCGGTGAGAAATACGTACTCCCCCAAGCTTAGGCTTTTGGCCTAAGTTGGTCTAGGGCCACGACTGGCCCGGATTGTATCCAAAATCATAGTTTTGGTTGTACTGTGCTGCGGCAGCTACCGCTTGGCGAGCTGCTTCTTGGAGGCGTGAGGCCTCCGCTGCTCTCTCATACTCATTCGCCTTCTCTCTGGTTATAAAATATCTCCCATTTACCTGAAAGTTAAAGAAGGCAGGAGCAGGAAGGGTAATATGGACAGCACGCCGTCTGTCAAAGATTAGTTGGTACTGGAGGGACTGTTCGTTCCTCTCAAGAAACTGGTAACGTACCATAGCATTATAATCTAGAAAAGCAGGTGGCAACTCAATGTCATTCCCTCTTATGGGAACACCAAGATAATTAGCTAAACGAGTTGCATAAATCCCACCAAATAATTCTCCATCTTTAGCATTAAGATGTAACCTCCGTGCAACAATAGCCCCCAAGTTATAACGCTTATCACCCAACACCGCACACTTGAGGACACTAAGATCTGGAACACAAAGGTGGCTATGCTCATGCTTACCATTAATACATCTACCTATAAAGAGAGCAAAATAATGTATAGCAGGAAAGTGAATGCTCCCTATGGTAGCTTGTGTGATATTTCTAGTTTCTCCCACAGTGATGCTAGCAAGGAAATCATTGTATTCAGATTTGTGAGCCTCACTAAGAAGGCCCCATTGTGGGATTTTGCAAGCAGTATTAAAATCCTCAAGGTCCATGGTATATGATTCATCATAAAGATCAAATAAAACAGTATGGGTATTGCACTTAGATGAAAATTCAAACCTCCGTACAAAGGAATCGGTGAGGTAATAGTATTGTTGGCACTTGTTTGACACGAAGTCCTTAGGGCCGGCATTTTGTACGTATGCATCAAACTCATCCTTGAAACCTGCATGAACCATGAATTCATCCGACGACCATTCACAAGGCCGCACTTGAGCTTCCCTTGGTGGTTCAAGGTCCGGCTCAAGTATCGCGAGCCTCGGTGCTTGCTTCCTCGAAGAGCCACCTTGGTACATTTTCCTAGACATTTTTCTTCCTCTGAAAAATTTCTGAAATTTTTAGTAACTCAAAATAAAAGTGAACCAAACTCAACAAGATTGATAGCAACTACTCCTACAAGTATCTAGAAGCTAAATCATGCATCAAAACTACTTTGGACCATATAAATTTGACATGCAAGCTTAAGAACAAGGTCACCACAGCAACCAAAATTTGCAATAAATAAAGCACTAGAACAAAAAACTAATTGGACCATTGGAGGAGTCACATACCGAAGAACAATCCCCCAAAACAGTTTTGCAAATGAAGCTTTGCACAAGGAGATCGAAAATGGCAGCAATATGAGCAAGAACACGGGTTTGAGCTACGGGATGATTTTTTCTGGAGGAAGACGAAGTGGATGGGTGCTAGAATAAGTGGAGGGGACCCACATGGGACCCACAAGACAGGGGAGCGCGCCCAGGGGGGTAGGG
This sequence comes from Thinopyrum elongatum, assembly GCA_011799875.1. Lineage (NCBI taxonomy): Eukaryota > Viridiplantae > Streptophyta > Magnoliopsida > Poales > Poaceae > Thinopyrum > Thinopyrum elongatum. The sequence continues at coordinate 81,613,119 of CM022297.1, read as the reverse complement.
CGCGCCCTCCACCCTTGTGGTCCACTGGTGCATCCCCCCGGTGCATGTTCAGTGCCAGAAATTCTAAAATATTCTATAAAAAATCATACTAAATTTTCAGGGCATTTGGAGAACTTTTATTTTTGGGACATTTTTTATTGCATGTATAATTCAGAAAACAGATAGAAAATACTATTTTTGCTTTATTTATTCTAAATAACAGAAAGTAAAATGATGGTACAGAAAGTTGTGCTCTCTAAATTCATCCATCTCATGCCCATCAAAAGGAATCCGTTAACAAGGTTCATCAAGTCTTATTAACTAACTTCTTCCGAATGACATAAAACCGGAGAATTTTTGAATAACACTAGGTTACCTCAACGGGGATATGCATGTCCCCAACAATAAGAATATCATATTTCTTTTTGACAGTAGGAAGAGGGAATTCAAAACCTCCAATAGTAATAGTTGAAAATTTTCCAATAGAATTGATACTATGAACTTGAGGTTGTTTCTTCGGAAAGTGTACCGTATGCTCATTACCATTAACATGAAAAGTGACATTGCCTTTGTTGCAATCAATAACAGCCCCTGCAGTATTCAAAAAGGGTTTACCAAGGATGATCGACACACTGTCGTCCTCGGGAATATCAAGAATAACAAAGTCCATTAAGATAGTATCGTTTGCAACCACAACAGGCACATCCTCACAAATACGATGAGTATAGCAGTTGATTTATCAGCCATTTGCAAAGAGATTTCAGTAGGTGTCAACTTATTCAATTCAAGTCTACGATACAAAGAGAAAGGCATAACACTAACACAGGCTCCAAGATCACATAAAGCAGTTTTAACATAGTTTCTTTTAATGGAGCATGGTATAGTTGGTACTCCTGGATCTCCAAGTTTCTTTGGTATTCCACTCTTAAAAGTATAATTAGCAAGCATGCTGGAAATTTCAGCTTCCGGTATCTTTCTTTTATTTGTAACAATATCTTTCATATACTTAGCATAAGGGGACATTTTCAGCATATCAGTCAAACGCATACGCAAAAACATAGGTCTAATCATTTCAGCAAAGCGCTCAAAATCCTCATCATCCTTTTTCTTGGATGGTTTAGGAGGAAAGGGCATGGGTTTCTGGATGGTTCTCTTTCTTTACCATGTTTCCTAGCAACGAAGTCTCTTATCATAACGTTGATTCTTTGATTGTGGGTTATCAAGATCAACAGCAGGTTCAATCTCTACATCATTATCATTACTAGGTTGAGCATCAACATGAACATCGTCATTAATATTATCACTAGGTTCATGTTCCTCACCAGATTGTGTCTCAGCATCAGAAATAGAAATATCATTTGTATCCTCAGGTGTGTCTACATCAGGTTCACTAGAAGCATGCAAAGTCCTATCAGTTTTCTTTTTCCTTTTATTAGAAGGACTAGGTGCATCAGTATTAGTTCTATGAGAATCTTGCTCAACTCTCTTAGGATGGCCCTCAGGATACAAAGGTTCCTGGGTCATTTTACCACCTCTAGTCATAACCCTAACAGCATTATCATTATTCTTACTATTCAACTCATTAAGCAAATCATCTTGTGCCTTAAGTACTTGTTCTACTTGAGTTGTAACCATGGAAGCATGTTTACTAATAAGCTTAAGATCATTAACAGTTCTACTCATATAATCACCCAAGTGGTTAAGCATGTAAGCATTACGTTTCAATTGTCTACTAACATAAGCATTGAAGTTTTCTTATTTAACAATAAAATTATCAAACTCATCCAAGCAATGACTAGCAGACTTATTACGAGGAATATCACCTTCATCAAATCTATAGAGAGAGTTTACCTCTACTACCTGTGTAAGGTTATCAAGACCATGTATTTCTTCAATAGGCGGTAGATTCTTAACATTTTCAGCTTTAATACCTTTTTCTTTCATAGATTTCTTTGCCTCTTGCATATCTTCAGGACTGAGAAATAGAATACCTCTTTTCTTCGGAGTTGGCTTAGGAGTTGGTTCAGGAAGTGTCCAATCATTATCATTACTCAATATATTATTCAATAGCAATTCATCTTGCTCAACAGTTCTTTCCCTGAAAAGACAACCAGCACAGCTATCCAGGTGGTCTTTGGAAGCATCGGTTAGTCCATTATAAAAGATATCAGGTATTTCATTTTTCTTGAGAGGGTGATCAGGCAAAGCATTAAGTAATCAGAGAAGCCTCCCTCAAACTTGTGGGAGACTCTCTTCTTCAATTTGCACAAAGTTAAATATTTCCTTTAAAGCAGCTTGTTTCTTATGAGCAGGGAAATATTTTTCAGAGAAGTAGTAAATCATATCCTGGGGACTACGCATACACCCAGGAGCAAGAGAATGAAACAATAACTTAGCATCACCCTTTAATGAGAAAGGAAACAATTTAAGAATATAGTAATAGCGAATTTTTTCCTCATGAGCAAATAAGGTGGCTATATCATTCAATTTAGTAAGATGTGCCACAACAGTTTTAGATTCATAGCCATAGAAAGGATCAGATTCAACTAAAGTAATTAACTCAGGATCGACAGAGAATTCAGAATCCTTATCAGTAATAAAGATAGGTGAAGTAGCAAACTTAGGATCATATTGCATTCTAGCATTCAAAGACTTTTCTCTTGTTGCACAGGATCAAATCTGGCTATGCGAGCGAGGCAGGTTGACACTTGATTGCATTTCATAAACCGATGATTGCTCATCGGGTGTCACCTTGCCTCGTTCATGTACATTGAATAATCCTGATACAATGAAAGAGATTTTTGAAATTAGGTGCGGTTGGAGATGCTGATAGATATAAGAATTATTAGAAGATCACAAAACACATGGTTTCTATGGCGTACCCGTTGCTTTTTTGCGTTAACGATCCATAAGTCAGTTACCTGTGTGATGTTTCCTAATAAACCAGGCGTACCATTGACTGAAAAAATCAACTACACGTGTACATTTTTTTGGAGACGGGGTCTGCCAATTTTCTCTTTTCTCGCACACGAGTATTTTAAACGCTTCGCCTGCGTTGTGTGTTTCCCCCGCCCAAGTTTCAAGTTTCGCAGCGAAATTTTCATTAGGCGCGTGATTTCAGAATTTATTCCTCCCACCACATCCCCACCCATCAAATTTCCTCAGTATCTCCCCCCTTCCCCCTCCCCCCTACCGGCAACTCAAACCGCCCCCGCGGCAACCACAGCTTCAACCACATCTACGTTCTACCCGAGCATCGTCGATCCAGTCAGGTAACCCACTGATGCCTATCACGGCCCCGGATTGATTGCTTAAATGGCACATGCAAAACATCCTCATGCCTCTAAATCCCCACCACCCCTACCTCCAGAGCATCGCCGCGCAAGCCCAACCACATATCATGTGGAGGTCGAGGAGCTGATGGCGGTCGATGGCGTGATGGCCGTTGTGTGTGTTGACCCGGAGGAACACCTCGCCTTCGTCGCCGCCGACTTAGTGCAGGCTCTGGCCTAGATGAAGTGCCCCAGCGACTACCCCCCCCCCCCCCCAGGACTTACCAGGTATGATCTGACCAGCTCAATCTTACCAATACCACTTGCAATGGCTATGTTTTGTACGGTTGATGTATTAAGCATGTTCGTGCCTTGTTTATTTTAGTACTGCACACTGTGTGATGTTCAAGTATTAACTATCCAGCCCAATTTCACCAATACCAGCAACAAACTTACAATACATGACTCAAGATATCACTAGAGATGCTTCCCATTTGCTATTTTTGGTGGATGCTAACATACTTAACATGCATGTCCATGTACTTACGCAGGTTCATAACGGCCGATGCTGTCGTTTGCCGTCAAGGTGATAACCCACAAGTATAGGGGATCGCAACAGTTTTCGAGGGTAGAGTATTCAACCCAAATTTATTGATTCGACACAAGGGGAGCCAAAGAATATTCTCAAGTATTAGCAGCTGAGTTGTCAATTCAACCACACCTGAAAGACTTAATATCTGCAGCAAAGTATTTAGTAGCAAAGTAGTATGGAAGTAATGGTAACGGTGGCAAAAGTAACAGTAGCAGTTTTGTAGTAATCGTAACAGTGGCAACGGAAAAGTAACTTAGCAAAGATCAATATGTGAAAAGCTCATAGGCAATGGATCAATGATGGATAATTATGTCGGCTGGCATTCATCATGCAATAGTTATAACCTAGGGTGACACAGAACTAGCTCCAATTCATCAATATAATGTAGGCATGTATTCCAAATATAGTCATACGTGCTTATGGAAAAGAACTTGCATGACATCTTTTGTCCTACCCTCCCGTGGCAGCGGGGTCCTAATGGAAACTAAGGGATATTAAGGCCTTCTTTTAATAGAGTACCGGACCAAAGCATTAGCACTTAGTGAATACATGAACTCCTCAAACTACGGTCATCACCGGGAAGTGTCCCGACTATTGTCACTCCGGAGTTGCCGGATCATAACACGTAGTAGGTGACTATAACTTGCAAGATAGCATCAAGAACACAAATATATTCATGAAAACATAATAGGTTCGGATCTGAAATCATGGCACTCGGGCCCTAATGACAAGCATTAGGCATAGCAAAGTCATAGCAACATCAATCTTAGAATATAGTGGATACTAGGGATCAAACCCTAACAAAACTAACTCGATTACATGATAGATCTCATCCAACCCATCACCGTCCAGCAAGCCTACGATGGAATTACTCATGCACAGCAGTGAGCATCATGAAATTGGTGATGGATAAAGGTTGGTGATGATGATGGCGACGATTTCCCCTCTCCGGAGCCCCGAACGGACGCCAGATCTGGCCTCCCGATGAAGAACAGGAGGTGACGGTGGCTCCATATTGTAAAACGTGATGAATCCTTCTCTCTGATTTTTTTCTCCCCGAACATGAATATATGGAGTTGGAGTTGAGATCGATGGAGCTTCGTGGGACCCACAAGACAGGGGGCGTGCCCAGGGGGTACGGCGCGCCCCCCCACCCTTGTGGATAGGGTGTGGGTCTCCCTTTGTTGATTCTTTCGCCAATATTTTTTATTAATTCCAAAAGTATTCTCCGTGAAGTTTCTGGTCATTCCAAGAACTTTTATTTCTGCACAAAAATAACACCATGGCAATTCTGCTGAAAACAGCGTCAGTCCAGGTTAGTTCCATTCAAATCATGCAAATTAGAGTCCAAAACAAGGGCAAAAGAGTTTGGAAAAGTAGATATGATGGAGACGTATCACGAGGTTAGCTGCATCCCATGTCTTACAGTATTTCACATCATTTGTGCAATTCCAGTTTAACTTCTAACATTTACTGGTTGCCTGTAGGTACACATATCAGTGGCACTGATCCACGCTTCGACCTGGAGGAACAGCTCGCCTCCGCCGCCGCTGACTTTGGGCGAGCTCTGGCCAAGATGAAGTGCCCCAGCAACTACCTCTCAGGATTTACCAAGTATGAACTCACCAGTTCAATCTTACCAATACCAGTTGCAATTAATGGCTATGTTTTGTACGGTCGATGTATTAAGCATGTTGTAGTAAACATGCCTAACACGTTTTAGCTATTTTCCCTACCTTTTTATAGACAACTGGGCCATTCTCTGCTCTGGCAGCACCTGCCTTGCGATGTTTAACTCTGGCAATTGCATTTTTATCAGTACCGGTTTCAATGGCTGTTAAGCCTGTTGCAATTAACAGTTGTATCCATTTTTAAATAGTTGTATTTCAATGGCTACAAACTTACAAAACATGACTTAGGATGCTGTTAAGCCTATTGCAATTAACAGTTGTATCCATTTTTTAATATGTCCCTTTGCTACCGTGCTACTCTCCGCAATGAAGATATACTAGATATGCTGCCCATTTGCTATTTTTAGTGGATGCTAACCCTGTTGTACTTAACATGCCTTTCCATGTACTTACGCAGGGCCATAACGAGTGATGCTGTTGTTTGCCGTGGAGGTTAGCTGCATCCCATGTCTTACAGTATTTTACATCATTTGTGCAATTGCAGTTTGGCTTCTAACATTTACTTGCTTCTTGTAGGTACACATGTCGACGGCCCTGATCCACTCTTCGACCCGGATGAACACCTCGCCTCTGCTGCGGCCAACTTGGGGCGGGCTCTTGTCCATATGAAGTGCCCCAGCCACTACCCCTCAGGACTTACCAAGTATGAACTCACCAGTTGAATCTTACCAATACAAGTTGCAATGGCCATATTTTGTACGGTTCATGTATTAAGCATGTTGTAGTAAACACGCCTAGCCTGTCTTATCTATTTTCCCTACCTTTTAATAGACAATAGGGCCATTCTCTGCCCTAGTAGCATCTGCCTTGCGATGTTTAACTCTGACAATTTCATTTCTATCAGTACCAATTTCAACGGCTATACTAGGTTGTCTGTTGCAGTAAACAATTCTATCCATTTTTTAATCTGTCCTTTGCTACCGTGCTACTCTTTCGCAATGAAGATATCACTACAGATGCTGCCGTTTTATTACCATTTGCTATTTTTGGTGGATGTTAACCGTGTTGTAGTTAACATTGGCTTTCCATGTACTTACACAGGGCTACAATGGGTGATGCTGTTGTTTGCCGTCGAGGTTAGCTGCATCCCATGTCTTATACACCATCTGTTCCTAAATATAAGTTATTTTAGAGATTCCAATATAGACTACCTACGGAGCAAAATGAGTGAATCTAGACTCTAATCTAAACTATATCTATAATTCTATATACATCCGTATGTAGTTCATATTGAAATCTCTAAAAATACTTGTACTTAGGAACGTAGGTAGTTGTATTTTACATCATTTGTGCAATCTCAGTTTAGCTTCTAACATTTACTGGTTGCTTGTAGGTACATATATGAGCGGTACTGATCCACGCTTCGATCCCTTTTGCGTATGGGGCAATGAGATATTCATGAACAAGCGTCAAGTGAGGAAACTAAGAAAGATTGTTAGGCGAAAGAAACGGGTGATGGGAATTAAGCTCTTTATTTACACTTTGTACAAGACAACAGCGAACTTTAGGATGGTAAGTAATATGTTGCCTTTTTCCCCTGCCCACAACAAGTTACTCTATTAGACCTCAGTATCTGAATTTTTTCTGTTTTAAGTGGTTTCCGAAGCTATTTACTGATGATTACCTTGCAAACTACATGACTGGAGTGGAGGCAACTAAGCTTAAAGTATATAATTCATGCTACCATGATAATGCTCTAGAAGTCTTCTTGAAGGCGGTGAAGGATGGGCGGGCGATCGTCACAAGGGGTTGGACAAAAATTGTTCGTGCCTATGGCATGCAGGAGGGCACGTTATGGGTATTCCGCTTCTTCAACACCATCGGTAGCCAAAATGATTTACACTTGTCTCCTCACCTTTACCGCCTCTAAATATTGTGGTTCATCATAGTTAATTGCTGTCTAATCCTGTAATTACTGAACATATTGTACTGAAAATTTTATTTATGGATTCGTTGTTGAACCATTGTGCTGAGAATTTGAATTCCACGTTTCATATTTCAAAATTTCCAATTCGAATAATAAATTACAGGGAAAATAAAATTATACACGAGCGAATAAAATAATGTGCACACGGTTAGAAAGAAAACATCTTGTGCGATGAAAAATAGAGAACAGACGGTTCTTTGACGTGAAACGTTTGCGATGCCTGACGGACGCACACACGGTTTTGTCTCATATGCGTGTGTGATTCATGGTAATACGGCAAACGTTTCAAACCAGTGTGCGTGTGTGATAGGAATACCTATCGCACACAGTTATGAAAATGGACACGTTGGCGTTAGTAGAGGCATCGCACACATTTTACATTCTTGAACTGTGTGCGATAACGTACCTATCGCAAACATATCGGTAGATTAAATGTTGATGTCCACCTTTTTCACACGACTATAGCGGCGTAATCATTTGGGATGTCTCTCGGATCAGAAACATAACATCGAGATGTAACGTGTGGGACTGGGGCGACTTCTCATACGTTTATTCTATGGCGATCGTCAGTAGCCGCTCACCTATCCCCGACGGTTTCTAGGTTGTGTGGGAAGGACCCCCCTATCGCAGTCACTCACTTGGCGACGGTTCAGAATGCCGTCGTGGAAAGGGGTTAAAAACCGTTTGTATAGCACCTTAAGGTACCAGTGATAGGAAGGCAAAACAAGTGCAACTTCAATACTTTCAACACATAGAGAGAAAACTTGATATTATTGAGATATGTAGAAGCAAATGTTCCTCTCTCACAATAATTTTTAGTGGCATCATGAATGAATTCAACAATATAGCTATCACATAAAGCATTCTTTTCATGATCCACAAGCATAGAAATTTTATTACTCTCCACACAAGCAAATTTATTCTCATGAATAGTGGTGGGAGCAAAATCAATGAAATAACTATCACATGATACTTGATTCACATAATCAATTTGAGCATTAAAATCATGATGACAAATTTCATGGTTATCCTTATTCTTTATAGCATACATGTCATCACAATAATCATCATAGATAGCAAATTTTTTATCATAGTCAATTGAAACCTCTTCTAAAATAGTGGATTCATCATTAAATAAAGTCATGACCTCTCCAAATCCACTTTTATCAATATTGTAATAAGATTCAACACCCTCCAAAATAGTGGGATCATTTTTACCTAGAGTTGACACTCTCACTGGTACAGCGAGGTGCTATACACACGGTTTTTAACCCCTTTCCGCGACGGCATTTGTAACTGTCGCCAAGTGAGTGTGGGCGATAGGGGGGTCCTTCCCACACGACCCAGAAACCGTCGGGGATATGGAGCCATGATCCAGAGGCCTTGCAAAATGTAATCGTGTGCAATGCAGCACACACTAAATTCTTTTGCACGTGTGGGATCGGTGATTAAACGTTTCTAATGACGCAGTGAAACCAAACGGTGTGCCGTAATGAACCGTTTGGGAAACAGTATATAAGGCTCACGAGCCAACATATGAACTGTGTGCGATATGTGCCCCATCGCACACGAGTTTTCTGCGGAACCCGTCTGCCATGCAAGACTCCATCGCACACGTTTCCCAACAATTACCGTGTGCGATAATGTTCTATCACAAACGGTTCAGGAGCCCCTTCGCACACATACAAGTGCTGTAGACCATTTGTGATTTGTTGTGTATCACTGACGGTTGCGGCAAGAGTGACGTGTGCTTTTCGTTTTGGATCCCACACGTTTCTTGAAAAATTTACGACTGGGATTGTATTTTACATTGGGCATGGTTTACTTCGAGCTCTCGTGTGCGATAACGTGATATCACAAACGGTTCCGGAGACCCTACGCACACGTAGTAGCGCTGCAAATCGTTTGCCATCTGTTGTGTATCACCGACGGTTCCGCTATGATTGACGTATGCTTTCCGATGTGGATCGCACACACTCATTTAGTTGAACCGTGTGCGGAGCAATTGCCAGGTTAAAACAAAAATATCCCATTTTGAATCAGCATGCAAAAAGCAAATTCGCCACAATATTCAATCGAACAAATAGTGTCCACAAGAAGAACATTCATCAGATTTCGCAACAATTGCAATTGAACATATGGTAGCTAAATTCCAATGATTTGTCCACACATATATGCATTACATAATTAATCATAGTGTACGAAATACGAAGACCTCATTAGATGGAAAACAATGGATCCATGTGTATATGTTTAGCGGCTAACTCTTACTCAATGTTTCAGGAGAACGCATGCTGAAATCTTCATTATCACCAGTAGGATTGATGTAGTGATTCAGGAAGAAATCGCTGATAAATCTCCGAACCATCAGCAATTCACCAGTGGGGAGCGGTTCAGGGGTCCTCGGTTCTAAGATGAGCTGCAGTATTTTTAAGATCAGAATGTGCCATATGAGTGGAGTAGAAGATATTAATTAAGATAGACTTACTGGTACTAATTCGCGAGGATCTTCAAAACTATCAGCAGATTTGTAGATGGAGATCATGTGTCTGCAAACATAGTATCCACAAAGGTTGGTCCCTGCTTGTTGCTGAGGACACTGAATTTTTTTCTACAGAATTAGTCATGTATTTGTCCTGTTAGGAACAACCTAACCGGTGTTAGATGTATTATTTTTTCTTTGGACAGAAATAGAAAGAGGTTTATTTAGAAGCTTGAACATTTGACTAGCGTAAGAAAAGGTATTTGCAGACTATTGGATAAATTTTCCAAAAATAATGGATTTTGGTGTGTTACCGGAGAAATGATCTCGTGCTGCAGAGGTAGTTCCCTCTTGAACAGGTTCCCTGGTTTAGTTTTCCACAATGCGAGCACACTGCAAATGAAGATGAATTTTGACAACATCAATTATTGAACCAGATATGAATGCAAATTAATTTCAACATCATAGAATTCAATACCTATCCATGAATTGCTGAAGATGCGTCAGATCCTGAGCGTTTGTTGACTCTCTGAGAGAATCCATGTAGTAAATTGTGTTCTTGTTTGGAACAATGAATACCAATATCCAGTGATCGCTACATATTAAGAAAGCCATGAACTTACGAATTATGTCGAAATCTGAAAGACAATCAGTGTATGCGTGGTTGTTAACTTGACTTACGATTCATGATATGGCCAGAGAAATGATTCTGCATGGGACGTGTTTTCGAAGATACGGATGACCGTGTTAATGGCCCAGTCCCGTAGGTCCTTACCATCTAATGTTGTGCCATTTGCTAATGCAGGATCTATGAAATACACACTCTCCCTTTTTCTTCTCTGCGCGTTCAATCCCCTGAGAGGAATAAAATGCAGTTAGCTGTTTATCATTTACAACCTTGTATGGAGAAGTTGATCAGAGTTTGTCAAGTACTTACAAAATTAGGCATCTAACAAGAGTGGCATCGAGCTCGTTGAAGTTGAAGAAGAGATGTAAGTCCTCGAAACTCACATTGATGGAACCAGCATCGTGTCGGAAATGATCTCTGTTGTAGTGGACTAGCAGACCATGATGACCTGCTGACATTTGATCCATGCAATATTCATGTAACTCGCGGCAACTGGAGCGACACTCATCAAAGTATTCGCCAACAAGAAATGGCTGGCCATGGACGTAATTGCGTACTTCAAGTATGTCTGCTTTATTTTTAGCAAGTTGCAAATATATTTCTTCATCATCCATGCCGTCAGAAATAATATTACTCCCCGATTCGAACAACCTCCTGTTAATTTGGTTCTGGGCGATGAGTGCTTTAAGTAAGAGGCAATCGTTCTCTTTCCTCTTCGCTCTCCCGCCGTGCTTCCTCGCAGGTGCGGCCTTTTTGGCCGCTTCCTTCTTGGTACTTGAAGCATTTCTGGCAGAACATCTGGTTGGTTGCAAGGTAGACTGCCGAGCAGACGGTGAAGCTTCAACGGATTGCTTAGCAGACGGTTTATCTATGCCGGACCGCTGAGCTGGCGGTGCTGCTATGATGGACTGCTGGGCTATAGGAGCAGAGGCATCGGTCTGCTGACCATGCGTTGAAGCTATGTCGGGTTTCTGCGCAGGTGGTGCCAACTTGTAGGTGTGCTGAGGAGGCTGTGCCAACGTGTTGGTTTGCTGAGCAGGAAGTGCTGACGCATTGGTATGCTGATCACGTGGCTGCGGACCGATGGACTGATGAGTAGTTGGTTCTGGACCTACAAACTGCTTAGCAGGCGGTTCCGAAGCATCAGACTGCTTAGCAGTCCGTTCCACCAGGTTGGTCTGCTGAGCATGTGCTGCAGCTGAGTCTCCCCCCGCTGCTTCAGCGGCCGGCATCTGAACCGGTGGTGCGTCTTCAGCAGTTGTAGGCCTTGCCACTGGCTGCTCTGGGGCAGAGGATGACATGGCCTATACAGCACAAAGTCGGGCCGGCTGATCACAGGTTGATGCATCAGCCGTCGGATTACGAGTATTAGGTTCTTTGGGGGAAGCACGCGAGAGCTACTATGGCAAGGAGAGTGTCACCGGTTGAGGGGCGACATTGGTTGCTCTTTGCGGGGCTTCAGGGATCTCATTGATGAACTCTATTTCCTTTCGTGGCCACTAGATGTGATATAACAGTGTTTCTCCCAAGGTCCTTTGCTCATCAAAGTCTCCTAGGACATTCTTCAGGGCAAATTCATTGAATCCAGGCTTTACTTCAGTCACGTAGCACTTCACACAGCCCGGCTTCAATGGCACATTGTCCAACAAGAGGCCCTCTTCCAAGAAGGTTGGTAAATCCAGGCTGTTGCACATTTTAATGTACCTTCATAATGTGTAAGCACGCCCTTCGGTCTGTCTTTCATTCCAGATAGATCAGATATAGCATCATCATGAGCAGCTGCAGTCTCAGTGTCGCTGGGGTCAGCTGATGCACAGCTACTCTTGTGCGGTGTTGTCGCGCAATAAGCAGCATCCTCCATGCCCGCCTCCCCTCCTATCTGCTGGCTATCTGTCAGTGTTAGAGTCTTCTGCATCATCATTGACTCCTCAATATCCTTTCGAACAGCCGGATACATGTCCTTCCTCAACCTTTCATACAATTCATTCTGCTTTATTTCACTCCTCGCTTTTTTCATGCTGAGCCTCTCTTCTTTGCTGAGTGTGAAAGCCCTCTTGTGCGGGACATTAACACCTATACCCCTTGCACGGCCAGGGGGCTCTCTTGTTTCCAGAGCATCGGACAGAATGTCACATGGCCCTGAGTTCCTGTAGAACCTTCCAACTGGAAGCCTTTAACATCACTTGATACAGTTCTTCGTCACGTGAGTTTTCAAAGTAATAAGTTCCGTCATCACGCCTCCTTGCATGTGCCCGCAAGTAGTCTCTGGCGTGTTCGCCCCTGATTTCACTAAAGGCCGGTTTCCCACCCACCGCTACTGCTTCTTTATCCTCCTGGTCCCATATCGGTTTCATGCCGTAGTATCCTGCCACACCCATACGGTGTGGGTGTGTGTTCTTCTTCTGAAGTTCCGATTGCTTGGCACTCTTCTCAGCAAACTCTTTAGTTTCCCTGACCCTTTTGAATTCTGCCCAGTCTGCCTTTGTAATTTGGGGGTATGCGGGGATTGGGTCCTTGCCTTCACTCAAGTACTTCTTGTACAGCACGTGCTTCCAGTTTCTCCAAGCATCCCTAGCCTTCTTTAGTGCAGCGTGTTCCACCTGCATTCTCCACTGCTCTGGAATGTTGAAGTGATCCATGATCTCTCGGACTATCCTTTGCCGTGTTTCTGTGTCAGCCTTCCGAAACCCCGGCAGATTAATGTTGAGCCTTGCCCTGCCAACAAATCCACACACACTCCTGAACCTCGTGCGTGCTCTGTCTGGTTTAGTTGGAGCCCAAGACTTTAAATCGATCTCGGTTACTTCATATACACCTTTAGGCTGGTATGTGGGCTTCCTTGGAGCATTCCTCCGTGTCCTGACCGGAACGGTAATTGCTGCAGCTCTATCCTATTCAAGATTACTTGATCCCTCACCATCTGCTGAAGACATAGGGTTGTCGGAATCAGATGAACATACATCACCTGAAGCATGAGTGTTGTCACTGCTATTCGGCATCTACAGAGAACACATGCGAAACTCAGGAAATGAGGATAAGCATAAAACTAACAACTTGATTTCAAGTTGTCTAAACATGTCATGCAATAATTTAGAAAATGTATGGCTTATTTGTTAAGTTTGTGTGACTCGGCGCCCGCGATCTGTAAATCGGCAGTAACTTATTGGAACAAATACAGCTTATATGTACTAGTTAGGAAGGTAGATAATGAACATATATACGCTCTCCGTTATTTTATAGCCAATTTGGGAACATACGAAACGAAATAGGAAGAGGGATTGCAAGGAAATATGCCTCACCGCGATGGAGAGCAGTAACTAACAGGTTTCTTAATGCAAACCCGACTGGACCACAGGAGAGGCGAGGATTACAAGATCGATATGCTCGAGGGTGGCTGGCGAGCAAACGAAGACGGTGAGGCGTGGGCAGCCGCGTGTTGGGAACGGCAGTGGATGTAGGCTTGATGCCGAAGAGCGGGCACACGACCGGGGTGAGCACGCCGGCGCCGGAGAGGGTTCTGCTGTGGATCTGGGGGAGGGGGGAGCTGGCGATGGAGATATCCCCGGTCGTCACGCGGAAAGGCCTATGCAAACGGTTGCCTCTAAGGGCTCGTGTGCACAAAGAGAATAATTTCATTTGAAATGAAGATGTACTAATTTTGAAATGAAGACGTGAGTTCATCGTTTCGCCTCTAAATTTTTTCCACGTTAAGCAATCACCATTATACCACGGGTTTGATTTGCTGGCGCATTTCAGGTCTCGTGTGCTATATTTAAGACATTTTTTGGCATTTACCGTGCATTTTGGCATATAAATCAAATCCTAGCCGGACTGCATTTCCTGTCGAAAGGGTTGAGGATTGCCGTTCGATCTGGGAGCATCCAACGGTGCAGACGTACGATCCATGGGGTTTGGGTTCTGGCCAATCAGAACGCACGACTCAGATCGCGCGCACAGCAAGGGGGGGCATCGGCCACGGTTTGGTAGGCACATGGCTTTCGTAAGTGAACCGTGTGCTATTTGAAAACATTTACATGAACTAACAGCATATTTTCGTTTGAATGAAAACAAGAGTTCATCGTTTCGCCTCCAAATTGTTTTCCACGGTAAGAAATCACCATTGTACCCTATGGTTCGATTTTCTCGTGCATTTGAGGTATCGTTTGCTATATTTGAGTCGTTTGCTATAGTCGCAACTACACGTGGGTGCTAGCTAGCAAGATCATTTGTGTGTCACTTTGGGAGTTTTCATTCATTGTTCGAGAAACGGGAAAAAATTCAAACAGTTCGGCCGCAGGGTGTGGCCAGAGGCATAAGCCTTGTTGGTATTCTAATTACAGGAAATGCATATAGAGTCCGGAAATAACGAAAATCAGTGTGTCACCGTGGCGTGCTCTCAGGATCACATGGAAATTTTTTGGTAAAGATGGCACAAGTTTTGATGCTCACACCTTCCAAATCGGAGCATCTCACAAGAAGGATCATAGTTTCCAAAACGAGACGCGGCACTTCGGACTCCAATCGTCAGTGACTACATCGTTCCGCCTCGAAATTTTTTCACGGTAAACAATCACGTATATACCCTAGGTCTCGTTGCTAGATTTAAGTCATTTTTTTGCACTTACCTTGCATTTAGTGCATATAATTAAATTCAAAATTGTTCTACAACTACATCTGGGTGTTAGTTAGCAAAGAAGGTGTACAAATCATTTGTGTGTCGCTTTGTGAGTTTTCATCCATTGTCTGAGAAACGGGGAGAATTTCAAACATTTCGGCCGCGAGGTGCGGCCACCGGCGTAGGCCTAGTTGGTATTTTAATTACTGGGAATTCAGATGGAGTCCAGACATCATCAAAATCGGTGTGTGCCCGTGGCGTGCTCTCACGACCCAGGGGAAAAAATTTGGTAAAGTTTGGCACAAGTTTTGATGATCGCTCCTTCCAAACCGGAGCATCTCACATGAAGGACCATGGTTTCCAAAAGGAGACGTGTCAATTCAAACTCCAGTGGTCGGTGACTTCATCGTTTTGCCTCATAAAAATTTCCACGGTATGCAATCACCATTATACCACGGGTTTCATTTTCTAACGCATTTCAGGTATCGTTTGCTATATTTAAGATATTTTTTGAGTTTGGTAAAGTTTGGCACAAGTTTTGATAATCACAATTTGTGGATATAAATAAAATCACAACCGGAACTGCATGTGCTATCGAAAGGGATGAGGATCATCGTTCGATCAAGGAGAATCCAACGGTGCACACGTACGATCTGTGGGGTTTGGGTTCTGGCCAATCAGAACGCACGACTCAGATCTCGCGCGTGGGCATCGACCACGGTTTAGTGGACACACGGCTTTCGTGAGTGAACCGTGTGCTATTTGAAAACATTTACATTAACTAATAGCATATTTTCGTTTGAATGAAAACATGAGTTCATCGTTTCGCCTCCAAATTTTTTTCACGACAAGAAATCACGATTGTACCCTATGGTTTGATTTTCTGGTACATTTTACCAGGCGGCAGGCCTGGCTAGCAATCTCAAACTTTGAATATGCAAAAAAAAGAGATCTCGTTTGTATATATATATATATATATATATTCGCAACTACACGTGGGTGTTAGCAAGATCATTTGTGTGTCGCTTTGCGAGTTTTCATTAATTGTCCGAGAAACGGGAAAAAACTTCAAACAGTTCGGCCGCAGGGTGCGGCCAGAGGCGTAGGCCTTGTTGGTATTTTAATTTCAGGAAATGCATATAGAGTCCGGAAAATAACGAAAATCATTGTGTCACTGTGGCGTGCTCTCACGATCGCATGGAAATTTTTTAGTAAAGTTTGGCACAAGTTTTGGTGCTCGCACCTTCCATACCGGAGCATCTCATAAGAAGGATCATAGTTTCCAAAAGGAGACGCGGCACTTCGGACTCCAAATCATCAGTTACTACATCATTCCGCCTCGAAAATAAATCATGATAAACAATCACGGATATACCCTTGGTTTGATTTTCCAGCCCATTTCAAGTCTCGTCTGCTATGTTTAAGTCATTCTTTGCACTTACCTTGCATTTTAGTGCATATAAAGTCAAAAACCCTACTACAACTACATGTGGGTGTTTTAGTTAGGCTATACTTAGGCTACTCATAGTGGAGAGTATCATATACTAGTATCATGCATATATATGATACTAGTGTATGATACTACCTTTAATTATAGTGCATAGTATAATAGAGTAGTATCATAGATGATCATATTTATTGCCATGCATGACACAAATTGGCATCGAGTTTAACATGATACGGTATCTACCTATATGTTACTCTAACCCTCTCTATCTTCTTTAATTCTTTGCCACATCAGCATACTTGCTATTTCCGAGTGCATGATATCGGCTATGATACCACCACTATGGCCAGCCTTATAGTGGGGAGTATCATATACTATAGTATCATGCATATGATACTAGTGTATGATACTATGTACGTACCTTCATAGTGCATAGTATCATAGATGACCGTATTTATGGCCATGCATGACACAAAGTAGTATAGCATTTATTATGTTATGGTATCTACCTATGTTACTCTAACCCACTCTCCCTTATTTAATTCTTTGCCACATCATCATATTTGCTATTCCTGAGTGCATGATACCGGCTATGATACCCCCACTATGGCCACCCTTAGCAAAGAAGGTGTACAAATCATTTGTGCGTCGCTTTGCGAGTTTTCATCCATTTGTCCGAGAAGCGGGGAGAAGTTTCAAACATTTCGGCCGCGAGGTGCGGCCATTGGCGTAGGCCTAGTTGGTATTTTAATTACAGGAAATTCAGATGGAGTCCGGACATCATCAAAATCAATGTGTGCCTGTGGCGTGCTCTCACGACCCCGTGGAAAAAAATTGGTGAAGTTTGGCACAAGTTTTGATGATCGCTCCTTCCAAACCGGAGCATCTCACATGAAGGATCATGGTTTCCAAAAGGAGACGTGTCAATTCAAACTCCAATGGCCGGTGACTTCATCGTTTGGCCTCATAAAAATTTACACGGTACGCAATCACCATTATACCACGGGTTTGATTTTCTGGCGCATTTCAGGTATCGTTAGTTATATTTAAGGCATTTTTTGAGTTTAGCGTGCATTTTGTGCATAAAAATAAAATTACAACCGGAACTGCATGTGCTGTCGAAAGGGATGAGGATTGCCGTTCGATCTGGGAGCATCCAACGGTGCAGACGTACGATCCGTGGGGTTTGGGTTCTGGCCAATCAGAAAGCACGACTCAGATCACGGGCGGGGTTTGGTTGGCACACGGCTTTCATCAATGAACCGTGTGCTATTCGCAAACCAGATTGCATATTTTTGTTCACACATACTGTAGTGAGATCAATTGAGTGTGCTACCTCTATGATATAATAATAATAATAATAACAAAAAACATTTCCTATTCATTACCTGAGCTGACAACATATCAAGGTCAACATATTAACGGTTCTTACATCAACAGAAAACCGGGCATAACTCACAAATTCAGTACACACGACAGTTCTAAATTGAACGAATTAAGTTGTAGGGTAGGCATACAGACTAGTCTTACGGCTTAATTCCCATGTACATGGGGGAACTGGGATCATTACATTGACCCCGAATGAACTTGGGTTTTCTGATGATTTTACGCTTCTCTATTACACGGGTGCGTGGGGTGCGTGATCCCTTGGCTGGCAACTCAGCAAATTCATCGTACTCGTCCTCATCAGCAACATCCTTGATACCCAGTACCCTCCTCTTCCCATGCATCACTACATGGCAGTTCTTACGCAAGGGGTCTTCCGCAAAGAAAATCTGGGTAGCATCGCTGGCAAGAATGAACGGGTCCGCGTGATATTCCATCGTTGTCCTGTTAACACAGGTCTTCCTGTAATCATCAACCTTTACATGACCAAGAGGGATCCATGCGCACCTGAATAATGCCACCTTAACTTTCACATAGTCAAGCTCCCAAATCTCTTTGATGGTTCCATAGTATACCCTTTTATCAGCTTGCCAACTGTCCTACTCCGTTCGTACCGGTACCGGTGCATAATCCCAAAACTCGTTCCTTGTTTTTGTCCTGAAAAAAGAAACCAGCCAATAGGAGTCCTGCGCAACCGCGGGAATTTGGAGCGACTGGGTACAAATACTTGCGGTTGATTATATCAGCGGTTAGATAATACTGTAGGAGATATGCCCTAGAGGCAATGATAAATGTTATTATTTATCTCCTTGCTCATAATTATGTTTATGTTCCATGCTATAACTGTTGTGGTTCCCGAGCCCGTATATCCATAAAGGCTCTAGGGAAAACCCATGTGCACGTGTGGAATAATAAATGGTAAAAAGTATTCCTAGTCATGCCTCTAAGACTAGCTCAAGTGTTGCATGATGATTATGTTTTCCCAATCATGGGCATGTCTATGCCAGCAGCTTTGAGGGCACAATGTTAGAAGAACATTTGTGTTGAATCGACCCGATTGATGTTATGCTATGAGATTCATTCGTCACAAGTTAATGGTTGATAACACAGAGATGGTTAACGTTTGCATGATTCCTCAGACCATGAGAGTATCGAGTTTCTTCATGCTTGATTCATGAACTTTGGGGTTTGTTAAACGTCATCCGTAACTGGATGGCTATTACGGCGGCTTACGGGTTCATGGGAAAGTATGTTAAGTAACTTGATAGCTCAAGATTGGGATTTGCTCCTCCGACGATGGAGAGATATCTCTGGGCCCTCTCGGTGTTAAGGTATCCATCATCGTCTGGCCAGACACTTTGTGATTTAATCGCGGGGATGCCGGAACACGGTAACGAGAAAAGAGAACAATACCGGTAACGAGGTAACTAGCATAGTGGACAAGTTGTTGATCCACGGGAATGCCAACATGTCTCGCCTCGGGTATTTGTAACATATCGCGAAGCAACAGGAATAGCACACGGCAACTGGAGGTTCACTCGAATATTCATTCGTGTGGGTATAGGGGTCAATATGGGTGTCCACGGCTCCAATGTTGATCATTGATCGGAAGGGGTTCCGTGTCATGTCTATACTTCACCGAACCTATAGGGTCACACGCTTAAGGGTCATCTATCTGCTGAATACTAGACAGGGAGTCTAAGAGAAAATCACCGAAAAAGTTTCGGACACCGAAAAGTTTCGGACAGCGGAAAAGTTCCGCAGAGAGAGGTCACCGGATGAGTTCCGGTGAAACTGAAAAGTTGTTTCAGGGGATACCATTAAGTCAAAATGGTTTCGGCACATGCCTGATAATTCTTGGAGGATGCCAGAATCATTCTGGAAACTTCTGGGAATTTTCTGGAAGAAAAAACCGGAAATGTTCCGGGGCTGCCGGAACCGCTTCAGATGCTTTTCGCAGATGAAATCACTAAACTGGAATTGTTCCAAAACGCGTTGAAAATTATTTTAGTGGGTACTGGAAATGTTCTAAGCCCACATAAATATTTTCAGTTCGAACGGACGCTGAAAAATATCATCGTGAATAGTGAAAGTGCTTTTTGGAATTTTTTGGAAAGCCACCTTTTAGGGCTTTTTGCTAAAGGCTTCTAGAAGGTGATGTGGATGGATGAGAGCCCCCTTGGGGGGGGACCCCTAGGGGGTGGCCGGCCACATGTGGAGCTCCTCCTTGGAGCTCCACATGTCCTTTGGTTTCTCTCTTATGCCCTTGGAAAGAGTTTCCTTCATGGGTATTTTGGTATTTCTTGAATGCCCATCCTACCCCTTGGTTTTCCTATATAAGGAGGAGAGGGGGCTGCTCAATCCTTCATCCCTTCTCACATACAAGTGCCATTGCAATGATCTGGCTTCTCTCTCCCTCCCACGAAAAGAGTTTCGTAGAGCCGAAAGGCTGTCTGGGTTCCGGTGGGAACTAGTTCTGGACGGCGAAGCCCTGCCGGATAGATGACACCGTATGTGTGCAACTCTGTAGAGAGGTCGTAGTTTCGATCTTAGTGCCCGAGGGGCTGTTCGTGAGTGGCTCCCGAAGGGCTGTCCAAGTGACGGTCCTAGTTCTGTGAGTCCTCCCGAAGGGCTGTCCAAGTGACCGTTCGAGTTTCGAAGGTCCTCCCGAAGGGCTGTCCGCGACACCGTCCGGGGGACTGTTCGACCGCCTCCCGGAGGGCTGTCCAAAGAGAAGACGAGGGTATACATCCTCGCGGTTGGGAGGTTGTAAATCCTAGCTGCGGGGATCTGCACCGCCGATCGTCATCGACTCTACTTCCGCTGCGCTACGAGTCGGTAACGAAAATGATCAAACCTTGTATACAGTCTCCATAGTGGTCCTGGGCTGGTGCGTAGGTCGGAAATTTTTTGTTTTCTGCTGCGTTACCCTACAAATACGTCAACCCCCGCTTCAATTGGCATTTCCTCTTCTCTGCATACCCCGCTTAAGTGTCCACCATCTTCATCGTCCCCGGCAGGCCACGCTACACACTGGCATACACTCTGCAGCCATGTCGAGCGACAGCGAGGACGACAGTTCGGCCAGCAGTCTGGTGCCCAATGATAGGTCAACATTGGAATCATCCCGCTCGTCTTCCATGAGTCCGGCGTCGAGCCCAGACCTTGATTATATCCGGATCATGGAAGGGATGCCACCTCCGGAATCGTCAGACGACAACCAGACGGACGAGGAGCCATCGGAGGACGAAGAAGAGGATGACGCTGATGATGAGGAGGAATGGTCGAACAAGGAGGACGACGACGACAGCAACGACGATGACGATGGCGGCGGCGATGAAAAGCCAACGGTCAGCGGCAAGAAGCGTCCTCGCCAAGACGATGTCGCGGGGCCATCCAACAACATCAACAACAACAACAACAAGAAGAAGGACTAAATTAAGCAGACTGTATATATCTCTGTTTCCGTTCGCTCATATTAATTTGTTATCTCTGTTTATCCTGTCAATCTCATCGCACACGATTAGTAATATGTATTCGACAGAGATCTTCTACATTATCGCCCACAGGTTGGTTTGTTGAACTGTGTGCCCAGACAAGCACAGAATTCACAAAAAAAGACCGTATGGGCTGTCTATAAGGATCGCACACAATTCTGATTACCGACCTGTTTGCCGGGTATCACACACATCTTGTTACGCCGAATCATTTGTGTTCACCTCGACCATCGCAAATGGTTCATCGGAGCGAATTGTATGCCGTATATCACACACACCTTGATCTGGCTGCCCGTTTCTGTTGTTCTGTCTCATCGCAAACAGTTCATATGGATCAACCGTATGCCCAGCATCGCACACACAACTAAAATCTGAACCGTGTTTGATGTATCATTCATTGTAAACGTTTTGCGTCTTTTTTGACGGGTTTTTTACATCACCGTTTGCGATTAATGCATCGCACAAAGTTTCGTCAAAGGGTCTCTGATCGTAGTGTCGCATTAGCAGCATCCTGCAGTAGTGTCTTCCAAACCCACTTTCATCAATATAATCATCATAAACAGGAGGCATGCTTTCATCATAATAAATTTTCTCATCAAAACCTGGGGGACTAAAAAGATCATATTCATCGAACATAGCATCCCCAAGCTTATGGCTTTGCATATCATTAGCATCATGGATATTCAAAGAATTCATACCAACAACATTGCAATCATGCTCATCATTCAAAGATTTAGTGCCAAACATTTTATTGACTTCTTCTTCTAACACTTTGGCACAATTTTCCGATCCATCACTTTCAAGAAAGACATTATAAAGATGAATTATATGTGGCAACCTCAATTCCATTTTTTTGTAGTTTTCATTTATAAAACCAAACTAGTGATAAAACAAGAAACTAAAAGATTCAATTGCAAGATCTAAAGATATACCTTCAAGCACTCACGTCCCTAGCAACGGCGCCAGAAAAGAGCTTGATGTCTACTACGCAACCTTTCTTCTTGTAGACTCGTGTTGGGCCTCCAAGCGCAGAGTTTTGTAGGATAGTAGAAAATTTCCCTCAAGTGGATGACCTAAGGTTTATCAATCCATGGGAGGCGTAGGATGAAGATGGTCTCTCTCAAACAACCCTGCAACCAAATAAAAAAGAGTCTCTTGTGTCCCCAACACACCCAATACAATGGTAAATTGTATAGGTGCACTAGTTCGGCGAAGAGATGGTGATACAAGTGTAATATGGATAGTAGATATAGGTTTTTGTAATCTAAAATTATGAAAACAGCAAGGTAACTAGTAACAAAAGTGAGCAAAAATGGTATTGCAATGCTTGAAAAGAAGGCCTAGGGTTCATACTTTCACTAGTGCAAAGTCTCTCAACAATGATAACATAATTAAATCATATGGCAATCCCTCAACGTGCGACAAAGAGTCACTCCAAAGTTCCTATCGCGGAGAACATAAGATGAAATTGCTTGTAGGGTACGAAACCACTTCAAAGTTATTCTTTTTGATCAATCTTTTGAGCTATTCCTATAAGTGTCACAAACAGCCCTAGAGTTCGTACTAAAATAACACCATATGAAAACACATCAATCAACCCTAATGTCACCTAGATACTCCAATGTCACCACAAGTATCCGTGGGTCAATTATACGATATGCATCAAACAACTTCAGATTCATAATATCCAATCCAACACAAAGAACCTCAAAGAGTGCCCCAAGATTTCTACCAGAGAAACAAGGATGAAAACATGCATCAACCCCTATGCGTAGATTACCCCAATGTCACCTCGGGAATACGCAAGTTGAGTGCCAAAACATACATCAAGTGAATCAATAGAACACCCCATTGTCACCACGGGTATCCCACGCAAGACATACATCAAGTGTTCTCAAATCCATAAAAGTATTCAATCCGATAATAGTGAAACCTCAAAGGTAAAACTCAATTCATCACAAGAGATAGAGAGGGAGAAACACCATATGATCCAACTATAGTAACAAAGCTCGTGGTCCATCAAGATCGTGCCAAATCAAGAACACGAGAGAGAGAGATCAAACACATAGCTACTGGTACATACCCTCAGCCCTGAGGGTGAACTACACCCTCCTCGTCATGGAGACCGCCGGGATGATGAAGATGGCCTTTGGTGATGATTTCCCCCTCCGGCAGGGTGCCGGAACGGGCTCCCGATTGGTTTTCCGTGGCTACAGAGGCTTGCGGCGACGGAACTTCCCATCTAGGGTTCTTTCTGGAGGTTACGGGATATATAGGGGTACTTGGCATTGGAAACAAGTCAGGGGGGTGCCCGAGGGGCCCACAAGCCCTAGGGGTGTGCCCCTGGCTTGTGGCCTCCTCGGTCACCTCCTGGCACAGCTTCGGTGCTCCGTGGGTCTCTTCCGGGCAATAAACGATCACCGTAAATTTTCAGCCCATTCCGAGAACTTTTATTTCTACACAAAAAACGACACCACGGTAGTTCTGCTGAAAACAATGTTAGTACGGGTTAGTCCTAATAAAATCATACCAAAATCATATAAAATTGTTGTAAACATGGCATGAATACTTCATAAATTATAGATACGTTGGAGACGTATCATGGATCAGCCAATGACCGAACGACACGAGTCCAACGGTCGGAAATTTGAGCACAATGGTAGCATTACTTGCAGAGCAAGTAATGCTAACTCCTGAGTCTGAAAGATTTCTCCTGTAGCACAAAGAACAACGTCTACTGCTGCTAGGTAATCATTCGGAACATAAAGAGATTTCTCTTGCATCTTTCATAGGTTTTGGGCTAAGCATCACAGCGGATCTAAGCTTCGAGAGCCTATACCCCTCTTAATAGTACGGAGGTCCTATGACTCAAATGAACTAAAGAAGAAAGACGAAAAGTTTTTTTCCACAATGAACATACACCCTGAAATCACCGTGTTCAAATTTGGCACTTTTACGGGTTCATTTACCATATTTAGGGGATTATTTGCATTTTCTAGACATTAATGCACATAATTCAAGTTCAAACAATCGGTGCATGAAAGGGTGCACAAGAACGGCCTGGAAAACCATGCGCGTGCCATTTAGTAAATTCTCATGCCTTTTACAAGGAATGGGCAGATATTTCGATGAAATGTGTGGCAATAGTCAACCACAAATGTTTGTTTATTGGGTTTTCAACTATAGAAAAATGAAATAAATGCTTGAAAAACATGACGTCTGGCATGGTGCCATGGTATGGCCTCACCATGCCCTGGTAAAAATTTGAGAAGGTTTGGCTTATGTCATCATGCACACCCTTCATAAATCGAACCATCACCGAGGAAGTTCCATGCTTTCGAGAGGGAAATCACCAAGATTGCAGGGGAATCCAAATTTTCTTCGTTCTTTGCCCTGGAGTTTTTTCCTACGATGAACATACACCCTGCAAATCACCGTGTTCAAATTTGGCATTTTTCCGGGCTCATTTACCATATTTAGGGGATTATGTGCATTTTCTAGGCATTTAGCGCGTATAAATCCAATCCAGCTACAGCTGCACGGGTGTGATGTGAGGGACGTGGATTGTCGTTCGATCGTGGCGCATCCTATGGTGCACACGCGCGATCCGCGTGGCTGGGGTTCCGGCCAATCATAACGCAACACACAATAGGCTCAGCGCACACTGTTTTCGGAGGCGACGGAGATGAACCGTGTGCGATAATGAACAAGCAAAATTGTAAGGGGAGCCAAATTTCCTTCGTCATTTGTCATTGAGCTCTTAAAAACCACCGCACTGTACGGCTGCCCGGCCACTCCGTCCCAGAGCTCTCTCCAAGCGTCGTTCATGGCACCACGGTGCACAGTAACTGGTAAGGAAGCGATGCCATCCCGCCGGGCCGCATTCCTCGCCGCCCGCGACCACACACACGGTAAGGAAGCGATGGCATATCGCCGCGCCGAGTTCATCGCCGCCGCCGGCCACACAGTTATGTGGGCGGACTTTGAGGCTGCCATGGCCGAATGGGCGGTGGATCTAGAGGCGGCCAAAGCCGCACAGAAGGAGAAGAAAAGGCAGAAAGCAGTCAAGAAAAGAGAGTCCCGCTGCCGCAAGAAAGAAGAGGCCGCATGCCGTGCAGAGGAGAGCTCGGCGGAGATCGAAGCACGGTGGGCTGCCGCCTACAAGGCCGGGAAGGAGAACGCCGGCGTCTGGCCAGCATGCCCCGATGGCAGCATGTGAGAAGTAGTTAGTGCGTGTGTCGCCCATAAGTTTGTATAATTAATTACGAGCATCTACCAGTACTACATACGTACTAGTTTTAGAGCAAATTACCAGTAGTACTTTAAGTTGGTACTATCTATTATTAACGTACAATGTCGGTAAGCGCATCCTTTGAGGGCTTTGAGCGTTGATTAGCATGTGTTCACTGAAGTTTTGTAGCCGCACCCCGGCCCTAAATACTCCCGAAACATCTGCTCATAGCCACCGGAGGAGACTAGAGTTGGCCGCGGCTGGTTTTTAGTCCCACCTCGCCTCACGAGTTGGCCGCACACCGGCTTAAATTGCCGCGCCGGCGGATGGCATCAAGCTTCCCTGTTGTTGCATAGGATCAAATCTGGCTATGCGAGCGAGGCAGGTTGACACTTGATTGCATTTCATAAACCGATGTTTGCTCATCGGGTGTCACCTTGCCTCGTTCATGTACATTGAATAATCCTGATACAATGAAAGAGATTTTTGAAATTAGGTGCGGTTGGAGATGCTGATAGATATAAGAATTATTAGAAGATCACAAAACACACGGTTTCTATGGCATACCCGTGTGCATTTTTTTTGCGTTAATGATCCATAAGTCAGTTACCTGTGCGATGTTTCCTAATAAACCGGGCGTACCATTGACCGAAAAATCAACTACACGTGTACATTTTTTTGGAGACGGGATCTGCCAATTTTCTCTTTTCTCGCACACGAGTATTTTACGCGCTTCGTCTGCGTTGTGTGTTTCCCCTGCCCAAGTTTCAAGTTTCGCAGCGAAATTTTCATTAGGCGCGTGATTTCAGAATTTATTCCTCCCACCACATCCCCACCCATCAAATTTCCTCAGTATCTCCCCCCTCCCCCCTCCCCCCTACCGGCAGCTCAAACCGCCGCCGCCGCAACCACAGCTTCAACCACATCTACGTTCTGCCCGAGCATCATCGATCCAGTCAGGTAACCCACCGATCTCTATCATGGCCCCGGACTGATTGCTTAAATGGCGCATGCAAAACATCCTCATGCCTCCAAATCCCCACCACCCCTACCTCCAGAGCATCGCCGCGCAAGCCAAACCACATATCACGTGGAGGTCGAGGAGCTGATGGCGGTCTATGGCGCGATGGCCGTTGTGCGTGTTGACCCAGAGGAACACCTCGCCTCCGCCGCTGCCAACTTGGTGCAGGCTCTGTCCTAGATGAAGTGCCCCAGCGGCTACCCCCCAGGACTTACCAGGTATGATCTGACCAGCTCAATCTTACCAATACCACTTGCAATGGCTATGTTTTGTACGGTTGATGTATTAAGCATGTTCGTACCTTGTTTATTTTAGTACTGCACACTGTGTGATGTTCAAGTATTAACTGTCCAGCCCAATTTCACCAATACCAGCAACAAACTTACAATACATAACTCAGGATATCACTAGAGATGCTTCCAATTTGCTATTTTTGGTGGATGCTAACATACTTGACATGCCTGTCCATGTACATACGCAGGGTCATAACGGCCGATGCTGTTGTTTGCCGTCGAGGTTAGCTGCATCCCATGTCTTACAGAATTTCACATCATTTGTGCAATTGCAGTTTAACTTCTAACATTTACTGGTTGCCTATAGGTACACATGTCAGTGGCACTGATCCACGCTTCGACCCGGAGGAACAGCTCGCCTCCGCCACCGCTGACTTTGGGCGGGCTCTGGCCAAGATGAAATGCCCCAGCAACTACCTCTCAGGATTTACCAAGTATGAACTCACCAGTTCAATCTTACCAATACCAGTTGCAATTAATGGCTATGTTTTGTACGGTCGATGTATTAAGCATGTTGTAGTAAACATGCCTAACACGTTTTAACTATTTTCCCTACCTTTTTAAAGACAACTGGGCCATTCTCTGCTCTGGCAGCACCTGCCTTGCGATGTTTAACTCTGGCAATTGCATTTTTATCAGTACCGGTTTCAATGGCTGTTAAGCCTGTTGCAATTAACAGATGTATCCATTTTTAAACAGTTGTATTTCAATGGCTACAAACTTACAAAACATGACTTAGGATGCTGTTAAGCCTGTTGAAATTAACAGTTGTATCAATTTTTTAATTTATCCCTTTGCTACCGTGCTACTCTCCGCAATGAAGATATACTAGAGATGCTGCCCATTTGCTATTTTTAGTGGATGCTAACCCTGTTGTACTTAACATGCCTTTCCATGTACTTACGCAGGGCCATAACGGGCGATGCTGTTGTTTCCGTGGAGGTTAACTGCATCCCATGTCTTACAGTATTTTACATCATTTGTGTAATTGCAGTTTGGCTTCTAACATTTACTTGCTTCTTGTAGGTACACATGTGAAAGATCGTGGATGTCGCCTAGAGGGGGGGTGAATAGGCGCTTTAAAATAATTACAGTTAAGGCTTGAACAAATGCGGAATAAACCTAGCGGTTAATTTGACAAGCACAAAACCTACAACAACTAGGCTCACCTATGTGCACCAACAACTTATGCTAAGCAAGATAGACAACTAAGTGATAGCAAGATATATGACAAGAAACAATATGGCTATCACAAAGTAAAGTGCATAAGTAAAGGGCTCGGGTAAGAGATAACCGAGGCACGCGGAGACGACGATGTATCCCGAAGTTCACACACTTGCGGATGCTAATCTCCGTTTGGAGCGGTGTGGAGGCACAATGCTCCCCAAGAAACCACTAGGGCCACCGTAATCTCCTCACGCCCTCGCACAATGCAAGATGCCGTGATTCCACTAAGGGACCCATGAGGGCGGTCACCGAACCCGTACAAATGGCAACCCTTGGGGGCGGTCACCGAACCCGTAAACTTTGGCAACCCTTGGGGGCGGTCACCGGTACCCGTCAACTTGCTCGGGGCGATCTCCACAACCTAATTGGAGACCCCGACGCTTGCCCGGAGCTTTACACCATAATGATTGAGCTCCGAACAACACCAACCGTCTAGGGTGCCAAGGCACCCAAGAGAAACAAGCTCTAGGGTGCCCAAACACCCAAGAGTAATAAGCTTCTCAAACTTCACTTCCACGTATCACCGTGGAGAACTCAAACCGATGCACCAAATGCAATGGCAAGGGCACACGGAGTGCCCAAGTCCTTCTCTCCCAAATCCCACCAAAGCAACTAATGCTAGGGAGGAAAATGAGAGGAAGAACGAAAGAAGAACACGAAGAACTCCAAGATCTAGATCCAAGGGGTTCCCCTCACTTAGAGGAGAAAGTGATTGGTGGAAACGTGGATCTAGATCTCCTCTCTCTTTTCCCTTAAGAACTAGCAAGAATCATTGGAGGGATTGAGAGTTAGCAAGCTCGAAGAAGGTCAACAAAGGGGGAAGAACACGAGCTAAAGAGATAAGGTCCATTGGGGAAGAAGACCCCCTTTTATAGGTGGGGAAAAATCCAACCGTTATCCTCACAGCCCGCACAGAGCGGTACTACCGCTCCAAGGAGCGGTACTACCGCTAGGGCGGTAGAAGCCCTTTGAAAAACAACAGCGAGGAGGCAAAAGGCCAGTAGAACCGCCGGAGCGGTACTACCGCTAGTCCTCATGGTACTACCGCTAGGGATAGCGGTACTACCGCATAGGGTAGCGGTACTACTGCTAGCAAGCGGTACTAAAAAAATACATCCGCGCCTACCACCGCTGGACCTAATACGAGATTTTGGTCCGGAGCGGTACTACCGCTGTAGTAGCCGCGGTAGTACCGCTCTGGAGCGGTAGTAAAAAATTACATCCGCTCCAATCCGCGGTAGTACCGCTGCAGCCTTTTCAGAACACCAAAACTGCCACAACTTCTGCAAACGGACTCCGAATTGAACGAAACCAAGTTTGTTGGAAAGCTAACGACATGGGCTAACACAATCTTGGTAGAAATATCAATAAGAAGTAAATTAGAAAAGTCCCATGAGAAAATGGTGAGAACCCTTCCTCGAAAAAGACCGGTAAAACCTCCAACACTGAAAACGTGATAGAAGAAGCACATGAAATCCGTTTTCGATGTACTAGAGCTTGTCATGAAGATAACCACAAGATCTAAAACCTCAAAAGAAAATACAAATAAGAATCAAGAAAGATGATGCAAGGATGCAATGGTTTGAGCTCTTGACGAACGATACGATCAAGCTACTCACTTGAGAGCCCCCCTTGATAGTACGGCTATCGATCCTATAACCCGGTCTCCAAACTATCACCATGAGACCGGTAAAATATAAAACCTATCAAGGGCAAACCTTTGCCTTGCACGAAGTCCACTTGAGCTAGATGATGATGATCTTGACTCCCTCAAGTTGGACCACCTTTCTTGATTGCGTTCGCTCGATGAAGACTAGTTGATTGCTCCCCCATACTCCACTATGGGTGAGCCACTCTTTGGCACATTTTCACAAGTCCATTGTCACCACAATGGATGGCAAGCTTCAAGCATGTGATCTCTTCATGATGATCCACTTGAACTTGCACACCGCAACCTAACCCCACAAAGAACTCTCACGAAGACCATGGGTTAGTACACAAAGCGTAATTGACAATGCTTACCATACCATGGGATCGCTTGGTCCCCCTCGGTACATCTTCTACGCTTTGTGTGTTGATCAACTTGATTCACTCTTTGACTTAGTCTTGATCAACCTCTCACATGACCAATCTTTAGGTAATTCCTTGAATAGCATCTTGGTCATCACAAACTCTCCTTGAAACCAACAAATGGACTCCAAGAAAAGCCTATGGACAAATCCTTCAAATATAACTCAAGGCAACCATTAGTCCATAGAGATTGTCATCAATTACCAAAACCAAACATGGGGGCACCGCATGTTCTTTCAATCTCCCCCATTTTGGTAATTGATGACAATCACTTTCAAGAGAGTTTATACAAGGAATTATGCATCACCATGCAATGCACCAACCAATAATGCATGCGTATGAGATGCAAATGCTTAGGAACAAGACCAAAGAACGAAGATGCGTATGAGATGCAAATGCTTAGGAACAAAACCAATGCACGAAGATGCGTATGAGATGCAAATGCTTAGGAACAAAACCAAAGCACGAAGAAGCTCTCTAAACATCTCCCGACAAAACTCTCTGAAACTTCTCCCCCATTGGCATCGATTGCCAAAATGGGCGAAAAGCTTAGAAGGCCAATATAAATTGTGTTCCTCCATAAATTGTGTATTTCTCAATAAGAGAGTGGAATGCACTACACATATCCAAAGGTAAATACTTGGAGGAAGACAAAATATATTGAGGCTCAAAGATTGCCAAAGAATGATATGCCACAAAGACATAACAAAGAGAGAAACAAGCAATCAGGCAA
Organism: Thinopyrum elongatum; assembly: GCA_011799875.1. Classification (NCBI taxonomy): domain Eukaryota; kingdom Viridiplantae; phylum Streptophyta; class Magnoliopsida; order Poales; family Poaceae; genus Thinopyrum; species Thinopyrum elongatum. Next base: position 81,582,028 of record CM022297.1, on the reverse strand, counting down.
TCAAAAGATACCAATTGAAACAAGCTATCAAAAGATACCAATTGAACTAACAAGACCAATGCTCCTATGAGCCACATGAAAAAGATATTATGATATGAGCAAAGGAGTGTTCTAAAGAAACTAGAGAAGCTCCCCATGATTTGTGCACACATAAGAATATTTGTATTTTGATACAAAGTGCACAAAATAGGATCATAGCTCCCCCAAAATCAATAGAAACTCACAACAAGAGCAAGTGAGCATATAGGAAACTAAGCCTATCACTTGCAACAAACACATGGTTGAGCAACATGTAAAAGAGGCAACTTAAGAATAGGCTCAACCAAAACCGATGTGTGTGAGTCATGGCAAAGCACTTGAGAGGACTAATATAAGGATGAGCATTAAGCATCAACATAGTCTTGGATAAATGAGATACAAGGTGCCAGACATGTCCTTCCCACACACACACACAACAAGCAAATGGATACACAAGCTTACTAAAAAGCGAAATAACAACCAAGCTTGTGACAACCCATGGTGAAGATAGAAAGTGAAAGCCTCATCAAGACGAGGGATACCAATTAAGATGGCAAAAAGCCTCATCAAGACAAGCATGAGGAAAATGATCTTCACCACACAAGAGTGCAGCAAGATGCAATGAGATATGACCCGCACTCAAGGCACACACTTTCACGGAGCCACCAAAGAAATAACATGAGAAAGAAACGGTGGACGTGAAGGAAGGGGATATCAACTAGATATGTAACTTGTCTCAATTGTATAAGATTCTAGGTAGATGAAGATCATGATGATATCGATCCACAAAGAAGGATGTACACACGAAATGGTTACACAAGGAAAGAACAAGATATCCACAAGGAAGTCATAAATATACCACTAAGATATTTGCTTGAAAGCATAGCACATGGCTAGATATGGTCTTATAGTATATAAATGAACTCCTACCACACAATCATCAAAGATATCACAACTAGCAACACGAGATCATCGTTGGGAAGCTTTGAGAAAGGAAACAAGTATCATAAGAACGAATCAAGAATTACATGCCATGATACAACCTACACAAGGTTGATGCAAGAAATGTGTGCATGAAGTAGATGATGATACTTGTTACCGAGATACCATTGTACGGATGTAGTAGATACCAATTGAAGGTAGATACTAATTGAAAGTAGATAGTAGTTCATTGATCATCCTAGCTTGACTCCAATAAGCACATGGTGACAACACCTTCCTTGTGAGTGAGCCGAGCATCCAATGCATCTCCAATTGTTCCTAGAACAACAACACAAACAAAATGGTACCCAAACTCATTGGGACCAAAGAGTTAGAAACACCAATACATAGGACAAACTCCACAAACATATGTGCATATAGAAATGGAAATGAATTTCATGCACATCTCATCCAAATTGAGACTTGGTGGAGTTTCCCCTATATATTGGATCAAAGAAAGAAAACATGCCAAATAAAATACATGAAGTGACTATGCATGCTCAAGACTTTCAAGAAGCGATACCAAATGAGAAAGAAATACCAAGAGAAAATAGATTACCAAATGGAGAAATCATCACTTGGAAGATATCATTAAACGATACATCAAGGAATGAGATATCCATTGGCACACTCAAAATGAAAGAAATCAAACTCCCAAAAGAGAGGATGGTTCCAAACAAACCATGCCCTCTACAAAGTTTCATGATGGCACAAAGTACCAAAAAGAAATGGCTTGCCTTCCACCAAAACACACTTGATAAGGATCACAAGAAGAGTGTTCTAAAGAAAATAGGATAACTCCCCCATGAGTTGTGCATTATAGAGAATTTGCATTTGAATACAAAATGCACAAGGTGGGATCACCACTTTCACTATATCTAGAAAACACTAGACAAGAACAAGAAATTAACAAGATCCATAAGTGGTATGGAAGACAACGGGAGTGGACACAATCCTTGGCAAGAGATAAGGCAAATAAAAATAAAAGCCAATGTAAAGATGATCAATAAATTCTACCACACATAAGTGAGTTCCAATTGTCAAAAGACAAGAAGTATTTGGAAATAATTCCCGGTGGTAGATAACAAGGATATCCAACATCATCTTCACAACAAACACAAGCAAATTGCAACTTGTAGAGCTAACATGTCACCTAGGAACAAGATAATTAATAATATCAACTCTAAGTGACAATATCTCAAATGTACACATTTTCTAGGCTTGTAATATGCACATAGCATATTACTCCCCCATAATGTGATACCAAGTAAAAACTTAACAAGATGCAAAAGAGGACCAACAAGAGATAATTAATGGACTATTTAGAATTTGAATTTCTCATGAGAATACATACCACATAGCGACTAGATAATCTTGTAATATCAATACTAGATGGTATTCCTCATGTACACACATGTATAGGATTGTGAGGTGCATAAAGCACATCACTCCCCCAAAATGGGATGTCCCATTAATCTCTCACACGAGCCAACTAGGATACAAACAAGAAGCATAAAGGCTCAATGCACGACACACATGTACATGATGTGCAAACCAACACAATCAAGTTGGAAGCACAACATATACAAACACATGTAAGGTACAAAACCAAAACATGCAAAGGGGCAAGTAACTTTCAATGTAAACAATTTAAGTACGAGTTACCGCAAGGAGGAACATTGGATGAAGATAGAAACTTGATAATCCAAATGACTTGGCTTGAGACAATAAGAATGATGAAGATCCCTTAATTCTTCATAATGTAGCCAAGTCTCCAATGCCCTCCAACAACACCTATTGATCAAGTTTGAGCTTGTTGGTCCCCAACCAAGTTGGGTCCTAAGAGGTTAGTCACAATAGGTTTGGCAACCCAAATGGTTCTTTTCTTGACACCACTTTGAGTACCAACAAATTTGGCAAACACATTGCCAACCTTATCCTTCCCAAGAGAATAGATATCATCAATTAGAATAGGGTTGGATAAGGTACCATTCGTGCATGAAGAAGCGACGTGACCTTTTTCACGACATAAGTAGCAACGTCTACTCTTCACTTTCTTCTCACTTGATTTCTCAACTTGAGAAGCATTAGCTTGAGTCTTCTTGGGAAGAGGCCTTTCTTCAACTTGAGGTTGAGCATGAGAATGAACTTGTGGCCGCTTCCCTTGTTGCTTGTCACTAATTGCCTTCTTCTTCAATGGGCAAGATCTAACATGGTGCCCTTTAATTTTGCACTTGAAGCAAACAATCTTGGCCGAATTCTTGACTTGTTCTTGGCCCTTCTTCTTGTTGCTCTTGGACTTCTTCTTTTTGTTGGAGTTGAATCCAAGTCCACCTTTGTCATTGGGGGATTTTGCACACTCAAGATATTATTGAGTGTGGACTTCCCTTCATGACTCTTTTCCAAGTCTTTCTTCAAAGAAGTGACTTGGGCCTTGAGCTCTTTGATTTCCTCTACATGGTTAGTATCAACACAAGTACTAGAGGAAGTATACGCTTCATCGTTAGAGCAACAAGGCAAGGAAAACAATTCATCACAAGATGTAGCAACATTATGAGTAGATGAATTGCGAGGACTAGCACATGGCAATAAGGCATTTTGACTAGAAGTAGAGCTAGTATCCACATGAAGCTCACTAGATATTACCTTAGTAATCATAGCCTCATGAGCTATCTTTAGCACATTGTGGGATACTAGAAGATCATCATGAGAGCTTGTGAGCTTTACATGATTTTCTTCCAATTTCCCAAAATTGCTAGATAGCAACTCAAGTTGAGCTCGTAGCTCAACATTCTCCTTCAAAATGGATGCTTCACAAGAAGTAGAGTTAGTAGCACAAGCATAATCATTAACAACAAGAGGAGAAGGCAACTTGGCAAGCTCTTTTGAATAAGAAGCTTTAAGTTGAGTATGAGACTCGGTGAGTTTGATGAGCTCACTCTTGATGACCCTTGAGCCATTTTTGAGGTGCTCAAAATCCTCAAGGAGTCTAGTATGAGCAACTTCAAGCTTAGCATTTTTAGTTTTGAAATCATTGGCCACCTCAAGTGCTCTATCATGAGATTCCTTTATTCTAGATAATTCTAGAGCAAAGGTCTCCTCAAGAGATTCCTTGGTGGTTTGTTCAAGTTCAAGAGCTTGAGAGAGGTCCGTGATCTCATTAGCGTAATCACACTCATGACCTTCCATTTTCTCAATGGTGACCTCATGCTCCTCAAGACAAGATTCCAACTCATCAATATATTTCTTGCCCTCAATGGCAATGGACATGATTTCCATGAAGTTGGAACGAGCAATTTTATTTTTATGAAGAGCTTTAAAAATCATTTCCCCCTTAATTTTTAAGGAAGCAACATTATCATTCTCTTCATCATTATCTTCATCATCATTAGCATTAACATCATCATCAAGAGACATATTGGGGTTCAAAGTAGGAGATACCTTTGAAGCCTTAGCCATAAAGCAAAAAGCAATAGATGATGATGTAGGATCCCTTGAAGCATCGTTCAAGACGACATCTTGTTCCATGGAGTGTTGGGTTTCCTCTACATTGTTAGCACAACAACTCGAGGAAATACATGCATTTTTATCATGGCAACAAGATATAGCAAGCATATCATCATGAGATTTAGTCAAGCAATTTCTACAAGATATGCACGGACTATCAACACAAGCATGTGAAACATTTGGAGTGCTTGAAGTGTTGGAGTCCAAAGATGGAGCATTGCAATAAGATAGAGATGAGGGATCATCAACGATAAGCACACTATCATCATTGCAATGAACACCACTACTCACCATATCATTACCTTGTGGCAATCCACATGTAGGTGAAGTAGAAGAAGTTGAGAAAGCAACACGGCTGGAGGTGGAGGGAGAACAATCATCCCCAATAAACTTGGACATGCCATATTTATCTTGAAGCTTTGTCCACAACTCATGAGCATCCCGAAACGGCATGAGTTGAAATATAACTACATTGCTCAAAGCATCAAAAAGCACATTAGAAGCTTGAGCATTGAGATAAGAGTTTTTCTCATCCTCTAAAGATAATCTTTGGGGATCCTTTGGAGGAGAAAAACCCATATCTACAATTCGCTCTAAATTTGGGTCCATGACCCTAAAGAGATTAAGCATGCGAATTACCCAAACATCAAAATTTGTGCCATCGAAACTAAGAGTGTCAGAGAATCCTAAGCCCCTAGTCGACATCCTTACTCTCTAGGTGGTTAAGCCCTAAAAAGAGAGACGAGGCTCTGGTACCAATTGAAAGATCGTGGATGTCGCCTAGAGGGGGGGGCTTGAATAGGCGCTTTAAAATAATTACGGTTAAGGCTTGAACAAATGCGGAATAAACCTAGCGGTTAATTTGACAAGCACAAAACCTACAACAACTAGGCTCACCTATGTGCACCAACAACTTATGCTAAGCAAGATAGACAACTAAGTGATAGCAAGATATATGACAAGAAACAATATGGCTATCACAAAGTAAAGTGCATAAGTAAAGGGCTCGGGTAAGAGATAACCGAGGCACGCGGAGACGACGATGTATCCCGAAGTTCACACCCTTGCGGATGCTAATCTCCGTTTGGAGCGGTGTGGAGGCACAATGCTCCCCAAGAAGCCACTAGGGCCACCGTAATCTCCTCACGCCCTCGCACAATGCAAGATGCCGTGATTCCACTAAGGGACCCATGAGGGCGGTCACCGAACCCGTACAAATGGCAACCCTTGGGGGCGGTCACCGAACCCGTACACTTTGGCAACCCTTGGGGGCGGTCACCGGTACCCGTCAAATTGCTCGGGGCGATCTCCACAACCTAATTGGAGACCCCGACGCTTGCCCGGAGCTTTACACCATAATGATTGAGCTCCGAACAACACCAACCGTCTAGGGCGCCAAGGCACCCAAGAGGAACAAGCTCTAGGGTGCCCAAACACCCAAGAGTAATAAGCTTCTCAAACTTCACTTCCACGTATCACCGTGGAGAACTCAAACCGATGCACCAAATGCAATGGCAAGGGCACATGGAGTGCCCAAGTCCTTCTCTCCCAAATCCCACCAAAGCAACTAATGCTAGGGAGGAAAATGAGAGGAAGAACGAAAGAAGAACACGAAGAACTCCAAGATCTAGATCCAAGGGGTTCCCCTCACTTAGAGGAGAAAGTGATTGGTGGAAACGTGGATCTAGATCTCCTCTCTCTTTTCCCTTAAGAACTAGCAAGAATCATTGGAGGGATTGAGAGTTAGCAAGCTCGAAGAAGGTCAACAAAGGGGGAAGAACACGAGCTAAAGAGATAAGGTCCATTGGGGAAGAAGACCCCCTTTTATAGGTGGGGAAAAATCCAACCGTTATCCTCACAGCCCGCACAGAGCGGTACTACCGCTCCAAGGAGCGGTACTACTGCTAGGGCGGTAGAAGCCCTTTGAAAAACAACAGCGAGGAGGCAAAAGGCCAGTAGAACCACCGGAGCGGTACTACCGCTAGTCCTCACGGTACTACCGCTAGGGATAGCGGTACTACCGCATAGGGTAGCGGTACTACTGCTAGCAAGCGGTACTAAAAAAATACATCCGTGCCTACCACCGCTGGACCTAATACGAGATTTTGGTCCGGAGCGGTACTACCGTTGTAGTAGCTGCGGTAGTACCGCTCTGGAGCGGTAGTAAAAAATTACATCCGCTCCAATCCGCGGTAGTACCGCTGCAGCCTTTTCAGAACACCAAAACTGTCACAACTTCTGCAAACGGACTCCGAATTCAACGAAACCAAGTTTGTTGGAAAGCTAACGACATGGGCTAACACAATCTTGGTAGAAATATCAATAAGAAGAAAATTAGAAAAGTCCCATGAGAAAATGGTGAGAACCCTTCCTCAAAAATGACCGGTAAAACCTCCAACACTGAAAACGCGATAGAAGAAGCATATGAAATCCGTTTTCGATGTACTAGAGCTTGTCATGAAGATAACCACAAGATCTAAAACCTCAAAAGAAAATACAAATAAGAATCAAGAAAGATGATGCAAGGATGCAATGGTTTGAGCTCTTGACGAACGATACGATCAAGCTACTCACTTGAGAGCCCCCCTTGATAGTACGGCTATCGATCCTATAACCCGGTCTCCAAACTATCACCATGAGACCGGTAAAATATAAAACCTATTAAGGGAAAACCTTTGCCTTGCACGAAGTCCACTTGAGCTAGATGATGATGATCTTGACTCCCTCAAGTTGGACCACCTTTCTTGATTGTGTTCGCTCAATGAAGACTAGTTGATTGCTCCCCCATACTCCACTATGGGTGAGCCACTCTTTGGCACATTTTCACAAGTCCATTGTCACCACAATGGACGGCAAGCTTCAAGCATGTGATCTCTTCATGATGATCCACTTGAACTTGCACGCCGCAACCTAACCCCACAAAGAACTCTCACGAAGACCATGGGTTAGTACACAAAGCGTAATTGACAATGCTTACCATACCATGGGATCGCTTGGTCCCCCTCGGTACATCTTCTACGCTTTGTGTGTTGATCAACTTGATTCACTCTTTGACTTAGTCTTGATCAACCTCTCACATGACCAATCTTTAGGTAATTCCTTGAATAGCATCTTGGTCATCACAAACTCTCCTTGAAACCAACAAATGGACTCCAAGAAAAGCCTATGGACAAATCCTTCAAATATAACTCAAGGCAACCATTAGTCCATAGAGATTGTCATCAATTACCAAAACCGAACATGGGGGCACCGCATGTTCTTTCAACATGCCGGCGGCCCTGATCCACTCTTCGACCCGGATGAACACCTCGCCTCCGCTGCGGCCAACTTGGGGCGGGCTCTTGTCCATATGAAGTGCCCCAGCCACTACCCCTCAGGACTTACCAAGTATGAACTCACCAGTTGAATGTTACCAATACTAGTTACAATGGCCATGTTTTGTACGGTTCATGTATTAAGCATGTTGTAGTAAACACGCCTAGCCTGTCTTATTTATTTTCCCTACCTTTTAATAGACAACAGGGCCATTCTCTGCTCTAGTAGCACCTGCCTTGCGATGTTTAACTCTGACAATTTCATTTCTATCAGTACCAGTTTCAATGGCTATACTAGGTCGTCTGTTGCAGTAAACAATTCTATCCATTTTTTAATCCGTCCTTTGTTACCGTGCTACTCTTTCGCAATGAAGATATCACTATAGATGCTGCCGTTTTATTACTATTTGCTATTTTTGGTGGATGTTAACCCTGTTGTAGTTAACATTGGCTTTCCATGTACTTACACAGGGCTACAATGGGCGATGCTGTTGTTTGCCGCCGAGGTTAGCTGCATCCCATGTCTTATACACCATCTGTTCCTAAATATAAGTATTTTTAGAGATTCCAATATAGACTACCTACGGGGCAAAATGAGTGAACCTAGATTCTAATCTAAACTATATCTATAATTCTATATACATCTGTATGTAGTTCATATTGAAATCTCTAAAAATACTTTTACTTAGGAACGTAGGTAGTTGTATTTTACATCATTTGTGCAATCTCATTTTAGCTTCTAACATTTACTGGTTGCTTGTAGGTACATATATGAGCGGTACTGATCCACGCTTTGATCCCTTTTGCGTATGGGGTAATGAGATATTCATGAACAAGCGTCAAGTGAGGAAACTAAGAAAGATTGTTAGGCAAAAGAAACGGGTGATGGGAATTAAGCTCTTTATTTACACTTTGTCCAAGACAACAGTGAACTTTAGGATGGTAAGTAATGTGTTGCCTTTTCCCCCTGCCCACAACAAGTTACTCTATTAGACCTCAGTATCTGAAAATTTTCTCTTTTAAGTGGTTTCCGAAGCTATTTACTGATGATTACCTTGCAAACTACATGACTGGAGTGGAGGCAACTAAGCTTAAAGTATATAATTCATGCTACCATGATAATGCTCTAGAAGTCTTCCTGAAGGCGGTGAAGGATGGGCGGGCGATCATCACAAGGGGTTAGACAAAAGTTGTTCGTGCCTATGGCATGCAGGAGGGCACATTATGGGCATTCCGCTTCTTCAACACCATCGGCAGCCAAAATGATTTACACTTGTCTCCTCACCTTTACTGCCTCTAAATATTGTGGTTCATCATAGTTAATTGTTGTCTAATCCTGTAATTAATGAACATATTGTACTGACAACTTTATTTATGGATTCTTTGTTGAACCATTGTGCTGAGAATTTGAATTCCATGTTTCATATTTCAAAATTTCCAATTCGAATAATAAATTACAGGTAAAAATAAAATTATATAGGAGCAAATAAAATAATGTGCACACGGTTAGAAAGAAAATAGCATGTGCGATGAAAAATAGAGAACAAACGGTTCTTTGACGTGAAACGTTTGCAATGCCCGACGGACGCACACACGGTTTCGTCTCATATGCGTGTGCGATTCATGGTAATACGGCAAACATTTCAAACCAGTGTGCATGTGTGATAGGAATACCTATCGCACACAGTTATGAAAATGGACACGTTGGCGTTAGTAGAGGCACCACACACATTTTACATTCTTGAACTGTGTGCGATAACGTACCTATCGCAAACATATCGGTAGATTAAATGTTGATGTCCACCTTTTTCACATGACTATAGCGGCGTAATCGTTTGGGCTGTCTCTCGGATCAGAAATGTAATGTCGAGATGTAACGTGTGGGACTGGGGCGACTTCTCATACATTTATTCTATGGCGATCGTCAGTAGCCGCTCGCCTATCCCCGACGGTTTCTGGGTCGTGTGGGAAGGACCCCCCTATCACAGTCACTCACTTGGCGACGGTTCAGAATGCTGTCGCGGAAAGGGGTTAAAAACCATTTGTATAGCACCTTACAGTACCAGTGATAGGAAGGCAAAACAAGTGCAACTTCAAAACTTTCAACACATAGAGAGGAAACTTGATATTATTGAGATATGTAGAAGCAAATGTTCCTCTCTCACAATAATTTTCAGTGGCATCATGAATGAATTCAACAATATAGCTATCACATAAAGCATTCTTTTCATGATCCACAAGCATAGAAATTTTATTACTCTCCACACAAGCAAATTTATTCTCATAAATAGTAGTGGGAGCAAACTCAATGAAATAACTATCACATGATACTTGATTCACATAATCAATTTGAGCATTAAAATCATAATGACAAATTTCATGGTTATCCTTATTCTTTATAGCATACATGTCATCACAATAATCATCATAGATAGCAATTTTTTTATCATAGTCAATTGAAACCTCTTCCAAAATATTGGATTCATCATTAAATAAAGTCATGACCTCTCCAAATCCACTTTTATCAATATTGTAATAAGATTCAACACCCTCCAAAATAGTGGGATCATTTTTACCTAGAGTTGACACTCTTCCAAACCCACTTTCATCAATATAATCATCATAAACAGGAGGCATGCTTTCATCCTACTAAATTTTCTCATCAAAACGTGGGGGACTAAAAAGATCATATTCATCAAACATAGCATCCCCAAGCTTATGGCTTTGCATATCATTAGCATCATGGATATTCAAAGAATTCATACCAACAACATTGCAATCATGCTCATCATTCAAAGATTTAGTGCCAAACATTTTATTGACTTCTTCTTCTAACACTTTGGCACAATTTTCCGATCCATCACTTTCAAGAAAGACATTATAAAGATGAATTATATGTGGCAACCTCAATTCCATTTTTTTAATAGTTTTCATTTATAAAACCAAACTAGTGATAAAACAAGAAACTAAAAGATTCAATTGCAAGATCTAAAGATATACCTTCAAGCACTCACGTCCCTAGCAACGGCGCCAGAAAAGAGCTTGATGTCTACTACGCAACCTTTCTTCTTGTAGACTCGTGTTGGGCCTCCAAGCGCAGAGTTTTGTAGGACAGTAGAAAATTTCCCTCAAGTGGATGACCTAAGGTTTATCAATCCATGGGAGGCGTAGGATGAAGATGGTCTCTCTCAAACAACCCTGCAACCAAATAAAAAAGAGTCTCTTGTGTCCCCAACACACCCAATACAATGGTAAATTGTATAGGTGCACTAGTTCGGCGAAGAGATGGTGATACAAGTGTAATATGGATAGTAGATATAGGTTTTTGTAATCTGAAAATATAAAAACAGCAAGGTAACTAGTAACAAAAGTGAGCAAAAACGGTGTTGCAATTCTTGAAAAGAAGGCCTAGGTTCATACTTTCACTAGTGCAAAGTCTCTCAACAATGATAACATAATTAAATCATATGGCAATCCCTCAACATGCGACAAAGAGTCACTGCAAAGTTCCTATCGCGGAGAACATAAGATGAAATTGCTTGTAGGGTACGAAACCACTTCAAAGTTATTCTTTTTGAGCTATTCCTATAAGTGTCACAAACAGCCCTAGAGTTCGTACTAAAATAACACCATATGAAAACACATCAATCAACCCTAATGTCACCTAGATACTCCAATGTCACCACAAGTATCCGTGGGTCAATTATACGATATGCATCAAACAACTTCAGATTCATAATATCCAATCCAACACAAAGAACCTCAAAGAGTGCCCCAAGATTTCTACCAGAGAAACAAGGATGAAAACGTGCATCAACCCCTATGCGTAGATTACCCCAATGTCACCTCGGGAATCCGCAAGTTGAGTGCCAAAACATACATCAAGTGAATCAATAGAACACCCCATTGTCACCACGGGTATCCCACGCAAGACATACATCAAGTGTTCTCAAATCCATAAAAGTATTCAATCCGATAATAGTGAAACCTCAAAGGTAAAACTCAATTCATCACAAGAGATAGAGTGGGAGAAACACCATATGATCCAACTATAGTAACAAAGCTTGCGGTACATCAAGATCGTGCCAAATCAAGAACACGAGAGAGAGAGAGAGAGAGAGATCAAACACATAGCTACTGGTACATACCCTCAGCCCCGAGGGTGAACTACTCCCTCCTCGTCATGGAGACCGCCGGGATGATGAAGATGGCTTCCGGTGTTGATTTCCCCCTCCGGCAGGGTGCCAGAACGGGCTCCCGATTGGTTTTTCGTGGCTACAGAGGCTTGCGGTGGCGGAACTTCCCATCTAGGGTTCTTTCTGGAGGTTACGAGATATATAGGGGTACTTGGCATTGGAAACAAGTCAGGGGGGTGCCTGAGGGGCCCACAAGCCCTAGGGGCGCGCCCCTGGCTTGTGGCCTCCTCGGTCACCTCCTGGCACAGCTCCGGTGCTCCGTGGGTCTCTTCCGGAAATAAACGATCACCGTAAATTTTCAGCCCATTCCGATAACTTTTATTTCTGCACAAAAAATGACACCATGGTAGTTCTGCTGAAAACAACGTTAGTCCGGGTTAGTCCTAATAAAATCATACCAAAATCATATAAAATTGTTGTAAACATGGCATGAATACTTCATAAATTATAGATACGTTGGAGACGTATCATGGATCGGCCAATGATCGAACGACACGAGTCCAACGGTCGGAAATTTGAGCACAATGGTAACATTACTTGTGGAGCAAGTAATGCTAACTCCTCAGTCTGAAAGATATCTACTGTAGCACAAAGAACAATGTCTAGTGCTGCCAGGTAATCATTCGGAACATAAAGAGATTTCTCTCGCATCTTTCATAGGTTTTGGGCTAAGCATCACAGCGGATCTAAGCTTCGAGAACCTATACCCCTCTTAATAGTACGGAGGTCCTATGACTCAAATGAACCAAAGAAGAAAGATGAAAAGAATACTACGTCTTCATTTGTCTTCGACTTCCGTTCGCTGCAGTCAATTTCTTCGGACGACGATACCGAACCAAATGCTTCTCTTCAGCAGTAAACATTCGAGGGGTTAATTCCTTCACATCAATCTTCTCGTCTACATGTCTTCAACAGATGTAGCTCTTTCTTCTCTGCAACACAGATATACTTCGGTGAAGTTCCTCAAACTTGGCACCGGAGACAACATTCTCTTCGATTCTGTATGGACTATTTCTCGCTGTATGCACTAGCAAACAAATTAGTCCATACATGTTTCTATCAACAATCTCCAAAACATAGGTAGGTAGATATTGCACCAACAATTTCCCCCTTTTTGGATGATTGTTGACAAAACAGATCACATCAAAGGATAGATAATGAATGTAATGTAATGCGAAGGATAATAAGAGATGAGAGATAATTATGAAGATAAAACATGCTCCCCCTGAAGGTATGCATCAGAGCATAAAATAAACCGGAAGGTATCGAGGTAAATCTTCGTATGAGTGACATTGACCTATGATCTTATTCGACGATTCTTTCAATGCACTCGACAGTGTCTGAGATAATTCCTGTCACACAATGTTTGAAATGGATTAGATAGATATAGTGAGTACTTTGAAATGATTTGTGACGAAGGATATGTCATGAAAGTTTTCTCATAACACGATTGTAATCCACGCGAGATGTATTTTTTCTGCAAGTTAGATATTCGAGAAAGAACAAAGCAAGATAAACAAGAGTATATTGCTCGGAGTGGATAAGCTTCAGATGTGGTTTTCCTGCGATAAGGATGGTATGAGGGATATGTGCAAGGAAAAACACTTTGTCAGTCATATAGATAGCTTTCAAATCTCAAGAAATTTTAGACTGAGGCTGACTTTCTTTTCCTGCAAGGTTAGATAATGAAGGATAATAATCATAGCATGTCCAACCATAACAAATATTATCACTCAATGTACTTTTCCCTTTTTGTACCATCACTAGATGATTTTCTGTCCTCCTTGTGGAACTATTATTTTCCCTGCACGATAGATAATAATCGAGGGAAATCATTTCAAGGGAGATAGCTTTTGATAGCACCTGCAAACAGATAGTTGGAAGCAAATAATATTGCAGGGGGTTATAAACATTACATGGCGACCGAGTATTTCAACACCACAGGCGGTGTGTTAAGTTCCTCAAGCAAATTGTTCGAGGAAAGCCAAAATGTTCGACTGCAAAAAGCAAATGGCGAAAGAAAAACACCCTGCAAATACCCCGTTCATCTATCACTCGATGTACTTCTCCCCCTTTTTGTCAACAAGTGTCAAAAAGGTAAAGAGAAAACATAAGAGGCACTACTCGTCCGGAGTGTCCTCAGAATCAGAATTGAAACTGCTCGACGAATCAGAATCCATAGAGCAAGGAATGGTCGAGGCAGAAGCAGGAGTAGCAGCATGGACTTCAGAAGAAATGTTGCGATGAACATCTGGCTTGTAGACGAGTGTTCCAGCTGTGTCTTCAATTTCATCATCTGGTCTGACAAACAACAGGTCAGTTGAGGCTGAACGCTGAGGGAGCACAGGAGTTTTCCTTCGGATGCGAGGAACAGCAAGTATGTCCAGGTAGTCATAATCCTTCTTGATGCCTTTGGCAGCCAGCTGCTTGCGAGAATAATGCTGCCTTAGAAGAGTCCAGGAGCGCTTCTTTGCCTCCTTCTCATGCAGAAGGGTTTGGCGAGCATAATTATGAAGCTAATTCAATCCAGTCATTAACTCCAGCTTTTCTTTTGGATCAAGCTTGATGTGGCTTTCCAGAGCTTGTTGTGTGTGAATGCAGATTTCATATAGAGATGGATTTTCATTACGAGGGATTTCAACCTGTGCTTTCTTAGCCTTCGGAGCGGTCTTAGATGCAGAAGCAGTACCAGCAACATCAACGGGTGCCTTTCCTTTGCCAATATCCTTCACTATATGGAGAGTGTCACGTACTGGTGGCATGAAAATTTTTGGGACATAAGGGCAGAAGAAGTTTTCACCGATGAGCTGCTCAATTGCATGCATGATCCACGGGGCATATGGCTTCAATGATTGGGGGCTGTCAACAGCACAAGCCAAATTCTGAATGAATAGATCTGGAACATCAAACCAAATTCCTTGAGAGATGGCCAGAAGAGCATTTCCCACGATGCCATTGATAGAATCTGGTCTGTTGGTTGGCGTGAGAGAATTGCATAGCACATAAAACATCACTTTGTTTTGATAGGCCAACTTCTTAGGATCTACATCAACGCATTCATCTCCAACCAAATTGGGGTCCATCAGCATGTGAAGTTGCTCTTCGGACACTTCCCAGTAATGCAGCCTGTGTTCACGATTCTTTTCAAACTCACACCGAGGAAGATTTAGCAAAGCTAAAAACTGATCTGCCGAGCACTTGATCTTTTCCCTTCCGGTCATCCATTCGAGGATCCATGTTGAGCTATCTCCAAGCTCTCCTAAGATGTACAAATTGGCATAGAATTGATGGATTACCTCTCGATTCCATCCATGATTGAAACGAAGAAAACCCTTTAGGAATGCATGTTCAAAATGCTCGATGGCATGGTCGAAGCAGGGTTTCTCTTCGAGCTCAGCAAAGTTCAGAATCTTGTGATTGAAAATCTGATTCTTTCCAAATAGAATCCGGGCATAGTACACGGCTTGTTCTTCTGTCCAAAACCTGGGTGACAGCAAAGTCCTTTCTGCTTCATAAGAGCTTGTCCCAAAGAAAGAAAGCTTTGAAAGATGAAGCTGCTCAATGAACGCAGGACCATTTGGGCCAAATTCAGTAGGGAACAGGGGAAATGATTCCTGAGGATTTTTCAGATCTTCTTCATCGCTTATTTCCATGGACCAAGAATCATCAGATGCTGGCATATTTTCATCAATGGGTTTGAGTGGAGCAAGGGGCCTTTTCATCTTCGGTGGAGCAGATGGTATTGAAGCACTAGTCTGACCTTCATTTTCTTTCACTAGAACTCCTTCAGTGGCTTTCTGACTATCAGGCACTAGGGCCTTTTCTTTCGGTGCATTATCAACAGAGGGAGGCACAACAACCTCTTTGGACACTTGGGTCACAACAGCATTTTTTTGGTTTCTTGGGGCACAACAGGTGGTACAACTTGTTCGTGAGCCATGGGCTCTTCAGGTTTCTTTTCTTCCTGTTCTGGCTGCGAAGCAATAGAAGCAGGAGCAGGATCAACCTCCATCTGGGTAGGGGCACCAGATGAGGTGACCAGGGTGGTATTTCCTCGGGAAGCATTTTGCTCCCCCTCAATCTTGTCATCCTCCTTGTTGGATCCCAAGGGCTCAACTTGCATTTCCTTCAAAGGCGATGAAACTGCCTTCTCAACCTCAATCTCTTCATCAATTTTTTTGTTCTAGGGCCTTCTGCTCGGGCAAGACATTTTCCTCGTCAGTCTTGTTCATAAAAATATCCACCACATCAGATTCTTGAGCAACCGAGGTAGGAATGATAACTACCGCTGGCTCAGCTTGTTGCATGGGATCATCCTCATGAAGAGGGGATGGTGGAATCTGCTGCAGAGGAGCACTTGAGTCGATAGGTGCATCAGTTGCAACATTCTGAATACGGTGATCTGAGATTGCCTTCGGTTTGCTGGCTCTTGCCTTTGCCATCTGACGCTTCTCTTCTTTTACTCTTCATCGAGCAAGATCTGCTTGACGTTTAATCTCATCATTTCTTCGGTCACACGGCTGTGAAACTTCCATTTTCAGCCGTGAGTGCCACTCAATTTTATCATTCCTCATCACACTGAGAGCTTTAGTGATTTCAACAATTTCCTTGTTCAGCTCCTTCCTTTCAGATTCAGTGCTGGCATCTCGTCTCATTTGCTCGATGGTTTTCTTGTCCTCAACTGCCTGATTCAGTTTCTTGGTCATTTTTCCCAGCTCAGCGAAATATTTTGTTACCAGCTTGGTAACATCATCAGGAAGATCCAAGCTGCTCAAATCGACTGATTTCGCATCGTAGGCAGCACTTTCGATGACATCAATCATGAGATCGAAGTCATATCTCTGTTCCTCTGTGGAAGCAGGAACACTGGTTTTAGCTTTCTTGACAGGAGTAGCAGCTTTCTCTTCGGGCAGTAGCTTTCTCTTCACAGAAGGAGCGGCAGAACCCGAAGGTTTATCAGAGACTGGAGCTGGTGCAAGTCTTGGTGACATTCTCAGCGGGGGTGAAACTTTCGCTGGTGAGGGAGTTTGATATGGCTTGTTTAGAAGAGCTCGTTGATCATACATGGGTATTTCCTCGGGAGCATCTTCATCGGAGGACTCATCAGACGAGGCAGAAGCTGCCTTCTTGGATTTTCTGGCAACTGATTTCTTTCTAGAGGCTCGAGGAGAAACTGACTTCCTTGCCTTTCTTTCCTTTTGGGCAGAGGCCCGATCCTTCTTCTCTTGAACATCTTGCTGAGTCAACTCAATGTTTCTCTGTTCCACTTGATTCTTTTTCGCTGCCCTGGCTTCACGCTTGGACTTGGCCTTTGCTCTCTTTTCCACTTCTTCGGGAAAATCAGCAATTGTCTTGAGGGAGTCAGGATGGGAATCTTTAGTTGGAGGTGGTCTGACTTTTTCATCATCTGGACCGAGGCAACCCTCAGCGATGCAGTCATTCCAGGGTGGAGTGAATGCGAACAAGATTTGATATTTCCTTCGGACATTCTCATGATTGAACCATTTCTTCGCCCAATGACAGCGAATCCTTTGTAGCCTGTTATTTCTCTCGGTTGTGGTTTCAACTCCAGGTGGAGTTTTATATCCTTCAGGTTTAGACATCTCAGCGGCGGTGTTCCTTTCTCTACCACGACCACCCTTCTTGGGATTTCCATCAGAAAATAAAGTCTTCGAATCGGTGATCTGTTCATCCTCGGGCTGACTGTGAGCCAAGGGAATATCATCTTCCTCTTCTTCAGATTCTGAATCGGATTTCTTCTTCGGTACCTTGTGTGGCTTGGATGCATTTCCTCCACCAGTCAACTTGACTCGTTCAGCCACAGGCGGTTGCTGAGGCATTTCTTCTTCTGACCCAGACTACTCTTCCGAACTTTGAGCCATGACCAATCTTGAGAGAAAAACAAAACAAAGCAAGGGAAAACAGGAAAGGGTCATAAACATGCACAGAAGCATTTTGACTGAAAACAGCAAGTTTTTCGGAAGCAGCAAAGGAATCCATGGTATACATTTAGGAAGATATCATCGACAAAATTGCAACATACCATAAGGCAGAGTAACAACTCATCTAATCTTACGAAGTACCACACATGAACCCTAGATCTTAGATAGCTAGTACGAGGGAAAGCTACAAACTGTACCAGTCACAACTTAGAGAATCCTAAAGATCTACCGCCAGGAAATAAAACAAGAGAAATTGCGTCGGTAAGAACATCTCTAGAACAGAGAAACAGACAGGGCTAGCTCCAGATCCATGCGCCCTAACTTGGCCGCATAGATCAGCTACGACAATGCGGAGGAGAGGATGTACCGCACTGGCGCGACCAACGACGGTGAGGCTTCACCGGAGTTGCACGGCGAGGTGCTTCGACGGTGTTGCTTCGAGCTCGGGCTCGGGAGGAGAGCGAGAGAGGGTTTGAGGATGAACTGAGGGACAACTGAGGAAGAAGACGCCTGGAGGGGTATTTATATAGCCCGTAGGCGGAACCGCTTCCTTCGAAATCTACCGCCGAAATGCACGGGACATTCCACATTAAACGAACGAGATCACGATCGTGAGATCGTGGGCACGTGTCAACCGTTTCCTGCGAAATTCTCGGAAACTGAATGGACGGCCGAAGGGTATGAAGAAGGGCAAGCGACAAAACAGATAAATGTTCGAAGTTGATTTCATTCGCGACCAAGGACGCCGGATTGAAATCTTCTTCAGATCAAGTTGAATGTTTATGACGGACATCATAGATTGAATGAGAAAGAATGGAGGGATAACAGGGTCAGAATCAAAACACTCAGCCAAATGAGAGAAAACACAAAACCAAAGAGCTCTGAGTGAGTTGACATTCAGACAAAACACAAACACAACGAAAGTCAAGGAGACAAAAGAAAACACACTGAACTAGCACCAACAATGCATCTCAGGATAAAGAATAACACGAGAAGAATCCCTGAGATATTATCTGCAAGAAAGGGTTAGTTCTTTTTCGCAACCCACACTTGCGTGGGCAACGAGGATCTCCTTTTCTTTGTCTAAGCAGAGGCATTCTTTCGGTGGGATCTGTAAGACACCTGTGCACTTCGAGTGTAATCATATGAATAAGCATTGAAGTTATTTCCAGAGACATGAGTATAATGATTTGAGAAAGTACGCATGTACTCCTTCTGCCAAAGGTTTGACCGGTACCCATTCGAGTATTTTCCTGCACCATACTGCGAATGATAATCATTGACTCGAGGAAAATTTCTCTACATGTTCAAGTTAGTAGTGACAGATAAATTTTCAATGATGCACTTCTTCACCCAGATTTGCTTCTTGGGTGAACCAGACCTGCAGTTAGTTCCAATATATCGAGCGAAAACCTTGCCATTATGTTGTTTGAAGAATTTGTAGTTCGAGTCATCAGACTCATCAGAAACAACAGTAATGGAAGAATCATATCCTGACAGAATTGCAGGTTCGAGTATTTTGCTCTCAGCAAGAACCCAACTCGTTAGAGGATACTGTTTGGGAGTCCCGTAGGTTCCATCAATGTTGAGTTTTCTTTCGAAACCCAATCCTTCCTTTCGAGGATTTTTGTGCAGTATTGACTTCTTGAGAACATCACAGAGCGTTTGATGTCCTTTGAGGCTCTTGAGCATTCCTGTCTCAAGCAAGTTCTTTAATCTACAATTTTCATCACAAATAGCAACAAATTCCTCGAGCAAGGGGTTAGAGATATCATTCATAGTAGTTGCAATATACTTGACGTTAGCACTAGAAATTTCAGCATAAGAATCAACATTGCTACGTTCTAAGCATTTTAAGCATGGAGGCACAAAATCTTTAGGAAGTCGAACAGATTGCTCGGCGAAGCGAGAAGCTTTTTATTTTCCAAGCGCTTTATGAGATTCTTTCAGAGACTCGAGTTCTTGATTCTTGTTAAGGAATTCACCAGATAAACTCTCGAAGTTGACTGAAAGAGAATCATATTTGTTGGAAAGATCATCAATAGTTGAAGAAAAAACATCATGCTCTTCCATCAACTTTTGATTCTTCTCCATCTCTTCGACCAGTAATCCTTCGGTTTTCCTGAGATTCTTCTCAAGCATTTCAAGTTCATCATGTTCAGATTTTGCCATCTTGACCAGTTTAGCATAGGCAATGTATTCAGGAGAATATCCATTCATGGATTTTTGGTGTTTAGCTGATACCTGATCCTTAGATGATTTTGCCATGAGACAGAAGGCGATTGGTTCATCATCACTTGAGGCATCATCATCAGAGTCTGATTCGAGTGAATTTTCTGATGATTCATAAGCAATGAAGGCATTGCTCCTTCCTATCCTTTTGTGAAATTCTTCATCATCTGATTCAGAGTCTGTCGCCTCCTCTTCAGATTCCAGGGTCATATCAGCACATGCTCTATTCAACTGTGATATTCTCTTCATATTTGACTCGATGGTTGCTCTGGCTTTCACGTTAGTGACTGGTCTCGTCGAAGAAGATGAGGAAGATTCATTTTCCTTCGAGAGCTTAGTATGAAGATCCATTCATGTGAATCCACTGCAGTGAAGATATTTCCATCTGTTGCTAGGTTTTCCTTCCCAGCTAGGACAGTCTGCTATAAGATGGCCGAATTGTTTGCACTTGAAGCACTTCATTTCTTTCGGAGATAACCTTCTTGATGATTCAGGCAAGTCAAATTCGTCATCATTCGTGAGGCATGGATTTTGTCTTCTGAGATCACTTAGCCTGTCTGTTAGCATCTCTAGTTCTCTGGTGATGGTGTGTTGATTCTAAATATCTTCTTCTTCGTGTGAATTGCCATAGTTTGAGAGAATTTCTCCTTCACCTTCCGAAGAAGATTCTTGATCTGCATTTTCCAGTTCCATCTTTTCTTCATGAATCAGCAACAGCGTCATGATCTCAACATAGTGAAGTTCTTCATAGTCTGGTCTTTGCTTGATTTCAGCTACGATGGGATCGGAGGTTTCATCAAGGGCACTCAGAAGCTTGTTGACCACATCTCTTCGGTGATATCAGTTACTCCTCGCTGATGAAGTCTTTCGACAATGTTTGTCAATCGATCAGTAAGTTCCATAGCACTTTCCTTACGTAGATTTCTGAAACCAGCAAACATAGCAAGAAGCATTTGAGTGTGAGGATCTGATCTGGCAATGAATTCTTCATGAGCATTTTTTATGGCATCCCAAAGTTGCTTTGCAGTGTCGAGCATTTGGAACCGAACGAAAATATCTTTCGAGAGACTGCTGCAGATGATATCTTTTGCTTGAGCATACAACTGCAGATTGGCTTTGTCATTGGAATTTGGATCATTCGGTTGCTGAATAGTGTAGCCACTTTCCACAATCTGCCACAGATCATAGTTGATAGCTTGAATTCTGATTCTCATCCTTTCCCTCCAGTAGAGATAGTCATTTCCATCGAAGATAGGAAATCTTTCAGAATGCGAGGATCTACCTGCATACGACATACTCAAAACTCCAAGGATGTTAGACCTTTAATAAATAGAGACAGGGAGTACCCGCTCTGATACCAATTGTTAGGACCGAGAGTATATCGACCAGAGGGGGTGAATGGGAGATTCAAAATTTCTTTCGAAAGTTTTGAACTGATCCCAAACACAGCAATGGAAATAAGGTATGAAGGAAAAACAACTCAATCAAGCATGATGTTGGGAACCATGTTTATCGACGTAGGAAGCAATTATGGCACGGGCATGTAGTAACACAAGTTTGACCACAATGATAGTAATGCTACAGGCAACCACATGAAGTAACATGAGGCAAAACATGACAAGCACAGTGAAATAAAGCTATAGTAAGATATCACAGATGAACCGAGGAATATGACAGTGACGAATGAAAACAAGTGATGAGAATGAAACGGAATGAACACAATGATATCCGAGGTTGACAACAGAATAGAACGATGCAAAAGGGAAATACAACAGATGATAATGATCAGGTAAACTATCGACACAGAGCACGAAAGTGAACTGCTGAAGGAATTATAGTAAAGTAGAATGAACCAGTGGTGCTCGATGGCGACAATCAGATTTGGTAGACCAGTTCACCCTTCTGCCAAAGGGCTACGTCTGGTAGGAGGGGCTGTGACTTAACACGGAAAATAAACTCTCTTCACCCTATTCTCCTTCAACATAGAGCTGATCAGACTCTGGTTGATTTCACTCATGGTAGATACTTGTCGGCGATCTCCAAACCTTCGGTCGACCTTCGCGAACCAAAATCACTCTTGGTTGCTGAAGATCTAACTCGGTGAAGACAATAACTCTTCAACACTCGAGTAGAAACCTATCCGTCTAGAGAGTGCGCAGCTCTCAAGAGTAATAGGTGCAAGAACTCTAACTCAGAACTACTATGATGCTAAACCATTGTCTAAGTTTGGGCTCTTGTTTTTTCTCTCGGTGGATCTTAAACTCAAATCACTCGGAGAGGGGTTGCTCAAATCAATCTTCTCAGAAATCTCAAGCGGAGCAGCGAACGAACAACATTGGAGCGGGGTGGCTATTTATAGCCGCAGCCTTCCCTGATGGGAAATGACCAAATTAGACATGTGGATCAGCCAATGACCGAACAACACGAGTCCAACGGTCAGAAATTTTAGCACAACGGTAACATTACTTGCGGAGCAAGTAATGCTAACTCCTCAGTCTGAAAGATATCTCATGCAGCACGAAGAACAACGTCTACTGCTGCCAGGTAATCATTCGGAACATAAAGAGATTTCTCTCGCATCTTTCATAGGTTTTGGACTAAGCATCACAGCGGATCTAAGCTTCGAGAATCTATACCCCTCTTAATAGTACGGAGGTCCTATGACTCAAATAAACCAAAGAAGAAAGACGAAAAGAATACTACATCTTCAATTTGTCTTCGACTTCCGTTCGCTGCAGTCAATTTCTTCGGACGACGATACCGAACCAAATGCTTCGCTTCAGCAGTAAATGTTCGAGGGGTTAATTCCTTCACATCAATCTTCTAGTCTACATGTCTTCAACAGATGTAGCTCTTTCTTCTCTGCAACGCAGATATACTTCGGTGAAGTTCCTCGAACTTGGCACCGGAGATAGCATTCTCTTCGGTTCTGTATGGACTATTTCTCTCTGTATGCACTAACAAACAAATCAGTCCATACCTGTTTCTGTCAACAATCTCCAAAACATAGGTAGGCAGATATTGCACCAACATAAATCGCCAAGGGGGGCACTCAAATCCACCTCGCTCTCAGCCAACATCGCGGTATATGTGGAGGGCACACCTTGGCTACAAAATTTAACGAGCAATGCTCAAACAAGTCTTCCGAACGGCCAAAGCAAAGATCACTGGAGCAAACCAAGCAAAAGAAAGAATTTTATGCTTGCCGGCCGTTTCATCGAACATGTTGTAGGCGTGACCGGCGGAGTCGCCGTGAATGTGGATGCCATGGCCAGCCGAAGGCGGAGGAGGAGCCCGACCTCTTGTCGCGATCGCCTTCTTCCTCAGGGCCTTCGCCCGCGCACCGGCCGGGCCGGTGGAGGCCGTCTTCTTCCTCCCGCCCGCGGCTTTCACGGGAGGAACCGGAGCGGGGCCGAAAGAGGGTGGTGTCTCGCTGGTTGCGCCCCCTTGGACGAGGTGGCTCCCCTGCCGCTTCCTCTTGATAGCGGTGGCGGAAGGAGTTGGGGCGGCGCCGGCATGATTGGCCATGGGAGGCGCAGGCGAACGGAGTGGCGGCATTTGCGGTGGCGGCGGTGGGTACTCCATCCGGTCGAATTCCGGCGCCACGAGGCCGGACGGCGAGGTCAAAGGCGCGATTGGAGGCGGTGGCGGCGTGGGAGGTGGGAAGTGAAGCGGCTGGAAGTTGGTCCGCGCCAAGGAAAAGGGGGGCTGGCAAAAACAAGGGGAATCCCGTAGATAAGAAGGAAATAGGCCGGCGTTTTCGGGATCCCACAAAAAAAATTCCAGGACGGTCGAATTTACGGGATCTATTCGGGCCGGCAAAATGGCCTCCGTCCCGTAAACCGGCGGTTATTTTGTCGGACGGTCCGGTTTATAGGATCTGCTAGAGTTGTTCTTATCCACTTAAATCCCCCAAAACCACTAGCGCCAAACGAGGCCTCAAGAATCCTCTGCACTCTCTCCTCCTGTACCAATAAATGGTTCTTACATCCATGTCTACTTCAAGCTCCGCTCCGCTAGTCGACCTCGAGGAACAAGCTCCTCTCCCACTATAGTTTGCCCCTACTACAACATTGGCATGATCCAATGGTGGGTATCCTGAACAAAGCTCAATCAAGGGAAGCACTTCTACACGCGTGAGCATCAATGTCTCTTTTTCGGCAAAATTGACAAATTTGATATCAGAGCGAAAATATTTCACAAACTAAACTGTTTTGAAAATATTTCACACCGCTGACCCTTTTGTGCAGCGCCCGACAGCAAGGCGCTGTACTCTACTGTGCAACTTCTTACAGCTAGGCACTGCACAGTATAGTGCAGTACCTTACTGTCAGACGCTGCATATTAAGGATCAGCCGGGTGAAATACTTTTAAAAACAGTTTAGTTTGTGAAATAGTTTCGCTCTAAGGTCAAATTTGTGTTTTTTGTCCTCTTTTTCATTCATTCCATCTGAACCGACGTGTACATAGTCCCATGCTTTTCTCCGTGCCTTTTAGACTGTCAAGTGCAAGTTCTGAAAGTGGGAGGAGAAATATCTCAAAGTACTCCGCGTTAAGTGGCCAAGGCTGTTCATCCATCCAGCCCGCGACGACGAAAAATATCTTAGGACTTCTACTCTACGTTTGCAGCAAGGTCCTCTGATGTTCAGATCCCGTAGTTAGCCTACCGTGTCATAGGTCGCTGGTTTAGTTGTCCCAAGTCCACCTAAGCCCTATCCCAGTCTCTATCTCTGCCTAATCTATATCTATACCTACTATTAAAACAAGGTGATATTCTTGGTTTCAACCCGCATCTGATCCTACGTTACGTGAAATACATGAGGTGGTACTAATTCATAGAGCCAAGTTTCGTTCCTCGCCTCACCCGTATTGGGCCACCTTGTTCCACTGTTGGGCCTTTTCTTAGCGTCCACTAAGTCACGTGAGAAAAATAGCTGATCTTGTATGATCGAAGTCAAGACCTCCCGTCTGATTAAAATATGGTTACAGCAAAAAACTAATTCTCATCAGTTCGGATCATGTTAAATAGTCTCACCTTATTTCTTTACACCGATTCACGTCAGTTCATATACACAAGTTACCTTGCCTAAAAACGGACGATGAGAATAGACGAGGGGCTTCGCAATGAGCAGCGTGGCATTCAGATGTGCATGATACTTTAATAATGGATTAGATTTCGATTGTGGGCTTGAATCAGAAAGGAGAAAACATCCTCGACAAAGATGCAGTGCAGTGACGGCCGCCGATGGGCACACGCGGCGTGGGGATGTGGCATCTAGGATGGCCCGGCCGAGCCGCCATCGCCGGGGAGGTCGGTGCAGTCAGAGGTCGAAGAGGGGAGGGTGGGCGGATCCGCCAGATAGATAAAGGACGCGTCACACCGGGCAACAGTCGGAGAGGTAGGAGGGGCGAGGCGACGCGCGGGAGTCACGGGCCGGAGGGCACGGCCAAGAGAGCACATGCGCCACGGATCAACAGGGGCCACTCCGTCGGCCGGCCGGCCACCGAGAGACGCGCCGCCAGCTGACAGCCACTAGGGGGCGCTCGCTCGTAGTCGCCACTCCCCATGCCGGCTAACAACGCGGCAAATCCCGCAAAAAAAGAAAAAAATCCCGCAGGAAGCAACGACTGCTCGAAACATACGGATAAGGGAGATGGAGCGACGGAATAGAACAAGAGCGGTCGAATGGATAAGCTTTGAAGCGTGGCCTCTCTAGAGCGAACCGTACACATGATGGATGGTGTACGTGTCGGCTGGAACCTATCAACGTTATTTTTATCAGCCGGTTGATTTTCTTAATCCTTTCCTGTTAAAAAAGGAGGACATTAGTTACAAAAAAAAGAGGAGGACATTCACGATGCATCTATCTGTTTTTTTGGAGAGATGCTCTTGCGTTTGGGCCAAGCGCAAATAGTAAAAAAACATTAGGAATGAAATATATAATCCTATAAATCGAACAATCTTCAATAAAAAACAAAAAACCTACATAATAAAAAACACTGGATTCAATTCTTTTGATAATTCTACAAAAATCTTTCAAATGAATTATACTGTAGGTTTCCTCGTAGAAGGCTATTTTATACATCACTATTCTTCCATCCGATGGCAGTGCACAATTTAAATATTCTTCACATCAACACTTCACGATAAAAAAAAGATAATGCAACCCGTGGCAACACACACGCATATGCACCTTACAGAGATGAGGGTAACCTTATTTCAGCGTTTTATCGGAGTTGGATATGAGTGGCGCGTAATGACACGAAGCATATTTTGTTCTTTCTTTCGCCCGTTGCAACGCACGGGTATATGTACTAGTAATTAATTAATCTCTACCTAACAATAAAGCGGCTAGCGTTTCTGTCGTACGTCGTCGCACTTTTACAAATAAGACCCTGGGTTTTGGGGTATTCAATCCGCAGTCCACCAGGTGATCCACTCCCAATTTCCCAATTTCCCCTCTCGCTGTCACGCGCCAGAGACGACCGCACCCGACTGCCCGATTTCGCGCCTCCCGCCGGCGATCTCCCCTCAGCCCGCCTGCCTCCTCTTCGGTGTTCGTGCCGGCGGCGACCTCCTGTGGTGTGCAGCGGAGAGAGATTTGAGTAAAGGTGAGAGGAAGAAGAAGAAAGAAGAGAGACGGGGCGAAGGGCGGCATGCCGCAGGTGCTGCTCACCAGCGGGAGGACGGCGAGGGCGGAGGAAGGCGGCGGCGGACTGGGCCTTGGGCGACGCGGTCGGATCGAGCAGTGCTCGATGCAGAGGTGGGCGCTGGCTCGCTGCTCCTCCCTAGATGAAGCAGGGACGCGGTGCAGTTGACTTGGTGGATGAGGGCCGGCGCCTTGACGACTCCGGCGAGGCAGAGAAGCCTGGGAAGGACACGGGGAAGACGGATCCGTCCGTTTGCCGGCTGGATCGAGATGTGGGCAAGCCCGGGCGGCATGTGGCAACGGTTGAAGGTGTCGGCGGCCATGAAGCTCCGATGGCGGCGCTGCACAGAGTAAAAAACGGAGGGAGCGGAGGTCAGGCAGGAGATGGAGAGCACGGGGACGAGGAGAGGCCGAGGCGCAGCTGTGCGTGCTCACCTGCGGCCTAGCCGACGAGGCGGCGGAGCGGCAGTGGACTGGCCAGGTCGGAAGCTTGGCCTCCGTGGCGCTCGTTCCTAGTGACGATGCTGCTGACTCCGGCCGCGCACTCCAGGAGTGGCGGGGCGACGCCAAGTTGTTCGTGGGCACTCTGGATAGAGAAGGGAGAGCAATGCGTCGCCGGAAGCTGCCATCGCCCCGCAACCAAGACGGTCGTCGCCTCGCAGCACTATTGCACTAACCATCGCCTCTCGCAGCAGGGCATGTCGAGCTCCGGCGGCTGGGGCAAGAGAGGACAACGAGAGAGGAGAGCCTATTAGGCATGGTGCTGTGGAGGAGCGGCGATGAGAGAGATAAAATGTGGCAGATAGCGCAAGGACATGGAAAAACAATGGGAGGAGGGATCGAGGAAGACGACTGGGCAAGAAGGGACGTCCGGCAAGAAGATAAGGTCGTGCGGAGACAGCGGTGCGTGGGCCGCTGGACACGCGTAATATGCGCAGGGCGGCTGATGCGTTTTTTGTGTGTGTGTGTGTGTGTGGGGCTGATGCGTTCGTTGACTATAGTCAGCTGAACCAAGCCGTTTGAAGGAGTCCATATGACTCGTGGAGCACCAGCGAGGTGGCTGCTTTCTTATAGCAATCAGCCAGCGTCCAATGGTAAATGTCTTTCTGTTTTTGCTTGGAGTTGATTGGGTTTGGATCATTCATCTCCGAGTCTATCAGGCAGACGTATTGATCCAAAGCTTACATGTATGTATTTGTCCCAAAGAGATGCATACTGAAACGCCTATGCATTTGTGCATTTCAAAAATAATAATCCTATTTTCATTATTTGTTCACAAATTTGGTAAATGTTCAAGTTTTAAAAAATGTTCGTAAAATTGAAAAATGTTTGTGTTTTCAAATTATGTTCTCCATTCCAAAAAATGTTGCCGTTTTCAAATTTTATTCACAGGTCCAATAAATGTTGTGCTTTCAAAATTTTGTTCAGAGTTTCAAAAATTGTTTAGATGGGCAAGATTTGTTTTTGTCCCGTTGCAACGCACGGGCATGTTTCCTAGTCTATACTTAATAATAAAGCAAATTGGGTTTCTGGTCGTCCGTCATAAATTTACCCTTAAAGTTGGCTAGAATTTACCCACCAATGCCACCCATAAGTTGCAAAAAACGATTTGTTTTTTTTCACAAGTCGCCGTCCGTGCTATAGTTCATTTAAAAGAATCTGCCAATATAAACATAAGCACAAGAGTGGTGCAGTGGCTAGAGCCTCCAGCTTCTTGTCGGGAGACGCGAGTTCGACTCCACACTTCCACCCTTTTTCTTCTTTTTAAAAAATTCATAACTTTCAAGCCCTAGCTCCAAATATAACATGTTATATATAAAAATCCCTTAAAAATGTGTAGTTTTAAATATGCTAATTTTTTCTTCTTTTTTAAAAATTCATAACTTTCAAGCCCTAGCTCCAAATATAACATGTTATATATGAAAATCCCTTTAAAAATGTGTAGATTTTAAATATGCTATTATTTTTCATGTTAATCATTTCTAAAATTCTTTTTAGGATGCAACCTTAATTAAATATCTTCTTTATATGAGATATTTTGAAAGTGTCTATTATATATGTTTTCTACCCTCTTCTAATTTAGTAGATATGGCAATTTAATGAATGTGAATGCTATTTAGTTGGTAGGAATCAACATCACATTCATCAACCATAATTAACTTTGATGAATGTGATGGCATAAAATGTCACATTTTCATTGTCAATGATAATTGGTTGTCTGTTCATTTATGAGAATTTGGTTGGATTCATCTGCCCAACGATGTGACAAGTAGCAGCTGATGGGTGGCATTGGGTTTCTCGGTGCGTTGACGACCTTCTGGACACCGAGGCTACCCAATGTCACCTCTTCATTGTCAATGATAATTTGTTGTCCGTTCTTTTATGAGAATTTGGTCAGAGTCCTCTTCCCAACAATGTGATGAGTCGGAGGCCATGGGTGGCATTGGGATTGGTGCGTCGAGGACCTTTTGGACACCGAGGCGGTGCATCACTGCTGCCTCGATGCATCACTGGTAGGATCGTGGTCAATGTCGTCTATACTGTCACGACAGTGTACATGTTGCAGGGTATGATGGGTGTCAACCAGGACGCGGTGAAAAAGGTTAAAACACACGGTATTTTCATGTTTTCTTCTTTTCTTCTTTTCGTTAACATGCATCATGTTAGCAATGTATCCCCGTTGCAACGCACGGGCAATTTTCCTATCTATCTATACCTACTAATAAAGCAAATTGATATTCTTGGTTTCGTCCCGCGATTAGATGATTTTTTTCTGTCACGTACGGCTGTTCTTTTACGATCGCTCGGCCTTTCACGTCGTTTGGACTTGGGCTGATTTTGGTTACATCGGCCCATATGTCTCCAGCCAACCAGCCGCATTGTCATATTTCGCTTTTTTTCGTCCGCTCCCTGCATATGGGTCAAGCTCTGATTTTTTTCCAGCCCATTGGAGAGCAGCGAGCAGGGAAAAAAATAGCCTGTGTGAGGTTCGAACTCACGACCTCCCCTGCCGCAACACATGCTACAACCAACATAGCTAGCATGCGCCTGTCATGAAACATGATTCTTTTTCTAAAAGTTCCACCTCAATATTTAGGTACAAACCCTATCAATTTATACAGGTTTGCAAGTTTCCTCTTTTTCTTTTTTCTTTTTTTTTTGCGAGGAGGTTTGCAAGTTTCCTCAAATATCAGCAAACCATCAAACCATCTCAAAAATCGAGAAAAGAGGGAGCGACGCGCCAAGAAGAGTTGATAAAGGTTGTACGCATGTCATTGCTGATTGGCTCTAATTAAATGTCGTAATGCATGTTTTTTTTTGCTAGATTATATACGCCCCGTTGCAACGCACGGGCCATTTTGCTAGTAATAATAAAGCACGGACTGCCCCTGGCAGTACGTCGTTGCGGCAATTTTGCAAAAAAGTCTCTCAATTTCTGATAATTCAACCCGCGGTTCCTGTTTTAGTATCTGGAAAAAGATTCGTTTTTGCAAATAAACCCTTGCGTTTATTTGTATTCAACCCGCGCTCCTTTATATTTAGAAAAAAAAGACGCCTTCCTCTTATCTGGCGAGCTAGGCGAGTCGGAGGTCGAGGCTGGCCGCGATGCAGACGACGCCGGGCGCGGCGGCGGCTATCTCCGGCCAGATCCGGTCAACGAGGCGCAGCAGGGGCCGGATCCTGTTCAGATGTTGGGCGGGGAGAAGAGGGGCGGGGACGGGGAGGGAGAGGGAGAGGGGCGGGGGCGAGGGCAGGGAGGAAGTGGGGCGGCGACGGTGGAGGTGGAGGAGGAGTTCGCAGGGAGGGAGAGGGGCAGGGGCGAGGACGGGGAGGAAGAGGGGCGGGGGTGGAGACGGGGAGGAAGTGGGGCGGCGAGGGTGGAGGTGGAGGAGGAGTTCGCAGGGAGGGAGAAGGGTAGGGGCGGGGATGGGGAGGAAGAGGGGCGGGGGTGGAGACGGGGAGGAAGAGGGGCGGCGAGGGTGGAGGTGGAGGAGGAGACCGCAGGCACTGTGGGACGAGATGGAGGAGGAGCGCCTCGCCGCGACCAGCGCCGCCAGCAAGGCCATGGCCATGATGCGGCGCCTGCAGAAGGAGAAGGCCAAGGTTCAGATGAAGCTCCGCCAGTTCCGCCGCTTCGCCGCTGAGATCGACCACCTCCGCGCCCTCATCGCCTGCCACACGCGCGCGCCTCTCGCGCGTGTCTGCTACAGGCTCCACGCCTACAGGATTCTATTCTTACCGTCGGCGTTCAACTCATCGTCAACGTGTTCTCCTTGCCGCCACGGGTCGGTGAATCATTAACGCCCAGCATGATCTGTGCTGGAGCCTTTCCCTCAGTTCAAAACTGAACTCTTCATTTTCTGAAGTCCTTCAAATATTTCAGGGTTAGGATGATGAAGATGAAAAGCTGCAGAGGGCCTGAGCAGCGGTACCCGTGCAAGAACCTCGCCCATGTGGAGCTGATATGATAGAGAAGCACAACTCAGGTCGCTGTCTTATTTCCGATTCTTTTGGTTGGATACATATTTTATCAGATCGTTTCTTCTTAGTTTATTGACAACAATAATTGATGGCCTTATGCTTTTGTACATATGTTTCTTAATCACCTGTTGGACTAACTAACTTACCTGGATTCAAGAGTCTGTTAGTTGGTGAATTCGTGCTTTAGTAGAGTCAATAGTTGGTCAAGTTCGTTAGTCCAGTTTATGATCGCTGAGACGCGGTGATGTTTCTGTATCGGCAGCGTGACTGCTTGGTTTTTAGTATCCTTGGACATTTTGGTTTCATAATGTATGAGACTGGAAATGCACGCTCATTACAAAAAGATTCTGTGAACAACAATGTCAAAGCTACAAGAACGTCAAGTTGTCTTGACCTGAAATTGCGAAGAATAGTTATTATTAGGTGTCTAGGTCTTCAGTTTGGGCATTCCAGTATTTTGAGTGGAGTAATTCCACAACGCACAGCCATCTTCATTGAAGAACTGAAAGTGATATACAGAAGACAATCGCTTGTTTATTTTTTGACAACCAATTGATTTGCAAACTATTCTATTCTTAGAGTAGAAGGCAAAGTTATGTGGTGGGTTGGATGGAGAGCTTGGCACGGCGATGTGGCAGGCTGCTCTGCAGCGGCGCGAATGGAGAGCTCGGTCAACGATGGCGGGGCAACCAACTGATCTGCGGCAGCGTGGAAGGAGAGCTCGGCGGTCGACGGCGGCTCGACCAGCTGTTCTGCGACGTTTCAGAGGGAGAACTTCTTGTACTGGTGTGCGTATGCATAGGTGATGTACTATCCTGGGAGCTCACTCCCCCAGGATCCCACAAGTTCACGTAGAGCTCGGACGTCGGTGGCGGCGTGGCATGCTAATCTGCCGTCTCCACACGAGGAGTCGTGAGATTAGTGCATCACATTCAAAAGTCGCCGCTCCGTGATTAGGGCATTGCATTCAGGCATTCAGTAGATTAGAAGACTGATTTAGCTAGCACTGGGATCCATCGCCATTGTAGGGCCTTGAATCTTTTCAATCCTTGCCAGGACAGTTCTTGCCATGAACGACGGGTCTCTCTCTGTGGTCTTAGTCCAAAAGCTGAAATAGGGAACAAGAAGTGCCTTGCCGTGTGGAGTGTTGGGTATATTTTGCACTTGCTCCATCAGCTGCAGAAACTATAGCCCAAAAGCAGCATACTGTTACTATTTCATATCATATGTTGATGATTTGTTTTTTCAGAATTGAATTGGCGAATGATGAAAAGGTGTAATGTCCAAGGATTTTTGCTAGATGATTTGTTGATCCGGTTTAATTTTAGTAGGCATCTGGGTACTGTTTATGAATTGATAGTGCACCTTGCTTAAATCCTACAGTATTATTTTTACTTTTCTGAAACAATCTTCTCGAAATTTCATACTAACATGTGGCTTGGCTTGTACCAACGATAAAGTCCTGCTTTATGTTGCCCAATCCTAAGTTGTGCCATCCTTTTGTAGTGATAGCTGTATTGGGCCGGGTTGCAACGGATGCATTCAACACATTCAGGAAACACGTTTCAAGGGCCTTGTATGTCGATCTGGAGCCACTGTAAGTAGATTATGGCAGGAGATCAAAGTCAGTTTCCTCATTTATCCTTCACCGTAGGACTATTATGACTACTGCATTTTATTTTATTTTGCAGAAGTCATGTTCTCGAAATTACTTCTTATTTGCAACTGATTGGTGTTGCACAGAGTATACATGCCCCATTGCAACGCACGGGCATTGTTCTAATTCTTATAAATTCACATTTCAATTACTTATGAACACAAATGGTACAGATATTGAAGGGGGCTTAACGTTGATGGTTACAGCCTGCCGAGATTTGTGAAAACTGTCCACTTTTTCTTTTCTGGGTGTAGCATTTGCAGGCCTACATGCAATCATTATTTTTGTTAAGCAACATAATGCTACAGTTATGTACAGAGTTACAGGCGAGAGGCGATGAGAGTTGGTTTATGTTGGTATTCAACTGGTTGCTTCTTATGGTTTGGTACGTCTATATAAAGCTCACATGTATTTCGCTACATTTGTCTAAAAAGTGTAGCCGCGTATATTTTCAGTTCAAAGGTTTGCATCAAGTATATTTTCACTCCATGCAGATGATACATTTCTTATCACCCAATGTACTGTTTAGGGGAAACGGATCCTTCTAATGTGGCACTTTTTGGTCTGCCCTGCTTTAGGTAGTTCATGCTGACTCTTTAATTCTTCAGTGATAATGAGCTATTCATGGATCTAGCAACTGACTGTATTTGCTTTGTCCCGAGATCATGGATACCTTTTTGTCATGAGATCATGGATACTTGAATGCCCTTTGTTGACCATATACGGTTTCTGATTGTTTTCGTACGTTTACGCCTCTTCTGAGCTTGTGAAACCCATTTATTTTCCAAAAGATCACTTGTGCCTGCTTAGTCTTGGGATCCATATTTTTGTTCCTATGGGACCAATTCGTAGAAGAATGCATGCTCCCAAGCCATAGAAGAAATCAGCAGGTGGACAAAGTTGAGGGCCTGAGGCAGCAATAGTAATTCGAAGGCACTGGGCAATAATTGATTGGTCGAAGGTAGCGTTTTCTGTCGAGCTTCAGTTGACAGGGAAGAAATTGTTTCTATATGTGCCTTTGGTTTTCTTTCGCTTAGGAGTTCGTATAGTTCTTTTTTCAGGGCAAGAGATTCCTCATCTAGATAAGAGAGATCACTCTGATTAATTAGATCAGAAGTTACTTTTTCCATCGAGCTTCAGTTGACAGGGAAGGTGTCTATGCCTTTGGTTTTCTTTTACTTAGAGTTTGTATAGTTTTTTTCAGGGGAAGAGATTCTTCAGCTAGATGAGAAAGAGCACTCTGATTAATTAGATCAGAAGTTGCGTGTGATGATGATTGCTCGTGCAGACTACAATGGCACAAACCACCAGGCGAGGTCGTCAGTGAGGCGCCGTTGGTAGACATGAGTAAAGCTTCTTGACCTATACAAGTGCTTCATGTACTTAGTTTGAGATGATTAAGATCCTTAATTTGCATTGGTTTATTTTTGCCGCATCTCCTGCAATACATTAGTGAAAAGCTTAGCAGTGATGATCTTCTAAACTTGAAGTTACGACTTGCTTAACCTCATAATAATTTAGTTTTGGAGAGTGCAGAAATCATTTTGAGGAAACAGTGAAGAAAAAAGTTGAGGCATCCTGGGTGATCAGCTGGGAGAAGCCCAGAAATATCTGTCAGGAGTGGTGACAATAGCAGCAGCATGCCTGATGCAAGACCCCGGAATAGTGATTGGAGCATTAAAGCCATGGTATTATTCTCTTTGGATTTTTATTTGCATGTCCTGCTTTGCTCAGACATTTAAATGTGTAATTTGTTTCTACTAGGTGGTATTCATTTTTTTTTCTTTCAAGAAACACTCTTATATCATATATACTTTTTAGTGTTCTTGAAAGTGCTTTGTGGTTGTACAAGGAATCGATGAAACAACGTCATTTCATCAAGGAAGAGGCTGTAATTTCCTTACATAGCATAGCTCATTATGCGAGGCGTTCGTTATTGTAACATCTTGGTCAGGGTAGGATCCCCTTCTACTAAATTGAACTTCTTGGCATCCAACTATATGTGATACCCCCTTCTCCATAAATAAAGGACATTTTACAAGCATGCAGTCCTTATTATTTGTCACAAGGGACCTCCTTTTAATAGTTTCCCCACTTCTTTGATGATGCAGACTAGCTCATTCATTAGGGGTTGCTCAGCTATGCTTTTTTTTCGTGATTGGATTATATGCCACTCGGTGTTGAAGGGTTTGTTCATGCCAAATCTAAGAAATCTTGTGATGTTACCAGAGATTGCCCATTTACTCATTCTGCATGCGATGGTCAGGGTTTGATTATTTTTATCAGCGGACTTCCGTTCAGAAAATAACCCAATGGCGCTCGCCTGTTCTCTTTACTTATGTACCTAGACAATAGTGCTCTATTAATTTTGTTGTGCAAATAATCAATCTTTGTGTTTATGAGAAATGATAATGACTCGCACCATTACCATACTTGCTGAAAGTATGCTTTGCTGCAATACAATCCTATATTTACCTCGTGTTATGGTTTGATTCATGTATAGCTTCCAAGTACCAAGTTCATGGTATGTCCAAATTGAGAGGATTCACTTATATAAAAATAAGTTAATTCTCAATTGTCATTGGGGCTCATTAATTTATAAAATTTCTAATGTATCATAGTAATCAATTTCAAAATATGCAGAGTCTAAAAGATAGACCCATTTGAAAATAGATACAGGGAAATAATCATGTTTTTTGTGAGCACGCAGGAAGTTTATTAAGATTCATATATAAAGGTTACAATAATGTACTCTCTTGGTTCACTAATATAAGTTGTTTTGAAAATTTAAATAAAGACTACATACGGACTGAAATGAGTGAGGAAACACATTACAACAAGTCTATATACATCCAATTAAGAAATAAGTTAGAACTCCCTATAATTTGGAATGGAGGGAGTATCATTCATGGGTAGCAACAATTAAACACTAAAATAATATGTTTCAAATTCCAGAATAAAGCACTCGGTCAAACTTCATCGTACGCCCCTTCCTATCCCACAATCCTTCCACCAGAGGGCAACGTAATATACATATACAGCACCCTTAATAACGTAATCTCAAGGGAGATCGAGTTCGTGCGGTCAGGCCCTTTTGCTTGGGCCAAGCCCAAAAACAGTGGAAAAAATACAAATGAAATATAACTTTTCAAAAAAATGTTCGTCACCAAAAAATTGAACCAATTTTTAAAAAATGTTCTGAAAAAATGCAAAAGAAAAACACCTTTTCAAAAACAAAATGGTGTTGTTCTGAACAAGAAAAAAAAAATCGATTGAAAGACTATTCCATGCAGAACTACTCTTTCGTCGGATGAAAGTGCGGAGCTGAATTAGGTCTTGACGAACGCCATTAGGGTGGCTTCTTGACGTTCGAATTTTATGGTCCAAAATGCCATGCTTGTAAACTTATTTCTAACATTAGTCAACACTAGATATAAGAAGTGTTGCGTAATGCAACGTGGAGGGTGTTTAAATTTTTTCGCCCGTTGCAACGCACGGGCATTATTATCTCTGCCTAATAATAAATGGAATATTGCTTCTTATCACTGTAATTTCGTTCGTTTTTTATCCGTCCGTCGTCCGTCCACTTATTATTTTCTATATCCGAGGTGATACTAATCTATCTATACTAGTAGAATGCCCGCGCGTTGCCACGGGCTTTTAGAAAAATGTCTTAGCTAACGCACATCTTTTTTATTGACAATTACTCCCTTCGTCCCAAAATTTAATAGTGTCAAAAAACGTCTTATATTTTGGGACAGAGGGAGTAGCTAACACATATCATACTACCAAACACAGTAATATCTTATTGACAACTCTAAAAAAAATATTATTATTGAAACCAATCAGTAGTTGAATGGTTAGAACGGTTCTGGTACTCATCCACATGTGTGGTAGTGGTGATGTGCATAACCGTTATCCATATTTCCTTAAACTTCTATCAAGTTATAGAACAATTTTTATTATCTTGCTCTTTTCTTAATTCAAATACAAACACACCATAGAAATATGAGTTCATGTCGCTATTCTCATCCCTTGGCCGCTCAATATTCCGTGGGGAGTATATTTGAGCCACCGCAAGTTTCTAATAATCTTTTATACAAATGCACACTTCATATTATCTTAATGTTCCAACCTTCTAGACATCATGGAGACTGCCCAAAGAAAGTATTTTTTTTACCATTATCACCTCTTTATCTCGTAGAAGATGCCATCCTTTTTACAGAAGTATCACATAATTTTTAAAACACGTACAATGATATTTTTTTATTATATATAATGCATTTGTACGTAAGCCATATAAGTTTGTTGCACACTCGAGGAACATCCAATGAATTCTTCAGATCTAGTTACGGACCAAGCATGGCATATGAAAAACCAACAATGATGTGTGCCTGAGCATCTTTTCACCATGAAAAAAAGGCATTTTGGTGGTCTTGATCATCACAGAAAGTAAGCTGATTGATATATTGTGGACCCATACCAATACTGGACAAACAATTTGAACTGCATATACCAGTTTCCTAAGTGAGGTCGTGCATTGCATCGGTGGCAACTTTATTCTAGTGGTTCAATGAAAAAAAAATTGATTGGGCTGAGATTGAGATATGTTGTGAGGAGGGAATAAATAGGCAATGGTAAGAAAAGATATGATGTGATTGAGATTGTGTGGTGAGTTGATTTTGTTGTTTACTTGGTAGGGATTACTTGTTATTGGCAGTTTATTTGGTTTCTATTGATTGCTTTGCAACGTATTCCTTTCCTAGAAACAAGGATTTGGGACTACTTATTTTCAAATGTCTTGTGTTATGATACAGAGGGAGTACTTATTATGGTAGCAAAGGGACCATTTCCGATTGGTGTCTAAACACTGTCAGTTATGTTGCTTTTTATTTTCAAATTGGATGTTCAGGGTCTGAGCATCAGTGAAACTGCAGCATCTGACCACGATTTTAAATAATGGAGAAACTGATAAATAATGCCCCTAGCACTGATGTGGCAGTTGAGGTTCTCGTGGTAAAAGATACACCGAATGCTCAGAGTGAAGTGCCAGCCATGGAGAAAAAGGTTCCTGCCCCTCAGGAGCAAATTTCAGCTGTTGCTCCTAACATACCTTCCCGTGCCACAGAGTCTCCAATCCTTTGAGAAGTTCCCGTGCAACTGCATGAAGAAGCTACTATTTTCATAGAATCTCCGCCCCCGCCTCTCTCTCTCTCTCTCTCTCCCTCCCTCCCTCTCTCTCTCTCTCTCTCTCCCTCCCCTCCCCTCCCCCCTCCCCTCCCTCCCTCCATGTCTCTCGAAATGACGAATCTCCCCCTCTAAAACATGAATCTCCTTCCTCTATAAAGGATACGTCAGCGATTACCATTGAACAACTTTCTCCTATGAAGGAAGTGATTGTAACTTCGAAGGTGTCTCCTCTCGAAGAAACCCTTCGGAAAGAAACTGTTACCGTAAGTGGCCGAGGATTTTTCAGTGCCCAGAATCATCAATTATCTCATGTAAGTATCCATTCTGTAGTTTTATTTTATGCATACTTCCCTATGTTTTAAGTTCATAAGACAAAAAAGAACATAAGACTTCTAAACATGTTCTGTTGGTGTAAATGCTGGGTTGCTGGCCTTTGGGTGGCTTGTAGCTGGACAAGATCTTGCACAACCCCCAAGTGGAACCTAGTTTAAGACTTGCTAGATTTTGGTATAAACCTATTGCGCTTCTAGCTAAATGGTCTGAAATCTAAATCACTTGGATTTTCAAATACAATTGCAGGAAAGAAACTTAAAAGAATATCTGGAATCAGCTTAATTACTGGCCACAAATCTGTCTAACTTGGTATACTTTGGACAAGTGTTGTCTGTATTATTTTAGCAAGACTTGCCCTAGCTAGAAAATCCTATAGGCTTCTGTAAATGGATTTATTTTCCCCGTAAATTAATCTAGAAAAAGTTTTGCAAGGTAAGCTTTATAATGCATAATACACTTTAACTATGATATACCTAGAGATCTTGACACTCCAAACTATAGTCTGGATCTTTTCATTTTCCAGAGAAGAAGGCTATTTTACGTTACTTCTTTCCTGAATCGATATGTAACAGGTACCGGAAGATGTTCGGAATCTGAAGTTAAAACTCAACAATCTTGAATCAAAATTGGAAGGGGTAAGTTGAACACCATAAAATGTGTTTCGATTGTTCAAACAAGTTTATTGATAAGATCCTCATGAGACAATGGAGCTTATGGTTCAACATCAATCTTGTCTCCATATATCAATCATCAACGGGGGTTTACATATTTATGTCGTTTACCCTCATGCATTGTTGTAATCATAAACATATGATCTATGGATTAACCTATCATAATAATCTAAAGCTCGATGTAAGAAATATCAAGCGGGACATGTTTTGCCTCACATTATGATAAGCAAGCAGAAATGGCAGTGGGACTATTCCAGCAGATAAAAAAAGGGGTCTAGTGATCGCCTAGAAGCACATGTAGTGGCTGATCCCGAAGGTGATGTCCCAGAGCGGCCACTTCCTTAGCGCCTCTTTGTACGTGAATGTCACCAATGCTCACCACCACTCCCCCACCCCAATTGCCGTCTACCTCTCTGTCCATGCATGCCTTGTCTCCCCCCTCAACACCATTCTGCCTGCGCCACAAAGATGTAACAGTCCAGTCACTACAGTTCCATGGAAAGGCTTGATTAAAAAGCAAAAGGAGAAACAAGGTACGGTGACTGAATCAAATGAAGCCAAGCCACAGAAACGAAGCAATGAAAACAGACTTACAATTGAGGAGTGCATCAAACATAAAACAAAGCTACTGTTGTCCGCAGTGACACTAATAGTAACCCTAATAAATCATTTTGTACCCTCTCATAATAGCTATGACGTGAAATAATGCTCAAACTTCCTGAATATAACTATCAAGAAGATTGATAATTAATGAAGGGAAATACAAAATAATCAGTCTAATAATTGTAACCTTCTGGGATAACCCTTTAATTTTTTGGGGGGATAATACAATACTACAGTTTTATAAGATGTAATTTTGGCAAACCCATACATGCATCTAACTTTGGATCGTAAGAGCCACCTGAATTGTATAAGCTGTAACACCCCTGTGTATTAGTCACTGTGATCAACTGCTAATAATGCCAAGTCATATCATTTGCAGTGCTTAGTCATAGTGATTAATCCCAACAATTCAAATCCTAACCTGAAAATCAACTCAAATTCAAAAGTGCAAAATAAATTTGCTCAAACACCTTTGGAAAAATGTTCACTAAATAGCAAATATTCCAGAAGCACTCATAAAAATATAAACAATGATACTTGGATTATTTAAATGACTCAAACAATATGAAACAGCATCAAAACAACACTATTTAAATCATTTAAAATCATATCAAATTCACATAAAGTCCTACTTTGCCCAAACTAGTTTTTTGTGAAGGTAAATATTGCATTGTAATATATGGGCCAAGTTTCATATTTTACAAAAGTGCATAAGTGGCCTAATTATTTCAAAACAGAAAAGAAATAAAAGAAAAATAGAAACAGAAACAGAAAATAAAACGAGGCACTGTGCACTGGGCCTAAGTGCACAGTGCCCCGACCACAGCCCACTGGGCCCATCTCCCTCGTCTCCCTTGCGTGTCAGCGCCGCCGTGGTCGAGCGCGCGCTCGCCGGTGCGGCGTCGACAGCGCAGCGCCGCCGACACTACAGGGGCAGCCGAGGGGATAAGGGACTCCTCCTCCCTTCCCCTGGCCTCCTCGCTCACTTCTCCCCTCTCCCCTCGCGCTCTCCTCCTTTTCCCCATCGGCGCCCGACGAGGTCACCACCGTGCCTCGCCCATCTCCGCGGCCACATCTACCACCTCGCTCCACCGACTTGTCGAGGAGCTCCGCCATCGACTACTTCATCGAACGGTGGTCTCAGTTGGAGCGGGGAAGCACTGAGGAGCTGGATCGACCTCGTCTTCTTCCTCGGCCGCCGGTGATCTCCCTCCTCGCCGGCGACGCCTCTGCAGCTCCTAATCTTCCAAGGGCCATCGGCGTGCCGCTCGGTGAGCCTCTCCATCTACTGCTCCTCTCTGTTGGCCTCGCCGTGCGCTGTAGTTAGCCACCGACACGTCCGTGCTCTGCTTGCCGCCGTCGAGCTTGTGGCCGCCGCTAAGGGCGCTGTGCTCCTGGTGCTCCCAGGAGCCCAGCCAGCCCGAGCGCGTGTCTCCCCGTGCCTCCTAACCTAGTCCCCGACGAGGTCCCGATCGCGCTGCCGCCTAAGCTTGCCGCCGGCCACTTTTCCGGCGACCATTCAGTCCGGCGCCGCTGCCAGTCGACGCGGATCGTTACGGCCGTTCGAACGCAAGTTACCGCGCGTAATTTGGTGATGTGTAGAGCAAATCCGACGCACTCCGGCGACGCGCCGCCACGTTTGAGGTCGCCGGAGCTGTCTCCGGCCGGCGCCGACGTGGCCTGACGTGTGGGTCCCCCTGAGTCACTGACGGGTGGGCCCCGCTGACCCCTTTGACCTAGTCAACTATGCTGACTGGGCACTCAGGCCCACTGACATGCGGGCCCCACCAGTTAAAACATTTTTAAAATAAATAAAACTATTAATTAAAACCTGTTAATTAATTATTTAGATAATTAGTCGCTGACATCAGGGGCCCACCCCACTAATCACTCTGTTTGTTTAATTAATCCACAATTAGCCCAACAGAGACTGACATGTGGGTCCCACTGGACCCACATGTCAGGTTTGACCAGGTCAGCGTCTCTGTTGACTGCTGACGTCATCTCTGAGCCATGCTGACGTCATATATCATTTTCTGTTGATTAAAATAATTCCAGAAAATCATTTAAACTTCGAAAATTCGTAACTTTTAAACCGTAGCTCAGATCGAAAAACTTAAAACATGAAAGTTGCTCAGAACGGCGAGACAAATTTGATCGTGTCGTCTGTTTCGATGCCGGAACCCCCTACGTAGGGGAACTCGTAACTTTGAGCCCGATTCCGGTAGATGAATAGTGCATAATCACCGGTAAATAAATCCCACCTTAATCCTAAAATAACTAAAAATGACTTAGACATACTTCAGGCAACCCTGCACTGCATTGTAGCATAGCATGCCCCGTGTTGCATTTGATTGCATTATGTTTACCTGTTTCCTCCCCCTTTTCTCTCTAGATTAGTGTAACACCCCAAAAATATTTTTCCGAATATTTGAAATCTTTCCTTTAAAAATAAAAGTTTTGAAAATCATTTTTGGTCATATCACCTTTCTTCAATTTGAAAACCTTTTCAAATTTTATTTGGGTTTCAATCTTCTTTAAATATTCTGGTTGAAGAGTTTAAAATTATATGGATAATTACTTTGGGGTTTTCAAACAATTTATTTTTAGCAAGAAAAGTTTTGGGGATAATTAAATTTTCAAAGGAAATAACCTTTTCACCTCCTTTTAGCCCTACTAAAATCCATCCAACAAATTTTCTTCCACTCCAAATTTATCCCACAAGTCACTCACCTCATCTAGGACAGAATCCAACTCTTTCCTACCCTACAAAAATATTTTTCACCACCCAAATAAATTCCAAAGTTGGAATTCATATATTCCATCATTTCTTTGGTTTACAAAGGAACCACCATTTCTACAAGGATGCCACCTCCACCAAAATTATCCCAGCAAATATATGGTACCCACAACCCATTTTTCCAAAAACATGGGGTACCCCAGTTCAAAATTTTCAAATCCCACTCAATTCAAATTTGGACCAGATTCAATAATCCTGATCCAAACATATTTTTAAATGCTCCAAAAATTCCCAAACTCTGCCAAACTCATTTTTGAGCATCCACACATTACCACAAAAATCCCCACAAAATCCTAAAATCTCTAGCAGCTTCTGTCATTTTATCAAACAGCTAATGTGCACAGTGTTCATCGCTGTCCAAAATTCAGTGAACTGAATTTGGTTCAGTGGCAGAAGCGACGGCTCCGTGCACTCCACTCCATCCCCACTCCTTCTCGTCCACGCCTCCTTCCTCGTAACTGCGCCGCCCTGGACCCCTCCTCGTCAGTGCCTCACCGCCGACAGCACAGAAGGAGGCCGGTGCACCTGCCTCCGTCCTCGGCGGCGGCAACCCGAGCTGATCCACACGGCGCCCGCCATATTCACTCCCTCGCTGACCTCCCCCACCTAACTACTCACCATGCGGCACCTCCTCCGCACTCTCTCCACGCTGATCACGCCGCCCTTGGCCCCCTGTCAGCCACCGGAGACGGACGACGTCCGCCGCACCCGTACACCGACCTCGCCGTGGATAAAGCCACCAAGCCCGAGCTCGTTCGCGCTGGCGCTTCGGGCAGCTTCCTCCACCCTCACTGACACTCACCGACCACAACCACCGCCCAAACCGACCTCGCCGACCATCATAACTCCGGCGTGATCCGAACCCCGCCGGACCGCCTCGGGATCGCCTATATAAAGGCCTCCGAGCCCCGTTCTTCTCACCCATCGCCTCCACCACCTCCCAATCGCCCCTACACCACCCACCCGACCTCGAGGAGGTCTTCTTCTTCCCCTCCGATCACCGCTCCGCCGCCACTGTCACCGATCCGTTCATCGTCGTTACTCCACCTTAACTGCTCAAATCTTGCCAGTAGTCATATATTCCACCAAATCATCGATTCCCCGCTTCAATTCCACTCCCCGAGCTCTCTCCGACGAAATCCCAACGCCACCGAACCACCGTCCGCCACCGTCGACCTCGCCGGCGTTCAGGTGCTCCTCGGCGACCACCACCACCTCCCTCCGATGCGACACTCCTCCCTGGTCATGTTCCGACCATCGCCGCCTTCCAAGACCCCGGCGATCACCGCCGGCGAACGCCGTCTCCCCTCTGTTTCCGCGCGCGGGTTCAAATATTTGAACCTGACGGGTGGACCCCCACCCCGCGCTTTTTCTTTTCTTTTTCTCTGTCTAAAAACGAAGACGTAATCTCGACTTTTACGCCTTCTGCGCTGAGAAGCGTATTTCGGCCCGAAGCGTTTTCTTTATAAACGCACAGGGACTGGCTTTTTACAAAAAAAACCCTGGTTTTGAAAGTTTAATAACTTT
This sequence comes from Thinopyrum elongatum, assembly GCA_011799875.1. NCBI lineage: Eukaryota > Viridiplantae > Streptophyta > Magnoliopsida > Poales > Poaceae > Thinopyrum > Thinopyrum elongatum. Next base: position 81,537,925 of record CM022297.1, on the reverse strand, counting down.
TAAACCACAACTCCGTTTGAGTTGAACTTTTTTTGAAATTCTTATTTTTCTCTCTAGTTTTTTTTAGTATTTATTTAAAAATGTTTTGGGACAACTTTTTGTACTGTTGCCAATTTTTTTAATTTAAGTTGATTTTGAATTTTCAGAAAAAGAAGAGGGAAACTTTGCCGAGAATTTTGAAGGGTTTTCACCTGACTACTTTGGACAAGGCAAGCATTATTGAACTTGGGATATGGTGATTGCATTTGCATTTGCATGTTGCATCGGTTGATATTGCACCATATGTGTAGTATGTCACTAGCACTTGCATGCATGGTCATATCTCTTTTGCTCATAGCTTGCACATCACTCAAGCAAGAGATTCTTCTGACATGGTAAAGTTGTGGAAATACGGGAGAGTGTCTCCTGCTTTGGACATGCCGGTGGGCACGGGCCATTATGCTTGACACGGTGGTGTCATGTGACTTAAGTGGAATATTCCGGTGATGTTAATTAACACCTCCTGAGTCGGCCTAGATCGAGTCTTGTTCCGTTACACCTAGCTGGATACCGTGCTGCCACGGGTCCTTCCGCAAGGAAGGTGCGGCTGAGTAAGTTGTTAACCCCTGTCCAGGTACACACCGTACAGAGGGCCACGATGAGGGTTTCCAAAGGCCTTGGACTAAATCCTGTCATCGGGTCAGGGGGCATGGGTGTTTCCGGTTGTGACTAAGAGGGGGGCACCCCTTGTAATCCGCGCGTATTAATAGTGATCCCATGCAGGACGTTGGTCTCTCCGTCTTAGAGTTTTTCTTGAACGATGCTTTGGGTGATTCCTGGCATCCGGAGAGTTATTCTGGTGTGTGCTGGTCAGGTGTGTTTTCAACCCAAAGACCGTAATGAGAATTAGTCAGTGTCACGGTACTGACTAAAGAAATCCTTTACTTGTGGGTAAAGAGTACACCCTCTGCAGAGTTAAAACTATTCGAATAGCCGTGTCCTTGGTCAAAGGGCGTAGCTGGGTGGGTCAAGTGTCGGTCCCGGTATCGGTCTCCGGAGGAAATAATTAAAATGTGTCTGACTTATTTTTGCAGTATAATTGTTGATACCCTGTTGCTACCTTGATTATTTTATGCTTATTAAATATTATTATGGCTATGCATAATATTGAGGACTAACCCGTTTCTCTCATTTTATATTCTTCCTGAGTGTCTCAGGGGCTGGCTAGACTACCCCGGGCACTCAACTATTATTTTCAAGACCTCTCGTGGCGTCTCTCGAGTTAACAGGCGGTTTATCTCGCCACTACTCTTGTGGACACCCGATTGGCATTTCTCTTCAAGTCCAACCGTGGCGTCACTTGACGCCCGACAGGCATTTCTTTTCAAGACCTCTCGTGGTGTCTCTCGAGTTAACAGGCGGTTTATCTCGCCACTACTCTTGTAGACACCCGACCGGCATTTCTCTTATTTTTCTGAATGTCACTTGGGCTGGCTAGACTGCCCGTGGCATTCACTTGCTTTTATTTTTTTTAAAGACTGGTTATGGCTAACATGTTTTATTTACTTCCGCATCATTTTATAATTATGTCATGACCAGGATTTTAGTCAGCATGAGCATGTCATTATGTTCCTACATGAGCATGTGCATCCATTATATCTTTTGTTCATAATGTTTGCGAGTACATTCCAACGTACTCACTGGCTTGTCCCTGGCTATTTACTTGGCCAGACTTGGAGGAGGACGAGCTTGTGGAGAAGGATTGCGCTAGCAAGCCCGACGCTTAGAGGAGTCCCAGTCAGTCAACCTGTGAGATAGGAGTCTACCACATGTATCATCCGCTAAGCTTCTGCTACACCAATAAAATAGTAAAGCCTCACTCTGACGCTTGGCTTTACGTTATTGTATCAGAGATGTATCACCACCACACCACTGTCATATTCCGCCACTGCCATATATTTGGCGAGTTTGTAATAATTTTGTTGAGCCTTCAGACTCAACCATGTGTAATATTATTTGTACTGGTTATCTGTATCAAGGAAGTCCACCAGTTGTGTTGATCTTGGGGCTGGTGTGACTTAGGGCCTTTTCTGAGATTTATTCCCAGAAAGGGGCCCGACAATTTGTGACACCCCCAGTGGTTAGCTACAGTAATCCCCTGCTAATGATGCCATGTCATCATGATCATCCTAAATAAATTGCATTTAGGAAATAATCCAACTCATATTCAAATTTAAAATACAAGTCAAATTAATATTTCTTCAAACTTCAGAACAAAAATGTACAACATGTTGCAAATAATCCAGAGGCAAATATAAATTTGACAGCAATATTAACTAAAATAATTAAGTGGCTCAAACAGCATGGAACAGCAACAAAACAACACTGTTTATTACCTTTTCAATTAAATAAAATAGAAATGAAATCATATTTGCATCAAACCAATTTCTAACAGTGGCTAATAATGCACTGTATTTATTGGACTAGTTTTCATATTTTACAAAACTCATTTGGAATAAAAACAAAAGAGAAAACAGAGAAACGAGAAGAAAAACAGAAATGAAAAAGAAAAGGTGAAAGAAGCCCACAGCAATGGGCCTAAGTGGCACAGTGCCGGCCCAGCGCCGCGCTTTCCCCCCCCCCCCACCTCTCGCCACTGCTCACGCGTGCGCTGTCAAGCACCTGCCGCGCGCGGCCAGGCCCCCCCTCACCGCTGCTCGACAGCACGCCACGCCCACGCCAGCGCCTACAAGGCCCCCTCCTCGACCCCCTGGCGAAACCCTAGCGCCTCCCCTCACTCTCTCTCGCTCCTCCCACCTCTCCCGAACGCTCCCATGGCCCCGCCACCGGCGTAGGCGCGGCCACCGCCTCTGTCTCGTCGCCGCACCGTGCCCATCGCGTTCCTCGTCGTCGACTACGTCGCCCCACGCCGTCAAGTCGAGCCCGGAGGCCCTCCTCCACCGCACCTGCGTCGCCCCCTTCTCGGACCCGCCGCCGTCGATCTCCTCCGCCACTGCCTGCACCGCGCCTCCCCCGAGCTCACTTAACGGCGACAACCACCGTGAGCTCCTCCCCTGCTCCTCTTCTCGCCGCCTCGCTCGCCGTGGATTGGCCGCCGCGTGTGCTCGCTCCGGCCGCCGCGGTTGCACGCCGTCCGGCCATTCTCGTCGTCGTTTTGGTCATCCGCTAGCTCCGTTAGCTCCGCCGTTGTCGCCTCGTTCGAACGCCCCCAAAAACCCGCGCGAAACATCACCGGAGCACTCTCCCCGCACCTCACCGGAGCTGTGCTCCGCCTCGGTCGTCGCCGGTGCTTTTTCCGGCCACGGCTGCCCTGGCCACCACCACCAGCCGAACCGCGGCGCTCGCGCGGTCCCAATGGTGCCGGCGGCGTCGCCAATGGGCCACCGGGGGCGAAACCCGCGGCTCGCCGGCTCTCTGCCAACGTGAACGCGCACGCCGGAGGCGCTCCGGCAGCCCCAGCCGACGTGGCTGCCACGTGGGCGCCCTGGGCCCACACCTGGGCCCCACACTGGGCCGCTGACAGGTGGGCCCGTGGGGACAACTGTTGACCAGTTGACCTGGTCAACCGGCCTGACAAGTGGGCCCCACAGCCCTGTTAATTAAGCTAATTAAAATGATTAAGTTAATTAATTGTTAGTTAGTTTAGACACTGATGTGTGGGTCCACCCACTGATTAGTTTAGATTTGATTAAAATTAATCCTAGTTTAACACTGTGTCAATGACATGTGGGACCCCCATGTCAGTTTGACCCAATCAAATTCACTGTTGACTGCTGACATCAGCAACACGTCACGGTGACATCACTCTGCACTGTTTTGGATAATTCAAATTTAAATAAATATTTAAATTCCAGAAAATTGATTTAAACTTTGAAAAATCATATCTTTTAAACCGTAACTCTGATGGAAATAATTTATATAAGAAAAATGACCAGAAAAATGAGACGAATCCAAATACGCTACCCACATACCTGTCAGATGCCTCTAGCTATATGAACATGCAACTTTTTGCCTGTTTCTGGCAGATGAATAGTGCCTGACTTTAATAAAATAAATCCAGATAAATTCCTAAAATAACTAATGCACTCAGATAGGCAGTATACCACCCTAGCACTGCGTTCAGACATGTCATGCATCCCTGTTGCATCATTACCGTGTGTTCATTGTTTCGTCCCCCTCCGGACCCTCTGCCCGAAAATGCCGGACACCGGGAATACTTTCCCGGATGGGTTCCCTCTTCGCCGGTATCACCTATCCCTGCGTTAGATCACCCCTGGCACCGCGTATTGCCTTGTTGTATTTTGTGATACTTTGTTTGCTCTGTATTTACTGTACCTTCCCACCCCCCTCTTCTATCCGTTAGACTTCGAGACTAACGCCACTGCTGCTGCCCCGATCGTCTACGGTGTTGACGACCCGTCCTTCTCTGCCGGGCTTCCAGGCAAGCAAAACCCCCTTGTTCATCCCGATATCGCCTATTCCTTCTCTCTACTGCTTGCATTAGAGTAGCATAGCTGTTACTGCTTTCGGTTAATCCTATTCTGCTGCATAGCCTGTCATTGTTGCTACTGTTGTTGATACCTTACCTGCAATCCTAAAATGCTTAGTATAGGTTGCTAGAATTACATCAGTGGCCCTACACTCTTGTCCGTCTGCCATGCTATACTACTGGGCCGTGATCACTTCGGGAGGTGATCACGGGTACATATACTATATACTTTTACATTTACCTATGTTACTGTTCGGAGATGGGGGCTGAAGGGGCAGGTGGTTCCATCCAGGTAGAGGTGGGCCTAGGTTCCCGACGGCCCCCGAGTGTTACTTTGTGGCGGAGCGACAGGGCAGGTTGTGACCACCTAGGAGACAGGTGGGCCTGGTCCTGGTCGGCGTCCGCGGTTACTTCAAAATAACACGCTTAACGAGATTGGGTATTTGATCTGAGTCTGGCTACGAGTCTATACGCGCTAACCACCACGCGGGAACAGTTATGGGTACTCGACGTCGTGGTATCAGCCGAAGCCTCCTAGACGTCAGCGACTGAGCGGCGCGCGCCGGGTTGGACCGCGTAACGCAACTTCCTTTGTAATGGAGGTTGCTAGGTCTGCTCACCGGCCGCCCACGCAACGTGCAGGTGTGCAATGGGCGATGGGCCCAGACCCCTCCGCGCATAGGATTTAGACCGGCGTGCTGACCTCTCTGTTAGGCCTAGGTAGGGCTGCGACGTGTTGATCTTCCGAGGCCGGACATGACCCAGGAAAGTGTGCCCGGCCAGTGGGATCGAGCGTGTTGGGTAATGTGGTGCACCCCTGCAGGGAAGTTTATCTATTCGAATAGCCGTGTCCCTCGGTAAAAGGATGACCCGGAGTTGTACCTCAACCTTATGACAACTAGAACCGGATACTTAATAAAACACACCCTTTCAAGTGCCAGATACAACCCGGTGATCGCTCTCTCACAGGGCGACGAGGAGAGGATCGTCGGGTAGGATTATGCTATGCGATGCTACTTGGTGAACTTACCATCTACTCTCTTCTACATGCTGCAAGATGGAGGCTGCCAGAAGCGTAGTCTTCGACAGGATTAGATATCCCCCCCCTCTTATTCTGGCATTCTGTAGTTCAGTCCACAGATACTACCATTTCATTGATACATTGCATATGTAGTGTAGCTCCTTGCTTGCGAGTACTTTGGATGAGTACTCATGGTTGCTTTGCTCCCCCCTTTTCCCCCTTTCTTTTCTTTCTGGTTGTCACAACCAGATGTTGGAGTTCAGGAGCCAGACGCCACCGTCGACGACGACCCCTACTACTCTGGAGGTGCCTACTACTACGTGCAGGCCGCTGACGACAGCTCAGAGTAGTTTAGGAGGATCCCAGGCAGGAGGCCTGCGCCTCTTTCGATATGTATCCCAGTTTGTGCTAGCCATCTTATGGCAACTTGTTTAACTTATGTCTGTACTCAGATATTGTTGCTTCCGCTGACTCGTCTATGATCGAGCACTTGTATTCGAGCCCTCGAGGCCCCTGGCTTGTATTATGATGCTTGTATGACTTATTTTATTTTTAGAGTTGTGTTGTGATATCTTCCCGTGAGTCCCTGATCTTGATTGTACACGTTTGCGTGTATGATTAGTGTATGATTGAATCGGGGGCGTCACACAATTAGACCTCGACGTTGACGTAGCTCCTGAGGCAGACGCCGCTCCGGAGAACGACTACATCCCCGACGACCAGCCACTTGCCCCAGAGCTTGCAGGCAAGCACCCCCATTTTGAGCATTCCGATATCGCCCACTCTCTTCTCTCTTATGCTTGCATTAGAAGTTACTGCTGCTACTGTTATCCTATATCTGCTGCATAGCCTGTTTACTTGTAACCTGCTGTTGATACTTACCTGTTATCCTAAACTGCTTAGAATAGGTTGGGTAGAGACCATTAGAGACCCCACTTATCCCGACTGCCCCGCTGGATGATCAGAAGACCCGAGCAACGGGATTGAAGACCAGGCCCCGACACGGCACGTCACATCCCCCTTAGTTGCCGACACTGCTGGGTTACTATCGAGTGCCGAGGGTGATACCTTGTCAGCACTTCTAATGATAACCTTGTAGGTTAGTTATTCGGTCGTGGTAAGCGAGGGTGATTCCTCCTACACCACCCACGATAACGACGTCGTCGCGCAACTCCTCAAGTGTGGACCTCGAGGGTGATTCCTCCTCCGTTCACCTTGACGATAACATCAGAGGGAATTCCATCGAGGGTGATTCCTCAGGGTTCCCCTTGGTGTCAGACACACAGATACTTTGGTTACTATGACTGATCACTGAACCATGATACTAAAGACGGGTCGGCCCTGAGGGGTACCCGCGCGAGCTTAATAGCGAGTATGGTGGAGTCGGGTGGAGTCGGGTGGACCTGGATGGTGCCCGAGGGTTGAACACAAGGCGTGGCCGGGCATTCCTCGCCCTTGCCGCAAGTCCTCGAGACGGGGCGACGGGGTCACATCTTTCGTGAGTCTCTGCTCATTTCCGCACTATCAACACACTAACGATTTGGATATTTGATCCGAGGGGCCTCTGGCCTGATAGCACTAACCATCACGTGGGCATAGTATGGGCGTTCTGCGTCGTATACTTTAGCCGAAGCTTAATGGACGTCAGCGATTGAGCGGCGTGCGCCGAGTTGGACTGGTTACGCAACTGCGCTTGTATTAAGGGGTTGCTAGGTCTGCTCTCGGTCGTGAACGTAACGTGCAGGAGTTCCCGGGGCGAAGGCCCAAGACCCCTGGGGGCATAGGTTTAGTCCGGCGTGCTGACCTCTCTGTTAAGTATTTGGTCGGGTTGCGGCGTATCGTTTGGCCGAGGCCGGGCATGACCCAGAAAAGTGTGTCCGGCCAGAGTTAAGCGAGCGTGGTGGGTAACTTGGTGCACCCCTGCAGGGAAGAAACAATCTATCGATAGCCTGTCCTACGGTAACAGACACTCGGAGTTGTATCCCGATCGGTACAACTAGAACTTGAGATGATAACTGGATAGTATGGCTCTGGGTTTGCTTTCTCGCAGGGAGTCAAGAAAGGATCCCTGGCCGAGGTTGATGATACACTACTACTACTTTACATTGTGTAATCTGCACTCTTCTAATGCTGCAAGACCGATGAAGATGATTGAAGATGCTAGTCTTCGATAGGACTAGGCTTTCCCCTCTTCTCTGGCATTTCTACAGCCCAGTCCACATATACAGCCCCCTTTGAAAATGTTGCATATGTAGTGTAGATCCTTGCTTGCTGAGTACTTCGGATGAGTACTCACGTTTGCTTTATTTTCTTTTTCTCCCCATATCCATTTGACGCCGCCAGATGACGGAGCCCCTGAGATAGCAGCCCCCGTCGACGACTACGGCTACTACTACTACCCTCCCGGCGAGTACTACTACGAGGAGCCGACGGACGACCAGGAGTAGGATTCGGAGGATCCTAGGCAGGAGGCCTACGCCTTTCGATCGTAGTATTTTATTTTGCCCCGCCTTCTAAAGACTTATCTTCATTCTGTAATATATCTGTACCCAGATATCTGATGCTTCCGTTGACACTTGTATGCCATCGAGCTATGTATTCGAGCCCTCGAGGCCCTGGCTTGTAATATAAAGCTTGTATGACTTTATTTATGTTTTAGAGTTGTGTTGTGATATCTTCAAGTGAGTCCTTAGGCTTGATCGTGTGCATTTGCGTGTATGGTTAGTGCACGATTAAGCCGGGGTCGTCACATAAGCCATGAGGCACATCCATCTTGTGCCAACGCCCAACAGATTCCTAAAACCAAAATATGGTCATCGATGCTGCTCTCCACCTCTAGATCCTTACTGAAACCAGATAAAACTGCATTATAGCATACACATCATGATAATAATATACATTATAGAGTCCAAGTGCAAGCACAGAAGCTAAATCATTATAATTTATGGTAGGTCAAATGATCATTTTTGTGAAATAAAACATGGCAGGTAACAATTATGGTTTTCTTAATAAGCTACAAATATAAGAGGGTACCTTTCTGAATGATGGAAACTCACATGTGCAATGTAATTTTTTTTATGAAACTTGCTCGAAAGGAATAAGATCCTAACACGTCTAATAAGAGGGTAACAATTATGATCTTCCACTTGCTCGAAAGGAAAATGGATAAGAGGGTAACAATTATGATCTTGCCACTTGCTCGAAAGGAAAAAATTCTAACATGTCTAAGAAGTCGAGTACATATTTTATTCAGAAGAATTGAATATGCATTTTCCTGATATTTCAACACTCGTATGAACTCTTTCCAATAGGATCGGTATCAAGCATATAGTCAAGACCTAAGAGTTGCAGATTCCTAAAAAAATGCAAAACCTAGAAGTGCACTCTCGAGAGAGGAGGCCACATTGACTGCCCAGTTTATCCATTTAATTGAAGCCTAAAAACGCATAATAAACCATTTGCTGATCTCGCTGACAAATAAAAAAACAGGAAGATAATGTCGTACGAGTGACCAACATATTCCGTATACTCGAACTGATAGACGACATCATCATCGAACGCTGAGCGAATTGATGTCCGTGTGCAGTCAAAGTACTTCATTAGAGCTGGATCAGTGTTTCCGACAACTGTCACAGTTTCACCTGTCGAATCGGAAACAAACTGCAGTCAGTTAAAATATGAGAATTTGCTCCAATCCTCTTACAAGTCCATCAACTGACACGAGCATAAGGGATTCAAAATAAAGTGATGCCCATTTTGTACATTCAGAAAACCATGGACATTGCAGCGCACTCGCAGAATTGCAAAAATACTTCTACAGACATCTGACTTGAAAACGCTTTCAGAATCACTGACAGTCAAGTAAACCAAGGTATCATCAAAATCATCAAAAAAACACTAAACGACAAAACCAAGTCGCATGAATAGCACCCAATCACCAACGGAATGCCAGATGAACTTCTGAAACCACGAGCGCAAACGAACCACAACGACGTAAAATCCAAACACATTCGCATCAGGCAACCACATAAGTCGAGATTTCTAAGCGTCTCGCGTGTTACTTACCTGAGCTACGGTGGCGAGGCCTCTGCACGATGTTGCAGAAGGAACTGCGCGGCTCCGCCTCGCCAGCCCACCTGCACGCAATGGAGCAAACCAAACGCCGTGTTAGGGTTAGGGTTTCGGGGAGTTCCGGGGGCGGGGGTGGCGGCGGAGGGGGGAGAGTGGGCTCCTACCCGATGCGGAAGGTGGAGGCGCCGTTGTCAATGACGATGGGGGTGGAGTTCAGGAAGCGCACGAAGTCGGTCTCCCGCGGTGCGCGGTATACCGACGTCTTCTCGAAGTGCGTCTCGTCGAGCTCGAGCACGAGCACGAGCCCCTCTCCTTGGCCGAGCTCATACACGTCGCGGGTGTTCTGGATTCCGCCAAGCATACGAACGGCGCGGCGTACCCACCGACACCATACTCGTCGGAGATGAGTCGGGTGATGGGGGAATCGACCCCGCCAAGACGGGCAGGGTCGTTGACGCAGGCGAGGGCGATGGACGGGTCGAGGGGCTCCTCAACCTCCTCGACGTGGCTGACGCCCGCGTGGATGCGTGGGCGGCGCTTGAGTGCGATGACATCATGGGAGCGGGCGCGGTCATCGAAGTCGTAGAGGCGAACGCGCAGGGCGTCGGTGGCGGCAGCGAGGAGGTGCGCGGGGGCGTCGAAGAAGAGGTTGTGCTGGGCGTTGTTGCGCGGCGGATGAGTCCCAGCCCACGGCCGAGGCTCGGGCGATTTTTGTGTGCGTGCAGGAGAGGTCGCGAGAAAATTAGTCATGACGGTAGAAAACGGGAGGTGGGATTGGTGGAGCGAGGTGGTCGAATGGTTAGGAAGGAGTAGTTATTTATGCCATGTAGATTATGATAGTGATTGATTTGATTCTGGAGTAATTATGTATGCGATGAAGATTATGACCGTGATTGATTCTGGAGTAATTAGTATGCGATGGAGATTACCATCCTTATGTATACGAACGTCCCCCACACTTTTATTTGAATTTATTCTGTTACCAAATCTCTTGACAGGTTTAAGATTGACTGTCGACTGTGATATGATTTATTCCCGTGTGACTTTTATTGCATTACCAAAGATTGATAACCGGCTTAAACCAGTGGGAGGGGAGGTTTGTAGATAGATAAAAACCAGTGGTATGGGGATGGTGGAAGGTGGGACGAAATAAAACTGGATGAAAATAAAACTGAAGTACCAGGCTACTAAATGCTCCATTAGGAGTAGAGATATCCGTCCATCAGTAGAATTTTCCATACATACGACAATCTGTCTTTTGCCCGTCACGCTGGTCTGCCCTCCTACGTGCGCCTCGCCCTGCGATCCTGTGAACGAAGCAGGCCCACCTAACAGACTGGATGGCTTCAGCCCGTCTAAAAACAAAGACGGCCCAGCAAAAATATACATTGGTGCCAGGATTTGAACACACAACCTTGCCGTCGTGTAGCTAATATCACAACCAACCGAGATGGCTCAATCTTTTGGTATTTACTAGCACATATGCCTGTGCGTTGTAACGGGAGATATATTTTTAAAGCATCGGGAAAGATAATTGATGTGTCCATCAAAACGGTCTCTGCAGCGGTGGGGTGACAAAGCGAGAAGTTGTGGTGTTCTCATGGGTCATGTTTGGCCCGCGAGATCTGGATAGTGGTGGGGTTGGTCGGACTGGCGGCCACCACCCAACTCGTGCCTTTTTTTCCTCCAGGTCCGCCTCTGTGTCGAGGTTGTGGTTGCCTCCTCACTTTGTGGCTACACGGCGACCTTTGGGGCATAATTGCTTTGACCACTCTCTCCTACGATGATGTAATCGGATGGATTACTGATTGCAGCGAATCCCGTTTCATTGGCATAATCATCGCATAACCATGTAATCCTTGCTTTACCATGATGTATTCTCTTTAATTATTTTAGCGCTCACTTGCTCGCATTTTTTTAATCAGAGCCAAACTAGCATATTCTCTTATTGACATGTGCCCATAATTATTTTTAATTATAGCCAACCAACATATTCTCTTTTATCGTCAAATAGTACATAGAATGCACAACAGTTCGCGTCTGGGCTAGGCCACTGGTAGGCACCAAAACGACCTATGTTTGTGGTGCGAATAAAAATCCAAAAAAACAATGAGTTGAAGGATTAAACTCATGACCTCAAGAACTTTATCTTCAAAAAGTAGGTTTTTATGATTAGATAAAGAATCAAACTTGTTTAAATGTTCCAGCTATTCTCTATTTCCTTGAAAAGGGTGCTCAACCGACAAGAATTGTTTATGATATTTTATGGAAGGCGGAATTCTTTAAAGAAAAAGAAAGAACTTTGAGTTAATTGAAGAACTAAATGAATAAAAAAGTAGGATAGGAGAAGATTAATAGTATTCCTAGTTGTCTAATTATTTAGACACAATTTACCTCTTAATCTCATTTGGATTTATATGACCACGTGTTGCTAGCCACTCGAACAAGCAGCTCCTGCTAACCAATGGCCAACGCGAATGTTTAAGATAATACTACAACATCACATTCAAAACATTTTATGATTTTTCTGATCTTTTTTGAACTTTCAAAAATAAAGTAATAATTATGAATTGCCGAATATTCTTTGAAACATGAGCAATTTTTTAAATCCCATTTATTTAAAAAAATTGCGAGCATTTTTTTGATAATTTCATTAATTTTTTAAAAAAGACAAAAACAACTTGAAACGGAAAGATTTTTTGAAATTCAGTTTTTTTATTCAAAAACCTGAACCTTTTATAAAAAAAAGGAACATTTTTTAATATGTGAACAATTTTTTAAAACAGAAACATGTTTTAAACATTCATTTTTTTTTAAAATATGTTTTTTAACACGAATATTATTTTGAATTTGTGAATATTTCAATAAAACAGGAATATTTTTCTAATTGGTATGATTTTTTAAAATGCAGTATTTTAAAAATCTTGAACAATTTTGGAAAACTCAAACATTTTTTAAAAAATGTGAACATTTTCTTAATTTTGGAACGAGAAGAAAAATTAAAAGTTCCCCACATTTTCATTATGGGAACAAAAATTTGAAATTCTTAAGGTTTTATAAAAAATTGAATAAAAATGGAATTTCTGAAAATTTTGAATTTTTGAGAAAATAAAAATAAACTTGGTAAGGAAAAAAGAAAAAGGAAAGAGAAAGGAAAAGATAGAGAAAAATAGAAATAAAACACAGAGAAGAATGAGAATGGGCCGGCCCAATCTTTGGCGCCCTATACGGAACTCTGACTATTTGCCACACCTTGCGGCAAATAAGGCTTTGCAGCTGCGTGGACAGCAAATAAATGGGTTGGCTTCGCTGTCCGCAACACGCACGGCCCATGTACGAAATTCTAGATAAAATTATTTTTTTTTCTAGCAAATGGACGCTGAAAATTTAGTACCACCTTGTATAGAAAAAAATTCTTTTTGTGGTGAACGGATGAAAAAATTAGAGAAACGCACCTTGCTTTATTAATAGGTATAGGTATAGAAATGGCTCAATCTATTAATTATCTGAAACTAACATTGTTCAACTATATCAATTTATTTGGGATAAATGTCTCGTGTCTCGAATTAAGTCCAGAAAACCTGCCCTCAATTAATTCATCGTTCTTCACCTAGATCAATTAATTTTAGATAATGTCTTGCCGCAAAAAAAAAGATCATGTCACATATCTCCAACTAAGTCCAACAAACTCTGTCCTCAATCAAATCATTGTTTTTTTCTATCAGTGACACAAGTCTCGCAACCCAGATTTTCGGTCGAGCAAACCTTGATCCATGGCAACTATCATTTGCCCCATAGAGAAGCATCTGCGAGGTGGCGATCGTCGGTGTGCGCAACCGCACCGTCTTGACGTATGCTATTCTTTTCACCTGTTGCAACGCACGGGCATTTTTGCTAGTCTAGATAATATAATCTTTATTTATGTTATCCAGATCAAGCTTAGTTGTCTAATTCAATGATTAGTGCCTTATACTTTATAATTGTACTACTAATCGCCCTCTCTGTACGAGAATTATGTACTATTCCCTCACTAAAAGTCTTATATTATACTCCCTCCGTTCCTTTATATAAGGTGTATTTGTTTTTTGATAAAATTCCACAATGTAAGGTGCATTTGTTCTAATTCCTCGTAATTCCGATCTTGGCCCTCCAGAAAAAGGAAAGTATCTCTCCCCTGATTGCATGTATCTCTCCTTGTAGAGAAAGAAAAGGAAAATATCTTTCTCCCGATTGTGTGTATCTCTTTCTTTCCTAGCCTAAATGATTTACTTGCCGCTAATCTACAAATTAGAGAAGGGTAATTTTGTCCTAACTAGTGCATAATTATGTGCCTTGATCACCGTGCTGAAAATAATACACCTTAGATAAAGGAATGGAGGGAGTATTAGTTTACAGAGAGAATAAGAGCATCTAGAGCCGAGCACCTCAAACCCGCCTCAAACGCCAGAACGGGCCGCCCGGTCACGAAATTTCGACCCAGACGGGCACCTCAAACAGGCCTCAAAAGCCCAAATATGGGGCGAATATGGAGGCGCCAGGGCGCGCCCAGGCACGTCCGTCACGTCGGATTGACGCTGGGGTCCCACATGAAAACAGTCCGAAACCCGGCGGTCCGAAGCTCGTCTCCTCCGGCGGACCGATGCCGCTGGCGCCGCTCCGGCGGGCCGCGTACTGCCTAGCCCGGCTATTTAAGCCGGCGGCCGGCACCGAAACCCTACCCCTCCACCTTTTCCTCCTCCCGTCCGCCGCCGCCGCCACTTTCCACTCCCTGTCCGCCACCACTAGTAGCCATTCCCCTCACGCCGCCGGGTGAGGAGCTACCCATTTCTAATGCCGGAGCGCCGGCTGCAGCTCCTTGATCAAATCCGGGCAAGCCGCGAAGCCCGGATCGCCGCGGGGTACCTCCGAATGCAGTGGATCCGGAGGAGGAGGAGAAGGATGTTTAGCCACTTTAGTTTGGGAATTCCAAGTCCACCGGCCCACTTGGGAGTGCATACGGCTTCCCATGCCACGACACAGTGGCCACCAGACGAATGTGCTTCCGCGCACCACAGGAAGCTTTGGCATATTTTGTTCATCGATGCAATTGTCTTCTGTGGGAGGTCGAGCGCCAGCTCGCATGTAATGGGATCGCACACAAAACTGATTGAATCAGCAACATTCTGCCACTCTTCGACATCTTGGCCGCTTTCCATCTAGGTAGCGCTCCGGCAAGTTGGTCCACCGGACCGGATAAGTGAGCATGTGATTGCTTCCTTAAGGTGAGTGGCAGGCCTAGGTACTTGCACGAGAAGGCTCCACTCGGGCAGTCGAGAGCACGCTCAACTCTTGCCATGGTCTCAGCGGAGCAACGGATTGGATATGCAGCACTCTTGGAAAGATTGACTCGCAGTCCCGATGCCTCACCAAATAGCTTCAACAGAGATGCACGCGCATGTAGATCTAGCTCATTCGGTTTGACGAAGACCATCATGTCGTCGGCGAACATTGATAGGCGATGCTTCAGTCCGGATCTTGCTAATGGAGCTAGTAATCCCCTCGTTGTTGCCAGTTCGAACATGTATTGTAATGGCTCCATGATCATGATGAATAGCATTGGAGAAAGAGGGTCGCCTTGCATTAGTCCAATGCAATTGTAAATTGGTCTTCCTGGAGTTCCGTTGATCATGATTCTAGTTGAAGAGCTTGCCAACAACCCACATATCCACTCGAGCCAACTATCACCAAAGCCCAATGCTCGAAGAACTTCAAGGAGAAAATGCCATTGTACCGAATCGAAGGCCTTCGAGATGTCTAGCTTAAGCATAATTGCCGAGTCAAGTGGCCGGCAGTGAAGTAGCCAGCAGGGGCGGCGGCCGAGAGCCCTGGAGCATGGAGAAAGCTGGGGACGGCCGGGGGCGGAGGCGACGCCACGGCGGACGATGGCGTGAGCGCTGGAGTCTGGAGATCGATCTCGGCGGCGGCCGCTCGAGGGTTACACAAAAATGCTACATTCACGGGCTCATTACGGGGAGTTCACGGGCCATTCCTTCTAATTCTCTCCAAACCTCCCCCTCCCAGATCTTCAGGTGGGTGGGGCCCAACCTCCCCCCTTAATCCAATCAGAAACTGCCAAATCGGAGTCACTCCGTAAAACCCCCGTAATGAACGCGTGAATGTAGCATTGTTGAGGGTTACATCTCCCTTTTTTTAGCAACATCGCTGCGTCTCCTCTTCGTCGTGGCTCGTGCACAGGACTATTCGTGCGTACGAATTGGATCGTGTGGTGGGTTGCCTTGTGCGTGCGTCTGTTTCTGGTAAGACAACCCAGGAAGGCTTTGGGCCTTCTTTCTTTCATTGGGTTGCACCCCGGGCCTGCCGAAAAACCTACTATATAATTATAGCTTGTAAAAAAATTCATGCCCCAGGCCTGGGTGCTCGGGGCATAGCTCCGACCAGCTAAACGAACATATACAGGTCTTCGTTGGATGTAAAAAACGGTACAGACTTTAGACATATAGTAAAGGTTTGAGGGTCCATTTTGAAGATGGACTTGGTGACATGAGATGTAACTATCTCGTGAAAAAAGGATGGGACGTAACAGCACATAACCCTGGCTGACTGGATGAACCCGATCCAGCTGCTGATTTGAAGTCGGAAATCCTCTCCCCTGACTAAAAAGTACTAAACCAAAATCCAGAATCCGAATCGAGGGAGTGTCACAAACTGCATAAAAACTGCGTAGCTTCTGTTTCTTCCTCGCGAGATACGGGATGCGAGGAGGATGAACAGTGGGCTGCACAAGGGCGGCGTCCTTTTTCTGGAGCTGGCAATGGAGGCTATGGGGCTGGAGAAGGAGATACAGTGGCACGCAACTGCATAAATGCAACGCGGCCCTATTAAATGACGATGCACATGTATGCACTGTTCATGTACGCTTCGGTCATGTATTCACATATCGAAACTGCTCTGCACAGGCCTCATACACGCGCGTGAACTGCCCCGGAAAAACAGGATTGTAGCGAGGCGGAAAGAAAGCGATCGCGGGTTCCCTTTGCGAGCCGCCGGCACCGCTGCTGGTTCCCTCTCCCTCCGCCGCCGGCTGCTCGGCGGGCCAGCCGTGTTGCTACAGTATATACTGTAGCTACAATATGCACCCGTAGCTACATTACACGAAGAGTTTTCTCTTCACGCCCCCAGGCCACGGCCAGGGCAGCCCTGGGCCTGTCTACGCCGCTGCTCGGATCTGTGCGTCGGATGGTTTCTCAGTAGGGTTAGGGTTGAGAGAGTCGCTGCCAAGGGCGCTGCGGCGGCATCGCGTCTGAATAAGTTTCCTCGGGCTCCGTTCGCGGTCAGGCGGGGCTCTTGCCTTCGTCTAGGAGCCAGCGGGGTAAGGGATCCCCGGATCTCATCGAGGTCACGGGCTATGATGTCTGGAGGTCGACCGGCACTAACTTGGTTGGTCCTCGGATGTGGTTGTGTGGAGACAGAGATTCTTCTTCCTCATCGTCGATATGATTTCCTGTTGCGTTTCTTCCTCCATTGTGCTGCTGCTAGAGGGATATCCTACTTTGTCCGGGCAGATGGCCCGACCGCGGCGCCGGAACCAAATCTTAGTTCTCTTCCATCTGGAAGGGGCACGTACAACGATACTCAAAGCCATAGATGGCAAAGGCTGGTGCAGGCGTGTTGGATGCATATGTGTGTCCTTGTCTTTTCGGCGCTGGAGTGAAGAAAAGGGGGAGCAGCGTGGCGGCGATTATATCGTGGTTGAAGATGATGACCTGCTTAGATCTAGTTGTAGGGGCCTTCTCATAAGATTTACGGATAATGACACAGAGCTCCGGAGATCTTCGTGTTTTACTGGTTGTTTTAGGGTGCTTTTTGTTGTTTTGATTTGATTAGGGTGCTCTTTGTTGTTTTGATTATTTGTGCGTGTGTTAAGAGTGTGCTTGTACCGGATCAAAGACTTTGTATTATTTTGTGATTTAAATACAAGCATACTTTCTCGGAAAAAAAAAACTGCTCTGCACACCGCAGTACATACTTTTTTGGGTTTCTTGGTTCTGACGGAACGTAACGTCGGGTCCGGGAGTCTCGCGCCAGTCTGACTTTTCCTGAACGTGTTTGTCTTCTGATAAAACTGAACGTTCTTGTCACTTTGTTCTGCATATATTCTCCAAAAAAAAAAAAATCATGCATGATGACTCTTTGATTCCTTTATAGATAATCAGTCGTTAAAGCATCATCGCCCGTGCCTACAGTGTCAATAGCTAGCCGCCTAGCCGTTGTCATCTCCATCAGATTATTAGTTCAAAACCATATTACAGGATATTGGGAATAACCAGGCCCTACGCCACGTAGTAGTAGCTGGCATGGGAACGCCAAAGAATAACAACGACTCTCGTTGCCATCTAGTCTGACCAAAAAAACGTTGGCGAGCCCAAGCTTCACCGGCCGATCACTTGCGAGGCCTCCCTCGCTTCCCACTCTTCTTTCCACCTCGTGCCGAGCTTCCGGCTTCCGAAGGAGCAGCGCCAGGGCTCCCCTTCCTGGGCCGGCCTCTGCCTCTGCGCATTGGCTCCGGAGTCGCCGTCTTGGCTCCCCTGCCTCTGCCTCTGCCTCTGCCTCTGCCTCTGCCCCTTCTCGTAGACTGCCCGCGGCCATGACTGCCACACTCTGCCTCCTCGGGCACTTCTCCAGTCTCGTCCTCGTCTTCTGGTTCTGCATGTTCCAAGGCTTTCTTGCGCTTGTTGGACCTTGAATTCGTGGTGGGAGATGCCGCCTTGGTGACCTGCTCCGCCTCTGGCGTCTCTTCTTCTGCAGTGAAACGGTTCAAAACCACCCATGCTTAGGCTTCAGTGTGGGATGAAGCACTAGAATTGGAGGGACAAACAATTTCAGGAAGCTGTAAGCTAAACAGAGCCCACTATATTCAGTGCAACAAAGGGTGATGTTGTCGAACATCGTACCACTGCCATGGACCTTGACTACTTTTTTCACACTAGTGGGGTCTCTCTTTTCTGGTCTGCCAGCGAACAGCATGAGATCTGTGATCATCAGTTGCCCAAACCTTTGGTAGGAAGGGGCTGACCAACAACCAGGCACAAGTGACGGGTTATTCGAGTGAGAGAATAAGATCCAGAATTTCGTGCATCGCAAGTGCTGGTGCTTGACGTAGTGCCAACATAAGAAGGAAATTTTAAGACAAAAATGCAGCAAATGATTGACCAATTGTTGAGCTGAAAGGATAGCAGTGGAGAACACAGATCTATTTAGGGATCATAATGTTGAACTGAAAGCATTATGATCAACATTAGCAGGACGAATACTTGATGTCAAAACCAATCAACCTGAATCTGTGGCAGTTGCTGCTGCCTAGATAATTCTACCGTGAACAGGCCAAACCCAATAATGACCAACAACCTACTCAATATTTTTCTAAGCTAAACTTGGGCCAGCTTGAACTAGGCTTGAAAAGTGTGGCACAAGGGGAGTAATGGGCATGGTATCCTGTGCATCATGTAGATCATATTTAAATAATTTAGGGGACGTCATTGAGATGTAACAGCAGAATTTGCAATTCATGCTTTCCTAGATTTCTACAACGATCCCCCTGGTGCTGTTTTAAGAAGTCCTCAACCTTTACAAGTGGAGCAGCCGAGGTGCATAAGGCCACAATCATAACAGTTCCAAACTCTACTGACTAAAAATATGCACAATAACTGTCGACAAGATAGCTAATTAATTTTATTGGACAAGAGAGTATACAAAAAAAAAATATGGGAGGAACTAAGTCAGCAAGACCACATAGTAGACCATATACTAGTAAAGTGTCCACCCATGCTACGAGTACACAAACCCAAGTATTAGCATACTCCCTCCGTTCCTAAATATAAGTCTTTTAGAGATTCCAATGCGGACTACATACGGAGCAAAACGAGTGAATCTACACTCTAGAATATGTCTATATACATCCGTACATAGTCCGCATTGGAATCTCTAAAAAGACTTATATTTAGGAATGGAGGGAGTATTTTAGTGGATTTACCACTTACCAGGCTGTTTTAAGTAGTATACCATTTCGTAGACTGGATATTGCAGAGACTGCAACACATTTGCAAATCACTAAATTTCAACAAGAAATTGACATGCAGTGACGTCGTTAAATTGCTGCCTTATGTATATGTGATGGCATGGTTGTACACTGGAGGTGCAAGAATATATGCGCTATTGCACATTTGCTGATTTACAAACGCACTTGCTAATTTATAATTGGTGGTTCTGGGTACTACACTATACATCAATTTCAAGTTTTGAGCTTTCTTATTAGTTGCTTCTTTTGCACTTTATAAAACTTCTGAATTTTCTGATGAATCTGCATGTTATGATTTCACTATCATCCTTCTAGCGTATAATGTTCATGATTGCTTTGTATTTAACTGTTTAATCTCATATTACAAGATTCGAGATACATGCATCATATATAATGTTTTGATGACGTCTGAATATAAATATATAAATTGAGAACTTAGATTGGAAAACTGGCTATAAGGATGATTACTGTACAATCGACACAAGGAGAACTTAGATAGGAAACCTAGCAAGTACCTGTTTCATCGACTGCGGGATGTTTGCGGCGCGGAGGAAAATAGAGCTCTTTTGTGTTCTCTAAAAAACCAAGTAACAGTTACTTAGTTTCAATATACTGGGCAAGGATGATAGTTTCTTTTGCAACAGACCAAGCAAAACTAGAATGATTTGCCCATTAAATTTTAAAGTTTGCAGACAAATCGAAGTTTAATACTATGTCATCGTAAAAATAGATAGGAGAAATGCACACCTTGAAAGAGAGCATCAGCATCACCATCAAAAGTATCCAGCTGAGACAAAAGGAATAATACATATATTAAACCGTGGTAATGAAAGGAGATATAACAACACATTGATATTACGGGGTATAGTTAACTAGTCTCTTCAGTTCTCTCTCTTAAGAAAAAACTAGTCTCTTCAATCGAGTCCTCTAATATTCCCGTACAAAGAAGGTAATGAGTAAACTGGTTACATTCCTAATCTTGGCTGTTGAAACATGTTATTATCAATCTAAGCACTCCAAGACGTGACAACTGATAACCAAAGAGAGGAGGGAGGCGGGTATATGAGTAAATGTCACTTTCCAAATTGACAAACAATTTCCCTAAAAACGTTAATTTGATCAATAATTCCAAGAGATTTTTGTTTCATGTAACCTCCTGAAAGTTAAATCCTTGTCATTAGCATGTGTCTGATTGATCACCTAGCTCTGTCACTAATATTAATATGCTTTGACTGAGTTGTTTAGGAGATGTTTCATGCATGTTAACAGACATAACTCACTAGTCACTACTCACTACATGACCCAAAGTAATGCTGCTGATTTATTCAACCCATTCTTTTGTTTAGCTTTAGCATCACAAATAATTATAATAAATTGCATTAAATATTAATCTATCAGTAACTTGAAGCAAGTAAACAGCTCGTGCATGAAAGCCCATTTAATTACCTGCTCGAGCTTACCACCAACATTTGCCCTGTCAACAACAATCAGAGACATCCCAACTCCACAACCAACACTGCAGAAGTATTCTGAGCTTAGTATTGAATAATAGTATGAAGAGAGGATGCGACTATACTCACATGCTGATTTCATGCAATTACCTTGTAACATGCATTCCTTCAAGAATGTCAACCTTCTTAGGATTTACAGATGATCTGTTACATCATATAATGCACAACACTAGCTGGTAAGAGAAGTTTAATGGCTGAAATCTTGAAGGTTGCAAGACTTGTATTTCACATAGTATTAGCATTTTAAATAGATTTACTTTTGTGTTAGGCCATAACCAAGCTCCCCATATTCAGAATGACCCCAACTTATGCAAGAATCATCTGCACCAACAGTGTGGTGCATGTTACCAGAAGCCATGCAGCGGATGTTCCAACCGCTGAAACAAACAAATCATCTATTAAAAAGATAAGTGAGGATAATACTATTTCAAGAGGAAGCTGATTATGAGAAAAGCTAAACAGCAGAGTGTAGCCATCGAGGGCACTGTTCATCACTATGGTATTTCATAGTTTGCAAGGAACCTTAAATCCATGACTGGCTTTGGATACATCCACTCATCGCCTTTACTCTTCACCTTTCCCCACATATACAGCTGCCCGCGACCTAAAAACAAAACCAAATGACCAACGATTAATTAAAATATAGCAGTTATAAATATTCCAACAGTATGTTGGTACTGTTTCAAAACTTTGATATGTTGGTGCAGCTACTGCTAACTGTCCTGAGCGGTGCACTATGTTTGTGGCCTCATTCTTAATAGAAATGGGGCTTGGGGGGGGGGGGGGGGGGGGGTAATATTGCAGCTGTGCAACACAATCAACAGAACACGAATCTGATTGACAAAGTGCAAGGTATAGCAACAATACTATTTCCATTCGCAAATTTTCCTTTTACTATTTTCCAATCATATGCGATACGAGATCTAACATGCAGATGAAAAATAGGATGATTCAAGAATCATGTCATATGCCTCTTCTGTAATGCAACTAAACCCAAACATCATAAATAGACAAAAGAAAATAAAGAATGCATTCTTCTTCCTTAGTTTAGATAATTGTTTGCCCAGAGTGATATATGTCCATCGCTAAAACAGGACAATTTGACTTGATGCTCATGACACCAAGTGACCAGATATTTTCATGAATAGTCTTGCTCTACAAATTGCTGAGTGCAATAGAAGAACCTGCTATGGTATTTGATTGCACATCTGAAAACACATATCACTGCCTCTTCAGCCGCATCTGGACCCTCTGTTTATAGCACCTCACTTTAATGATAAAAAGGAGCTCTTGCATAGTCCATCCGTTCTCGTTTACATGGTGTCCTTGTTTTTTTGTGATTTAACCTTGACCATCAATTAGACCAATAATACGCCATAAAATATTACTATTTAATTTTTTTTCAGTAATGATACAAATTTTCGTGGCCCATAATCTATGTTTCATTGGTCAAAATATTGGTAAAAGTTAAATATTGAAACACATGGGCACCATGTAAATTGGGACGGAGTGAGTAGGAAATAATGTATGGGCAGTATTACAGGAAAATGAAAGTGACAGTGAACACTCATACGATTTTTTCCTTCAATTGAAATAATTCAAGAGCAATATTATCAGAAAGTACCTTTTAGCTCAATTTTCCAAGTAGTAACGCGCACAAGAGAATACACTTAAAAGGCAGGAACGTTTAACAACTTTTAGCCACATGCATCATGCAATGCAAACACAGAAAAACTGCCAACATATGATACAATAATGTTTGGCAGGTGCAGGCTTGATAGGTTTGGGTGTGCAACAGGCTAGGTTCCATTGCTAACTCAATCGTGTCATCTCACTTGGATGTTGGATGTTTGAATTGTATAATCGGCTCACCAAGACATGCAACACAAACATAACTGAATACCAGCTTAAGGTACAAGGTAAACTAATCACAAGAGCTGTTTGATCCATATGTGATCCGGCCAAAGTGTATTCTCAAGAGTGCCTTTTCCTATTATAGTTTTCCATATAGCCCAAGCAATAAACTCATGTAGTAATTTTATCCCATAGTAGCATGATAAAATAGCATGTGCATCAGACATATATGCATCATACCGCCAGCAGTGCAGGCAGAACTTGCAGAACCAGCTGAGATAATATCATTGGGACCCAGGATATTGTTCTTTTGAAATATTTCAACAAGGCGTGGTTGCCACTCATCCTTCTGTTCATTGTGGCCCAACCTACGCAATAAGAAAATGGACAGGTGAACAATTTAGGATACATCATGAAAACGATGAGAGACATGGCAAGAATAAGTTACCTTCCATATCCACCAAAACCCCAGCTGGTAAAACAAAAAAAAAGGAACTATGTGAGAGAACATAAATATGTGACCTGAAGGAATCATATTTATGTATACAGAAAGGGACTTGATACAACATGTATAGAGATACTAGTGGTCATAACTATCTGGATTGTAACAGTGTCAAACTAATGGTGGAGAAGGAACATACGTGTAAACAAAGCCACTTGAATCAGCTGCAACTGCACATCCAAGCATAGCAAAGGTGTTAAAGTGTTGATCCTGAAGATTCAAATTAACAAGAGAAAGAAAAAGAAAGAACCTGTATGATTTGTTCCACATGCAACTTTGACAACAGTGTTCCCAGATAATGCAGCTATTGCCCTCGGATGGGGCTGGGGATCATACACTAGACTTACCGATGAAACTTTGGCATTATACTGTAATATCATAAATCAAGTCACAATTACTGATGATTGCAAACTCAGTAGGTGCAATATGTTACAGAGTAGCAATCAACCTCATTGTTGCTTCCATGACCAAGTTGGCCGTACTGCGGAAGACCTGCTGTCCTAAATAGCACAGAAGAATAAAATACTGCTTCAAAAATTGACGAACAAGAACAATATCACTAACTAAAGCCAAAGCAGATACTAATCAAAAGATGTTATCATGAAAAGATGATCAAAGTCTTTTTCTTATTCTGAAAGATGAAAGGGATTGTTAATCTTTAAGTTTCATAGTTTCAGCAAGGCCATACAGTATTGAAGAGCCCTCGACTGATGACAGCCAGACAGTAAAGTCAGCACCACAAACAGCATTAGTCACTTCAGTAACAAGGCAGGGGACTGGCGACACCACAGTTCCTGCAGCAAATTTAGAACAACACGGAGTCAGGTACAACTTAAAAACAACAGCTGGGTAAGAACCAAACAGGAAAATGAGCTGCCCACATGGTCATATTTCCAAAAGAAAAAATGTCAGAACTACCCCATCGTCCTGAACTATGATAAGTTCTGTATGCTCAAGTATATGGTTTCGACGTTTCATTGTCACCCAAAAAGGTAAAAATGTAAATCAATCATTATAACATGGGTACCAGAAAAAATTGAAATGTCTGCCACATATTAACAAAGATTCTAAAAATAGGTGACGCAAGAACACACATGTAGATTATAGTACTATGTCTCATCAAGCAACCCACTGGAAATGTCAAAAAACTTGAGTATGCTCCAAGCAGATGTTTCCACAATTTCTCCAAGCACAAAGTGAGTTTTCCACACAAGAGTTGCATTTGGTGCACTTCTAGTTGTGTCATATATCATAAAGATAAAGAAAAGGCAAGGGTATCAACCACTCTTCAGTGAACCGGTCCCCAGTTGTCCATGTTTGTTGTCACCAAATGCGAAGGACTTCCCTTCGTCGGTTACAACCACTGTATGTTTTCTTCCAACACCTGCTGCAATTATGTTATATCTGCAGAATTGATAACTGCTAATTAGCATTTAGAAACATGTCGAGAAAACATATAACACTGTTGGATTAGGTAGTCCAACTATATTGGATGGTATATATATTCATGGATTCAATAATACCATACACGCCTGTTTAAAAATTAAAATGAAGGGCAATGCAGACGAATCTCTTACTTTGATAGTTCAGAAACAACAGTTGGCAGATTACGCAAGAGAGTGTCCCCATGCCCCAGCTGCCCCTTCTGCTAGAAATAACAATGTTAAGTAAGAAACATAACAAAAAATAAGCATCGACTCATATTTATACCTCATTTCGACCCCATGAGAAGCAACGGCCGTCAGAACTCAGAGCAACACAGTGGCAAGCCGCTGGCAAAACACAGGAATCCATTAGCAAAATTGCTATGACCATAAATCGATTCTAGTACTTGACGTCATTCCACAAATTGTATGACCATCCACCAATCCAGGCATTTCCACGCACAAACTGGGCGAGTACATCTATATCTATACCAATATAAAAAGACCCAAAGGGGCAGATCCAATTAATCTCGGCCATCAAATCATGTTAATCCAACGACCTAGACTGCTTCAATGTCGAGCGCTCAACACGTTTAGCGTGCAGTTAATTTCATGCCAAATATAATGCTAATCACATAATAACACGTAAATAATATCCTACTTAATATCCATATGCACTTAATATACTTCCAAATTAACGTGCATTGCACGTACACATAGAATAGTTAGATGAAGAAACACAGTGGAGGAAAGTAGAGCTCATCTCGGACGCGGAGGAGGGGAGGAAGGAACTCACCGCAGCCGGAGGCGACGAAGCGGATGTCCACGCCCACGAGAGGGCGCAGCCGCGTCGGGGACACCAGGTTGCCTCTGCCCTCATGCCCTCCCTTCACCTTCCGGCCCATGATGTCGAAGCGCACCGTGCCGCAGTACAGCAGCTCCCCGCCCCCAGCATCTGCCGCCTTCTCCTCGCCTTCCGCGACGGCCTCGGCAGCGCTGGCCGGCATTCTCGCGGCGATTCCGACCGGAAACCCTAGCTTCGGTGGGGCGGAGACGGAGACTGTGGAAAGCAAGTGGAGAAAGGGTTTGAAACAGAGTGCGGTTCTGTAGAACGGAACTTTTCGCGGGGGCGTTCTCCTCTGTCTGCTGGCTGCCCTGCCGCAACGGTTGTCTTCCTTCTTGCGCAAACGCTCGTACATACGCGCGTACATTCATTCATATAAACGTACCCATGCACATCCTATCCCATCGTCAGAAATTCTGAAATAATGCGAGAATCAGGACTTAAATCCTGATGGACTAGAGATACCACTGTTCCTCTAACCATCCAACCACAGGTTGGTTCGCCACAACGGTTGTCTTCTGGAATCTATACTTTTTGCAAAGGTTTATTTTCAAATTTTTCACACGAGCACGTTGTGTTGGACTAAAGAAAAGTCGAAAAGACTCGCTCGCGCTCCTCCCACGGGGCCGGCGCTGGGGAACCCTAGCCGCCGCCCCGGACTCATCTACCTCCTTATCTCCTCGCCAAGCGGATTCGCCCCTTCCTCTGCGAGGAGGCCTCTGGCTGGAGCATGACACCATCCCTAGGCGGCGC
This sequence comes from Thinopyrum elongatum, assembly GCA_011799875.1. NCBI lineage: Eukaryota > Viridiplantae > Streptophyta > Magnoliopsida > Poales > Poaceae > Thinopyrum > Thinopyrum elongatum. The sequence continues at coordinate 81,511,381 of CM022297.1, read as the reverse complement.
ATGGGATGGCGGAGGTGGCGCTGGGGCGACGACCCAGGCAGTGGCGGAGCCAGGATTGGAGCAAACCCCTGGCCAAAAAAAAATCGGCGAGATGAAAAATCTTTAGTGCCTGTAACTACCCTCAATGTACCTCATATGTATCCAAAAGAATACCACACGAAAAAACATACAATATGGCTCAATTGCACAATCAATCTAGAATTTAAACCCACATGCTACATCGCCCAGGAGCTCTTGGTGGTGGTCGCATCGCCACTGGCTGCTGGGGCAGCGTGGTGGCCCGCTGTAGCAGTAGATCTTCATTGGTAGCTGCTGGGGCGCTGGGCTGCGGTGGGCTCGGCTCGGCACAACAGGTGTGGGTGGAAGGAGATGTGGTGGGCCCGATCTGGCCGCGAGAGTTGCTGGCGGCGCGGTGGTGTGAGGCTACTGACACAGCGGCTTTGCCTTTGGCAAAGCTGGACGCGCATGATGGTTGCCGGTCAGTATGGCGGCTACCTTGGCTAGAGCTCGACGGCGGCGACATGCGGCTTCCCTCTCCCTAGTGATGACCTAAGGTGACAATTTTGCTCCCACTTTTCCAGTTTGCTATGCTCGGAGACTTGACGAACATGGTCGCGAAGAAATCAGTGCCCTGTTGTGGCTATGGGCAACAACGACGGCCGTGGGCGCCGTCTCCTTCCTGGAGACGTTGTCATGGCCTTGTCCATGTTCAGGTACCGGGGGAAACCCTAGGCTCGGTTTGCCTGGCCAGGCAGCGGTGCGCCACGGTGTCCTCACCTCCTTGGAGGTGCTGCCTGGGTGCTCGAGGTGTCTTCCAAAGTAGTTGGTGTGGTTTGTCTCGTTTGCCTCGTGATGAGTGATATTTTTACACTCATTTCAACCTTGTTTAAACCGAGATATTTCACTAAAAGAGAGATATTCGCTCCGATATTGCCACTAATGACTAATGAATGCAAAGGATTCCACAAATCCTCTCTTTAATATTTTTCCACGGGAATTGGGCTAAAAAGGGAAGATATCACGTGGGAGAAAGGAAAGGAAGGAAAATGAAGAAGTAATGAATCATCAGGAGACGTCAGAAGGACTCCAGAGCAAAAGACGGCGTTCCATGCGACCGCGAGCGCTCGCATGAGCGGTCGTTTGGCGTGGAAACTGAGGTAGCTCATCCATCTGAACAACTTTTATTAAGGGGACCCCGTCAAAATGTCAACAGAAGAGGCAGAGGAGGAGCGTCGAGCACAGCCACAATCCATTCATCATCATCATCTTCATCCACAAACCCTAGTCGTTGCCATCTTCACCTCCATAGCCATCTCCACTACCATAGCCCTCTCTCATCTATATCATATTTGTAATCGTGCATCACACAAGGCATCCATTGTAAGACATATTGCAATCAATCAATCTCAAGATGTGCTCTTCAATGATTTCTTCTCGCGAATTGATCTCCATGTGTGAGTAGTCCGATAAGGTATGGGGTGAGGCATGAGCCTTGCAACCCCATGTATTTGGTGAAGGGGCCAATGGAAGTCTTTGACACAACGTCTTGTATGTGTAAAATAAAATTGCATCGTGAAGTATCTCTTGTCTTGTCCATGATCTTCATCCCTGCAGGTACCCAGGATCATGGAGATTGAGCACCGGTGAGCCTAGGAGCAAGGGGACCGTGAAGTGTTATACCGAACACCGGTGACAGTAAGGTTTAGTAGGGTAACATGGATCATATCCTTGGGGATTCATGAGGTGTAGTCATTGAACACCCAAAGCTTTTGTCTTATATTATTATCTTAATTATCGGGGCAACTCCGCGAGAAGGATAGGGCCTTTGGTAGGACAACTGATTCTTGATGCAGGACTCGTGCCGGTCAGGATGTTATTTGGACACATCCCCAATTCCAAACGAAGCAAGCACCTCTTGATGGATGACTTCCCGAGCACAAACTAATATCATTTTTTATCCCAACACCAATACATGGTTGTAAGCAATAAGACCTCATCCTCGTACCTTCTTTTTATTATAAGTGTTTGAATCAATATTTGCTTGTTGTCCAGTCAAAAGCTGGATTTGACACTTTAGCAAAATCTTGCTAGAGACCATAGCTCCAAGGGAATCTTCCTCTCGTGGGTTCGATAACCCAGGGTCACCTCTGGGGAAATAGGTGCGGGATACTCTTTTTAGTTCCAATACCGGGTCAACAAAAAGGAGATATCACCTCGGCGGCAAGGCTTGCGGCGCTGTGTTGTCATGTGTTGGTTGTTGTTGTGGGCACGGGTATCAGGGGCGCTATGCACTCCATCACCGACTCCTCATTTGCGATGTCTCCTCGAGTCAGGCTAGCTCATGTTGTTCACTTGCCGATCTCCTAAGCGCTAAGAGTGGGTGGTGTGTTGATCTAGTTTGCTTTGGAGTTTTTATCATGCTCCGAGGTGTTCGAATATGGTTATGACGCGACCTATGTGCTCTGTGTTCTACCTCTTCGCCATCCATAGCTTGAGTTTGGGCAAGGCAAGTAGTGTGTCAGTGTTGTCATGGTGGGTGTGGTTCTCTTGGTGTAGCATTGTGCTGAAATACGTTGTATTGGCCATTTTCACTAGTAGAAACATGGCTTTGGTCCTGGCCAGATCAGAGCTTTAGACCCGGTCGAGTTACGAATCGGGACTAATGGGTGCATCAGTCCCGGTTCGAGCGGCCAGGGCGACGGCCGGGCCTCGGCAGGCACTAGTCCCGGTTCGTCTGACCCCTTTAGTCCCGGTTCCAGACACGAACCGGGACTAAAGGTCCTCGCTCCTGGCGCGGCCCCTTTAGTCCCGGTTGGTGGCTGGAACCGGGACTAAAGGTCAGTCTTCTGTCCCGGTTCTAGCCACCAACTGGGACTAAAGAGATGCCTATATATATGCTCGCCCCTGCCCGCTCACTCCTCTGTTTTTTGGCCGGCCGGCGTGTGGGAGGTGTGTGCCGCTCTGCTCTCACCTCCTATGCACATGAGGTGTTCGATGAAATGCCCGAGCCACACTTAAGCTTTCTCCTCTCCAAGCTCGACCTCTAAGCTGCATTTTCCCCAAGATTTGCCTAGGTTTGGCGGTCCATCCCGTCCCCGTCCTCACCGCCGTTGATCGCCCGCGCCGATCTCGTCGCCGGCACCACCGTGGTGAGCCTCTTGTTCTTATCTTCTTTTTAAAAGAAAAAAATTCTTACTTGTATGATTTAGATAGATACTTGTATAAATTTCTTACTTTTATTATTGTTTGTTATTATATAGTGCCATGGTTTTGGTATCCGCCCCCGTCGGCCCTCGTCCGGTCTATGATTCGGATGTGGTATATTATCTTTTATAACTATTTATTTCATTTAGTGTTTATGACAATTATACCGACCAACGTGACATAGATGTTTTTATCTAGGAGGTATGTGAACCGGAAATTCCAACCGACCCTCTTGTCGAGAGGTTAAATTTAGTTGAAAAAGAAAACAATTACTTGAAGAAAAAATTGAAAAGAATTGAGGAGGAGAAGATGGAATTGGAGTTGTATGTTGCCGATGTCGTCGATGATCACAAGATCCAGATGGATGCAATGCGCTTGAAGATTAGAAAGATTAGAAAATATGCCATTGATAATGAGGCTTGGTATCATTATGCTGTTGGATCAATTGTTACTTTAGTTGCGATTATGATCGCATTTGTTGTTGCATTTAAATGTTTTACATAGTTGTATGTTAGTTTCAATGTATGTTTTAATTAGATGCTCTAGAGAGCTATATGTTGTTCTATGAGAACAATGTATGAACTTTATGTATTTATTTTTTCAGTAATAACATTTGATCACTACTGTACTTTGGTTTTAATGTGATGATGAACTTGTATTAATTTGGTCACTTCTCTATTCATGATGTTCTGTAATGGTTTTTGATACACTTAATTATATAATGCACGCAGATGAACCGGCAATGGATGTACGGTGACCGATGCACCTCCGAGTACATTGAGGGCCTGCATAAATTTCGCGAAGTGGCTGAGGCAAACAAGCAGAATGGTTTTATGTATTGTCCATGCCCTGTCTGTGGGAATACGAAGGATTACTCTAACTCGAAAACCCTTCACTTGCACCTGCTTGAGAAGGGTTTCATGCCACACTATAATGTTTGGACCAAGCACGGAGAAATAGGGGTTATGACGGAAGACAACGAAGAAGAAGAGGATGATGACAACTATCCTATGTTCCCTGAATATGGTGATACTGCAACGGGGGAAGCTGAAGATCAAGAGGCACCAGACGATGTGCCCGATGATGATCTTCGCCGGGTCATTGTTGATGCACAGAGAGAATGCGAAAGTGAAAGGGACAAGTTGAAGTTCAATCGCATGTTAGAGGATCACTGATGGCTCATGTCCGCTTCAGTATTTCCCCGAAGAGGAAGGGATGATGCAGCACAACTACGGGAGGTATTTCCCTCAGTTATGAAACTAAGGTTATCGAACCAGTAGGAGAACCAAGCAACACTATGTAAACGGCACCTGCACACAAAGAACAAATACTTGCAACCCGACGCGTAAGAGGGGTTGTCAATCCCTCTCGGGTAAAAGATAGATTGGTTTGTATGATTTTGGATAAATAGATCTCGCCATAAAACAAAATAAAATAAAGAAAGAAAAAAAGTGCAACAATGTATTTTTGGGTTTTTAGAATAATAGATCTGAAAACAAAAGCAAATAAAAATAGATCTCAAAGCAAATATGATAAAGAATAGACCCGGGGGCCGTAGATTTCACTAGTGGCTTCTCTCGAGAAAATAGCATACGGCGGGTAAACAAATTACTGTTGGGCAATTGATAAAACTTCAAATAATTATGACGATATCCAGGCAATGATCATTATATAGGCATCACGTCCAAGATTAGTAGACCGACTCCTGCCTGCATCTACTACTATTACTCCACACATCGACCGCTATCCAGCATGCATCTAGTGTATTAAGTTCATGGAGAAACGGAGTAATGCAATAAGAACGATGACATGATGTAGACAAGATCTATTCATGTACGAATAGACCCCATCTTGTTATCCTTAATAGCAACGATCAATACGTGTCTTGCTGCCCCTTCTGTCACTGGGAAAGAACACCGCACGACCGAACCCATCACAAAGCACCTCTTCCCATGGCAAGAAAAATCGATCTAGTTGGCCTAACTAAACCAAAGATTCGAAGAAGAAATACGAGGCTATAAGTAATCATGCATATAAGAGATCAAAGAAACTCAAATAACTTTCATGGATAAATAGATCTGATCATAAACTCAAAGTTCATCGGATCCCAACAAACACACCGCAAAAAGAGTTACATCAAATAGATCTCCAAGAGACCATTGTATTGAGAATCAAAAGAGGGAGAGAGAGGAAGCCATCTAGCTACTAACTACGGACCCGTAGGTCTACAATGAACTACTCACACATCATCGGAGAGGCACCAATGAGGATGATGAACCCCTCCGTGATGGTGTCTAGATTGGATCTGGTGGTTCTGGAACTTGCGGCAGCTGGAATTGTGTTTCGTCGACTCTCCTAGGGTTTTTGGATTTTGGGGGTATTTATAGAGCAAAGACGCGGTGCGGGAGGCGGCCGAGGTGGGCACAACCCACCAGGGCACGCCTAAGCTCCCAGGCGCGCCCAGGTGGGTTGTGCTCCCCTCGGAGCCCCCCTCTGGTACTTCTTTAGCCTAACAGGTGTCTTCTCGTCCAGAAAAATTCTCCAAAAAGTTTCACTGAGTTTGGACTCCGTTTGGTACTGATATTCTGCGAAGTAAAAAACAAGCAAAAAACAGCAACTGGCACTGGGCACTATGTCAATAGGTTAGTCCCAAAAAATGATATAAAGTTGCTATAAAATGATTGTAAAACATCCAAGAATGATAATATAACAGCATGGAACAAGCAAAAATTATAGATACGTTGGAGACGTACCAGCATCCCCAAGCTTAATTCCTACTCGTCCTCGAGTAGGTAAATGATAAAAACAAATTTTTTTATGTGGAATGCTGCCTAACATGTTCATCACATATTCTTTTCTTTTGTAGCATGGACATTCGGACTTTTATATGATTCAAAGCAATAGTCTAGTTTTGACATGAAGATTTAAATACTCAAGCATATCAACAAGCAACCATGTCTTTCAAAATATCAACACTAAAGCAAGTTATCCCTAGCCCATCATGCTCAATCATTGATCCATTCATGAAACACACTCGCATATTAGCTATACCCAATGCTCAAGTACGATCATAGTGCCCCTTAGTTGGTGCTTTATAAGAGAAGATGGAGACTCAAATAAAAATAAAAATTGCATAAAGTAAATAGAAAGGCCCTTCGCAGAGGGAAGTAGGGATTTGTAGAGGTGCCAGATCTCAAAGCGAAAAAATAGAGATACAACATTTTGGGTGGCATGCTTTTCCTGTCAACGAAAACAATCGAGTAGTTCCCAATACTTTCCATGCTAGATATATCATAGGCGGTTCCCAAATAGAAAATAAAGTGTATTCCTTTTTCCACCATACTTTCACATTCCACGGCTAGTCGTATCCACGGGTACCGTCCATACCAACGCTTTCCAAGGAATTTATTATTTGACAACATAAAGTAAATTCATTTTTCATTTCGGGACTGGGTATCCCTAATACCTTTGCCGTACTCTCATGCAATGACAAGTGAATAAACACTCATCTTGAGAATAACACATCTAGCATGGAAAAATATCAGCCACCCCCTACCGTTTCATGAGCGGTACGAGCACACAAAAAGGAAATTATTTTGAAAATTAGAGATGGCACATACAAATTTGCTTAGAACGACGGGAATACCGCATATAGGTAGGTATGGTGGACTCATATGGCAAAACTGGGTTTAAGGATTTTGGATGCACAAGTAGCATTCCTACTTAGTACAAGTGAAGGCTAGCAAAAATATTGAGAAGCATCCAACCAAGAAACGAAAAATCACATAAGCGAGCATTAAGCATAACTAACACCGAATAAAGCACCACAAGTAGGATGTAATTTCATTGCATAACTATTGACTTTCATGCTTGCATAGGGAATCATAAACCTTAACACCAATTGAAGGAAATATGCCCTAGAGGCAATAATAAAGTTATTATTTTATATTTCCTTATTCATGATAAAGGTTTATTATTCATGCTAGAATTGTATTGATCGAAAACTTAAACACATGTGTGAATACATAAGCAAATACCGTGTCCCTAGTAAGCCTCTACTAGACTAGCTCGTTGATCAAAGATGGTTAAGGTTTCCTAACCATGGACATGAGTTGTCATTTGATAACGGGATCACATCATTAGGAGAATGATGTGATGGACAAGACGCATCCGTTAGCTTAGCGTAATGATCGTTCAGTTTTATTGCTATTGCTTTCTTCATGTCAAATACATATTCCTTCGACTATGAGATTATGTAACTCCCGGATACCGCAGGAATACCTTGTGTGCTATCAAACATCACAACGTAACTGGGTGATCATAAAGATGCTCTATAGGTATCTCCAAAGGTGTTTGTTGAGTTGGCATAGATCGAGATTAGGATTTGTCACTCCGAGTATCGGAGAGGTATCTCTGGGCCCTCTCGGTAATACACATCATAAGCTTGCAAGCAAATGACTAAGGAGTTGGTCACGAGGTGATGTATTACAGAACGAGTAAAGAGACTTGCCGGTAACGAGATTGAACTAGGTATAGAGATACCAACGATCGAATCTCGGGCAAGTAACATACCGATGGACAAAGGGAATTACGTATGTTGTCATAACGGTTCGACCGATAAAGATCTTCGTAGAATATGTAGGAGCCAATATGGGCATCCAGGTTCCGCTATTGGTTATTGACCGGAGAGGTGTCTCGGTCATGTCTACATAGTTCTCGAACACGTAGGGTCCGCACGCTTAACGTTCATTGACGATATAATGTTATATGAGTTATATGTTTTGGTGACCGAATTTTGTTCGGAGTCCCGGATGAGATCACGGACATGATGAGGAGTCTCGAAATGGTCGAGAGGTAAAGATTGATATATAGGAAGATGGTATTTGGACACCGGAAGTGTTTCGAGACGTATCGGGAAGGAATCGGGTCACCGGAAGGGGTTCCGGGCACCCCCCGGCAAGTTATGGGCCTTATGGGCCAAAGGAGGGGACAGACCAGCCCACAAGGGGGCTGGTGCGCCCCCTCCCTTGTTTGGCCAGCCCTAGGGAAGGAAAAGGGGGAGGGCTAGCCCCTCCTGCCTTTCCCTCTCATGGGAGAAAGGAAAGGGGGGGGGGCACCCTCCCCTGCCTTTCCCCGCACTCCAAATAAGGAAAGAGGGGGCGCGGCTTGGAAAGGACCCCAAGTAGGATTCCTCCTACTTGGGCGCCTCCTTTGGCTGTTCCTCCCTCCCTCCCACCTATATATATGTGGGAGGGGGGCGCCTAGCACACAACAGACAATTGCCTACCCGTGTGCGGCGCCCCCCTCCACCGTTTACACCCTCGGTCATATTTTCGTAGTGCTTAGGCGAAGGCCTGCGGAGATCACATCACCATCACCACGCTGTCGTGCTGCCGGAACTCATCTACTACCTCGCCGTCTTGCTGGATCAAGAAGGCAGAGGACGTCACCGAGCTGAACGTGTGCAGAACGCGGAGGTGCCGTACATTCGGTACTTGATCGGTTGGAGCGCGAAGAAGTTCGACTACATCAACCGCGTTGTTAAACGCTTCCGCTTATGGTCTACAAGGGTACGTAGACACACTCTCCCCCTCATTGCTATGCATCTCCATGGATAGATCTTGCGTGTGCGTAGATTTTTTTTTTATTTTCCATGAAACGTTTCCCAACAGTGGCATCATGAGCCAGGTCTATGCGTAGATGATATGCACGAGTAGAACACAAAGAGTTGTGGGTGGTGTTTGTCATACTGCTTACCACCAACGTCTTATTTTGATTCGGCGGTATTGTGGGATGAAGCGGCCCGGACCAACCTTACATGGCCACGCACATGAGACCGGTTCCACCGACTGACATGCAACTAGTTTTGCATAAAGGTGGCTGGCGGGTGTCTGTTTCTCCTACTTTAGTTGAATCAAATTTGACTGCGGCCGGTCCTTGAAGAAGGTTTAAACAGCAAACTTGATGAATCACCATTGTGGTTTTTGCCGTAGGTAAGAACGGTTCTTGCTAGAAGCCCGTAGCAGCCACGTAAAACTTGCAACAACAAAGTAGAGGACGTCTAACTTGTTTTTGCAGGGTTTGTTGTGATGTGATATGGTGAAGACATGATGTGATAAACATTATTGTATGAGATGATCATGTTTTGTAAGTTATCGGCAACCGGCAGGAGCCTTATGGTTGTCTCTTTATTTTAAGAAATGCAAACGCCATGTAATTGCTTTACTTTATCACTATGCGTTAGTGATAGTTGTAGAAGCAATAGTTGGCAAGACGACCACAATGCAACGATGGAGATCAAGGTGTCGAGCCGTTGACGATGGAGATCATGACGATGCTTTGGAGATGGAGATCAAAAGCACGAGATGATGGCCATATCATGTCACATATTTTGATTGCCTGTGATGTTTATCTTTTATGCATCTTATTTTGCTTAGTACGGCGGCAGCATTATAAGATGATCCCTTCACTTAATTTCAAGATAAAAGTGTTCTCCCTGAGTATGCACCATTGCTACAGTTCATCGTTTTGAGACACCATGTGATGATCGGGTGTGATAGACTCTACGTTCACATACAACGGGTGTAAGACAGTTTTGCACATGCAGAATACTTGGGTTAAACTTGGCGAGCCTAGCATGTACAGACATGGCCTCGGAACACTGGAGACCGAAAGGTCGAACATGAGTCATATAGTAGATATGATCAACATAGAGATGTTCACCATTGATGACTACCCCATCCCACGTGATGATCGGACATGGGTTAGTTGATTTGGATCATGTAACACTTAGACAACTTGAGGGATGTTGATTTAAGTGGGAGTTCATTATTAATTTGATTAATTGAACTTAATTTATCATGAACTTAGTCCTGATAGTATTTGCAAATCTATATTGTAGATCAATAGCTCGCGATGTAGCTCCCCTATATTATTGATATGTTCCTAGAGAAAACTAAGTTGAAAGATGATAGTAGCAATGATGCGGACTGGGTCCGTGATCTGAGGATTATCCTCATTGCTGCACAGAAGAATTATGTCCTTGATGCACCGCTAGGTGACAGACCTATTGCAGGAGCAGATGCAGACATTATGAATGTTTGGCAAGCTCGATATGATGACTACTTAATAGTTTAGTGCACCATGCTTTACGGCTTAGAACCGGGACTTCAAAAATGTTTTGAAAGCTACGGAGCATATGAGATGTTCCAAGAGCTGAAATTGGTATTTCAGACTCATGCCCGTGTCGAGAGGTATGAGACCTCTGACAAGTACTTTGCCTACAAGATGGAGGAGAATAGCTCAGCCAGTGAGCATGTACTCAGAATGTCTGGGTACTACAATCGCTTGAATCAAGTGGGAGTTAATCTTCCAGATAAGATAGTGATTGACAGAGTTCTCTAGTCACTATCACCAAGCTACTAGAACTTCGTGATAAACTATAATATGCAAGGGATGACGAAAATGATTCCCGAGCTCTTCGCGATGCTGAAATCAGCGAAGGTAGAAATCAGGAAAGAGCATCAAGTGTTGATGGTTAATAAGACCACTAGTTTCAAGAAAAAGGGCAAGGGAAAGAAAGGGAACTTCAAGAAGAATGGCAAGCAAGTTGCCACTCCCATGAAGAAGCCCAAAACTAGACCCAAGCCTGAAACTGAGTGCTTTAACTGCAAAGGAAATGGTCACTTGAACCGAAACTACCCCAAATACTTGGCGGATGTCGGCGTGCGACACCTATGGGACCCTCAAGGAATCCCTTTACGATTCGGCAAGGAGAGAGGTATGCGCAAAGAGCAGAACCAACGATTGACGCGGGGCGATTTTACCCAGGTTCGGGCCGCTAATCAGCGTAAAACCCTACACCTGCCTTGTTTTATTATGAATGTTCTTGAGCCCAGGCTTCAGGAGCGCTTGCAATGAACAATACGTTCAAAGAGCAGCTACGCATGTAGAATGGGCCAGAAGATCCTCTCCCCTGTAGTAGTTGCCTTGGGCCTCCTTTTATATGCTCAAAGGGGTCACCACAGTGGAAAAATGTACATACATTGAGGTGTAAAGTAGCTACAGGGTTATCATACCTAACCACTGACGGATTAGGATGAACGCATTTAATGCACCGTGAGGTGTCCGTTTAGGTGTCCTCACTTTCTTGGGGATGGAAAAAGGGGCCATCCCATCAGCACCGCTTAAGCTCTCCTCCACTGGCGCGTTGCCACGCATCCAAGGAAGGACCCAGAATGTCGCGCTTGTTGCTGTGCCAGAGCGGTGGCACAGCAACAGAATCTTGCTGGGCGCCGAATCTTGCCGGGCGCCGAACCTTGCCGGGCGCCGAATCTTGCCGGGCTTCGCAGGCCACCCCGGCAAGATCTTGCCGGGGAAGCTAGCTTTCGGATTCTAGCTCCCCTTATCTGCTGATCCTTAGATCTTTGACTTGAGAATTTCTCTGGTAGTCTGAGTCAACCTCGAACTGTTCCCCGACAAGCCTTGCCGCGAGTATGGCTACAACTGCCCGTGCACAAGTACGGGGTACTAATGGCCCAATACTTAGTACACCGACAAGAGCCCCCAGGCCTAGGCCACACACGAGTGCGAGGCGTTGTTGGGCTAGGCCCAAACAGTGCACGGGCACACGAGGGAGGGAATTAACTGCTCGTAAATATCCCGTTTACTGTGCCCCCCACTACGCGCGTTGAACGCGCGACATGGGAAGCGTGCGTCAAAGGCTGCAACTGCAACGCGCCTGCAGAGGCGCATTCACATTGGGGAGTAAAAGAGGCGGCCTCGCACCTTCCCCATAAAAAGGGAAACTGCAAAGGCACAGCCTATTTGCCTCCCTCTTATTCTCAATCTGGCCGCCGCCATTGCCTTCCTTCTCTCGAGCTCAGAGGAAAGCTTTCCCTCATCCGCCCGTCGCCTCCATGCCCGCTCCATCCCCGGCTTCCGCCCCTGCATCCATCATGCCGCCCAAGGCCAGCAAAGGCAAGGGTAAGGAGACGAAAGCCGATGTCCCGGAGAGTGAGCTGGCGAAGATGCGGAAGAAGCACGTCGTCTTCGCCCCGTCGCTTGATGCGAAAGCTCTGAAGGGGCGTTACCAATGTATGTGGGCAAGGGAGACGCAGGCTCACCCCGCTACTCGCGTGATTCCAGGTTCTTGCTCTAAGAGCGGGTCAGACAGATATCCCTTCTTTGCTGCTTATTTCTATTGCGGGCTCTGTCCCCCATTTTCTGACTTCTTCAACGACATTATGTACACATACGGCTTCCATCTTCTTGATTTCACGCCGAATGCGGTACTGTGCATGTCCATCTTTGCTCATCTTTGTGAAAATTTTGCCGGAGTAGTTCCCAATACTGCCCTTTTCCGCCACTACTTTTTCCCTCGTATCCAAAAAGGGGAGGCCCTCTCTGGTTCTATCGCCTGGATTCCAAGGGCTTGGAATAAGGAAATATACCCAGAAGGGGTTTACCGCGAGAAGTGGGACGAATGGCGGGCTGAGTGGTGCTGGATCAAGGAAGCAGATCCCCATCCGTTCTGTCTGCCTCGACAGCAGAAAGCGGTCTATGGCAGTGGCTGGAGCGATCTCGCTGCTGAAGATGAAAAACTCACAATCGCCACCACCAGGATCCTTCGCCTGAAAGCTGCCGGGCTAACAATGGAGATGATTGGTTTCGATTTCCTCCGCCGCTGCATTGCCCCCTTGCAGAATAAAGGGAGACCAGCTTGGGAATACCGAAACGCAGCAGACGTCATGAGACTGCACCCCGGATTGAACAACAATTTGACTGCTATGCAACTTGGCGCTCTTCGTCAAAGGCTATTCCAGCGCGACAACAAGCATTGGTTGCCGGCAAGAATTGTCCCTCTGTGCAACAACTCTGCCCTGGGGTCGATTATCGCCACCATGCCACTGTTCAACGCCGACAGTCTCGACGCGACATGGGTTGAGCCATCCGAGGAAGAGGCACAAAAGTTCTTTGATAACTTGACGGAGAGGGCCGTCCGGGAAGAAGCAGACCTCATCCGAGCCATCACCGACGAAGAGGTGGCATACATCGCCACTAGGGCGGAGGAGGCGAATCTTGCCGTGGAGGCTGGCAGCGCCGGCTTCACAGAATGGGAAACCAGTGACGCAGAGGTAGTGGTGGAAGAAAATCCTGCGGGAAGGACAAGGCTGCCGTGGGACAGAGCAGCACAACCGCTGAGAGCTCGTCCGACGAAGACGCGGCCGAAGAAGAACCGCAAGAAGAGCTTCCAGCCCCGAAGAAGACAAAGCGTGTTCTTCGAAAGGCTGCATCTGGCATCCCGGCAAGGCATCCTTCCTCGAGCAGCGAGGCTCCCGGCAAGGAAGCGGCCGGCAAGACTGCACCGCAGCAAGGAGTTCGACAGCAACCTGCGCGGTGTGCGAGACCCACACCAACGGCAACTGCTGAGGCGGCAGGGGTGTCTCGCACTACCGCACCGGAGGCTGACGTGACGGAAACACGCCAACCCCCTGCGCCTGCTACAGCCAAGCGACCTAGGAACCCTCCTCCGCCTCCCCAGACAGACACTGCAAGAGAGGTCGATTTCGACATCTCCGGCTTCAGTCCGGAGCGAGAAGAGGAAGAGTGAGTATCTTGCCACAGCCTTTATCTTCCAATTTCTGGATCAATCTTATTGACTTGCTTGTATTGTCTCTGCAGTGATGCAGAAACCTTGACGGAGATGATGGCAAAGAGGGAAAAGACTTCCACGGGCGACGAGCCCCCGGCAGGCTTCATGAGCGCGCCGGAAACTACTACCATCAGCCCGGATCTTAGTCCTCGACGCAGCCCCCAGCGCAGCCCCCAGCGTAAGTTCATTACCCTTTTTCCGTTGGGGAATGCTGAGGTTCCTATCCTTGCCGCTGATATCTTTGGGCTTGCAGGAGAAGGACGGCAACAAAGGGAGTTATCAGGAGATACCCTCGCTACGCCACCTCTGTCAACCACATCGCCCACAAGCGCATCCCCGGCAAGAGATCACACCGATGAGCTTGTCTTGGTTGAGGAGGAGCCGACAACCATGGATACTGGCATCCTACCCCCGGCAACCGAGGTTGCCAGGAGGGGCGAGGCCACCTCTCGACAGCCCGATGTAGGTAACCAATTGTCTCAGTGCGCTTGCTATTCTTTCCTTTATCTCTCTTTCTTTTGTCTTCTTGAACTTCAATCTTGATCTCATTCTATTTCTCTCCCTTGTCCTTTAGAATTCCCTGAGATGGAACACATGGACATCGACGCTCTCATCGAGGAGACCGCCAGGGATGTTGCCGCCGAAGCCGACAAAATCGCTGCCAGCAAGGCCGCCATGGATGCCACTGTAGAAGCCGGCGGTGCTTTTGCCGATGAGGCCGCCAAGACTGCACAGGAGGAACCCGCCAAGGAGTCTACTGAAGAGGGCGGCAAGGAGGCTGGTGACCGTACTGACGGCATTCCTGCCGCAGGAGCGCCAGGCGCTGCGCCGGCCACGGAGCCCTCTGCTACTGGTGAGGCGGTTGCTGAGGACCAACTGTCAACATCCGAAGTCCCCTCATCCAGCAAATATCTCAAAGTTGGTGAGAACCTGCTTGTCAACTTGCCGGGGATGGCAAGCATTGGGGCACCGGCCGAATGGGAAGTCTTTGATGAAGAAATCATCGCCGCTGCTGGGCTCGAGATTGTTGATGATCCAAGCGCCAGCAGTGGCAAATCTGAAGAGGATCAGCTCCTTCAGGCCATGGGCGAAAATTTCCGCAAGCTCCAGGCACTTCACCGTGCTCGGAAAGAGAAAGCAGATTCCAGAATGGCAGTTGTCGAGGCGGCCGAAGCAGGTTTTCAGAGGCGCGTCGAACAAATGCAAGTCTGGTACGCCGAGGCCCTCCAAGAGTTGACTGCCAGCCAGGAACAAGTGAGCCAAAACTGGACAGAGATCCTCTTGAAACAATCTGACCTAGAGAAAGCACAGGAAGAAGCTGCACAAAGAACTGCCGCTGAGGATGCTCTCCTGACGGAGCGTCGCATTGCACTTGATGCCCATGAGGAAGATCTTGTCACACGTGAGCAGGCACTCGCCGCAAAGCTTCGCAGCAAAGATGAAGAAATCGAGAAGCTTGTTGTGCGGCGGACCCAGGAGCTGGAGCAGAAGCATAAGGAGGCGCTCGAAGCTCTGACTGTAGATCATGCCGGCAAGCTTAAGAAGGCCATCGATGCTGCCGAGGCTGCGGAGGCCGCCAAGAATGAACTGAGCGACAAGGTCAAGAAACTGGAAGTGGATCTTGAAGAACACAGCAAGGAGCTCTCGACGCTCAAAGGTGACAGGGAAAAAACCCTCCACACCCTGGCGGAGATGCAAGTTGCCATGTCTGACAAGAACAAGCAGCTCTCTTCAGCAAATGATGCCATTGCCGATCTGAGGCTGAAGCTGACCACGTTGGAGAAGTCTCTCAAGGACGGCAGGGCCCGCGAGAAGGCCCTGTGCAAAGATCTCCAGGAAGAGAGGAACCTGCTCAAGAGCGCTGCCGCCGCCCAAGTTGACTACGAAAAGGGGGTGCAAATCTAGACTGAACGCCTCATCGATGCTGCGGAGAAACTCACGGCACAATTATCATCCATGGGCCTGTCAAACTTCAGGTATTCCTCCGAAGAAAGAATATCCTCGAGTGCCAGGTTGACTATGTTCTTCGAAAGCATCATTGATGCTCTGAAGCTGCTTCAGTCTAACCGGGCGACCCAATTGGCCAACGAGTCCCGCCAGCTTTGCCGGGCCGTCCTCCGCAAGGTGCTTATCAAGGTGGTGCATAATAATCCTGGCATCACCTCTCCAACGTGCTCGGCCGCCTGCCAAAGGACGCAAATCTTGAGGCACTTGAGGAGCTTGTCGCGCCTATCCTTGAGAAGGTGGATTCAATCAAAAGGGTCGAAGGCCAGCGCAGAGATTAACTGCTCCACCTCTTCTTGCCGTCGCCATTCCATGCCAAAGACAATTAAGTCTTAAGTTAGAACTGTGGCAACGTATTAGTGTAATATAACTTGCTTATATTTGGGTACATGTATGCTATCTCCCTTGTCTGATTCCTTTATGTATGGAGTTCACCCTACGCGTACTGAAAAACTTGCCGGCGCGCAACCTGCCGCGAGCGCTGGGTGCGGGACTTCAGCAGCCTGCTGGAGGTGCAGCGGCCGGCAAGACTCCTTGGTGTTCTCAGTGCAGCCACTTAAATCGTTGAGCGGACTCGAAACAAAATAAGGGCGCAACCGATTACAACAAGGGTTCCTTCGCGTGCAGGTTTTCCATACAAAAGTCGAAATCATCCAAGGAAAATAACTTTGCAATAAAGGAAACTTGCCATAAGTTTTAGAACTTAGCTTTCTGTCGCTGTCCTTCCTCCGGTAAGCGTCAATTCTGAACGTCGCCAACTGGTACCCATATCCTCCTTCCCCCCCGGCAAACGTGCACGCGAGGAACCCTTTTGTCTTTTGAGAAAAAGAAAGAAGAGAAAATAAAGATATGAAACCTTGGCGGTTCGTTAGAACTTACCAGGAGCAAGTGTCATACAACTTCTTAGACAAACATGCATATATATATAAATATAAACATGAAAATCAATAAGGAACTGCACAACACTTAAACTTAGTCATCTGGGCTCAGGATCTGCGCCTGGCTTTGTACAAAGGATTACATGCCTTGCCGGCAAGACTTGTACAAAAAGGGGGGTTGCCGGGGGCCCCCGGCAACCGCGCCTTATGGGTAGAACTTGCGAAGATGTTCGATATTCCAGGAATTGCTCACTGGAACGCCATCTTCGGTCTCCAAGCAGACAGCGCCGGGCCTGGTGACTCATACTACCCGATAAGGGCCTTCCCACTTCGGCGTCAACTTGTTTGAATTCTTGGCGGACTGAATCTGCCGAAGAACAAGGTCGCCTTCCTCAAGGCTTCGGGCATGAACTTTACGGCTATGGTAGCGGGGCAAAGCTTGCTGGTAGCGTGCAGCTCGCACAGCAGCCTGAAGACGATTCTCCTCAAGGAGCACAGCATCATCTTGCCGCAGTTGCTCTTGCTCAAGCTCATCATAAGCGAGCACTCGAGGTGATCCGTACATGAGTTCCGTGGGGAGAACTGCTTCCACTCCGTAGACCAGAGCGAAGGGTGTCTGGCCGGTGGCTCGATTTGGTGTCGTTCTGATTGACCAAAGAACTGCCAGCAATTCATCAATCCAGCGTCTTCCGCACTTTCTCAGCCTGTCAAAGGTTTTGGTCCTGAGACCGCGCAGCACTTCTGTCACACCCTAGCTAGTTCATGCATTAGAGTGTTGCATCATGTTTAAACTTTTCCAGAAACTTGAAATGGGGATGATAGAACCCCCAGCACCCCCCTGGAAACAACTAGGGTTTACTAAAATCTTTTTCAATGAACCTGAAATGCCCTTCTAAAATGTCCATCATTTTTGTCTTGGGTTAGAACCTCTGCCAAAACTGGTTCACATTTTTCTAGGTCATCATAAGGTCATTGAATTAAATCATATGTAACTTGCATTTGGGCATTTAAATGCTAGTAAATATTTTAAATGTCCAAATAATCCCAAACTGAAATGTTCTATGTTGGATATACTCTATACAGTGGGCATGAGCAGTTTGGTGATTTTTGAAAGTGCCTAGGTATTTTTAGAAAAGCCACAAACTTGCAGAAATATAGAAAACAGAAAAAAGGGAAAACAAACTTACCTGGCAAAGCCACCAGCCGGCCCACCTGGCGGCCCAGCACTGTGCTGGCCCGTGCCAGCCAGCTGCTTCGTCCCCGCCAGGCAGGCAGGGAGGTGACGCCGGCGTGCGCGAGCTCGCCACGGCGCGAGCTGCTTGCCGCTCGAGCTGCTGGACGCCTGGACGTCCTCCACGTCGTCGCCTCGACCCCCTGGACACCTCATTCTCCCCCCTGCGCCTCTCTCTCGCTCTCTCCCCACCATGGCCGACGCAGCCGTAGCCGCACCACCGACGTAACCGCGGCCACCGTCGCCTCCTCGTCGTCCCACCCTGTCCAGCAGCTCCGCCACCGTCCTCTCCGTCGAGCAGACCGAGCCCCGAGCGCTCGTTCGCCCTGAAGCCACCGCACCGACCTCGTCTTCAACGCCCGTCGTCGGAGATCCATTTCGCCGCCCCGCTTGCTCCGGCTCGTCCCCGACCTCGCCGACTGCTCCGTCGTGACCGCCGTGAGCTCAGCTACCTCCCCATCTTTTCCGTTCTCGCTCTCGAGCGCTGCATCGACTGCACCAAGCTCGGCCGCACCCGCCGCCGCCTCTGCACATCGCCGTCGTGGCCACAGCCATGTTGGCTCGATTCCGAGCACGCCATCGTCTTCGCCGCACTCGCAGGAGCCCACAGCACCACTCCACGCACCTCGCCGTGCCCCCTAGCGACGAGCCCGAGCTCGCCCGAACTCCGGCAGCCGCACAGCTCGTCGCCGGTGTCGTTTCCGGCCACCCCAGCTCCACCCACTGCCACCACTCGACGCGGCTCACTCCCCGCATCACGTAGATGTGCTCCGCCGTCGTTTTGGTCGCCGGAGCACGAATCCCGCACTGCCCCGCCGCGTCTGGCCTCGTCGGCGGCTAAACGCCGGCGGGTTTGACCCCGCTGACCCAGTTTGACCCCCCCTGGGTCTATGACAGGTGGGACCCGCCTGCTAATTAACTTAGGATTAGGACTAACTAAAAATTAGTTAGACTAATGACACTGACACGCGGGACCCACTGGCCAGGTTTGACCTGGACCGACCCCGTTGACTGCTGACGTCACCCTGACGCAATGCTGACGTAATAAGTATTTTTTCTGGATTTATTTTTATACAGGAAATTCCAGAAAATACTACAAACTTCAAAAATTCATAGTAATTCAACCGTAGCTCCAAATCAAACAAATTATATATGAATTTGGATCAGAAAAATCCAATCTTTCCATCTGTACTGGTTTCATGCATGTCAGAACACTTTAACCTTGCTGATTAGATGAAACAAGTTAATGCACTAATATGACCTCTTATTTTGGGTTTGCATTTGAATCCTTGATTCAAATGAACTCCAACCAACCTGTTCTAAGATGCATTAGCCAAAACACACTCATTTTGCCATGTCATAGCATGCATCATATTGTTGCATACTGCCATGTGATGATTGTGTTTTGATGTGTTCTTCGTGGTAGGTTCTGCCTCCGAGGATATTCACGAGTATCCAACTGAAGGGCAGTATTCCACTACCACTCTGTCAGGCAAGCAACCCCATTGATCATTTCGATACAAACCCATCTTCTCGCTTCTGCTCTCGTTTACTGCATTAAGACAACGCGTTTCAAACTGCTGTGTGTTGGGGTAGTTGAACCCATATCCTCTGCATGACCAGTCATTGCCACAGTAACTAGATGAAACCCACTAGCATGTGTAGAAGTTGATTGAGCCATGTCTGTGTTTCCTACCATGCTATGCCTACTATGCTTAGAGTTGTGTCAGGTCTGGCTCATCAGGGTGATGAACTAGAGTGAATGGTGGTGTCGGTAATGAGAGTGAAGTGTTGAACATGTTTTGGTAAAGGTATCGATGAGAGGCCATGTAGGAGTACATGGTGGGTTGTTTCATTGAGGCCGTCCTTAAGAACTGAGATCTGTATGCGTGATTTAAGATTCAGCTACTACCACACATTGGGCTCTGAAATATGACCCCGCTCGACTTACTGACCCCTCTCGTCCTCTGTCCAGGAGTTGCAAGTAGTTTCTTGTGTTTGTAGTATGCTGGAGGCCGTGCGCAGCGCTGACCTTAGGGGTGGGCTGTGATGCGGTAGGCACGTGGCCGGTGTACCGAGTCGCCCGTTTGGTGTCTCGGGAACCCTGCACACATCGTTTGGGGCCGTTGAGGACACCCCGGCCGGATTTCCTTGCGGATGGAACCCGAATAGGCGATAAACCTGGACTAGAGACTTGTGTGGTTAGTCAGGTCATGGTCTACACCCACGTCGGCTTTCGCTTGAAGTCTGCCAAGCACATGTCGTGTGCAGACGCTAAGTGGTGGAAACATGTGTGACGAAGTACACCCCTGCAGGGTATAAAACTATTCGAATAGCCGCGTCCACGGTAAAGGACTACTTGGTCACTTATGCAGTTCATAGACAAGTTAATGGTTACTACTAAAAGACTCAAGATAAGTGTGAGTACCGCGGATGGCCCTCTCGTAGGATTACGAGGGAGGATCCACGGTGGAGTATTGTGATGGTGATTAGTGGACTCGTGTGCGAAAACTAATTTCACAAGTGATGTCTCGTAGGATAGCGTAGCCAAGAGTCAAAGCTGGCTTGCTGCAATAACTCCACCACCCTTCTTGAAAATGCGCATGTATATTAGTATCTGATTGTAAGACTTGCTGAGTACCTTTGTACTCATGTTGCTTTAATAATTGTTGCAGACGAGAACACCGCCCCCTCCGAAGGGTTCTATGTAGATC
This sequence comes from Thinopyrum elongatum, assembly GCA_011799875.1. Taxonomy (NCBI): domain Eukaryota; kingdom Viridiplantae; phylum Streptophyta; class Magnoliopsida; order Poales; family Poaceae; genus Thinopyrum; species Thinopyrum elongatum. The sequence goes on along the minus strand of CM022297.1, from coordinate 81,490,696 downwards.
TCGACGTTGACGAGTGACTTGCCACCCAGGTGGTGACCTGAGCTTGTGAAGGGCCTATGTAGATAGACAGGCTTCGTCAAGCCTTCTTTCTTTCTAGTGTCTGTACTCAGACTAGTTGCTTCCGTATGTGCTTGTATGTTTGTATGACTTGAGTGTCGGGTCGTGTGACCCCTATCTGTATGAACATATTATGTATGGCTCCCCGGAGCCTTTAAATAAAGTACTTTGAGTTGTAAAGTTTTGTTGTGATGCCATGTTGTATTTACACATATCGAGCATATTGTGTGTATGATTGAAATGCTTGGTATGTGTGGGATCCGACTATCTAGTTGTTTATCCTTGGCAGCCTCTCTTATGGGGAAATGTAGTCTGGTGTCTCCACTGAGCCTTGGTAGTCCGCTACAGCCCGGTTTACCGGAGTCCTGCTAGCCCAGCACTACTGCTCCGGAACACTTAGACTGGCCGGCATGTGTTTCACTTCGTTCCTGTGTCTGTCCCTTCGGGGAAATGTCACGCGGTGATATCCGGAGTCCTGCCTAGCCTGCTACAGCCCGGATTCCTGTTAGCCCAGTGCTACAACCCGGATTCACACGCTGCTGACCGACATGCTCGATGTTGATTCATGTATGCCTGTCCCCGTAAGTTAGCGCCGCTTTGGGTTCACGACTAGCCATGTCGGCCCGGGTTCTCTGTCATATGGATGCTAGCAACACTATCATATACGTGAGCCAAAAGGCGCAAACGGTCCCGGGCCATGGTAAGGCGACACCCGTGGGAATACCGTGCGTGAGGCCGCAAAGTGATATGAGGTGTTACAGGCTAGATCGGTGTGACTTAGAATCGGGGTCCTGACAGCGTTGGCATCAGAGCCGGACTGCCTGTAGGTTCGTTGAGCCAAACTGGTCGATGTCGAGTCTAGAAATGCTTTAGTTATATGTAGGGGAATTGATTGTGGGAGGGACGTAAGGCTCTTTTTACTCCTTTACCTTATGCCCTCTGATCTGAGTCATCCTCTTCTCTTTCTACGTGGGTTAAGGACTAGGCTCTCTTCTCTCTATCAGGTACACGTGTTACTAATCCGTAGTAACTTATAGGATTGTTGGTTACAAGCCTCAGTTCAGTTTCTACTACTTCTAGTATGTTGTCAGTTGAACCAGAACCTTGATATGATGTTGTTGAGTGGCTTGCAAACTGTTGTGAATGTCTCAAATCTTTTCCTGAGCATTTACAGCCGTTATGCTGTCCGATTTCTCCTAGAAAATTCTAATGCCTTTGCATTATTTCATGCTTTCAGATGGCCACTCGCGCCCAGAATCAAGTGGTTCGTCTGACTCGGTGCCTCGATGTACCTGGTCACACGGCCATGCTGGTCCGAGTGATGATCGAGACAGGCTATCGATGGTATCCTGAGTATACCGTCGAGGAGCAGTTTCGAGACTTTAATCAAAGTCAATACCTTTGCACAGTCAGGATATACCCTTCCTATCCTGGAGCTACTGAACCCCTCCACTGCTCTTTTGGACTTGGGGTTACCATCGAGATGTCCGTGCAAGACGCTGCTTACTCGATGATGACTGTCATGCGAGCCAGACTTGCCTTGCTTCGGAACACTGATTTCCGCTATATGCCAGCATCACTCCCTGGGGCACAAGGGTACTATCAGGCCCTTTACACTGACTCTACCCATGAGGATTCACTACTCCGCACCACCACCGAGTTGCTTGAGGACAAGGACCGTGAGAATCGTGCCTTGCGAATGGAGCTCTTCAACACTCGTTCTGATCACTGGGCCACTCTGACACGGTTTGCACCCGCCGTGCAGGCTGGGTATATGGACATGAGGGACTTGTACCCCGTGCGGTCTAGTCTGCCAGATTGTATGGACTGGCGTGATGTAGGAGGCATCACTCCTCCCCGTGGACCCCGTCTGCCACCGTTTGTTGGACCAAGGCCACATCCGAGTCCTTTTGGACCGCAAGCTCCACAGGACCGACTGTTTCCAGATGATCATGTTCAGCTCCCAGGACATGGTGGTAATCTCTATGAAGATTACTACGGAGACGCCTGAGTTGGTAGTAGCTTCACTAGTATTGTAACAGTTGTATTCTCCACAGTACTGCATGACTCGTGGGATATGACTTGGTGTGTATCACGTTCCGGAGGTGTAGAAAAATAATGTATAGGAGCTTGGAATGCCTCCGATGAGATGTAACGTCTTTCACCGTAGTTGTACTTTAGCCTGGGCTTGTACTAAACTATGTACGGTGTGTATGACCGATGGTATATATATGGCAGTTTCTATATTACCATGTCGTGCAAATGAACATCTCAACATTTCATGTCGTCCATTACATTCTGTGCTTCCTTGCCAGCATTTTGCCATCCTTGTCTAAGCCGTTGTCTTGTCTCTCCTAGGATGGTTAATACCCGCAACAACCCTGCTGCCCCGGAGCAGGGTGAAGCCAGTGCAGCTAGGGATGGGAATCTGCCTCACCCGCCTTCTCTGGCCGAAGTTATGCTGGAGGCAGAAAGAAACAAGCGTGAGACCAACCGCTTGCTAGCACGCATTGAGGAGAATACCGCACGACATCAGAGGAACGAATTGGTGTCAATCAATGACTTTATCAAGTTGTACCCACCGAAATTCCATCATTCCGTTGAACCCTTCGATGCGGATGATTGGCTTCGCAGCATCACCAATAAGCTACGTTCTGCCAACGTAGCCGAAGCTGATAAGGTTATCTACGCTGCCTATCACCTCGAAGGCCCTGCTAGCCTTTGGTGGGAAAACTATGAGGCTATGCACCCGGCTGGCCAGATTACCACTTGGACTGATTTCAGTGAGGCTTTCCGTGAGCATCACATCCCGGAAGGTCTCATGGATCGTAAGAGGGAGGAGTTCTGCAATTTCACCCAAGGTAGACTGACCGTGGATGCATACAGCCGTGAGTTTGGAAATCTAACATGTTATGCTCCTGAAGAGGTATCCACCGATGCCAAGAAGCAGGCAAGGTTCCGCAAGGGACTTAGCCCCGAGCTTCGTCGTGATCTTCGTCTGCATGAGTGCACCTCTTTTCAGAAGTTAGTGAATAAGGCCATCAGTGCTGAGACAGGTCAGACTGACTATGACGCCTCATGCAAGCACTCCCGTGACTTTGGTTCTTCATCCGGTTCTGGACATCAGAAGCGCCGGGTGTGGATTCCAAACACAGCCCTGCCACCCAGGTTCACTCCGAGGCCATCCTTTGAGGCGCCTCGTCCCAATCAGCAGTTTGCACCGCCCAAGGCCTATGGTGGCCCCGCTGCTAATGCTGCTCCACGCCCCAATGTTGTGACATGCTTCAAGTGTGGAGAGACGGGTCATTACATACGCGAGTGTCCCCAGAACAACCACCCCAATCAGCCCGGAAAGTCCGTTGGTCGTGACAAGCCAGCGGGAAAGACATATTACGCTAAGCCAGCCACCACTGCACATGGCCATGTCAATTATGTCTCAGCTGAAGAAACTCATGAGGATCCCAATGTCGTCCTTGGTACGCTCCTTGTTAACTGCCATCCGGCAACTGTTCTTTTTGATACTGGAGCATCTCATTCTTTTATCTCTGAGAGCTATGCTTGATTGCACAACACCACATTTTGTGACATGCCCACCTCCATGGCAATTCAAACCCCTGGTTCTAGATGGCAAACCTCTAGAATAAGCCATGGAAATGAAATTCTTGTTGATAGATTGGTCTTCCTTGCATCACTAATAGCTCTCAAGTCCTCGGACATAAACATCATCTTGGGTATGGACTGGATGTCAGCCCATTATGCTAAGATTGATTGCTCTACTAGAACTGTTCAACTCACCCATCCATCGGGCAAGATAGTCAATGTTTTGACCCGAGTGTCTAAGCGTCAGCTCTACTCCCTAAATGCCAACCCTCTTCTAGACCTTGAAGATATTCCGGTAGTCCGTGACTTCCCGGATGTTTTTCCAGAAGAACTGCCAGGTGTTCCACCTGACAGGGATGTCGAGTTCGTGATAGACCTTGTTCCAGGAACCGTCCCAATCTCTAGAAGACCCTATAAGATGGCACCCCTAGAACTAGCCGAGCTTAAGAAACAACTCGATGAGTCCTTGGAAAAGGGTTTCATCCATCCTAGTTCTTCTCCATGGGCTTGCCCCGTCCTCTTCGTCAAGAAGAAGGATGGAACGGATCGGATGGTTGTAGATTACCGACCTGTCAACTTGGTCACTATCAAGAACAAGTATCCGCTCCCCAGGATCAACGATCTATATGATCAGCTCGCAGGATCCTCAGTCTTTTCCAAAATGGATTTGAGGTTGGGCTACCATCAAATCAAAATCAAGAACGGGGACATTCCTAAGACGGCCTTTGTTACTCGTTATGGCCAATACAAGCACACCGTCATGTCCTTCGGTTTAACCAATGCTCCAGCCACTTTCTCTCGGTTAATGAACTCGATCTTCATGGAGTATTTGGATAAATTTGTCGTGGTATACCTCGATGATATACTCATCTACTCCAAGAATGAGGAAGAACATGCCGAGCATCTAAGGCTAGTATTGATGAAACTTCGAGAGCATCGCCTTTATGCCAAATTCTCCAAGTGTGAATTTTGGTTGCCAGAAGTGACCTATCTAGGCCACGTAATCTCTGGTAAGGGTATTGCTGTAAATCCCGAGCGAGTTCAAGCCGTCCTTGATTGGACTCCACCTGAAACGGTCAAGCAAGTTTGGAGTTTCCTTGGCTTAGCGAGCTACTGTCGCCGCTTCGTCGAGAATTTCTCCAAGGTTGCTAAACCTCTAACTGAACTTCTCAAGAAAGATAAAAAGTTCGAGTGGACCCCACAGTGCGAGTTCAGCTTTCAGGAATTGAAAAGACGCCTGGCATCTGCTCCCGTACTTGTGCCACCAGATTTTTCTAAGGACTTTGTTATCTATTGCGACGCCTCGCGACAAGGACTAGGTTGCATACTCATGCAAGATCGTCATGTGATTGCCTACGCTTCTCGACAGTTGCGTCCACATGAGGATAACTATCCCACACATGATTTAGAGCTTGCAGCTGTGGTCCATGCACTCAAAACATGGCGACATTACCTTCTCGGTAATCGTTGCGAAATTTACACCGATCACCAAAGTCTGAAATACATCTTCACCCAACCGGATTTGAATCTCAGGCAAAGACGTTGGGTCGAGTTGATTACGGATTATGACTTAGGAATAACTTACACCCCGGGCAAAGCCAATGTCATGGCTGATGCGCTAAGTCGTAAATCTTATTGTAACAACTTGATGTTACAACAAAGTCAACCACTTCTCCACGAGGAATTTCGTAAGCTTAACCTTCACATTGTTCCTCGAGGATTCCTATCCACCCTGGTGGCGAAACCTAACCTTACAGATCAAATCATAGCTGCCCAGAAGCGTGATAAGGGCATATTCCGCATCCAGGAGAACATTGCTAGCGGAGCTGCTAAGTGTTTCTCCATGGATGAGCGAGGTGTTGTCTTCTTCGAGAACCGCCTAGTGGTTCCCAAGAAACAACAGCTACGGCAATTGATCCTTAAGGAAGCTCATGAATCCCCTCTCACCATTCATCCCGATAGTACTAAAATGTATCAAGACCTACGCCAGAGGTTTTGGTGGACTAGGATGAAGAGAGAAATTGCTCAATATATTGCTAATTGCGATGTCTGTCGTCGTGTTAAAGCAGAGCATCAACGGCCTGCTGGCACTCTTCAACCTTTGGTTATTCCTGAATGGAAATGGGATAAAATCGGTATGGATTTCATTACCGGGTTTCCCAGGACCAAGAGAGGGAATAATGCTATCTTCGTCATTGTCGATCGTCTTTCCAAAGTAGCCCACTTCCTACCTGTTCGTGAGAGTATAACCGCTAGCTAGCTAGCTGACTTGTACATCTCCCAAATAGTGTCTCTTCATGGTGTTCCATTGGAGATTAACTCAGACCGTGGAAGTCTTTTCACCTCTCGATTTTGGGAAAGTTTCCAAAATGCTATGGGAACTCGTCTCTCCTTTAGCACCGCCTTCCACCCTCAATCAAGTGGTCAAGTAGAACGAGTCAATCAAATTCTGGAAGATATGCTCCGAGCTTCTGTCATCTCTTTCGGTATGGATTGGGAGAAATGTCTTCCATTCGCCGAATTCGCTTATAACAATAGTTATCAAGCTAGCTTGGGCAAAGCCCCTTTCGAAGTTCTCTATGGACGAAAATGCCAAACACCTCTTAACTGGTCAGAAACCGGGGAAAGACAACTCTTTGGCCCGGATATGATTCAGGAAGCAGAAGAGCAGGTTCGCATTATTCGTGAGAAATTGAAAACAGCCCAATCCCGTCAAAAGAGTCAATATGACCGCAAACATAAGCTCATGACTTATGAAGTTGGCGAGAAGGCTTACCTTCGGGTTACTCCTTTGAAGGGAACCCATCGATTCAGTATCAAGGGTAAATTGGCTCCTCGTTACATTGGACCCTTTCGCATTCTTGCCAAACGAGGAGAAGTTGCCTACCAATTGGAACTACCTCCGCATCTCTCCAGAGTTCATGATGTCTTCCACGTTTCTCAACTCAGGCATTGCTTCTCGGATCCTATCCGTGAAGTGGACCACGAAACGCTTGATCTCCAAGATAATCTCACATATCGAGAATATCCCGTTCGTATCCTTGACCAAGCCGAACGTACCACTCGACGCCAGAATATCAAGTTTCTCAAGGTTCAATGGTCACACCATTCCGAGAAAGAAGCTACTTGGGAAAGGGAGGATCGTCTTCGACTTGAGTACCCCACCTTCTTCCCGAAGGATCCTAAATCTCGGGACGAGATTCTTTTGAGTGGGGGTGAGTTGTCACACCCTAGCTAGTTCATGCATTAGAGTGTTGCATCATGTTTAAACTTTTCCAGAAACTTGAAATGGGGATGATAGAACCCCCAGCACCCCCCTGGAAACAACTAGGGTTTACTAAAATCTTTTTCAATGAACCTGAAATGCCCTTCTAAAATGTCCATCATTTTTGTCTTGGGTTAGAACCTCTGCCAAAACTGGTTCACATTTTTCTAGGTCATCATAAGGTCATTGAATTAAATCATATGTAACTTGCATTTGGGAATTTAAATGCTAGTAAATATTTTAAATGTCCAAATAATCCCAAACTGAAATGTTCTATGTTGGATATACTCTATACAGTGGGCATGAGCAGTTTGGTGATTTTTGAAAGTGCCTAGGTATTTTTAGAAAAGCCACAAACTTGCAGAAATATAGAAAACAGAAAAAAGGGAAAACAAACTTACCTGGCAAAGCCACCAGCCGGCCCACCTGGCGGCCCAGCACTGTGCTGGCACGTGCCAGCCAGCTGCTTCGTCCCCGCCAGGCAGGCAGGGAGGTGACGCCGGCGTGCGCGAGCTCGCCACGGCGCGAGCTGCTTGCCACTCGAGCTGCTGGACGCCTGGACGTCCTCCACGTCGTCGCCTCGACCCCCTGGACACCTCATTCTCCCCCCTGCGCCTCTCTCTCGCTCTCTCCCCACCATGGCCGACGCAGCCGTAGCCGCACCACCGACGTAACCGCGGCCACCGTCGCCTCCTCGTCGTCCCACCCTGTCCAGCAGCTCCGCCACCGTCCTCTCCGTCGAGCAGACTGAGCCCCGAGCGCTCGTTCGCCCTGAAGCCACCGCACCGACCTCGTCTTCAACGCCCGTCGTCAGAGATCCATTTCGCCGCCCCGCTTGCTCCGGCTCGTCCCCGACCTCGCCGACTGCTCCGTCGTGACCGCCGTGAGCTCAGCTACCTCCCCATCTTTTCCGTTCTCGCTCTCGAGCCCTGCATCGACTGCACCGAGCTCGGCCGCACCCGCCGCCACCTCTGCACGTCGCCGTCGTGGCCACAGCCATGTTGGCTCGATTCCGAGCGCGCCATCATCTTCACCGCACTCGCAGGAGCCCGCAGCACCACTCCACGCACCTCGCCATGCCCCCTAGCGACGAGCCTGAGCTCGCCCGAACTCCGGCAGCCGCACAGCTCGTCGCCGGCATCGTTTCCGGCCACCCCAGCTCCACCCACTACCACCACTCGACGCGGCTCACTCCCCGCATCACGTAGATGTGCTCCGCCGTCGTTTTGGTCGCCGGAGCACGAATCCCGCACTGCCCCGCCGTGTCTGGCCTCGCCGGCGGCTAAACGCCGGCGGGTTTGACCCCGCTGACCCAGCTTGACCCCCCTGGGTCTATGACAGGTGGGACCCGGCTGCTAATTAACTTAGGATTAGGACTAACTAAAAATTAGTTAGACTAATGACACTGACACGCGGGACCCACTGGCCAGGTTTGACCTGGACCGACCCCGTTGACTGCTGACGTCACCCTGACGCAATAAGTATTTTTCTGGATTTATTTTTATACAGGAAATTCCAGAAAATACTACAAACTTCAAAAATTCATAGTAATTCAACCGTAGCTCCAAATCAAACAAATTATATATGAATTTGGATCAGAAAAATCCAATCTTTCCATCTGTACTGGTTTCATGCATGTCAGAACAATTTAACCTTGCTGATTAGATGAAACAAGTTAATGCACTAATATGACCTCTTATTTTGGGTTTGCATTTGAATCCTTGATTCAAATGAACTCCAACCAACCTGTTCTAAGATGCATTAGCCAAAACACACTCATTTTGCCATGTCAAAGCATGCATCATATTGTTGCATATTGCCATGTGATGATTGTGTTTCGATGTGTTCTTCGTGGTAGGTTCTGCCTCCGAGGATATTCACGAGTATCCAACTGAAGGGCAGTATTCCACTACCACTCTGTCAGGCAAGCAACCCCATTGATCATTTCGATACAAACCCATCTTCTCGCTTCTGCTCTCGTTTACTGCATTAAGACAACGCGTTTCAAACTGCTGTGTGTTGCGGTAGTTGAACCCATATCCTATGCATGACCAGTCATTGGCACAGTAACTAGATGAAACCCACTAGCATGTGTAGGAGTTGATTGAGCCATGTCTGTGTTTCCTACCATGCTATGCCTACTATGCTTAGAGTTGTGTCAGGTCTGGCTCATCAGGGTGATGAACTAGAGTGAATGGTGGTGTCGGTAATGAGAGTGAAGTGTTGAACATGTTTTGGTAAAGGTATCGATGAGAGGCCATGTAGGAGTACATGGTGGGTTGTTTCATTGAGGCCGTCCTTAAGAACTGAGATCTGTATGCGTGATTTAAGATTCAGCTACTACCACACATTGGGCTCTGAAATATGACCCCGCTCGACTTACTGACCCCTCTCGTCCTCTGTCCAGGAGTTGCAAGTAGTTTCTGGTGTTTGTAGTATGCTGGAGGCCGTGTGTAGCGCTGACCTTAGGGGTGGGCTGTGATGCGGTAGGCACGTGGCCGGTGTACCGAGTCGCCCGTTTGGTGTCTCGGGAACCCTGCACACATCGTTTGGGGCCGTTGAGGACACCCCGGCCGGATTTCCTTGCGGATGGAACCCGAATAGGCGATAAACCTGGACTAGAGACTTGTATGGTTAGTCAGGTCGTGGTCTACACCCACGTCGGCTTTCGCTTGAAGTCTGCCAAGCACATGTCGTGTGCAGACGCTAAGTGGTGGAAACATGTGTGACGAAGTACACCCCTGCAGGGTATAAAACTATTCAAATAGCCGCGTCCACGGTAAAGGACTACTTGGTCACTTATGCAGTTCATAGACAAGTTAATGGTTACTACTAAAAGACTCAAGATAAGTGTGAGTACCGCGGATGGCCCTCTCGTAGGATTACGAGGGAGGATCCACGGTGGAGTATTGTGATGGTGATTAGTGGACTCGTGTGCGAAAACTAATTTCACAAGTGATGTCTCGTAGGATAGCGTAGCCAAGAGTCAAAGCTAGCTTGCTGCAATAACTCCACCACCCTTCTTGAAAATGCGCATGTATATTAGGATCTGATTGTAAGACTTGCTGAGTACCTTTGTACTCATGTTGCTTTAATAATTGTTGCAGACGAGAACACCGCCCCCTCCGAAGGGTTCTATGTAGATCTCGACGTTGACGAGTGACTTGCCACCCAGGTGGTGACCTGAGCTTGTGAAGGGCCTATGTAGATAGACAGGCTTCGTCAAGCCTTCTTTCTTTCTAGTGTCTGTACTCAGACTAGTTGCTTCCGTATGTGCTTGTATGTTTGTATGACTTGAGTGTCGGGTCGTGTGACCCCTATCTGTATGAACATGTTATGTATGGCTCCCCGGAGCCTTTAAATAAAGTACTTTGAGTTGTAAAGTTTTGTTGTGATGCCATGTTGTATTTACACATATCGAGCATATTGTGTGTATGATTGAAATGCTTGGTATGTGTGGGATCCGACTATGTAGTTGTTTATCCTTGGCAGCCTCTCTTATGGGGAAATGTAGTCTGGTGTCTCCACTGAGCCTTGGTAGTCTGCTACAGCCCGGTTTACCGGAGTCCTGCTAGCCCAGCACTACTGCTCCGGAACACTTAGACTGGCCGGCATGTGTTTCACTTCGTTCCTGTGTTTGTCCCTTCGGGGAAATGTCACGCGGTGATATCCGGAGTCCTGCCTAGCCTGCTACAGCCCGGATTCCTGTTAGCCCAGTGCTACAGCCCGGATTCACACGCTGCTGACTGACATGCTCGATGTTGATTCATGTATGCCTGTCCCCGTAAGTTAGCGCCGCTTTGGGTTCACGACTAGCCATGTCGGCCCGGGTTCTCTGTCATATGGATGCTAGCAACACTATCATATACGTGAGCCAAAAGGCGCAAACGGTCCCGGGCCATGGTAAGGCGACACCCGTGGGAATACCGTGCGTGAGGCCGCAAAGTGATATGAGGTGTTACAGGCTAGATCGGTGTGACTTAGAATCGGGGTCCTGACAACTTCAGCATTGGCCCTCTCCGCTTGACTGTTGCTTCTCGGGTGAGCAACAGAGGCAAAACAAATTTTGCTGCCAAGGTCTTGGACGTACTGCATGAAGGTGCGACTTGTGAATTGCGTGCCGTTGTCGGTGATGATCCTGTTGGGCACACCGAAACGGCAAACTATCCCTTTAAAGAACTTGACGGCTGATTGTGCTGTCACCTTCCTCACTGTTTCCACCTCCGGCCACTTTGTGAACTTGTCGATAGCAACATACAAGTACTCAAAGCCCCCGGTAGCACGGGGGAAAGGGCCCAATATGTCGAGCCCCCAGACTGAAAATGGCCAGGAGAGAGGGATCGTCTGAAGAGCTTGAGCTGGCTGATGCGATTTCTTCGAATGAAACTGGCACGCTTCACACTTGGTTACTAGTGCAGTTGCATCCTGGAGAGCGGTGGGCCAAAAGAAACCTTGCCGGAATGCTTTCCCGACAAGTGCTCTTGATCCTATGTGAGATCCACATATGCCTCCATGTATTTCCGCCAACAGCTTTAGTCCATCCTCCCGAGGAATGCACTTCAATTTCACACCGTTTGGTCTCTTTCTATACAGGGCGTCATCGACAAACTTGTACATAACAGACCGATGGGCTACTTTTTCCGCTTCTTCCTGTTCCTCCGGGAGTTCTCCTGTCTGAAGGAAATGGACAATGTGCTGCGCCCATGCTGGAGCCTGGGGCTCGACAGCTAGGACTAAAGGCATCTCCTCTGCCGGGGGAACATTTGTCTCGACAGCGAAAGCGTGGGGTTCCGCCGGAGCCTGTCGTTCCCCGACAGGTTTGTCGTTGATCCCGGTAGGTTCCTTGCCGGCGGCTCCGGGGAGCTCTGCCGGAAAGTACTATCCAGGATTCAACTTTCTTCTCTTTTCTTGCCGCATTGATGGCGCCACGGATGGTTGAGTCAAATGGAGCACAAAAGTTCCTGGTTCCACAGGCAACTTGAGAGCGGCGCGCTTTGACAGGTCGTCAGCAATACTGTTCTCGGCACGAGGGATGTGCTTCATTTGCAGACCGTCAAAGTGCTCTTCCATTTTTCTCACTTCATCCACGTAGGCTTGCATTAATGGACTCTGATAACTCTTGTTAACTTTCCTGATGACAAGCTACGAATCGCCTCTAATGACGAGCTTCTTGATACCAGGGTCTGCCATGATCCTGAGACCGGCAAGCAAGCCCTCGTACTCCACAGTGTTGTTCGTCGAACTCTCCTGGGGAAAATGCATTTGGATTACATACTTGAGGTGCTCTCCGGTGGGTGCGACAAGCAGCATGCCGGCACCGACGCCTTGCAGCGAAAAAGCCCCGTCAAAGTACATACCCCATTCCTGATCGATTTCCTTGCCGGGGAGAGTTGTTTCTTGAACCTCTTCGTTTGGGGTTGGGGTCCATTCCGCAATGAACTCTGCCAAGGCCCTACTCTGAATTGTCGAAGTGCTTTCAAACTTGAGGCCAAAGCTCGACAACTCCAATGCCCACTCCACAATCTTGCCGGTTGCTTCTGGATTTCGCAAAATCCGTTGCAACGGGAAGCAAGTGACGACGGTGATTTCATGTGCTTAAAAATAATGGCGCAGCTTCCTCAAGGCCATAAGGAGGCCAAAAAGCAATTTCTGCACGCTAGAATATCTTGACCTAGCTCCTTGCAAAAGAGAGCTAACAAAATAAACTGGGCGCTGCACCACCTTTTTCTTCTGCACTGGTTCTTCTGACTGCACATATCCTGTCTTGCCGGGATCAACCCTTGCCGGGGAAGATCCTGCCGCGTCGCTTGACGGTCCTGCCGCTGGTGTTGCTTCCTCATCAGCTTCTCTCTGCGCCACTAACGCAGCACTAACCACTTGATTTGTTGCTGCCAAATATAGCAGCAACGGCTCTCGTGGTTTAGGCGCGACTAGCGTTGGCGAAGAAGAAAGGTATTTCTTCAAATCTTGCAGCGCAGCCTCTGCCTCCGGAGTCCATTTCATTGGACCCGCCTTCTTCAAAATTTTGAAAAAGGGCAGGGCGCGCTCAGCAGATTTGGAAATAAACCTGCTTAGAGCAGCAACACAGCCGGCAAGACGACGGACATCCTTGACACGTCTTGGTACTTCAATCTGCTCAATAGCTTTGATCTTGTCGGGGTTCGCTTCAATTCCCCGTTGAGATACAAAGAATCTGAGAAGCTTGCCGGAAGGAACACCAAACAGGCACTTCTCAGGATTGAGCTTTAAGTTGATCTTGCGCAGATTTGCAAATGTTTCTTCTAGATCCTGTATGAGCGTCGCTTTGTCCTTGGTTTTGACCACTATATCATCCATATATGCCTCTATATTTCTATGGAGCTGAGGCTCAAAACCAATTTGGACCGCTCTTGGAAATGTAGAACTAGCACTTTTCAACCCGAAAGGCATTCATATAAAACAATACGTACCACATGGGGTGATAAATGCGGTCTTTTCTTCATCTTCTTTTGCCATGAAGATCTGATGATACCCTGAGTAGGCATCAAGGAAGGATAGTAGATCACAACCAGCGGTGGAGTCCACAATCTGGTCGATGCGCGGTAAGGGAAAGGGATCTTTTGGACAGGCTTTATTGATATCTGTATAATCGATACACATCCTCCATTTCCCATTCGTCTTGCGCACTACAACCGGATTAGCCAACCAGGTTGGGTGAAGTACTCCTCTGACCAATCCTGCCGCCTCCAGCTTCCTGATTTCTTCGGCAATGAATTCTTGTCGCTCCAAGGCTTGCTTCCTGACCCTCTGCTTGACGGGCCGCGCGTGAGGACAGACAGCAAGGTGGTGCTCAATTACCTCCCTGGGAACTCCGGGGATGTCAGACAGTTGCCATGCGAACACGTCGACATTCGCCCGCTGGAAGGCAATGAGCGCGCTTTCCTATTTGTCATCTAGGGTGGAACTTATGGTGAAAGTTCCTCCCGTTCCGTCCTCCCTGACGGGCACCTTCTTGGTCTCTGGTGGAGCGGCCTTGGATCTCTTGTTCTTGCCGGTGGAACTCTCTGGTGCATCCTCAACGGAAGCGCAGCACTCCGAGGAGGTGCGCTTACCGGAGTTCACGCCAAGATTCTCGCTGGTCTTCTTCTTCCCCCGGGAGTTCCAGTGGCAGGAGCAGATGCCTTGACGGCAGGTGCTGCAACTGCTTCCTGGTAGAGTTGGTCGGCACAGATGAGCGCATCCTTCTTATCGGAATGGATAGTAATGACACTCAACGGCCCGGGCAGCTTCAAAACATTATACGCGTAGTGTGATGCCGCCATGAACTTAGCCAGCGCTGGCCGACCAAGGATCCCATTGTATGACATAGGGATCTTGGCGACATCAAACACTACCTTCTCGGTCCTGTAGTTGAGCTCGCTACCAAATGTCACCGGTAGCGTAATCTTGCCCTTTGGCTGGGTTCTTCCTGGATTGACCCCTTGAAACGTGCCCATTTCTTCGAGATCTTCATCAGGAATTTGGAGCCTCTTGAGCACATCCGGTGAGATTAGGTTTAGCCCGGCCCTACCGTTAACTAGCATTTTCGTCACCTTGAGGTTGCGGATTGTTGGTGAGACCAACAATGGCAAGCACCCGACCGCGGTTGTGCGATCAGGGTGATCCTCGGCGTCGAAAATGATAGGCGTGTTGGACCACTTCAGGGGCTTACATGCATCTAGTGATGGCTCTGTTGCATTGACTTCTCACACCCACTGTTCGAGCCGACGGTGGGAAGAATGCAACGAGGCGCCCCCATCGATACACATGGCCTCTGTAGCTTTCTGGAATTCTTGCTCACTGGACTCATCGTCTTCTTCATCATCATCTTCTTCTTTGTCTCGGCCTCGAGCGGGCCTCTCCCTCTGTTGCTTGGCCTTGCCGCGGCGACCCCCTCGGCCACCGTGCTCCTTGCCAGACCCCTCAGCACCGTCATGGGCCTTCTACTTATCTCGCCTTTCATACTCAGCCCTCTGCTTCTCGACAAGCTGTTCAACTTGTCGGCAGTTTTGGAGATCGTGACCCTTGGTGCGATGGATCTTGCAGTACTGCTTGCCGGAGTTTTCCGACTTGTCGGCAGCCGCCAAGGCCTGGCATGAGGAGCACCCGGCAAGTTCCTTGCCGGGGTCGTCAACCTTGGCATTCTTGGCGGCGCCGGGGTTGCCGGATTCCTCGACAGCAAGCACGGCCTTGCCTTTGCGCTTCTTGTTCTGCCGCCGGCCTTTCCTTGATGGGGTTGCAGCGTCTTCGTCTTCTGATTCGCTCCCCGCGCCAACAGCCTCGCCAGGGAGTTTCCTCCCCTCTTCAGCTCGGGCGCACTTGTCGGCCAAAGCGTAAAGCTCGGCAATACTCCTGACTTTGTTCATTGCTAGCTCTTCCCGCATTCTGCGGTTAAGCACGTTCTGATGAAACGCGCTAACAACATCGGCAGGGTGAACGTCAGGAATATTGTACTGCACCCGGCTAAATCTCTGCATAAACTTGCGCAGGGGTTCGCCCTCCTTCTGAGGGATGATATGCAAATCACTCTCTTGGCCAGGAGCTTGGTGGCCTCCGATAAAGGCGCCAACAAACTGATGGCACAAATCTGACCAAGAAGAAATAGAATTCTCCGGTAGATGCATCAACCACAACCTGACGTTGGGTTTGAGCACCAACGGGAAGTAGTTGGCAAGTATCTTGTCATCTCGGCCCCCGGCAGCCTGCACCGCAATGGTGTAGATGCTCAGGAACTCCGAGGGATGAGTCTTGCCGTCATATTTCTCCGGGACCTTTGGCTTGAAGGTTCGGGAATTGGGCCACTGGACTTGCCGCAGCTCACGGGTAAACGCTGGAGTCCCTACCTCGTAAGGCAAGTCACCTGCGTCCCCTGGCGCAGGCTCGTCGATAGCCGGCCCTGCGCGCTTATCAGATTGATAGCGCGCTTCCCGTCGCCGCTCGATGGTGGTTCGAGTGTCCTCTTTGCCTCGTTCCTGGAGAACTTGACGCTGGTCGCGGCGCATCCGTGGATCGGACGACGCTGTGGAATCATCATCACGGCGATCGACCCGCTGGGTTGTCGACCGCCGCTGGTGTCGCGGAGGGGAGTGCACCATGGTTGCACCACCTCCGGTTTTCTCCACATCGGCTCGCGCCGGATCGATGGGCCGCCGCTGTGAGGGCCCTGCCTCCTGTGGCCCATCTTTGTTGGCGAAGCCAATGAGGCTCTGGATAGTAGCTCGCCACTCCTCCATCTTCTCCGGAGCAGGGGGGAAATCGAGGAGCAGCTGCGCACGTGCCAAGGCTTCCGCTGGCGTAGGCGGCGGCGATAGGTGCGAGGTACGTGAGGTGCTCTGACTCCTAGCCATGTTAGAAGGAGCACCGTCACGGTCACGCGACCGCGTGCCACCTCCGCCGGCAGCTCGGTGTGCATGCTGGGCCCGCGCACCTTGGGATCGATGCGCAAAAATCTTTCCATGGGGACACCCTGAACCACCAGCGCCATGACGTTGCTCATCGTACACGGCCTGGAAGGCCGTGACGCTGGTGCCGGCGCGGGAGCCCCAGGAAGCGTCCTTCGATCTCTAGAATTCGTTGTGCCACCCATAGGCAACACAGCTCCATCTCTGGATCCAGCGGCGTGTGGGTTGCCGCTGCCGCTGCGAACGATGCCGCTCGCCTGGCTTGGATCACCGGAACACCGTGGAGGCTCTAACCCTCTTCCTTCTGCACCCACGCCATCGCCCGTATGCGAGGGCACAGGCAAAACAGACGTGGATGGTTGCGCCGTTGCGGCGCTCTTCTTCTTGGGTGGCATGATGATGAAGATGATGAAGAAACTAAGGCGCCGATCACTGGATCAGGTTCACACAACCTACTTCCCCCTACCTGGCGCGCCAAAGATGTCGGCGTGCGACACCTATGGGACCCTCAAGGAATCCCTTTACAATTCGGCAGGGAGAGAGGTATGCGCAAAGAGCAGAACCAACGATCGATGCGGGGCAATTTTACCCAGGTTCGGGCCGCTAATCAGCGTAAAACCCTACTCCTGCCTTGTTTTATTATGAATGTTCTTGAGCCCAGGCTTCAGGAGCGCTTGCAATGAACAATACGTTCAAAGAGCAGCTACGCATGCAGAATGGGCCAGAAGATCCTCTCCCCTGTAGCAGTTGCCTTGGGCCTCCTTTTATATGCTCAAAGGGGTCACCATAGTGGCAAAATGTACATACATTGAGGTGTAAAGTAGCTACAAGGTTATCATACCTAACCACTGACGGATTAGGACGAACGCATTTAATGCACTGTGAGGTGTCCGTTTAGGTGTCCTCACTTTCTTGGGGATGGAAAAAGGGGCCATCCCATCAGCACCGCTTAAGCTCTCCTCCACTGGCGCGTTGCCACGCATCCAAAGAAGGACCCAGAATGTCGGGCTTGTTGCTGTGCCAGAGCGTTGGCACAGCAACAGAATCTTGCCGGGCGCCGAACCTTGCCGGGGGCCGAATCTTGCCGGGCTTCGCAGGCCACCCCGGCAAGATCTTGCCGGGGAAGCTGGCTTTCGGATTCTAGCTCTCCTTATCTGCTGATCCTTAGATCTTTGACTTGAGAATTTCTCTGGTAGCCTGAGTCAACCTACAGCGGATAAGAAGGATGGCAAAGTGAACAAAAGTATATTTGATATACATGTTATTGATGTGTTCGTAGTAACCCCTGGGTATTTGATACCGGTTAAGTTGCTAAGATTAGTAACTTGAAACAGGAGTTGCAGAATAAATAGAGACTAGTTAAGAACGAGGTGACGATGTGTGTTGGAAATGATTCCAAGGTTGATATGATCACCATCGCACACTCCCTCTACCTTCGGGATTAGTGTTGAACCTAAATAAATGTTATTTGGTGTTTGCGTTGAGCATGAATATGATTAGATCATGTTTATTGCAATACGTTTATTCATTTAAGTCAGAGAATAATTGTTGTTCTGTTTACATGAATAAAACCTTCTATGGTCATACACCCAATGTGAATGGTTTATTGAATCTCGATCGTAGTGATACACATATTCATAATATTGATGCCAAAAGATGCAAAGTTGATAATGATAGTGCAACATACTTGTGGCACTGCCATTTAGGTCATATTGGTGTAAAGCGCATGAAGAAACTCCATGTAGATGGACTTTTGGAATCACTTGATTATGAATCATTTGATACTTGCGAACCATGCCTCATAGGCAAGATGACTAAAACTCCATTCTCCGGAACAATGGAGCGAGCTAATGACTTATTGGAAATAATACATACCGATGTATGCGGTCCGATGAGTGTTGAAGCACGCGGCGGGTATCGCTATTTTCTGACCTTCACAGATGATTTGAGTAGGTATAGGTATATCTACTTGCTGAAACACAAGTCTGAAACATTTGAAAAGTTCAAAGAATTTCAGAGTGAAGTGGAGAATCATCGTAACAAGAAAATAAAGTTTCTACGATCTGATCACGGAGACAAATATTTGAGTTACGAGTTTGGCCTTCATTTAAAACAGTGTGGAATTGTTTCACAACTCACGCCACCTGGAACACCACAGCGTAATGGTGTGTCCGAACATCGTAACCGTACTTTATTAGATATGGTGCATTCTATGATGTCTCTTACCGATTTACCACTATCGTTTTGGGGTTATGCATTAGAGACAGCTGCATTCATGTTAAATAGGGCACCGTCTAAATCCATTGAGACGACACCGTATGAACTATGGTTTGGCAAGAAACCTAAGCTGTCGTTTCTTATAGTTTGGGGATGCGACGCTTATGTCAAAAGGCTTCAGCCTGATAAGCTCGAACCTAAATCGGAGAAGTGCGTCTTCATAGAATACCCCAAGGAAACTATTGGGTACACCTTCTATCACAGATCCGAAGGCAAGATCTTTGTTGCTAAGTTTGGGTCCTTTCTAGAGAAGGAGTTTCTCTCGAAAGAAGTGAGTGGGAGGAAAGTAGAACTTGATGAGGTAATTGTACCTTCTCTCGAATTGGAAAGTAGCTCATCACAGAAAACCGTTCTCGTGATTCCTACACCAACTAGAGAGGAAGCTAATGATGATGATCATGAATCTTCAGATCAAGTTACTACTGAACCTCGTAGGTCAACCAGAGCACAATCCGCACCAGAGTGGTACGGTAATCCTGTCCTGGAAGTTATGTTATTAGACCATGGTGAACCTACGAACTATGAAGAAGCTATGATGAGACCAGATTCCGATAAATGGCTTGATGCCATGAAATCTGAGATAGGATCCATGTATGAGAACAAAGTGTGGACTTTGGTGGACTTGCCCGATGATCGGCAAGCCATAGAGAATAAATGGATCTTCAAGAAGAAGACTGACGCTGATGGTAATGTTACTGTCTACAAAGCTTGAGTTGTCGCGAAAGGTTTTCAACAAGTTCAAGGGGTTGACTATGATGAGACTTTCTCACCCGTAGCGATGCTTAAGTCCGTCCGAATCATGTTAGCAATTGCCGCATTTTATGATTATGAAATCTGGCAAATGGACATCAAAACTGCATTCCTTAATGGGTTTCTTAAAGAAGAGTTGTATATGATGCAACCAGAAGGTTTTGTCGATCCTAAAGGTGCTAACAAAGTGTGCAAGCTCCAGCGATCCATCTATGGACTGGTGCAGGCATCTCGGAGTTGGAATATACGCTTTGATGAGGTGATCAAAGCATATGGTTTTATACAGACTTTCGGTGAAGCCTGTATTTACAAGAAAGTGAGTGGGAGCTCTGTAGCATTTCTGATATTATATGTAGATGACATATTGTTGATTGGAAATGATATAGAATTTCTGGATAGCATAAAAGGATACTTGAATAAGAATTTTTTAATGAAAGACCTCAGTGAAGCTACTTATTGGGCATCAAGATCTATAGGGATAGATCGAGACGCTTAATAGGACTTTCACAAAGTACATACCTTGGCAAAATTTTGAAGAAGTTCAAAATTGATCTGTCAAAGAAAGGGTTCTTGCCTGTGTTGCAAGGTGTGAAGTTGAGTAAGACTCAAAACCCGACCACTGCGGAAGATAGAGAGAGAATGAAAGTCATTTCCTATGCCTCAGCCATAGGTTCTATAAAGTATGCCATGCTGTGTACCAAACCTGTTGTGTACCTTGCCATGAGTTTGGCAAGGGGGTACAATAGTGATCCAGGAGTAGATCACTGGACAATGGTCAAAATTTATCCTTAGTTACCTAAGAGGACTAAGGAAATATTTCTCGGTTATGGAGGTGATAAAGAGTTCGTCGTAAAGGGTTACGCCGATGCAAGCTTTGACACCAATTCGGATGACTCAGAGTCTCAATCTGTATACATATTGATAGTGGGAGCAATTAGCTAGAGTAGCACCATGCAGAGCATTGTAGACATAGAAATTTGCAAATATACATACAGATCTGAATGTGACAGACCCATTGACTAAACTTCTCTCACAAGCAAAACATGATCACACCTTAGTACTCTTTGGGTGTTAATCACATGGCGATGTGAACTAGATTATTGACTCTAGTAAACCCTTTGGTTGTTGGTCACATGGCGATGTGAACTATGGGTGTTAATCACATGATGATGTGAACTATTGGTGTTAAATCACATGGCGATGTGAACTAGATTATTGACACTAGTGCAAGTGGGAGACTGAAGGAAATATGCCCTAGAGGCAATAATAAAGTTGTTATTTTATATTTCCTTATTCATGATAAAGGTTTATTATTCATGCTAGAATTGTATTGATCGAAAACTTAAATACATGTGTGAATACATAAACAAATACCGTGTCCCTAGTAAGCCTCTACTAGACTAGCTCGTTGATCAAAGATGGTTAAGGTTTCCTAACCATGGACATGAGTTGTCATTTGATAACGGGATCACATCATTAGGAGAATGATGTGATGGACAAGACGCATCCGTTAGCTTAGCATAATGATCACTCAGTTTTATTGCTATTGCTTTCTTCATGTCAAATACATATTCCTTCGACTATGAGATTATGCAACTCCCGGATACCGGAGGAATACCTTATGTGCTATCAAACATCACAACGTAACTGGGTGATCATAAAGATGCTCTACAGGTATCTCCGAAGGTGTTTGTTGAGTTGGCATAGATCGAGATTAGGATTTGTCACTCCGAGTATCGGAGATGTATCTCTGGGCCCTCTCGGTAATACACATCATAAGCTTGCAAGCAAATGACTAAGGAGTTGGTCACGAGGTGATGTATTATGGAATGAGTAAAGAGACTTGCCGGTAACGAGATTGAACTAGTTATAGAGATACCGACGATCGAATCTCGGGCAAGTAACATACCGATGGACAAAGGGAATTACGTATGTTGTCATAATGGTTCGACCGATAAAGATCTTCATAGAATATGTAGGAGCCAATATGGGCATCCAGGTTCCGCTATTGGTTATTGACCGGAGAGGTGTCTCGGTCATGTCTACATAGTTCTCGAACCCATAGGGTCCGCACGCTTAACGTTCGTTGACGATATAGTGTTATATGAGTTATATGTTTTGGTGACCGATTTTTGTTCGGAGTCCCGGATGAGATCACGGACATGACGAGGAGTCTCAAAATGGTCGAGAGGTAAAGATTGATATATATGACGATGGTATTTGGACACCGAAAGTGTTTCGAGACGTACCGGGAAGGAATCGGGTCACCGGAAGGGGTTCCGGGCACCCCCCGGCAAGTTATGGGCCTTATGGGCCAAAGGAGGCGACAGACCAGCCCACAAGGGGGCTGGTGCGCCCCCTCCCTTGTTTGGCCAGCCCTAGGGAAGGAAAAGGGGGAGGGCTAGCCCCTCTTGCCTTTCCCTCTCATGGGAGAAAGCAAGGGGGGGGGGGGGGGGGGGGGGGGCGCCACCCTCCCCTGCCTTTCCCCGCCCTCCAAATAAGGAAAGAGGGGGGCGCGGCTTGGAAAGGACCCCAAGTAGGATTCCTCCTACTTGGGCGCCTCCTTTGGCTGCTCCTCCCTCCCTCCCACCTATATATATGTGGGAGGGGGGCGCCTAGCACACAACAGACAATTGCCTAGCCGTGTGCGGCGCCCCCCTCCACCGTTTACACCCTCGGTCATATTTTCGTAGTGCTTAGGCAAAGGCCTGCGGAGATCACATCACCATCACCGTCACCACGCTGTCGTGCTGCCGGAACTCATCTACTACCTCGCCGTCTTGCTGGATCAAGAAGGCGGAGGACGTCACCGAGCTGAACGTGTGCAGAACACGGAGGTGCCCTACGTTCGGTACTTGATCGGTTGGAGCGCGAAGAAGTTGACTACATCAACCGCGTTGTTAAATGCTTCCGCTTACGGTCTACAAGGGTACGTAGACTCACATATCACTATCTTCATATCTCAAAACTATTACAAGGAATCAAGTTTATTTTGTCCAATGATCTTCATGAAAGTTTTTATTATATCCCTCTTGAATATCTACCACTTTGGGACTAGTTTCATATATTGCAATTTCTTTTGGCAAGCTCAAACAAATCTAAGTGAAGAACATGAGCATAAATTTTTTCATCTCTCAATATAATATAAGTGAAGAATGAGAGGATTTCTTCAAAAATATTAAAGCACACCGTGCTCAAAAAGATATAAGTGAAGCACTAGAGCAATTCCATATCTCAAAAAATTTAAGTGAAGCACATAGAGCAATTCTATTAAATCAAAGCATAATTTTGGCTCTCTCAAATAGGTGTGTCCAGCAAGGATACTTGTGACAAACTAAAAAGCAAAACAAGAAAAGACTCATATAATACAAGACGCTCCAAGCAAAACTCATGATATGTGACGAATAAAAATATAGCTCCAAGTAAAATACCGATGGTCGTTAGAAGAAAGAGGGGATGCCACTCGAGGCATCCCCAAGCTTAGTCGCTTATTTCTCCTTGAATATTAACTTGGGGTGCCATGGGGCATCCCCAAGCTTAGGCTCTTCTTACTCCTTATTCCTTCATCCATCATGATCTCACCCAAAACTTGAAAACTTCAATCACACAAAACTCAACAAAAACCTTCGTGAGATCCGATAGTATAAGAAAGCAAATCACCACTCTAAGTACTGTTGCAAACCCATTCATATTTTATTTTTGCATTATATCTATTGTATTACAACTTTGCTATGGCTTATACCCCCCCAATAAAGTCCATAGATTCATTAAAATAAGCACACAACGCAAAGAAAACAGAATCTGTCAAAAACAGAACAGTCTATAGCAATCTGAAAACTTCGTATACTTCTTTAACTCCAAAATTCTGAAAATTTAGGACAACGTAGGCAATTTGTATATCAATCTTGTGTAAAAAAATTAGAAGCTTTCGTTGCTTCTGTGATTTATGAAAATTATTTTACTGGACGCAAAAGTGTCTGTTTTTTAACAAGATCAAATCAACTATCACCCAACATGATCCCAAAGGCTTTGCTTGGCCCAAACACTAATTAAAACATAAAAACACAATCATAACAGAGGCATAATTGTGCGAACACTCAAGAACAGAAAGAAAAAGGGAAAAATAAATTTTATTCATTGGGTTGCCTCCCTACAAGCGCTATCGTTTTACGCCCCTAGCTAGGCATAATGCATAGATCTAAGTATTGTCATCTTTCTTCTTATTTTCCGTAGATGTGTTCTTATTAGGAGGTTTTGCAAAAATAACTTGAAACACATTATCCATAGAGATTTAGCACTATCAAGTTGCCCATCTACATATCCCCTTTGATTTCTGGCAACAATCCAAGAATATTATTGATTAACATCATTGAAAACTTGTTGGATTATATCTAAAATGGGGATTTCCTTTTTGAGATTCTCATAAAAAATTTGGTTATTTCCAAGAAAATGTCTCAACATGTAATCACTATTATAAAGGATCTCATCTATTACCAGTTTTTCATGGCTCATACCATAAAAATCAAAAATTTCCCTAGCTTCCCGTACTATGTAATCAAATTCATTCATAAGAACTTGGGTAGCTATATTTTTAGCTTTAAGAACCTTTATAGATGGTAGCTCATAAAAAAATCTTTGCAAGGTAGGATGGGTATGGATAAATCTATTTTCAAGTTTCAGAACTAGTGCTGAAATAGCTTCCGCATAAGATTTAGTTCTTTTAAGTATAGGAGCATCATCAAGAGTCAAATTTCCAACACAATTGAAAAATTCTTGGATACGTTCTTTTCCCATAACGTTCCCTTGCCCCAAAATAAAAGTTTTGGCATCCAGATTGCCAGATCATCCAATTTTAGGAGTTAGGCCATCATCTGTTTCTGCCATACCAAAGTCACTCATGGTGACAAGTTCAAGCAAATAAGAGATCTGACTAGAAAACGGCGAACGAAAAAGAGGGCGAATAAAACGGCAAATTTTTGTGAAGTGGGGGAGATAAAAACAAGAGGCAAATGGCAAATAATGTAAATTGCAAGGATATGAGATTTGTGATTAGGAACCTGATAGATGTTGATGATGTCTCCCCGGCAACGGCGCCAGAAATCCTTTCTTGATGGCTCGTGTCCGCGTCAGTATTTCCCCGAAGAGGAAGGGATGATACAGCACAGCTACGGTAGGTATTTCCCTCAGTTATGAAACCAAGGTTATCGAAGCAGTAGGAGAACCAAGCAACACTATGTAAACAGTACCTGCACACAAAGAACAAATACTTGCAACCCGACGCGTAAGAGGGGTTGTCAATCCCTCTCGGGTAAAAAATAGATTGGTTTGTATGATTTTGGATAAATAGATCTCGCGATAAAACAAAATAAAATAAATAAATAAAAAAAAAGTGCAGCAAGATATTTTTGGGTTTTTAGAATAATAGATCTGAAAACAAAAGCAAATAAAATAGATCTCAAAGCAAATACGATAAAGAATAGACCCGGGGGCCGTAGATTTCACTAGTGGCTTCTCTCGAGAAAATAACATACGACGGGTAAACAAATTACTGTTGGGCAATTGATAGAACTTCAAATAATTATGATGATATCCAGGCAATGATCATTATATAGGCATCACGTCCAAGATTAGTAGACCGACTCCTGCCTGCATCTACTACTATTACTCCACACATCGACCGCTATCCAGCATGCATCTAATGTATTAAGTTCATGGAAAAATGGAGTAATGCAATAAGAACAATGACATGATGTAGACAAGATCTATTCATGTAGGAATAGACCACATCTTGTTATCCTTAATAGCAACGATCAATACGTGTCTTGTTGTCCCTTCTGTCACTGGTAAAGAACACCGCACGACCAAACCCATCACAAAGCACCTCTTCCCATGGCAAGAAAAATCGATCTAGTTGGCCTAACTAAACCAAAGATTCGAAGAAGAAATACAAGGCTATAAGTAATCATGCATATAAGAGATCAAAGAAACTCAAATAACTTTCATGGATAAATATAATTGATCATAAACTCAAAGTTCATCGGATCCCAACAAACACACTGCAAAAAGAGTTACATCAAATACATACCCGTAGGTCTACAATGAACTACTCACGCATCATCGGAGAGGCACCAATGAGGATGATGAACCCCTCCGTGATGGTGTCTAGATTGGATCTGGTGGTTCTGGAACTTGTGGCGGCTGGAATTATGTTTCATCGACTCTCCTAGGGTTTTTGGATTTTTGGGGTATTTATAGAGCAAAGAGGTGGTGCGGGAGGCGACCGAGGTGGGCACAGCCCACCCTGGGCCCCTAGGCACACCCAGGTGGGTTGTGCTCCCCTCGAAGCTGCCCTCTGGTACTTCTTTGGCCCAACAAGTGTCTTCTAGTCCAGAAAAATTCTCCAAAAAGTTTCGCTGCGTTTGGACTCCGTTTGGTACTGATATTTTGCGATGTAAAAAACAAGCAAAAAACAGCAACTGGCACTGGGCACTATGTCAATAGGTTAGTCCCAAAAAATGATATAAATTTGCTATAAAATGATTGTAAAACATCCAAGAATGATAATATAACAGTATGGAACAAGCAAAATTTATAGATACGTTGGAGACGTATCAATCACAAAAAAGGGTTGTACCCAAATTGCGAAGATGGAAACACAAAGCTCGGTACCACACTGGAATTGCTGCAATGGATGGCAGACAATGGTGTATCTGACAATGGATTTGGGAAGCTACTGAAAATTATGAAGAAGAAGCTTCCAAAGGATAACGAATTGCCTGACAGTACGTACGAAGCAAAGAAGGTTCTCTGCCCTCGAGGATTGGAGGTGCAGAAGATATATGCATGCCCTAATGACTGCATCCTCTACCGCGGTGAGTACGAGGATTTGAACGCATGCCCGGTATGCGGTGCATTGCGGTATAAGATCAGACGAGATGACCCTGGTGATGTTGAGGGCGAGTGCCCCAGGAAGAGGCTTCCTGCCAAGATGATGTGGTATGCTCCTATAATACCACGGTTGAACCGTCTGTTCAGAAACAAAGAGCATGCCAAGTTGTTGCGATGGCACAAAGAAGACCGTAAGAAAGACGGGAAGTTGAGAGTACCCGCTGATGGGTCGCAGTGGAGAAAAATCGAGAGAAAGTGGCGGGACTTTGCAGATGACGCAAGGAACGTATGGTTTGGTTTAAGTGCAGATGGCATTAATCCTTTTGGGGAGCAGAGCAGCAATCATAGCACCTGGCCCGTGACTCTATGTATCTATAACCTTCCTCCTTGGTTGTGCATGAAGCAGAAGTTCATTATGATGCTAGTGCTCATCCAAGGCCCTAAGCAACCCGACAACGACATTGATGTGTACCTAAGGCCATTAGTTGAAGAACTTTTACAGCTGTGGAATAAAAAAGGTGTATGTGTGTGGGATGAGCACAAACAGCAGGAATTTGACCTACGAGCATTGATGTTTGTAACCATCAATGATTGGCCTGCTCTTAGTAACCTTTCAGGACAAACAAACAAGGGATACAACGCATGCACGCACTGTTTAGATGAGACTGAAAGTATATATTTGGACAAATGCAAGAAGAATGTGTACCTGGGACATCGTCGATTTCTTCCGACCAAACATGCCTTAAGAAAAAAAGCCAAGCATTTCAAAGGTGAGGCAGATCATCAGAAGAAGTCCGTCCTCCGTACTGGTGCTGATATACTTGATATGGTCAAGGATTTACAAGTAATCTTTGGAAAGGGTCCTGGCGGACAATCTGTTCCGAATGACGCTGAGGGACGGGCACCCATGTGGAAGAAGAAATCTATATTTTGGGACCTACCCTATTGGAAAGACCTAGAGGTCCGCTCTGTAATCGACGTGATGCACGTGATGAATAATGTTTGTGTGAACCTTCTAGGCTTCTTGGGCGTGTACGGGAAGACAAAAGATACACCAGAAGCGCGGGAGGACCAGCAACGTGTGAATGAAAAAGACGACATGCATCCAAAGCAGTATCAAGGTCCTGCCAGCTACGCTCTTACCAAAGCAGAGAAGGAAATCTTCTTTGAATGCCTGCTCAGTATCAAGGTCCCGTCTGGCTTCTCGTCGAATATAAAGGGAATAATAAATATGGCAGAGAAAAAAATTCTAGAACCTAAAGTCTCATGACTGCCAGGTGATTATGACGCAACTGCTTCCGGTTGCATTGAGGGGGCTTCTACCAGAAAATGTTTGATTAGCCATTGTGAAGCTATGTGCATTCCTCAATGCAATTTCTCAGAAGGTAACCGATCCAGAAATCCTACCAAGGTTACAAAATGATTTGGTCCAATGCCTTGTCAGTTTTGAGTTGGTGTTCCCCCATCCTTCTTCAATATTATGACGCACGTCCTAGTTTACCTAGTCGACGAGATTGCCATTTTGGGTCCTGTATTTCTACACAATATGTTCCCCTTTGAGAGGTTCATGGGAGTCTTAAAGAAATATGTTCGTAACCGTGCTAGGCCAGAAGGAAGCATCTCCACGGGCCATCAAACAGAGGAGGTCATTGGGTTTTATGTTGACTTTATTCTTGACCTTAAGCCGATTGGTCTCCCTCAATCACGGTATGAGGGAAGACTGACTGGAAAAGGCACGCTAGGAGCGGATTCAATAATATGTAGGGACGGGCATTCTTGGGCTCAAGCACACTACACAGTTCTACAGAATTCTATCTTGGTGACCCCGTATATCAATGAACACAAGAATATTCTACGCTCCAAACACCCGGAGCAGTCTGACGACTGGATTACACGTGAACACATCAGGACTTTTGGTGGTTGGTTGCAAACACACCTCATGGGTAACAACATTGTTGGAGATGAGCTATACTTGTTGGCCAAGACACCATCTTCGACTGTATTGACTTACCAAGGGTACGAGATAAATGGGAATACATTTTAAATGATCACCCAAGATAAAAAGAGCACCATCCAAAACAGTAGTGTCCACTTTGATGCAACAACCAATAGGGGAAAGGACACATATTATGGTTACATAGAGGAGATATGGGAACTGACTATGGACATGAATTTAAGGTCCCTTTGTTTCGGTGCAAATGGGTCAATCTGTCAGGAGGCGGGGTACAGGTAGACCCACAGTACGGAATGACAACAGTGGATCTCAACAATCTTGGGTACACAGATGAACCATTCGTCCTAGCGAATGATGTGGCGCAGGTTTTCTATGTGAAGGACATGTCTACCAAACCGAGCAAAAGAAAAGATAAGGAAGCGAATACATCATACGATGAGCCAAAGCACCACATAGTTCTTTCAGGGAAAAGTAACATCGTGGGAGTGGAGGGCAAGATAGTCATGTCTGGAAAAGTTTCATGGAATTCCTCCCTTCAAAGTGAAGGCTGACCCAAGCATCCTGTTAAATGATGAAGATTATCCATGGTTATGGCGCAATAAGCAAGGGACACACGTGAAGAAAAAGTGAAGACTTTCTCTCTAGTGAAGAAAAAGTGAAGATAGATGAAATCCATTTTGTAATAGATGAGTTTTCATCCGAAACCCTGATACTTCAAAAGAGATTGTCCAGTTTGTACATGAAGTGCATCCAGTTTTTCCCATAACCCTCTCAACTTTTTAGCACATGCTATGTGGGTGAATTTATGATACCATGCCAAGTTTCAACCTTTTCAAAGTTCATTTGTAGTGCTTTTCAATTTCAGGGTCATTTAGCTCAAAATAAATTATTAAATGCATGAAAAATAGCAAATGAAGTCAGAAAAGGGTTGAAAATTGATGATGTTCCTTTGAATGGTGCATATTGAACACACAAAAAGTCTGGAGTTAAAATATGTTAAAAAAATGAAATCCCTTTTGTAGTAGATGAGTTTTCGTCCGAAACCCTAATACTTCGAAAGAGATTGTCCAGCTTGTACACGAAGTGCATCCACTTTTTCCCGTAACCCTCTCAACATTTAGCACATGCTATGTGGGTGAAATTATGATACCATGCCAAGTTTCAACCTTTTCAGAGTTCATTTGTAGTGCTTTTCAATTTCAGGGTCATTTAGCTCAAAACAAACCATTAAATGCATGGAAAATAGTAAATGAAGTCAGAAAAGGGTTGAAAATTGATGATGTGCCTTTGAATGGTGCATATTGAACACACAAAAAGTATGGAGTTAAAATATGTTAAAAAAATGAAATCCCTTTTGTAATAGATGAGTTTTCGTTCGAAACCCTGATACTTCGAAAGAGATTGTCCAGTTTGTACGCGAAGTGCATCCAGTTTTTCTCATAATCCTCTCAACTTCTTATCACATGCTACGTGGGTGAAATTATGATACCATGCCAAGTTTCAACCTTTTCAGAGTTCATTTGTAGTGCTTTTCAATTTTAGGGTCATTTAGCTCAAAGAATGAACTAATAGCAAAAAGAATGAACTAAAAAGAATCAATTAAAATATTTTGTTATGATCAACTAAAACAAAATTATAATATTCTTCAATAGCAAAAGGAATCAACTAAAAAAATCAAAAATAATATTAACTAAATTATCAAAATATTTTTTTGTTAAAAACTTTAATAGCAAAAAGAATTTTCATAAAGTATTTTTCGTTACAAACTTTAATAGCAAACTAAAAAGCTTTTATAAAACTCTAATAGCAAAAGGAATCAACTAAAAAGAATCAATAAAAAACAAAACTTATGCAACTAAAATTATATAAAATTTATGCAACTAAAATTATATAAAATTATGCAACTTAAACTATATAAAATTTATGCAACTAAAATTATATAACTAAAAATAACATATGCAAAAAATAACATTAAAAATTTAAAAACATAACATATGCAAAAAATAAAAAAATGCCCGCTTACTAAGCCACCACGGCGTGCATACGACTAGAAACCCTACATATGGGCCAGGATGCAGGCCCGCAGTGCAAGCAGGCCCAACAGGGCGAGAGGTAGGCATGTATCGCCTACATTAGAGAGGAGCTCGAGAGGATAGCCGCAGCAGCGCTTATAAACCACTCTGAGCTCCTCTCAACTATCGAAGTGGGACTAAACTTTTAGCTGCGGCAGCACCAACCCTTTAGTCCCGGTTGGTGGCTCCAACCGGGACGAAAGGCCCCTTTCGTCCCGGTTGGAGCCACCAACCGGGACTAAAGGTCTGTGCTTCCCGCCATTTGGGCTGGTGAAATTGACCTTTAGTCCCGGTTGGTGGCTCCAACCGGGACGAAAGGGGGCCTTTAGTCTCGGTTGGAGCCACCAACCGGGACTAAAGGGTGGGGTATATAAGCAGGACTTAGAGAATTTTCCAATCCCCATCCAGCACTTCGATATCCTCCTCTCCCCTGATGGCGCCAACGACCACCTCGACGCCGGCAGGCTGCCGGACCGCGCTGTCGCCTCCCCGAGCCCTGCCCCGACGCCGTCCCCCGCTCCCCTCGCCGCCCCCTGCCCCGACGCCCTCGCCGCGCCCTGCCCCGGAGTCGTCATTGCCGAGCCCCTACCCCGACGCCATCCCCTGCGTGCTCCCCTCGTCGGCGGCCCTCCAGCTCCATCGCCCCGCCTCGACCTCGGCCTGGCCTGCGTCGACCCCTCCCGCCCTGGCCTCCTCGACCCGCCTGGCCGCGGCTCCGGCCGACCCGAGCCGCTGCCCAGCCAGCTGGCCCTGCTGCTCTCCGGCCGGCCCTCCTCTGCTGCTGCTCCGGACGGCCCTCCTCTACTGTTGCTCCGGCCAGCCCTCCTCTGCTGTTGCTTCGCACGGCCTCGCTATCCCCTGCCCGGGCTCCCCTCCTCTGCCAAGGTAGTTTTTTTATGTATTTTGTTTTAATTTTTTCAGTAGTAATTTTGTAGATGAATGCATGGATATATATATAGCAGCAGATTAATAGGTAGATGCATGTTAGATAGATGGATGATAGATGATTTTTTCTGTAGTAATTTTTTTATGCTTCGATGATTTTTAGATGATGACACTACAAAAAAATACACTTCCGTGATGATACGTGTTTGTCACAGTAGGTCACGTTTTCTGTCATGCATGTACATCCATGACAATTTTATGACAGAAGATAGTCATACCTGTGCTGTCGTAGAAGTGTTCCATGACAATACCAAAATTATCATCACGGAAGTGTTCACTTCCAGGACGATAAATGACGCGTCATGTAAGTGCTTTCGTCAAGGGTAACCGACATGTGGCATCCACCGTAACGGGTCGCCGTTAAGCTATCAGGTTCGGTTTTGGATCCGATAATCCGTTAACAGCCCGGACCAATGGGGAATTTCCACGTGTAATATTCTCATTGGCCGAAGGAAACACGTGTCAGCTCGTCATTGGGTCAGATAGGCACCTATGATATGTCGACACGTGCGACAGCCCAACACTGGCCCATTTAGCTTACAAAGACCGGCCCATTTGACTTGGTCAAAAGCTAGCGGGCCGGTCCATGAAAAGCCTGTTAACAGTCTGTTCGCATATAGCCCATTTTACGGCCCGGTAACTCACGGCCCGTTAGGGCCTTCCCGAAATCGGCCCAACAGCATCATGTGGGCCGTCAAATATAACACCAGCCCATTTCAATTTCGGCCCATGTATGGCCCACAACGTCTTTCGGCCCATATGAGGCCTTTCGTATCTTTGGGCCCTTTAGTGCCCCACGGTGACTCTGGCCCATAATGAACAGTAAATTTCTTTGTACCCATTAACGGCCCATGATTCACATGGGCCGTTTCCAGCCCGTGTTAGCTTTTGGCCTACTGACGGCCCATACGTTCTTGGGCTCCTTTCCGACCCTCGATTACTTACGGCCCATTACTGGCCTGTTCCCCTAATGGGCCAAATTCGGCCCGTGGTTAGAATCAGCCCGTTTGTGGCCTGTTAACCCGTTGTGCCGTTTCCAGCCCGTCCTATATTCTGGTCCATTAACGACCCGTTATGCCTGTGACAGAATTAAGCCTTTGCTGTCTTCCGGCTTGTTAATGGCCCGTTACCGTGCTGGCCCGATACCAATTACGCCCGTTTATGGCCCATGTGGGCCCATTTATCCGACGGCCCAAGGCCCATTGATTCTACGGCCCGTTGGAGGCCCATTTATCCGACGGCCCATAGGAGGCCCATGGATACTACGGCCTGTAGCAGGCTCAAGGTTACCACGGTCCGTATATGGCCCATGGTTGTTGCGGCCACTAGCAAACCAAGGAAAAAGAAGACTAGGAAATAAATAAGCCAGAAACTAACGCTAGGCTATTAAGGCGATTGCACAGATTACATCCACTGGGCATCAAAGTTCGCCACCAGTGCAAATATAGGGAACACCCTACACTATACAAAAATGGCTTGCTGTTTTCTTGAGCCGGTGGCTGCACGTTAAGAACAAATTTTGTATCGCAACAAAACAAATTACAACCATAAAACAAAAGGAAGGTTGGCATAAAAGTTAACAGTCCGGCAGATAAATGCACCACCAAAAGTTTAGAAGCTCAGTTCATTTGACCAAACTGTTATGTTTTCATGCTGTACTGTCCGATGGAGCACCATAACCTTCGCCTTCATTTCTCCTAGGCTCCTGAACAAAATAGCAAATGTCTGATATTCTGGTTTCAAAACCATGCATATCTTGACGACATCGAACAATGGCTGTCCTTGTTTCACAAAGGGTCTCTGTTAGGGAATGGATTTGTGTCTGAAGCGTAGATATAACATTGTTTTGAGCTTGCATATCTTGATCATGAGGCAGTTTGGATGAGATTGCCTTAACAACCAACCTAGTATTACGCAGGAACGTTCTTTTGGCACTGTTAGTGGACAGGTACTGACCCACTACAGCAAGAGGTGACATTGCGGTTATAGTTGCCTCGTCACCTTCAGAAGGTGGCGGTTCCACCATTTGTTCCATAGCTTGCTGAAAAGTTGAGTTTTTACATTAGTAGTACCAGAACAGAAGATATTAAGGAGGCAGCAAAACCAAACAAAATAGCTTTGGTCTATATACAGAACTTATTCTGGTGAACCCGTGTAAAATATTAGTTGTATTTTACTGCAAAGTACATAATAAAACTAGGTTCCAAACATATGACCATGTACCATGGCTAATGTATTGTCTATTTCTTCGCATTGTATTGATAGCTAAGTATAAAGAGACAAAGTTTATAATACGGTAAGCATAGTATGACATCATTCATATCACAAAACAACTGAGAACAGACAAACAGGCAATTGTAACATTGTGTGGGCAAGTCCAGCACGGAACTATATTACAGATCAAGATCAAAGGAACATCACTCCTCTCTTTTAAACCTTGTAAGGTGCAATGATACGCTAAGACAATTGTGTATAAAATTGAAAAGAGTAATAGACATTGGCTGCAAACCGTGCAGTTCAATGCACAAGTCAGAGTAAGTAGTAGTTAAAAGGCATGAGGATTAAGGACTTACAACAGCGGCTTTGACTGGTGTAGTCATGCCCTTCGTCTTGCTGGTGTGACAGTCCTTGAAGATTTCCACAGCATTTGGTTCAGGTACTTTTTGGTCCTTGCGGGCTTTCCTCTGCATTTGGAACAAGTCAATATAGATCTGATAATATGGCACAGCGAAAAGAGTGAAACAGCAGATAATTACAAGAGCCTCGCAGTGTGCAATATAGCTACGAGATCCTGTCATCTGTTGGAATTTCACTTTCGTACGGTTGGCCTTGTTCTTTGAACAGTTCACCTACATGAAGATAGATTTGTGAGGCACATGTGTAAATAGGAGTTCAACATGTGATCTGATCACATGTATATAACGTACTTGGTACTTTGGATCAGACCAGTGTTTAACGAGGCCTCTCCAGTCTTCATCCGATATATTTTCCACTGGAGATGTTTGGGCAAGTTCACTGTTAGCCTTGCCTTCAAAGTGAGTTTTCCTCAAGTTATACCGATACTGTCGCAGAGCAGACTTGAAAACATGGGTGCAAGCTTGTCTGGTTGCATCATCTTGGCTATCCAACTTGAACCTCATCTGTTGAAAATTATGGGAGTCTCATTATTAGCAACCTAGAAAGTATGGGACAGAGCAAGACGATATTACTAGTTTCCATACATAACCATACTTACAGATAAATGGTCGAGGAAGGTGTTGAACTGGGTTTCGTCTTTGTCATTCTTGTACTAAATCCATGTTGGGAGGATACGTGCATGACACCTAACGGCAACCGCTGCCTCTGATACTAACTTGGCTGACTCTGTAGCATCACGTGGCCTTCTTAAACCTGCCTCAAAATGGATCTCCATTCTTCCTCCTCTAGATTTAGTTAACCTATCGAGCATTATCCCTGATGTCTGTTTCCTCTTGCGCCTAGGTGCTAGTCCAACAACGAACATAGGAAGTGTTAGTGTACATCAAACTGTGAGACTACGTATAAAGAAGCATGCGACTGTAACTTGACTCCAGCAACTACCTTCTTGCTGTTGAAGCTCACAAGGTTCATCTGATCTTGCCAACTCGTCTTGTGTCAAGAGTGCTTCAGAAGTAGTGTCAGGTGGCAAGGGAGCTTGGGAACGTGCTGCTAGCTGAGTTGACAAATGAGTAACTAGTGCAGCTGGTGGTACTGTGGAAGGTGTTGCAACAACTAGGGCTATCGCCGCTTGTTTGGTGGAAGCTATTAGTTTCTGTTTGGCTTGTTTTGCAGCTCGTGTAGCACGGGATACCGCGTTTATACAATTTTCCAGTGGACTTTGACCTTCTATTGCACCATCAGTACCAGCAAAATCTGCATAATTCTTCCGCTTCCATTTCCGTGTGTCCTGAGTACTAAAACCATCCCCTGCCATTCTGTGTTCCTTCCTCTTTCTCTGTACCATGTCAAGTCAAGCCGACAAGAAAAAGGAATAAAAATTTAGTTCTTCAGAACAAATTGATGCATGATACAGACGAACTGAACTTTGATGTTAGACAACCGCATGATAGGAGGATGTAATATGTATGAAAAACAGGACGCATGAGATAATCAGAACTATGATGTGTAAACTAAGCAGAAGACATTTCAATAAATTAGAAGCAATGCAATGGAAGGTAGACACCATATGAAAGATGCTACAAATATCGCTCTGCCAAGTTAACAGTGTCTCGTCATAACTGGCATTTAAAGAAATGTGAAGCAGTACAAGAAATAAATCATATGCAAGATGCAAACAACATCACACTACCAAGTTAAAGGTCTCTCGTCATTAGTGCCATTGCATATTCACAGCATTGCATATTCACACCTTATGATATGTAAACTAAGCAGAAGGCATTTCAACAAATTAGAAGTAATGAAAGCTAGACACCATATGTAAGATGCAACGAATATCACTCTACCAAGTTAAAACTGTCTCATCATTAGTGCCATTTCAACAAATTAGTAGTACAAGCTCGAAAATAATGCGAGATGTAAACTATATCAGACTCCCAAGTTAAACGTGTCTTGTGAAAAGTGATTGTTGCAGGTTACACAACAGTAGTACTTTGATGTAAGAACATGGTGTGATAGACAGATATTGTATGTTCTAGAAACAAGAACACGTGTCTTATTCACAAGTATAATGTGTAAAGTAAGCAGATGGAATTCAACAAAATTAGAAGCAATACAAGCTAGACATCATACATAACATGCAACCACATATAACAGTGCCATGTTAGAGGGAGCACCTGTGATGGTGGACAAGGGGGGATGTGCTCATCATCAACACGACTACGTTGAGTGTCTTGCATGTGGTGTCTTCCAAATCTTGTTGGGAGGGTGGCGGAGTAGAATGTGTAGAGGCCCTCCGTTTGGAAGGAGCACCTTTATCCACTGCCTTGCTAATTTGCTTCTGCTTTATTGATTTTGCATTGTCAAGTAAAACCGACAAAAAAAAAGCAATAAAATTCACTCTTCAAAACTCATTCATGCATGATACTTACAATCACTACCTTGATGTAAGGCAAACACATGATACGAGGATGGAATATGTACGAAAAACAGGACGGCATGGCATATTCACAACTATTTGTGTAAACTAAGCAGAAGTAATTTAATCAAATTACAAGAAATACAAGCTAGACACCATATGCAACATGCAAGACAATATCACACTGCCAAGCTAGAGAAAGCACCTGGGATGCTGGTTTCACCGGAAGACCGCCATCAGTCCCTGCCTTATTTTTTCCTTCCTCTTTCTTAATTGTATTGCCTTGTCAAGTCAAACCCACAAGAGAAATGAATAAAAATTCGCTTCTCAGAACTCATTGATGCAGGATGCTGACAAGCACTACTTTAATGTAAGGTGACCACATGATAGGACGATTGAAAGTGTAAGAAAAAAGGACATCATTGCATATTAACAGCTATGATGTGTAAACTAAGAAGAAGGCATTTCAAGAAATTAGAAGCAATGAAAGCTAGACACCATATGAAAGATGAAACAAATATCACTCTACCAAGTTAAAACTGTCTCGTCATAAGTGCCATTTCAACAAATTAGAAGTAGTACAAGCTAGAAAAGAATGTGAGATGTAACCTATATCAGACTCCCAAGTTAAACGTGTCTTATGATAAGTGATTGTTGCAGGTTACACAACAGTAGTACTTTGATGTAAGAACATGGTGTGATAGACACATATTGTATGTTCTAGAAACAGGAACACGTATCTTATTCACAAGTATAATGTGTAAAGTAAGCAGATGGAATTCAACAAAATTAGAAGCAATACAAGCTAGACATCATACATAACATGCAACCACATATAACAGTGCCATGTTAGAGGGAGCACCTGTGATGGTGGACAAGGGGGGACGTGCTCATCATCAACACAGCTACGTTGAGTGTCTATGCATGTGTTGTCTTCCAAATCTTCTTGGGGGGGTGGCGGAGTAGAATCTGTAGAGGCCCTCCGTTTGGAAGGAGCACCTTTATCCACTGCCTTGCTAATTTCCTTCTGCTTTATTGATTTTGCATTGTCAAGTAAAACTGACAAGAAAAAGCAATAAAATTCACTCTTCAGAACTCATTCATGCATGATACTGACAATCACTACCTTGATGTAAGGCAAACACATGATACGAGGATGGAATATGTACGAAAAACAGGACGGCATGGCATATTCACAACTATTTGTGTAAATATGCAGAAGTAATTTAATCAAATTACAAGCAATACAAGCTAGACACCGTATGCAACATGCAAGACAATATCACACTGCCAAGCTAGAGAAAGCACCTGGGATGCCGGTTTCGCCGGAAGACCGCCATCAGTCCCTGCCTTATTTTTTCCTTCCTCTTTCTTAATTGTATTGCCTTGTCAAGTCAAACCCACAAGAAAAATGAATAAAAATTCGCTTTTCAGAACTCATTGATGCAGGATGCTGACGAGCACTACTTTAATGTAAGGCGATCGCATGATAGGATGAT
Source organism: Thinopyrum elongatum (assembly GCA_011799875.1). Lineage (NCBI taxonomy): Eukaryota > Viridiplantae > Streptophyta > Magnoliopsida > Poales > Poaceae > Thinopyrum > Thinopyrum elongatum. The sequence goes on along the minus strand of CM022297.1, from coordinate 81,452,917 downwards.
TGAATGTGTAACAAAAAAGTACAGCATTGCATATTCACAGCTATGATGTGTAAACTAAGCAGAAGGCATTTCAACAAATTAGGAGCAATGAAAGCTAGACACCATATGAAAGATGCAACGAATATTAATCTACCAAGTTAAAACTGTCTCGTCATAAGTGCCATTTCAACAAATTAGAAGTAGTACAAGCTAGAAAAGAATGCGAGATGTAACCTATATCACACTCCCAAGTTAAACATGTCTTATGATAAGTGATTGTTGCAGGTTACACAACAGTAGTACTTTGATGTAAGAACATGGTGTGATAGACAGATATTCTATGTTCTAGAAACAGGAACACATGTCTTATTCACAAGTATAATGTGTAAAGTAAGCAGATGGAATTCAACAAAATTAGAAGCAATACAAGCTAGACATCATACATAACATGCAACCACATATAACAGTGCCAAGTTAGAGGGACCACCTATGATGATGGACTAGGGGAGACATGCTCATCATCAACACAGCTACGTTGAGTGTCTATGCATGTGTTATCTTGCAAATCTTCTTGGGGGGGGGGGGGGGGGGGGGGTGGCGGAGTAGAATCTGTAGAGTCCCTCCGTTTGGAAGGAGCACCTTTATCCAATGCCTTGCTAATTTCCTTCTGCTTTATTGATTTTGAATTGTCAAGTAAAACCGACAAGAAAAAGCAATAAAATTCACTCTTTAGATTCTACCTTATATGTGTTGAATAACTGTCCTGAGATTCTACCTTATATCGAGTAAGTGCTAAGTACTACAGCTTATACATCGTAATCTACTAAACTTGCAACACATTCTTATATATTTAGATGTTTGACGCGATCACTATGTTGTGCAACATCTACAAAAAGGAGTTACTGCCGCAAAATCTAAGAAACATTGACAAACTGGTTATGGCAGGATTTGCGAAATGGTTCAAGAGCCATGTAAGCTTTTGAATTGCACTGTCAATTTTTTTAATATATTGAGTACATAAGATGATCAGCTTGTCTATTTTCTAACCATAGGTTAAGAAGATGCGGGAGGATGGGCAGGCAGTTAATGATGCCCTTTACACACTAGCAATGGGTCCTGATACTCGGGTAAGACATTATGAATCTTGCGTTGTTGGAGATGTGCGCTACAACACACTTGCACGCGACGAAGGCAGGAAGACACAAAACAGTACCATCATGAGCACGGATAAGTAGGGCGAAGAGACAACTGAAATGTATGCTAACATAACAGACATTGTTCAGTTGTAGTATATCTCCAGTTTCGAGGTTCATCGGTGTGTGGTTCTGCTGTGCTGTCGTTGGTATAACCTGTTTTCCAGGATAGCAAAACCCAGAGCTGATGATTATTTCAAATCCATCAATGTCAAGGCGGCGTACCAGACCTACGAGCCTTTTATTTTGGCAAATCAAGCAACATAGATATTTTTCTTGGAAGACACATTTGCACGTAGCGATGACTGGAGAGTATTGCAAAGGTTTGAGCAGATGAATTCGTTTAATGAAGTTGCACAACAAGATGATGCTTACACTGCTCCTGATGTAGAAGATTCCACAGATGTTCCTAATATCTTTGAGAACCATCACGTCAATGACGTTGGTGAAAAGATTGTCTGTCGAGCTGTGGACATACGAGATTTGATCAATAAGACACCAATGTTCGAGGACATTTGAGGATGAAGAAGAAGATGACAGTGGGGGGAATTACGATTCAGACTGATACACATGGCGAAGATGTTGACGCTGCTGCTGCGGATGATGATTAGATTGCTTTTGTCGTATTTGCCTGTCAGAAGACGTTTTTTTATCTACTATGTGAAATTGTGTTTGCTATGACAACTAAAACCTGATGAAGTTGTTGTTTAGTATTTTGCTGTGAGAACATCACTTATTATGTATGTTGATTTGTGTTTGGTGATTGTATGACAACTAAAACATGATGACATTGTTGTTTAGTTGTACTCATATTTGGCTGTGAAACTTGTATTTGATGACATAGTTTGCTGTTGGACTGCAATGTGCTCGACGTCTTTGAATGGGAACAAAGCTGACCCGACAAGGCCTGTGCTAATTTATTTATTTATTAGCAAAAGGGCCTCTGCTATTTATTTATTTATGAGCAAAAGGGGATACCCCCGATTTCCGTTAATAGAAATCATTAGATGTTCACAACACTATGCCCAGCCTGCTAAACAGGTTTCATTCTTTACTAGTTTCAGCAAAGTGCTCATGTCATAGCCACTGAATACATCACGAGTGCTACATACACTACAAATAAAGAGACAATCATCCTACAGAGCACATCGATTTTGCCCATTATCTTCACAAGCTCTTTCATCCTACAGAGCTCTGTCAAGGCCGTTCAGCAGCTGTTGCTTGGCCATGATCAGAGGAACTGCATCTTTAACCTTCTGCTCTGCATCTTCCTGTTCTGTCGTTCCTTCAGTTACTTGTCCAACACCCCAACCTGCTGGTATTGGGATTCCTCGGCTAACCAAATAATCAGCATAGTTGCATTCCCCAACATCAGCAACTTCCCAGAAATACAAATCACATGAATCTTCCCTTTTCTGCACGAATCAAATTGGAAGATCATCAACCAAACTATTAAAAAAAATCAGCAATTGAAAGCAGCGGAACAACACTTAAACATATTATTACCCCATGATTCGGGCATTTGTAGAAGACTCGGCCAGGGTTGAGGATTGTGGTTGAGACGCGACGGATGACTCTGTGTGATTTGCAGCAGTGGCACCACACCAACGGCAGCGGGTTGCGATGAGCAACCGGCTGCGGTGCGTGTGCCGGCGGGGGTGTGATGAGACCCATAGGCGATGGTACGGGTGGCGAGTTGGCGCATATCTGGTTGTTGCCTGCTGAAGAGCAGGTGGACGAGCCGCCAGCGGACATGGTTGCTGCGGCCAGAGCTTCTGATGCTAGGCAGAGTAAGTAGAGAAGAGGAGAAGTGAACGTTGGATATGTCAGTTTCATTACTTGAAGAGTAGCATAGCACCATATATAGTCATAGTCTAGGTTTGGATTCGAACCAGCTACAGGAGCACATCTCTCTTTTTTCTAAAACTCAGCAATATCTCTTTACTTGTACACTAGCTTGTTCTGTACGACTTCTCAAGTCTTTGATTTTCTTTTTTTTGCGAGGAAGGAAGGAGGAGAAAATTGAGAGTTCCTTGGACTCGAACCCAAGACCTCTCGGTTGAAAACCAAGGGTGCTAGTCACTTATGTGGTGAACGTTCCCTGGGAGGAGGACGGCAAACGAACGCATTTTCCTCGCAGTTTTAGTTGCGACGCAAGATCAAACGGTCACAGTTTCGGGAATGTTATCTGGCGAACGAGCCCAGTTTTTCTTTTCTTCCTATATATAAAAAAGTATGCTACTTGGTGTCGGCTTATTCAACAAACGATTGTGCCAACCTTGACTGTTGGATTGATATTCAACGTCTGTCGTGTTTCTTCAGTCTCTTCTTCCTCCAGCCGCCAAACCCAAACCAGCGCCAGCGAGACCGCCTGCTCCCGCCTCCCACGGCTGGCTGTGCTGCCGCGCACGCATCATGCCCACATCGCACCCTAAAACTCTGCACATCTTCCCCGGCTCTTGTTCGTTCCCGTCCGAGGCCTCACCATCGTCCTCCGCCTTGGTTCGCTCACCGCGGCGCCGCCCTCCGGTGTTGTCAACATGGTCAACAACTGAGAGGAATAAGGAGATGACTGTACATGGTGAGGATGATAGTAGGGACCCACCAGGATCATGGTAGTAGGCAAGCAAGTGCCTCCTTTATTACATGAAAAAAAAGGGTTCCTCCTGATGGTTTCCTGACATCTGGGTCGCACGCCACTGTTAACGTAGTCAATAAGCGAGATAACTACACATGGAGCGGCAGACACTCGGGACCCAGCAGCGCGCGCAGTAATTTTTTTTCGGGACGGAGAAGGGTATCAACTGGGTTGTGTGGGAGCTGTGGCCCGTCTAGCCCAGGCTTTTATTTCATATGTTTACCACATGACCAGCCCAGTTTTTTTCCTTTCTGAAAATGGCTAGCCCAGCTTTTTTGTTTTTTGCAGAATAACCAACGTAGGCCTACTTGCTTTTCTACGCCCTGCTGGGCCGGAAATCTTTCAAGACGAGGAGGGATGCATTCGGGCTTACCCAGAAAATGGGCTATAAGTAATAAGAAATGGGCTATAAGTAATAAGAAACGGGCTGTAAAATGAAAAAATACAGCAAACAGGCAATTAGTTCCAAAATACTTTTTTCTTTCAGATTTTGATATTTTAAATTTCATTGTTTTTGTGTGGGTAAAATTTCGTTGGATTTAAATTAAGGTATGTTTAGTTTTTAAATTAATTTGAATCTGCCTAGAAATTTTAGGCTGTATGATGTTTGGGATAGATTTGGAGGCTGACTTGTGGGTCTACTAGGTTGACGTGTACGAAAGGCTTTGTCAACTTAGTCCATAAATGATTCTAGCAGCAGTGACCGTTGAATGTTAATCCAACGGCCATGCTGCTTCTTCAATATCTGATCTTCTTGCTCCAGCCGCCCAAACCAGCGCCGGTGGTACTGCCTGCTCCCGCCTCCCGTGGCCGGCTGTGCTGCCGCACAGGCCGCACCGCCCCACCCTACTCCATCGCTGGCCAGGCCATTCCTCTACTCACCCACACCTCCTGTTATTTTCCGGCGATGGCAGGCGAACCAGTAAACCCTCGTACTCCCCACCGCGTGGGCAACCACTGCCGAGTCTTCCCCGGCTCCGGGTCGTTCCCTTCCTAGGCCTCGCCGTCGTCCACCGCCCTGGTGCTCTCGGCGCGGCATGGTCAACGTGGTCAACGAACGACTTCCATTAGAAGAGGACTGTACGTGGAGAGGCTGACAGCTGGGTCCACGGCTGCACACAAGGAAGTGGCTCCTTATTACGCGCAAAATAATGATTCCTCCACCTGACAGCAGGGACCCACCAGAAGGGCCTCTGTATTTCGCGAAAAAATGTTCCTCCCGCTGACAGCTCGGACCCACCAGCTATATCTTCGCACGCAAGGAAGTGCCTCCTTATTACACAAAAAAAAATGAATACTCCCCCTGCTATCTGGGACCCACCATAGTTGGAGGCTGACTTGTGGGCCTACTAAGTTGACACGGACAGAGGGCTTTGTCAACTTAGTCAATATGAACGATTCTAGCTCCAGTGACTGTACGATGTCCATCCAACGGCCGTAGTGCTTCTTCAACCTCTGGTCTTCTTGCTCTAGCCGCCCAAGCCAGCGCCGGTCGTGCCGCCTGCTCCTGCCTCCCGTGGCCGGCTCTGCTGCCGCGCAGGCCTCACCGCCCCACCCTATTCCCATCGCTGGCCTAGCCATCCCTATACTCACCCAGACATGTTGTTATTCTCCGGCGACGGCAACCTCACACTGCAGCCCAACCAGTAAACCCTCGTACGCCCCTCCGTGTGGGAAACAACTGCCGAGTCTTCTCTGGCTCCGGGTCATTCCCTTCCTTGGCCTTGCCGTCGTCCACCGCCTTGGTGCTCTCGGTGCGGCGTGGTCAACGTGGCCAAGGAACAATTTACATCGGAAGAGGACTGTACGTGGAGAGGCTGACAGCTGGGTCCACGGCCGCAGCAAGGAAGTGCCTCCTTATTACGCGCAAAATAATGATTCCTCCACCTGATAGCAGGGACCTACCGTAAGGGCCTCTATATTTTGGCTTAGCTGTATTTTGCGAAAAAAATGTTTTCCCCCCTGATAGCTGGGACCCACCAGCTATATCTTCGGACGCAAGGAAAGTGCCTCCATATTAGGCATGAAAAAAATGAATCCTCCCCCTGACAGCTCGGACCCACCATCAATAACTTCACATGCAAGGAAGTGCGTCCTTATCCTCCCTGACAGCCGGGACCCACCTGGTCGAAGCGTACGTAGTGTTGTCGCAAACATGTACGTACATACTGGTCGATCTGTCTCTCTGCAACGATGAACCGTGGCCGAGCAAGCAGCGGCACGTGTAGTAGTAGAGCCCCCGACGTAGCAGTTCAGGTAGTCCCTTCTAAACTGTGTACACATACGTACAACCACATGCCAAAAAATACGGCCACGTACGTACATACGGGTGGGGTCTCGAACGCGTACTCGCGCATACGTACGACCAAGGATCATGTACATGCAGAGGCAACGGACGGCAGCAACGGCCTTCTGTTCGACCGGCTACGGTCGAAACGGGGGTCCTGTTCATCAGGAGGGGTGTGGCGTACCGCAAAACAGAGGAAACAGACTTGTGTTGGAGCGCTACGATCGAAACGGGGGTCCTGTTCATCGGGAGGGGTGTGGCGTACCGCAAAACAGAGGAAACAGACTTGTGTCGGAGCGCTACGGTCGAAACGGGGGTCCTGTTCATCGAAGGGGTCTAGCGTACCGCAAAATGGGACTCCACGGGCTACTGTTCACCCACCGTTGACTTCCTTCAGCCTCCACCTGCACTGTTCATCCACCGCGTCTTCCTCCTGCCTCCACCAGCTACTGTTCATCCACAGGGCTACTGTTCATCCAGCCCTCCACCGGCTACTATTCAACCAGCCCTCCACGGGGTCCTGTTCATCTACCCCCAACCAGCTCGGCTGTGGCGGCCTCCTCTCGGGGTCCTGTTCATCCAGCGGCAACGGCCTACTACTACTACCACGGGGTCCTGTTCATCCAACCCCCACCGGGAACTGTTCATCCAACCCCAACCATGTACGTCTCGACTCATTCAACCAACCCCCACATTCACTGTTCATCAAGAGGCAGCAGGTTCGATCGGCTTCAGTTAGCAGCAGTAGCGAAGGAATCCCTCGACCAGGTTCAGTTAACAGCCAGGAATCGATGGATCGCTCGGGTTCAGTAACGTAGCTAGTGCAATCACTCGGGTTCAGTAAGCGAACGCCTCGCTTGGGTTCAGTTAGAGCCCAACGCCTCGCACACACGCATGTACGTATACGATAGAAAATGCGCAAACCTCCGTGCATCGCTCGGCCCCGACCACCCACCATAACCAGGAACTCCCGGAAATTTTCCTCGCCCTCGCTTCTACCATGATTTTTTTCGTCATGGACGGCCCAAAGAATGTCATGCAGGTGCGTCTCCGGCCTGCCCAAGAAGAAAAGCCCATTTTCTGTCATGATTTTTTGTCATAGAAGTAGGAGCCCACCACATCTATGATGATACCGGGTTTTGTCATAATTATCGTCATAGAAGTGTCATAAGCATGACAGATTTTTTTTCGTTCAGCCCAAAATGTCACGGATGTGTCTTTTTTTTGTAGTGTGATGATGATAGATGATGATGATAGATAGATGATGATGATTGTTAGATGATGATGATAGATAGATAGATGATGATTTTTTTATGCTTTGATGATTATGATGTTCATTGTCTTTAGAATTTTTCTATAGATGATGATGATTTTTAGATGAAGATGATGATAGATGTTCTTTGATTGTGATGATAGATGATGATGATGATTTTTCTGTAGTAACTTGCTCAATATTTTGTCTTTAGAATTTATTTAGAGTTCATTTTGATGTTCATTGTGATGTATGAAAACTTGGTCAATATTTTGTCTTTAGAGTAATTTATTTAAAATTCATTTTGATGTTCATTGTGATGTATGAAAACTTGGTCAATATTTTGTCTTTAGAGTTTATTTAGAGTTCATTTTGACGTGTGAAAACTTGGTCAATATTTTGTATTGTGGATGTTAATGGTATTGTGGATGTTAAGAAGAGATCTTAGTGGTATTGTGGAAGTTAATGGACAGAAAAACAAATCATAGAACAAATCTGTCATGCCATGCCATGCTATTTTTCTCTAAGTTTGAAACTTGCTTTCAAATTGGTATCTAGCTAGCTACAATTTTTTGTATCAGGTTGTGGTGTTACATTCATGTCATGCCATTTGTTGCCATGCTAATTTTCACTCTCGGTGGAATTACAGGTTGTGGTGTTGCATCTCCGTGGAGTTGGTCACTAATCATCCCTCCGCTGTTCGATAAAAGGTGTCCATTTGTTGTATATATGTTGAGTTTTGTTCATAGGATGATGGTTGGTTCATTTGTTGAGTTGTGTATTCATCTTGTGTATAAATCTTGTATTCATTTTGTATTCATCTTGTGTATAAATCTTGTATTCATCTTGCATATGAAAACATGATTTTCACGTCGGACAGGCATGAGAGAGGCGGTCTGCAAAGTATCCTCTCCCGAAAGATAGGACGACTCATCAGATATGATTCTAGATAATGTCCAATGCCTCATATCACGAACATAGTTATATTGGATAATTGATCTTCATATAAATGAAGCATAAAAGTTTAGCAATCACTTAGAATTTTTCATGTTGTTCATAGACTTCGGCATGAGAGGGGGGGAGTCGTTAAACATAACCCCGATAATTTCGGTATAATTTCGACATGAGGGGGGAGGAGTCCTCGACGATCGTCTGAAACTGACTGTTATAAAAATTGTGAACTTTGCATGATGTTTGCCACTAATCCATTGCTCATATGCATATGATTCCTTGTTGTGATTAGGTCTATGTTTGCCACTAATCCATCTCTCATGGTTGTATATTGCCATGTTGTAATATTTGCAGAAACTATGGGTAGAGACTTAGAAAAAGAAGAGTTGTTGGGGGATATAATCCGCGACGGAGGTGATATCACCTTGTCATTTCTCAACGACACCGATGGTGAGGAAAGAGAGGATGACGGCTCCGGTGATCGAATGGAGGAGGGAGGATATGACGGCTCCGCCGGTGTTGGAACCTTAACTGTTGCAAAGTCCGGCGAGGTATATATATATATATTAATTAAGCCCGTGCTGACTAGATGCATTAATTGTTTTGTATGTACATATATTAACGCCTCTTTCTTCTTTTAACCCTCCGAATCGAGCCAAACTTCTGTAAGGAGACGAGGCCCGAAGAAAAAGTTGGGCCAGGATGAAAGGTTCACGATCGAAGAAGTCTCTCCAGATGGCCAACTGATTGCTCCCAAGCGGAGCAAAGACAAATTTGTACATCAGTGCAGAGTTCTTGTTAGGGACAGCATCCCGATCAGCATCCAAGAATGGAATAAGAGGAAGGACTGTGAAGTTTCTTATGCCCACGATAGACAGAAAGATGATCTTTGGAACTCGCTGATGACAAATTTCAGCCTACCGCCAGAGGAGGATCCGAATAACCTAGTTATACAGTGAAAGGTCAAGACGTGGGCTCTTAAGAAGATGGTAGAACTATTCAAGAACTGGAAGAAAACATTGAAGAAGTTTGTCTACAAAGACGAGACTCCGGAATTCACCGGTCAATATGCAAAGATAAAAGATCGCTGGCCCGCATTTGTGGCGTACAAGAAATTTGAGAAAGCTAAGCAAAGGTCATAGACAAATAAGCTAAATGCTACAAAGAAGCAATATCACCATGTTACGGGGTCAGGTGGCTACAGCAAAGCTCGACCTACATGGGACAAAGCTGAGAACGACCTGCTTGCTAAAGGGGTCCAACCAGAGACATTAAACTGGCCCAATCGGTCAAGGACTTGGTTCTTCAGGGTTGGGGGAACTTTGGACCCAGAAACAGGTAAGTGTGTTTTCATGAAAGCTCAACTTGAAACACCCGTCACAAAGATTAAGGAAGCAATCAAGGCTGTGCAGGAAGGGAGGTTCCATCCCGACAGAGAGAAGGACGAGCTGTCAAAGGCCCTCGGGAATCCTGAACACCCTGGATGAACACGAGGCACATCAGGCCCCGTTCTGTGGAAGTATGGGTTTCTGGACAGCAGTGCCACTTATAGAAGCCGAGGGAGAAAGAATAAAGAGGAAGCAGACCAGATGAAGAAGATGGAAGAAAAAATAGCGAAACTAGAGGAACTTGAGAGCCAGCAAGCTACCGGCCCACCATATCAGCGGCACGAAGATCCTTCATTCGACACTGCCCATGAAGCTACCCCACCATCTCAGCGGAAAAGCAGCGTGGCTTCCACTGAGCTCGTTCAGCCTGATATCACGACTCCTCGCTACCCCGTGGATGGTATCACGGAGAATGAACATTATGAGCTAATGGCGAAATGCCATAACCTAACCTTGAAGGTGGCGGTCGGCTATGTCTTACCTCCTCGACCTGAGGGAACTTTCCATTGCCGTCCGATTCCACATGGCTTTGCTATTGTCAGGGTGGATGAAATAATGAACGGATTTGAGGGGCTGGAGCTTGACTACCCTAGAGGTCAAGGGGATATTCATCTGGAAAATGCCTTAAGGACTACCTGTCTATGGAGAAAGGAAAACATCCTGCTTCCAAACTAGACGCCGCCTCAGCAGACTCAGCCGGAGGAGGCCCCTCAGTAGACTCCTCACAGTCCAGCTCTGCTATCTCCGCTACCTCAGTCGTCTCCGGCGTGTGAGCTGTCTCCGCCACCTCAGTTGTCTCCGCCGCGTCAGTGGACTCCGACGGAGGAGGCCCCTCAGCAGAATCCTCCTCCGCCTTAGCTGTCTCCGCCGCGTCAGCGGACTTCACCTCCTCCGCCGCCTTAGCAACAGTGGAAGAGAGTCGTCGCCGCTCCGGTGGCTAGCAATACAACTGGGAAGAAATTCAGAGCTAGTCCAAGCCTCAAGGCTCCTGCCAAGTTACCATATGAGAGGACTGACGAGGAAAACAAGGACATCGTGGCTGCCAAAGTGAAGGTCCATTTTGAATGGAAACGTCCACCTCCGAAGGAAATAATAGATCCGGTAAAAGCGAAGCGCTCTCTGGATGCCCTTAGGCGACCACCACCGCCTCCGCCGCTATCACACTATGACTGCTGTATTGAAAAGACTTTTGATGAAGCGCAACGGTTGGGAAGTACTAGCAGTGCTGCAAGACGAAGTGGGAAAATAATTCCCCAGCTCGGCGAACAGGAGAAGCAATCGTGCCCCCCGCTCAAGGTGTTTACCAATATCGCTAATCATCCGGGGCTAGCGCCCGGTACCACTCTTGGTGATTACGTGGGCGATGATGTACAGTTTGAAATGGCTGAGGTAGTAGCACCCTTTAGATACGAGCACGGGAAGCCTCTCATCAAACCTGATCAGCTCCCGCATCTACCATCGATGATGCGAAGATTGCATAACTGGTACTTGGAAACCTGCAACAAGGATGGGAACGACAGTATTTTGCTCGAAATTAAAGATGAGCATGACTTCATTGGAGTCGACCTGATGTACGTTGAATTTGTGGAATTATTTCAGTTATTCAATCAATACGCCATCGACAAAACTCTCGTGACTTGCTATTGTCTGTAAGTATTACTTCTGTAATCAAATCTCCAGCTCAGCTCGTTCATTGCATGTATATATAATTATCCTCACTATATTATGCAGATTAAAGATTGCCGAATTCAAAAGAGGTCAACAAATCTATGACATTGGGTTCATTAGCCCAAATTCCGTAAATGAATTTACGGTAGAATACAGAGCCAAAGATACTAAGGAAAACTTGCTAAACGCGTTCCTTCGACATCAAAACAAAAGGGAAATACTCTCTCCTTACAACTTCGTCGGGGTACACAAATAGGGGTGCCTGTTTCCCCCTGACTTGTGCACGGACGACGAGCTATCGGCGTGGCAAGATTACAACTCCAAGGACTAGCGTGCGGCACGAGAAGGCCAAGACTAGCCAGAGAAGCAAGATACTGCTAAGGAAGATATCTCCCTTGCCGGGCAGGCGAGCCTGGCAAGGATGGGGTTACCCCCGAAAGCAAGCCTTCAGGGCATCCCGGCAGGCCTGTCGGGGGGCCTGCGGAGGCAAAACCACCTCACCGCACCACCTCATCACGACGCAAGTCATCGATCGGTGCGGTGTCAAGCCGCAAAGTGACTAAGTGGCTGCTATATGCCACATGGCAGCCACTTCCTACAGAAAATGCCTACAAGCGACACCCGTCCTGCGACGTGTCAAGCGAGCAGGCGCAAGGCTGGCGAAATAGCCCGACAGGGCCTGCCAGGCAAGCTACGATGTGACGTTGAGCGGCGCATTTGATGCGCCCTATCAACCTGCAGAGTTATGTATGATAGCACTATTTGCTATCTAATGAGTGCATAATGACTGATTTGCCACTGTGGTTACCCCTTGATCTATAAAAGGAGGCCCAGGGCAACCATAGAAGGGGTTGGCTGATTCGGACCCTTGTACAGCCATACGCGCGTAGCCATTCTCGCCCCAAGGCAACCCTGCCGGGCAAGAACGGTGCGTTTTTCCACCACAATCCACCAAAGCAGGAGTAGGGTTTTACGCCTCACGGCGGCCCGAACCTGGGTAAAGACTGCCCGTGCGATCTCTGCTGTGCTGCTCCACGCTCCTCTGCTCTTTGTGCAACGTGCCATCCCCCCGCCGAACCAGCAAGGGACCGTTGGTCCCATAGGTGGCCGTGGTTTCCCGTGACATCTTTGGCGCGCCAGGTAGGGGGATCACTTGCGCGAACCTGAAAGCGTGAGCAGCGCATCATCTTCATCGCCATTTTCATCGTCGGCGGCTTCGTCGACTATGGCGCCCATGACGATATGAAGATAGAGCGGAGGAGCGGGGCCATCCCCGCACCTGCTCCGTTCGTCATCTCGTCCTACCGCGGCCGCAGCCGCGGTGAAGATTAATGTCGACAGTAATACGCTCCTCCCAGGCGGCCTAGGCGGCGTGAACGCCGCTCGGGCGCCATTCGGGGAGAAGGGGCAAGGCGCGTGGGAGCAAGGTTCCTCTTTCCCACCTCTCTCCCTCATCGGCAATCGAGCTGCTTTAGCCCTGGCATCATCAATGTCGATGGGTACCGCGCGACACTCGGTTCAGCATTTACCCTGCTTAGGGAAATCCTGGGTGAAACGCTGGTACGAATCCATTAACCGATGCCCCGGCAAGTACGCCCCGGCAAGGCCGTCTGCGCTGGCATGGTCCATGCGACAACCATTGCCGGATTTCCCGAAAGGAGTGAGGGGAGGGAAGGAGGGAGACCAGGAGAGCCCGGCGCCATATCCCACCGCCCGCTAGACACGCATGATGTGTATTGGTCCCTGCCGGGAACTAGAGAGTTATTCGCTTGACCTCCACCTTTTCGGGCATCGCGAGCATGCCGAATGCACGCGGCCGGAAGGGATGGGAAGGAACAAGAATAAAAGCTAAGTCCACACAATCATTTCCTCTTGATGCATCTTAGATTCTTGCATTCATTTATCCCTCGGCTTTAGTGAGTGTTCGTACCATGAAATCCTTCGTGCGATGGTACCTTGGCTAGTTCTTTGTCTGCATCCTCATTCTGTCCAGAGCCTCGCTCGCAGAACAAGCGGCTGCTTAGAGAGCTACCAAGGAAAAACTTGCCGGGACGCATCCACGCCAAAATGAGTGTTAAGGGCCAGACCCTTACGACAATTGCAGCAATATGATACCGGCAAGCAACCAGAACATACATAAGGACCAATCGTACGAACATGAACATATAAGTTCAGAGGGATAAACATGCATTTAAGGTTAAGCAAAGGACATCAGTTCCACGCAAGCTTTAAACAGTATAGTACCTAAACACAAAGCATACATCATGTCTTGTGACAGGATAGCACGAGAACAACAAATGGCCCATCACTTAGTCTGACGACTGTGTGAAGCCATTGGGATGCGGAAAACCTTGGTGGCTCGAGGGGCGGCTTTCTCCTTGGCAGCTGAGACGTCGACGCCTGCCGGTGGCTTCCTGAACCCGTCATCAAGGTCGAGATCTGGATGGCGGCAGGCGATGTTGCTCAAGACCATGAGGAAGGCGTCATGGGCAAGCTTCCGGGATTCGGTCGCAAAGCGCTTGGCCCTCCCCTCTTCATGCACCTTCGGCTTGTCAATTAGCTCATTAAAGAAAACTCCCAGCTTGACGCTGGGGACCTCCTGCCTATTGACTGAAAAAGCTGGCCCATCCATGCCCATTACTACGGTCTGGGCAGCAAGACGCATGGCAATATCAATCAGGCTCCTAATCCAGAGGTTGAGCTGCTCAGATTGATTCTCCAACTTGTCTTCTGCATCCTTCCGGAGACGCTGGGCATTGTCCAAATCCATGGACAGCTGCTGCTGGCGGGTTCCATTGGACTCCGCCGCACTTTCCAAGGTGCCGATCCTGGCCTTTAGATTCGTGATAGTGCCATTGGCGGTTTCAAGGCTTTGGGTCTTGGAGGAGAGCTGCGACTGCACATTGTTCAGGAGGGTCTCTGCCTTTCGCGCTTCCTCCTTGAGGGCCTCCACCTCCTTTGTGCTCTTGGCAAGCTCTTCAGTCAGCTTAGTCACCTGTTGGTCGAGACCAGTCTTGGCGGCGAATGCGGCAACAAGATCATCAGTGAGCTTCTTCAACTGAGTGGCAGAATCAGTCGTGAGGGCATCCAGGGCAGTTGTGTGCTTGTCTTCCAGCTCCTTGGTATGTTGCTGCACGAGAGCTTCCAGATCATCATCTTTGGCGCGGAGGGTGGCTCCAAGCTTCTCCTCTCAGAGAAAGATCTCTTGCTCTCTGGCATCCAGGCGTGCCTTGTGGTCCGCTAGGCGCGCCTCACGGGCCATGACGTCTTCGCTCGTCATCAGGAGCACCTCTTGCTGCCTCATAAGCACCTTGAACTGCTTGCTGTGCCATTCGCGTAGCTCCAAGCATGTGTCCTTCAGCTTCTGGTCCACCCTGCTGGTGGACTCGCGCCGCTCCTTGAGCGCCTGCCACTTCTGGACATGCCGGGCCTGCATTTCCCTAACGCCCGTCGCCATGGATTCCAGGAACGACAAGTCCATCGCAATGGCAACTGAGTCTTCCGCTTCCCCAACCCCTTGATGCAGCGGTGCCAGGATGCGCTGAAGCTCCTCGTCGAGCTCCGTGCCCGTCATTATTGATGGGCTGGGGGCTCCAGTCCCAGACTGCACCTACACCAGCGCCAGTTGGCTTTGGGGGGATGGCGAGGTCCCCATCATGGGCCCAGAGGAGGGAGAAGGGTCCAGGGTTTGGAGAGGAATCATCCCTTCGACCACCACTCCCACCTTCGGAGCGTTCTCAGAAGCATGTTCAGCCACCGCCAAGGAATCCAGAGCATGCCCGACAATGAGGCCCCGTCCCTCCGCGGTGGCAATCTCGGTAGCCTCATCTGCGGCAGCTCTCCCTATGTTGGCCACCTCTTCCAGCAGTTTTGGCTCTTCGGTCTAGAGAGCTGCAGACGAGAGGACAAGCGAATGAAAAAAAGACAGAAGTTTTAGATTGCCAAGATAACAGGGAGAGGAGATATGTCCAAGAAAAAGAGGGAGAAGAGCGGAAGTTAAATACCCGGAGAAGCCTACCGAACAAGGGGCCTCAGTTTCCCCGGCAGCATCAGCTATCGGACCATGAACTCCACCCCCTGCCGCGGCGGTCACGGCAGCATCCTGTGCGGTCTCATCCGCTGAGGGCCTCACCAGGGGTTCCTCGATTGGGGCAGTAGGGGGAGCCTGCCCTTCCAGGGGGGACTCGTCCTGTGTCGTTTCGCCGCCCCCTCTAGCTGAGGGGACGGGAATCTCGTTTCCGCATCTCCGGCAGAGGGGACCAGCCCTCCACCTTCAGGCCAGGGGCTGGGCTGGGGGCTCGGTACGGGATCCTCAGTGTTGCTCCCCGCCAGGCCCAGGCTCTCCGCGGTCTTCGGCGACCCAGCGCGCCGGAGCCTCTTCGACTGGTGGATGAGGGTTTCCGTATCCTCCTCCACCTCCCTGGCCACAACGGCAAAGCGAAAGGTCAGTCAGCAAAAATAATCAAGTATACTGAAGTTATTTGCAAGAAAGTGAATCTTCCTTACTCCTCATAAATAAGCATGGAGTTGAAATTGAACTCCATGGGCGGCGAAGGTGCCCTGTCTCTCTTCTGGGATGGGGGGCGGAGCTCTCCGACAGCTCTAAGCCCTGCTGAGGTGCTGGAGGCTCCAGTGAAGATGAGCTCTGTGAAGAACTCGAGCCAGAATGAGGGCTGGAATCGACTTCCACATTCGCCGGTTGCTTGGTGGAGGAAGCTTTGATCCCGGCAAGGCGAGGAGACTGGCGGCACACCACTTCCGTCTTGGTGTTTTTGGTGGTGGTCTTCTTCACCCTCTTGGCGGCAGGCGCCAGGTTTGGAGCCGCCGCTCCCCGGTTAGCAGCACGCCTGCGGGGTCGCTGATCCAAAACCGGCTCGGGGGCTTGAGGTCCAGCTACAAGCCACTCCGCCTAGGGCTCCGCCACCACACCAACCTCCTCCTCCTCTTGGAGCTCTGCTGCCGCGGTGGCTAGAGCCTCAAGCCCGGTAACTCGTTCCCGGCAGGATCACCCCCGGCAAGATCTTCCCCGGCAACCCCTTCCGTGGCCTGCGCCTCGCTGCCACCATGAGAGGAACTCTCATCCTCAGCTTTCCCTTTTCCCTTCCCGGCCTTCGCGGCCCTTGCCATCGCAGCAATTCGGGCAGCCTTGTCCTCCTCAATTCTCCTCTTGATAAACGCTACCTCCACGGAGGAGGTGCGTTTGTATACATCAGTCTCCACCTTGGCGACTCTCTCCGTTAGGGCGCTAGACCATTCGAGCTCTTCATCAAGAGTGGGCAACCGCCAATCACTTTCCACCCCATAAGCATTGCAATCCGGCATCCACTTCAAGATCTGGTCCCGGGCAGAGTTAATATTCAAGGGGATGACACTTGCCGGCAGCTTGAATAACTCGAAGCGGCCAAACAGCTGATCGCACAACCAGGCGTGGCCATAAACCGATAGGTTATTGGCCAAACCTGGGAGCAATCTCATCCTATCCCCAGCATCACCATACAGCCAGGCAGGTCTGTCCCTCTTCTGCAGTGGCGAGATGCGGCGGAGGAGAAAATCGGCCCCCACATGTTCGATGGTTAGCCCGGCAGCTTTCAGGCGGGTGATCCTGTTGATTGCCGGGCGGAGCCTATCGTCGGTGAGGCCGAATGCGCTCCATTCCTTGGTGCGCTCAACACACTCTGTCCATACTCCGCAGAACTCCGGGGCTTCATCATCCTGGATCCAACACCAGTCCCCTCCCCACTCATCCCACCTCTCACGCTGCTGACCGGAGATATAATCCCAGGACTTTCTCGCCACCCGTGGCATCCAGCTGATGTTCCCGGAATGGTGAGCTTTGTTCTCCACCCGCGGGACAAAGTAATGCCTGAACAGATCCACATTGGGGGCGACTCCGACGAAATTCTCGCATAAATGGGCAAAAATGGCCATAGTCGCCATTGCATTTGGCGTGAAGTCGAGGAGGTGGAATCCGTAAATCGTCATCATCGCCTCAAAGAACTCAGAAAAGGGGGAGCAGAGGCCGCAGATGAAGTATGCACAGAAGAACTTGTAAGAATTTGGCGGATCTTCCTCTTCCGCCGCCAGGACATTGGGAGCACCGTGCCCCTTTGGGACATCCCTCCCCCATAGTTACCCATACCTTGCTTGCAGAACCGGACCATCCAGGTTCGACGGGAAGAAGACGATGTCTCCCCTCCACTTCCTGTCTAGTTCCGCTGCCCTCTTGCTTCCCTCGGCGACAACCTCCTTCGCCGCAGCCGTCTGCTTCCCCTTTGCTGTGGTTTTCTTCCCCATTTCGGCGAGCGTCGGTGTGAATGGGGGAAGGAATCGGGTGGGGATCAGCAGCGGGCGGAGGAGAGTTGTTTGGCTTGCTGAGGAATATGATGGGAGGACAGGACGGGCAAGGAGTAAACTGTGCCGCTTCGCGTTTTCCTATCTTAAAGGAAAAAAGCATGGAGCGGGGGTGCGACGCTTCAGAAGTTACCATTTTACATTAACTGCAACAGTCCCACGCCCCCACGACTCGCAGTAATTGCAGAGTGGATGTTGGATTGACTGGTCGTCATGAGCAAACCGCTGCATGCATGGCGAGTCTTTGACACGTGTCCGTGCACGGTTTGGGGCCTAACCCAACGTTCCCAGCAGCACGTTTGGCTCAGGCCCGGGGGCTTATATCGGGGTACACAAACAGGGGGGCATGTTTCCCCCTGATTTGTGCACGGACGACGAGCTATCGGCGCGGCAAGATTACAACTCCAAGGACCAACGTGCGACACGAGAAGGCCAAGACTAGCCAGAGAAGCAAGATACTGCTAAGGAAGATATCTCCCTTGCCGGGCGGGCGAGCCTGGCAAGGATGGGGTTACCCCCGAAAGCAAGCCTTCAGGGCATCCCGGCAGGCCTGCCGGGGGGCCTGCGGAGGCAAAACCACCTCACCGCACCACCTCATCACGACGCAAGTCATCGATCGGTGCGGTGTCAATCCGCAAAGTGACTAAGTGGCTGCTATATGCCACATGGCAGCCACTTCCTACAGAAAATGCCTACAAGCGACACCCGTCCTGCGACGTGTCAAGCGAGCAGGCGCAAGGCTGGCGAAATAGCCCGACAGGGCCTGCCAGGCAAGCTACGATGTGACGTTGAGGGGCGCATTTGATGCGCCCTGTCAGCCTGCAGAGTTAGGTATGATAGCACTATTTGCTATCTAATCAGTGCATAATGATTGATTTGCCACTGTGGTGACCCCTTGATCTATAAAAGGAGGCCCAGGGCAACCGCAGAAGGGGTTGGCTAATTCGGACCCTTGTACACCCATACGCGCGTAGCCATTCTCGCCCCAAGGCAACCCTACCGGGCAAGAACGCTGTGTTTTTCCACCATCAATCCACCAAAGCAGGAGTAGGGTTTTACGCCTCACGGCGGCCCGAACCTGGGTAAAGACTGCCCGTGCGATCTCTGCCGTGCTGCTCCACGCTCCTCTGCTCTTTGTGCAATGTGACATCCCCTCGCTGAACCAGCAAGGGACCGTTGGTCCCATAGGTAGCCGTGGTTTCCCGTGACAAACTTCAAGTGAGTGTTACTGTCTTGTGCATATTCGGTTTCGCTTACTCGAGGTTAAGTGTAATTGATGAGTTATGCGTGCGCATCTTCCACTTTATTCTACTATCCATTAAGCTTGACGCGGGAGTAGTAACTGTTTTAGACTCGAGACGTAAAGAGCCTAAGATGTGGGCGGACATGAGTGAAATGCTCCAGAAGTAAGTTCAATCATTATCGCACCATATCGCAACTTTCGTTCATTTCCTGATATCAAGTAATCATTTTCTTTGCCGGGCAGGGTTTGGAAAAAGTCCACCAGAATGGTTTCGGGTCTAGAGAAGGAGCTGCGATTTACACACCCCAAAGTAAGTAGTACTATCTAGTTCCACGCATCTCTCATTGATTCTAGTTTCATCAATACCATTATCATGCTTGCTTATAAGTTTAATTGAACTCTATTCTCGTAAAGTGCTTGTGGCAGGCACCCGGGAATAATTTATGTGGATACTACATTTGCGAGTTCATTCGCCACTCGACCTCTGAGCGGGGCTTATCTTCACAACAATTTGAAGTACGTAAACAATATTCACAATTCTATTTTATTATCATCAATTGGGTTGAGTTTCATTCATATATATATATATATATATATATATAGGGTGGGTCTATTATGATAACACCCCTTAAGACCCTTATTCTGATAACACCCACCTTATTCTGCACATCCCCCACCAGATCGCCGCCGTCCCTCCCCTTCCCGCCTTCTACCACGGCGGCGCCCTGGGAGCGCCGCCACCCCTCCCCTCCCTGCCTTCTACCGCGGCAGCGGCCTGGGAGCGCCGCCGCCACTCCCCTCCCAGCCTTCTTCCGCGGCAGCGGCCTGTGAGCGATGCCGCCCCCCTCCCGCTTTCTCCCACTGCGGCGGCCTGGGAGCACCGCCGCCACTCCCCTCCCGACCTTCTTCCGTGGCAACGGCCTGCAGCGATGCCGCCCCTCCCCTCGCGGCCCTCTTCCGCGGAGACGGCCAAGCAGCGCTGCCGCCCATCGCCTCTCGGCCTTCTTCCGCCGCGGCAACCGAGCAGTGCCTCCCCCGCTCGCATATCGGCCTTCTTCCGCGGCAGCAGCTCGGTAGCGCCACCGCCGATCTCCTCTGGGCCTTGTCCCATGGCATTGAGCGGAGGGTCTTCAATTACCTATACTTCATCAAATGTGGATTGGTGCTGCCTCGACATCACACCAATTCGAGCAAGGACGACTATGCGCAAGGTTCCTTCATCCACGGCAGCTTCTTGGATTAAGGCTACAACGACCTTCAGAGCAAATCCTCCGTCTCCACTCACCTTGAGCAATGTCCAGAACGCTCATGAACTTCTGAAGGGCAAGTGGTCTGCACGGGTGAACGCAAAAGTGATGCAGACGAACGAGAAGGGAACTTCCTCCTGCAAACGCAAGAAAGCACTGCAACACGAGGTAAGCAGTACATTTCCTCAACTCTCTCAGTTTACTTATTCCAGACAAAGCAGTACACGCAGTCCAGTACACCTCCAAAAATGATGCAGTGCGGTTACTTCAGTTCGCCGTGAAAAAAATGCAGTGCAGTTGCCCGGTTTGCAGTACGGTTGTATAGGTTCACTACGGACAATGATGCAGTGCGGTTACTTCAGTTCACCCTGCGGGATGATGCAGTCAGTG
The DNA here is from genome assembly GCA_011799875.1 of Thinopyrum elongatum. Classification (NCBI taxonomy): domain Eukaryota; kingdom Viridiplantae; phylum Streptophyta; class Magnoliopsida; order Poales; family Poaceae; genus Thinopyrum; species Thinopyrum elongatum. Next base: position 81,432,330 of record CM022297.1, on the reverse strand, counting down.
GGCATTAGTTCGCAGTACCCTTTCAAACACATTGTAGTTCGTATGATTCAGTTCATTTTACCTGACAATGCATCTCGGGCGTTTTGTGCAGGAAATGACGTCCAGCAGATACAAAATGCCGTGCATAATTGACAACCCAGGGACCATCAACTTTCAGAAGAGTAAAGCTTCTTCCGGAAGAGACACTGGCTGGGTTACCCCTGAGATTCCTCGAGGATTCTTCACGATAACAAACAGGGTGCAATACTCTCCGGAAGAAGATTTTTTTCAGGAAGAAGAGGTAGCCGAAGATGGCAACAATGTCACCTTCATGTGGGAGGGCACTCACCGACAGGATGATGACGATGAAGATGAGCCAATAACAGTTCTCAACCCAGAGTACAAGCACGAGTTCACTACATTTGGACAGCATGTCTGAACAGACAACGATGATGCTGTTGACCATGATGTTGCAGAAGATGATGATTATGATGATGTGCCGCCGCTCCAAAAATTTCAAACCAATCCAGTGAGACATCACCACAACACTGGATTACCACTGCGTCCACCTGCTGCACCACAAAATAGAGCTCACCGTCCACCTGCTGCACCGAAAAACAAAGCTCCGAGAAGACCTGCTACATCAACTTCAACACTACGACCACCAAGGGTGCCTCGGTCAGAAGTCAAAGGCAGGTACAAATCCTCCTCACTATTGCCGCCGCGAGATCCTCAACTACATAGATCTGCTATAACCCCACCATGTCCAATACAACCCGACGAGCTACAAACGCCATCGGAAGAACGACATTACACACATGTAAGTTTTATGTCTTGGAAAGATAATAATATTTGCAGTCCATTCAGATAACACTGCAGTGCACATTGATATTTCCTGTAAAGTTTGGCCTAACATCTAATACAGTCGACTCTTCTGAAAACTTAGGAATATTGCAGTGCTTTATTAAACTCGTATGCAGTCCTCGTATTTAAACAGAATAGAACACTTTGTCTCATAGAGCATTGCACTTGATGCAGGATAAAAACATGCCGCTGAACCTTATACCTGCCGCTGGAATGAAGTTCACCACGTACGACAAAGCATGGAACTTTTACAACACTTATGCAAGATATGCAGGGTTTGGCATACGCAAGAGGGCAAAACACAAGACAAATGCCTACATTGTCTGCTCAAGAGAAGGGACGCACAAGTAGACTGTGTTAGATTATGACCAGAAACGTGAGAAGACATAAAAAAGGATTGGCTGCAAGGCAAGAATTAGAGTCAAAAAGAGGAAGGATGGCAAATTTGTGATAGAAATGGTTGAACTCAACCACAATCACAAGATGCTAGAAAGCCCCGGGATGCTTTTGCACATGCGCTCGCACAAAAGAGACGATCCTTTGATTGACCAGTTGGTGAAGGACATGCAGCTGGACAACCACACACACACACACACAGATGATGTCAACGCTGTCGCGTATGTCTGGTGGTCTGCAGTTCATGGGACACACTAGCCGCGACTGGTTCAACAAGTAAGCACGTCACAGAAACATATCGCTTGAGCATTCTGTGGGTAATTATTTCCTGTTTGATAAGATGAGTTTGCATTGCGTTTGAAATGCAGGAAACAGAAGTTTGCTAGAGAAGAGTCCCAAGATGACGTGAAGAAACTTCTGGATTTCTTCAAGAAGATGCAGAAGATAAACCCAGAGTTCTTCTATGATTATGACGTTGATGCAAATAATCATGTAAGAAACGTCTTTTGGGCCAACGCAAGTTGCAAAGGATCGTATGAAGATTTTGGAGACTGCGTTACATTTGACATGACATATAAAACTAACAAATTCCACATGCCGCTGGGAGTCTTCGTGGGAGTGAACCATCATCTACAGAGCACCATATTTGCTGTCGCCCTCGTGCGAGATGAAACAATACCGTCGTTCGAGTGGGTTTTCAAAACATTCTTGAGGTGTATGAACAACAAGCCGCCAATCTGCATGCTCACAGGTACAAAAAAACAACACCTGTATACTTACATTTGTTTGGTACACTTCTATTTCTTCCGTTTTTCTTACACACAAACAACTTAATAAAAAAACACTATTTGTGCCTCTCAGACCAATGTTCTTCGATGAAGGCAGCATTAAAAACTATCCACCCAGATACATTACATAAGTTGTGTCGGTGGCATATCATGAAGAAGTACAAAGACCACCTCGCCTTGCTGTATAAGGCGCATGAGAAACTCAAGGATGAACTCACTGCGGTGCTGAACCACCCACTAATGCCGTCAGAATTTGAACGGGCATGGAAGGACCTCATGCAGAAATACAACTTGCAAAACAACGAAGTGATGAATTCGCTGTGGGATGACAGGCACAAGTGGATCTCGGCTTACTATAAGGAAATTTTCTGTGCTCGGATGACTTCCACGCAGAGAAGCGAGAGCATGAACCGCATATTGAAGAAAAACTTTGTCAAAGAGAAGCATGATCTCCATCTGTTTGCTCAACAGGTGGACAAGTGCATTCAGACCAGGAAGGCCGTCGAGCACGTAGAGATAGTAGGAAATGAGGTAAATACAATGTCCATAAAAAACTACTAAATATAACTGCAAAAACAAATAATTTTTTCATTTCTCTAATTCTTAACGCTGCATTTCTGATCATGCAGTCAGAGGTAAAGACAACAACCCAGTTTGGGTTCGAAGTTTAGCTATCAAAAGTGTATACAAGGGCAGTTTTTGCAGATTTCAAAGAAACACTCTACCGCAGCAGTGCATTCAGAGCAGAACAGTGTGTTGAGAACTCGACAAAGTACCTCGTACACCACTACAACAGATCGGATGCATTTGGTTGTGCAAGGCATGATTTCCAAGTGGTCGCCGATGAACAGAAAGGTGTCTACAAATGTGAGTGCAAACTCTGGACACATACAGGTGCAACTCGCGAGCACAAAAAATCCTAATTTCTGAAAGTCATGCATGAAGCTCACTTACTGAACTTTAAAAGTCCAGATGCATGAGTAACTCACAAAACCAAGTGAAGTTCGCTTCCTTAAAATGAACAAATAACAAAAAAAACCATGTTTATTAATTTCATGCAGTTCACTTACAAAACAAAGAAACATGTGTTGTCTGCAGGCCTCTTTTGCGTCCATGTGGTATGCATGCTTTGTCACCTGAGAGTACTAAAGATTCCCGAGGTGTACATCATGAAAAGATACACCCAGAATGCAAGATCAAATGCAATGTTTGACAGAAGAGACTACGAACAAACAGCACCAGATGGAAGTTCACTATTTTGCCGTAGAAAATTGCTGTCAAAAACAGCAATGGACCTTGCAAACAGAGCAACAAGGTCTGACGCCGGGTGCCACAGGGCGTTTTCTGGTATGAGGGCACTGATCGAGGAAGTTGATGTGCTCAACAAAGAAGAAGAAGAAGAAGAAGCAGCAAAAAACAAGCAGAGAATTCCCAGCTTGACAAGAATACCGAGCAAGTAGAAAATGCCGAACACAACGCAACTGCTACAATCAAAAAATAAACAATTCTTCCACCTCCTGTTTCAAACACGAGAGGAAGGAAGAAAGGGGGCGATGCAACCCAAAAAAAAGGTTGCATGCAAGGAGAAAAATGATGACAAAAATAGTAAGCCACAGCCTGAGCTGGACAGTGATGGTCAGCCACTGGGAATAAGAAGGTGCAAGAAATGTAATGCCATCAGCGGCCACAATTCCAGGACATGTAAAAAAAGACATGAACAAGAAAACCATGGACATGGCGATGCACAACCAAACAGAGATTCCACTGACAACACTAAGAAATGGACGAAACTGAGACATTGCAGCATCTGCAAAAAGAGGAAGGGACACAATTCAAGAACATGCCCCAAAAGAACAAGATCAGAAAACGAGGAAGACAAAGAAGATGAAATCACAGAAGAAGATGGTGATACAACTGAAGAAGAAGTGGCTTATGAGGAGGAGGAAGAAGAAGAAGAGGAGGAAGAAGAAGAGAGCGAAGAGGACAAAGAACATGATGAAACTGAAGAAGAAGTGGCTTATGAAGAAGCAGATGAAGAAGAGGAGGAGGAGGATGAAGAGAGTGAAGAGGACGAAGAACATGATGAAACAATGCCCACAAGACCACCAAACAAAAGACAGAAAACAGAAGGGAATGCTGCTGTACAGAAACAACTGAGAATGACACCACATACAAAAAACAAGGTAGGAGCGCGAAAGAATGCAGTTCACAGCGCTGGAAAACAAAAGCGGCCATCAACCAACACGCGAGGAGCAACGAAGGTTGCAGTTCACAGTGCTGGAAAACAAAAACCGTCATCAACCATCACGCGAGGAGCAAAGAAGGTTGCAGTTCACAGCGCTAGAAAATAAAAACCGCCATCAACCAGCACGCGAGGAGCAAAGAAGGTTGCAGTTCACAGCGCTGGAAAACAAAAACCGCCATCAACTAGCATGCGAGGGGCTACAAACATAACGGTGCAAAGACAAGAAGCAGCAACACCGCCACGGAATACAAGAGAAAGTGCAACATTAGACACACTCCAGTCACCGCGAAGAAGCAGCAGGTTAATGACCAAATAGATGCAGTTCAATAAATTAATCATATATATAGCAGTTTGCATATCTGTATGACTTATGTATCAGTTTAAATTTTGTGTAAACATGAATTTCCTGCTGACTTTGAGTTCTTGCACTAAACCATACAAGAGAAATGATGTATAGAGAAAACCATATATATAGCAGTCTAGAGTAAACATTGACACACTTTGATCCACAACCCATAAAAAAATGCAGTTAGCTCATAGACAGCATGAAGTTCTGACTTATAATCCAAGCGGTTCAGATCACAAAAGTACTTATTACAATCACGTCAAAAGATGAAGCATTCGATACGCAAAAGTACTTATTACAATCAACCTCATAACCTTAACCAATCACGTCAAACGTGATTCTAACCATACGATCCTTGAGTTCAAAAAAGTTGAGGACAACAACTTGCTGAGACTTCAAGCCACTCTCAATGACAAATTCCTTCCAGCCTTTCTGCAGATACAACCGCCCATCAACGCCTACACGGTACTTGGCTGGTTTCAGGTGTCCATTGCCAAGAACAACTTGGAGAATTCCCTTCTTCTTGAGCTAGAGGTACCTTATAGCTCGTTGAGAGATTTTCTGCAAAAAATAAAAACAAGATATGTTAGAGGACAATACTAGCAGTACAATTCTTATACTGTGCACAAAGCAGCAAAAACCTACACACACTACAGACGCGAGCTAGATGAAGTGCACAACAGTCCAACAAGCAGTACAGATAAAACGCACACACAGTTCATGAACCTCTTATACAAGGGCGGTACATGCCGTACGGAACATGCTAATATGCAGTACGCTTCTAACTATCATGCAGTTCTTCAGAATAGTTGCATGTAGTACACACCGTACACGCGGGAAAATTGTGAAAACTAGTAGTGCTCATCTAATATCTAAGCAGTTCACATATTGTAACCATGCAAACAAAAACACGAGCTCCATACACACAAGCAAAAAAAATAAAAACAAGATATAAGTACACCGTGCAGTACACTTCAATAAAACAAAAGAAGTGTGTTCCTAAAATACTAGAAGTTCAGACTAGTATGGAATTATACAAAAAAAATAAAAGCCACAAAGAAAAAATCAGATCAAGCAAAAATTACCATCTTGTAGTGAGTCTCCATGTCTGTGGGCGTAAGCTGATGGACAAAAGGACTTGTGCGGCCAAGGCCACGGCGAAGTAGGGCGGAATAGAACGCAACAACGTTGACGTGGCCCATATCCAATCCCTCCGTGAATACTGTGCCATATGCAAGCTGCTCCGCTCGCCCAGCTCGGCACAAGACCTTGCCCCCCCTGGCGAGCACGATGAGCCTGCGAGCAAGCTGAGCAATCACAGTCCGTCGGCACACCACAACCATGGCCGTAACAGGAGAGATTCGCGCAGGGGCTTGGAGCCATCGCAACAAAAACCTAGAAAATGAAAAGAAATAAAGAGAGGCTGGAGGAAGGAGAGAAGTTGCGGCTAGAGGAGAAATGAACTACAAAGGAAGGTTAGAAGTTGGCCTACATATATAGAAGAGGAATGCAAAAGGTCTAGACACGCAAAAAATAAAAGTGAAAATTAAATGAGAGTTAATGAAACTTATGTTACCAAGAATCAAGGACAATCAATAAAGGCTTATGTTACCAAAGAAAAAGAAAGACAAAAAAAAGGTGTACTTTGACTGCAGCTCCTCCCACCCACTAACCGCAGCTCATTAAATATTTATATTTCTAAAAAATTATAATCCGCAGACCATTCTAAACAAAGGTGAATGCAGTTCAAGAAGTAATATTAGGCAGTTCACAATGTGTGTGCTTGAAGTGCAGTACATGCTTAAATGAAGCACAAGAGAAGCACTTTCGTGCAGTACACAACGCATAGACTTAGTGCACGTAATGCAGTCCGTAAATGCAAGCAATGTAGTCCGCAATGTTGGTACAAGCAGTACAAATGGTGCATACAAAAAGCGCAACTACATGCAGTTAAAAAAATGCTTGCAATACGAAAAAAATTGACCACCCAGGTGCAACCAGGCCCCAACCAGTCTTGTAGTAAGTCTGTGCCCAAACTAGGTGAGTCCGTTCTGAGCCATGATGCATGGGGCCGAGCACACAAGGGCCCACGGGTCAGAGAGGAAAGAGTAGCGAGCGCCGTGTATAAGCGCCCAATAAGTAACCAGAGGAGTTCGAGAGCGTTGCCTCGCCAGGGCTTATAAACCGGTCTGGCGCGCTCTCGACGGGCGAGGTGGGACTAAACATTAGCGCGCACACACAGCGCTCCGGGAACCAGCCGTGTTGGCAGGCCTACTTGGGCTGAATGCGTTTTCACTCCCCAACACAGGCCCAACACGCTAGAGCGGTTAAAATACCATGGCCCACTAACAAATAAAACAGTGACTACAAAAATAAAAAAACAAAAATAAAACAGCAAGAAAAATTAAAAACTTTTTTAAAATGAATAACAACCACAACAAAAAAATGTGTGTGGGCACTGCCAGAAACTACAGTTCGCTGTCATAAATAAAATACAGGAAGCCCTAAGTCAACGTACAAATGCAGTCCGCGACCTACAACAATGCAGTTCGTCATGTGGAAGCAGGAAGTATTGTTACTTCTGAAATGCAGTTCCCTTTCTACTGCATTGCAGTTCGGTTAAAATCAAGAATGCAGCCCTGTAGTTAAGCAAAGCAGTCCGATACACCTATCCACAATACCCTCCATCCGCACAAAAGCTGCATCACCATCATCTATAAAAAAAGAGAAAATAAAAAAAGAACTCCATCGAAAAAGTAATGTGCTTACATCTGTATGAATCCTGATCCGATCTAATACAGTATATGAAGAATAAAATCAGTTGCATGCAGTACAATTTATGGACATAGGCAGTTCTATCATGATACCCAAGAAGTGCACTTAGTAAGAAAATTCACCGAAAACACAATCACCTCATTTTCTGACAGTTGCGTGCATACCTGAAGTTGTCACGAAAAAAGAGGCGACGACGTTTCGGATTTCCAACGCACTAAGATAGCCTCCACATCGCAGAACCTCTCTGCAGTTGCCACGTAACTGAAAACACAACCCCACCACGCTACCACCCCCCTCCACCACTCCCATGCCCTGTCACAAAGAGCAGAGGAGAGTAGAGGAGAAACCACAACTGCTTCGTCCCCCCAAAAACCCCATTATAGCTTCTTCTCCCCACTTCCTTTCACTAACCTCTCTCTCTAGAACAAACGCGAGAGAGCAGAGGAGAACCATGGCGGATGCACCTCTGTACAAGCAGCGCCGCAGGTACACCAGGGAGCTCCATGACGTCGACCTCCATGGCAACCACAAGCTCCACGTCGTTTGCACAAGCAAAGGTCGAGACGTGGACAAGATGCTGTCCACGCTCAGGAGGAAGCTCAGCGGAATGCCCGTCAAACTAGTCAGCGTTGATGTCGAGTACACGTACTATGTGAAGCCACAACGGGCAGCAGTGCTCCAGCTATGCATAGAAGAAGAGTGCCTTGTCTACCACATCTCTGCAGCTAAAGACATGTGACAATAATTATCAATCTGTACTATTGGTTGTCAATATTGATTTTAAATTTTCTTCATCGCAAATGCCATTATATAAACTTGGGTTCTCATTTTTAAAAAGCATGGCATAGGAATTCATTGACAGTTTTCGGCTGGCTCCATGTAACTCATGTGTTCAATTCTTGAATTAGATGATCTAGCGATCCACGCAGTTTTATTTTGTTTTACCAAATACAAATTATCTGCCTGAACAATACAAAACTACACTATTACTGCCTACTTTCAATCCTGTATGGATTTGGAGGTAAAAAAGATCATAGTCCAAACTATCTGAAACATGTATGAAATTCAATTCAAGACAACAAACATGCACAAACATGCATTTGTTTCTGGAATCTATTATGAGATTTACTAGTTATGCTGTACAAAGTATTAGCAGCTACTCACTGCAACAGATTCAGGGATTCATATTGCAGTTCAGTTTCAGAAAATCAAAAAAACATTGGTGGTTCTAAAAAATAACTGGTACTGTCTCACTATATTCAGTCTATACAAACATCTTGCAGGCCAATGGAACTAGACAAATTCCTCATGAATGATGAATACACCTTCGCCGGATTCACCATTGAAGGAGACAAAAATAAGTTGAAGCTATTTGGCTTGGAGATCAACTCCGATAACTACATTGATATTCAAGTGGAATGGAGAGACCCATACAAGAAATTTTTTTTTTGACTATTTGGCTGATGTTGCCGGCAGGCTAATCGACATTCACTACTATGACATGAAGAACAAAATCAACCGCAAGGAGGACCATACTCTGTGGGGGTTTTGCCTGCTGCCAGACAAGCTTATCAAGTATGCAGCAATAGATGCATTCGCAACCTACGAGTCATGGAGAATCATCTACGATGTCATATTGGGACTAGACAGGGCAAAAAGAGAAAAAGAAGTGAAGAAGAAGAACAAGGCTGTAATCCCATACAACAACTAGAAATGAACAGGGCTATGTTTAGTTTCATTTTACTTTAGTTGTGTTGTTCCTTGTTTCCTGTCTACTAGGTTTTGCTTATGTCCGTTGCTTCAAATCGAATGTTTCTTTGTAAAACAATGTCGTTGTACTAGGTTTTGATTGTTGAGTTTGTATTAGAACAAGTATCCAGACAAGTTTGAAAAATCTGATGTGTGATACCAAAACATACTACACACATACAAAACAGATTCAAAAACAACGTTCAACAAAACTGTTCCAACAAATAGGGAAGACAAAAAAATTAAGTACTCTGACTGCAACTCATACCTAATAAGAAAGATGAATGCAGTTCACAAGAGTGATCATAAGCAGTGCGCAAGGTGTGTACATGTGATGTCTACTACGCAACCTTCTTCTTGTAGACTCGTGTTGGGCCTCCAAGCGCAGAGTTTTTTAGGACAGTAGCAAATTTCCCTCAAGTGGATGACCTAAGGTTTATCAATCCGTGGGAGGCGTAGGATGAAGATAGTCTCTCTCAAACAACCCTGCAACCAAATAACAAAGAGTCTTTTGTGTCCCCAACACACCCAATACAATGGTAAATTGTATAGGTGCACTAGTTCGGCGAAGAGATGGTGATACAAGTGTAATATGGATGGTTGATATAGGTTTTTGTAATCTGAAAATATAAAAACAGCAAGGTAACTAGTAACAAAAGTGAGCAAAAACGGTATTGCAATGCTTAGAAACAAGGCCTAGGATTCATACTTTCACTAGTGCAAGTACTCTCAACAATGATAACATAATTGGATCACATAAAAATCCCTCAACGTGCAACAAAGAATCACTCCAAAGTTTCTATTGGAGAACATAGGACGAAAACGTGCATCAACCCCTATGCATAGATTACCCCAATGTCACCTCGGGAATCCGCGAGTTAAGTGCCAAAACATACATCAAGTGAATCAATAGAACATCCCATTGTCACCACAGATATCCCATCACAAGACATACATCAAGTGTTCTCAAATCTAATACTCAATCCAACATAACGAAACCTCAAAGAGCAAGACTCAATTCATCACAAGAATGTAAAGGGGGAGAAACACCATATGATCCAACTATAATAACAAAGCTCACAGTACATCAAGATCGTGCCAAATTAAGAACACGAGACAGAGAGAGAGAGAGATCAAACACAGCTACTGGTACATACCCTCAGCCCCGAGGGTGAACTACTCCCTTCTCATCATGGAGACCGCCGGGATGATGAAGATGGCCACCGGTGATGGTTTCCCCCTCCGGCAGGGTGCCGGAACGGGCTCCCGACTGGTTTTTCATGGCTACAGAGGCTTGCGGCGGCGGAACTCCCGATCTAGGTTTCTTTCTGGGGGTTTCTGGATTTATAGGAATTTTTGGCGTCGGTTTCAAGTCAGGGGGGGTCCACGAGGCAGCGGCAAGGTAGGGGGGCGCGCCCTAGGGGGGTGCCCTCCACCCTTGTGGATGCCTCGTGGCTCCTCTGGTCCATCTCCGATACTCCGTGGGCTTCTTCTGGTCCATAAAAAATTGTCGTAAAGTTTCAGCTCGTTTGGACTCCGTTTGGTATTCCTTTTCTGTAAAACTCAAAAACAAGGAAAAAAATAGAAACTGGCACTGGGCTCTAGGTTAATAAGTTAGTCCCAAAAATAATATAAAATAGCATATAAATGCATATAAAACATCCAAAATAGATAATATAATAGCATGGAACAATAAAAAATTATAGATACGTTGGAGACGTATCAAGCATCCCCAAGCTTAATTCCTGCTCGTCCTCGAGTAGGTAAATGATAAAAACAGAATTTTTGATGTGGAATGCTACCTAACATATTTATCCATATAATTTTCTTCATTGTGGCATGAATGTTCGGATCCATAAGATTCACAACAAAAGTTTAATATTGACATAAAAACAATAATACTTCAAGCATACTAATAAAGCAGTCATGTCTTCTCAAAATAACATGGCCAAAGAAAGTTATCCCTACAAAATCATATAGTCTGGCTATGCTCCATCTTCATCACACAAAGTATTAAATCATGCACAACCCCGATGACAAGCCAAGAAATTGTTTCATACTTTTGATGTTCTCAAACTTTTTCAACTTTCACGCAATACATGAGCGTGAGCCATGGATATAGCACTATAGGTGGAATAGAATATGGTGGTTGTGGAGAAGACAAAAAGAAGGAGATAGTCTCACATCAACTAGGCGTATTAACGGGCTATGGAGATGCCCATCAATAGATATCAATGTGAGTGAGTAGGGATTGCCATGCAATGGATGCACTAGCGCTATAAGTGTATGAAAGCTCAAAAAGAAACTAAGTGGGTGTGCATCCAACTTACTTGCTCACGAAGACCTAGGGCAATTTGAGGAAGCCCATCATTGGAATATACAAGCCAAGTTCTATAATGAAAAATTCCCACTAGTATATAAAAGTGACAACATAGGAGACTCTCTATCGTGAAGATCATGGTGCTACTTTGAAGCACAAGTGTGGAAAAAGGATAGTAGCATTGCCCCTTCTCTCTTTTCTCTCATTTTTTTATTTTGGGCTCTTTGGCCTCTTTTTTTCCTTTTTTTCTCTTCTTTTTTTTTTTAATTTTTCATTCGGAGTCTCATCCTGACTTGCGGGGGAATCATAGTCTCCATCATCGTTTCCTCACATGGGACAGTGCTCTAATAATGATGATCATCACACTTTTATTTACTTACAACTCAAGAATTACAACTCAATACTAGAACAAAGATATGACTCTATATGTATGCCTCCGGCGGTGTACTGGGATGTGCAATGATCAAGAGTGACATGTATAAAAAATATGAATGGTGGCTTTGCCATAAATACGAAGTCAATTACATGATCATGCAAAGAAATATGACAATGATGAAGCGTGTCATAATAAACAGAACGGTGGAAGTTGCATGGCAATATATCTCGGAATGGCTATGGAAATGCCATAATAGGTAGGTATGGTGGCTGTCTTGAGGAAGGTATATGGTGGGTATAATGCACCAACGAAAGTTGCGTGGTACTAGAGAGGCTAGCAATGATGGAAGGGTTAGAGTGCGTATAATCCATGGACTCAACATTAGTCATAAAGAACTCACATACTTACTGCAAAAGTCTATTAGTCATTGAAACAAAGTACTATGCGCATGCTCCTAGGGGGATAGATTGGTAGGAAAAGACCAGCGCTCGTCCCCGACCGCCACTCATAAGGAAGACAATCAATAAATAAATCATGCTCCGACTTCACCACATAACGGTTCAGCATACGTGCATGCTACGGGAATCACAAACTTTAACACAAGTATTTCTACCAATCCACAATTACTCACTAGCATGACTCTAATATCACCATCTTTATATCTCAAAACAAATGCAAGGAATCAAACTTCTCAAAGTATTCAATGCACTTTATATGAGAGTTTTTATTGTATCCTTCTTGAAACTGACAAACTACTCCAAAAAATATAAGTGAAGATCAATGAGTAGTTGAATAATTATGTAGCTATGTGAGGACTCTCTCTCATTTAAAAATTTCAGATCTTAATATTTTATTCAAACAGCAAGAAAAACAACATAAAATGACATTCTAAAAATAGCACACATCATGTGAAGAAGCAAAAACTTAGGCTCAACCGATACTAACCGACAATTCTTGATGAAGAAAGGTGGGATGCCAACCGGGGCATCCCCAAGCTTAGCTGCTTGAGACTCCTTGGAATATTATTTAGGGATGCCTTGGGCATCCCCAAGCTTTAGCTTTTGGTTCTCCTTAATTCCTTTTATATTACGGTTTCCCTAAATCTTAAAAACTTCATCCACACAAAACTCAACAAGAACTCGTGAGAAAAGTTAGTATAAATCAAATGCAAAACCTCATCATTCTCTACTGTGGCAAATTACTAAAATTATTATTTAACATTGCATACTAAATGCCTCTGCATATTTAATACTCCCATCCTCAAATAGAATCATTAAACAAGCAAACATATGCAAACAAAACAACAATCTGTCTAAACAGGACAGTCTGTAAAGAGTGCAATTGTAATAATACTTCCCTAACTCCAAAAATTCTGAAAAATTACCAAACTGTATAAAATTTGGTTTATATCAACGTGTAAAAATTTCAAGATTTTATCATGTTCTTACTTTCCATAAGAATTCATACAATGATAGAAAACTTTCTGTTTTCAAAACAGCAACATATAGATTTGCAAAATAAGCATGGTAAAGGCTATACTTGACACTTTTATTAAAATAAAAGATACAATACATTACTCTAAATAACATCAAGCAAATACTAATAAAATAAAATGATGCTCCAAGCAAAACTCATATTATGTGACGAATAAAAATATAGCTCCAAGTGAGGTTACCGATAATGTTGGAGACGAATGAGGGGATGCCTTCCGGGGCATCCCCAAGCTTAGTTGCTTAGATATTCCTTGAATATTACCTTGGGGTGCCTTGGGAATCCCCAAGCTTATGGTATTGTCACTCCTTATTCTCCTTATATCAATATCTCACCCAAAACTTGAAAACTTCAATCACACAAAACTTAACGGAACTTCGTGAGATGGGTTAGTATGATAAAACAAATCATTCACTTTGGTACTGTTAAGACAAGATTTAAATTTTTTATCACATGATACCTACTGTACCCTATCATTTATACAATTTATATTGAGCAATATAAGCCATAGAAACTAGGAAACAAGCAAACTATGCATCGAAAGCAGAATCTGTCAAAAACAGAACAGTCTATAAAGATCTGAATTAAGCTCATACTTGTGTAACTCCAAAAATTCTGAAAAATTAGGACAACGTAGCAAATTTGTATGCCCATCAACTGTAAAAAATTCAGAATTTTTACACGTTCCAGTAAAGGATAGGAATTTCTGTACTGGATGCAAAAGCTTCTGTTTTTGCACAGAATCAAATCAACTATCATCCACACTATCCCAAAGGCTTTACTTGGCACTTTATTGAAACAAAACATATAAAACATGATTACTACAGTATCATAATCATGTGAACACACCAAAAACAGTAGGTATAAATATTGGGTTGTCTCCCAACAAGCGCTTTTCTTTAATGCCTTTTAAACTAGGCATAATGATTTCAATGATGCTCACATAAAAGATAAGGATTGAAACACAATGGGAGCATCATAAAGCATATGACTAGCACATTTAAGTCTAACCCACTTCCTATGCATAGGGATTTTGTGAGCAAACAAATTATGGGAACAAGAATCTACTAGCATAGGAAGGTAAAACAAGCAAAACTTCAAAACTTTCAGCACATAGAGAGGGAACTTGATATTATTGAAATATGTAAAAGCATATGTTCCTATCTCATAATAATTTTCAGTAGCATCATGAATGAATTTAACAATATAACTATCACATAAAACATTCTTTTCATGATGCACAAGCACAGAAATTTTACTACTCACCACATAAGCAAAATTCTTCTCATTCATAATAGTGGGAGCAAATTCAACAAAATAACTATCATGTGAGGCATAATCCAATTGAAAATTAAAATCATGATGACAAGTTTCATGGTTATTATTATTATTTATAGAATACATGTCATCACAATAATAATCATAGATAGCAACTTTGTTCTCATAATCAATTGGAACCTCTTCCGAAATAGTGGATTCATCACTAAATAAAGTCATGACCTCTCCAAATCCACTTTCATAAATATAATCATCATAAATAGGAGGCATGCTATCATCATAATAAATTTGCTCATCAAAACTTGGGGGACAAAAATATCATCTTCATCAAACATAGCATCCCCAAGCTTGTGGCTTTGCATATCATTAGCATCATGGAATTTCAAAGAATTCATACTAACAACATTGCAATCATGCTCATCATACAAAGATTTTATGCCAAACATTTTATAGACTTCTTCTTCTAACACTTGAGCATAATTTTCCTTTCCATCATTTTCATGAAAGACATTAAAAAGATGAAGCATATGAGGCAACCTCAATTCCATTTTTTTATAGTTTTCTTTTATAGACTAAACTAGTGATAAAACAAGAAACTAAAAGATTCAGTTGCAAGATCTAAAGATATACCTTCAAGCACTCACCTCCCCGGCAACGGCGCCAGAAAAGATCTTGATGTCTACTACGCAACCTTCTTCTTGTAGACTCGTGTTGAGCCTCCAAGCGCAGAGTTTTGTAGGACAGTAGCAAATTTCCCTCAAGTGGATGACCTAAGGTTTATCAATCCGTGGGAGGCGTAGGATGAAGATGGTCTCTCTCAAACAACCCTGCAACCAAATAACAAAGAGTCTCTTGTGTCCCCAACACACCCAATACAATGGTAAATTGTATAGGTGCACTAGTTCGGCGAAGAGCTGGTGATACAAGTGTAATATGGATGGTAGATATAGGTTTTTGTAATATGAAAATATAAAAACAGCAAGGTAACTAGTAACAAAAGTGAGCAAAAACGGTATTGTAATGCTTAGAAACAAGGCCTAGGGTTCATACTTTCACTAGTGCAAGTTCTCTCAACAATGATAACATAATTGGATCACATAACAATCCCTCAACGTGCAACAAAGAATCACTCCAAAGTTTCTATCGGAGAATGTAGGACGAAAACGTGCATCAACCCCTATGCATAGATTACCCCAATGTCACCTCGGGAATCCGCGAGTTGAGTGCCAAAACATACATCAAGTGAATCAATAGAACATCCCATTGTCACCACAGATATCCCATCGCAAGTCATACATCAAGTGTTCTCAAATCCAATACTCAATCCAACATAACGAAACCTCAAAGAGCAAGACTCAATTCATCACAAGAAGGTAGAGGGGGAGAAACACCATATGATCCAACTATAATAACAAAGCTCGCGGTACATCAAGATCGTGCCAAATCAAGAACACGAGAGCGAGAGATCCAACACATAGCTACTGGTACATACCCTCAGCCCCGAGGGTGAACTACTCCCTCCTCGTCATGGAGACCGCCGGGATGATGAAGATGGCCACCGGTGATGGTTTCCCCCTCCGGCAGGGTGCCGAAACGGGCTCCCGATTGGTTTTTCATGGCTACAAAGGCTTGCGGCGGCGGAACTCCCGATCTAGGTTTCTTTCTGGGGGTTTCTGGATTTATAGGAATTTTTGGCATCGGTTTCAAGTCAGGGGGTCCACGAGGCAGTGGCAAGGTAGGGGGCGCGGCCTCCACCCTGGTGGATGCCTCGTGGCTCCTCTGGTCCATCTCCGATACTTCGTGGGCTTCTTCTGGTCCATAAAAAATCGTCATAAAGTTTCAGCTTGTTTGGACTCCGTTTGGTATTCCTTTTCTGTAAAACTCAAAAACAAGGAAAGAAACAGAAACTGGCACTGGGCTCTAGGTAGTCCCAAAAATAATATAAAATAGCATATAAATGCATATAAAACATCCAAAACAGATAATATAATAGCATGGAACAATAAAAAATTATAGATACATTGGAGACGTATCAACAAGCAGTCCACAAGAGTAATTAAAGGAAGACCATTAATATTTATATTTCTAAAAAATTATAATCCGCAGACCATTCTAAACAAAGGTGAATGCAGTTCACAAAAGTAATATCAGGCAGTTCACAACGTGTGCACATGAAGTGCAGTACATGCATAAATGAAGCACAAGAGGGACTGCATCCACTTTTGTGCAGTGCATAATACATAGACTTAGTACACGCAGTGCAGTGCGCAACGTTGGTACAAGCAGTACAAATGATATCATTTGTACTGCCATGAATACATGTAGTGCAAAAGAAAAAAATGCTTGCAATACGAAAAGAAAAAAAATGACCGCTCAGGTGCAACCAAGCCCCAGCCAGTCCCGTATTAAGTCTGTGCCCACAGTAGGCAAGTCCGTTCTGAGCCACAATGCGTGGGGCCGGGCACACAAGGGCCCACAGGTCATGGGGATATAATGCAGCGAGCGCCGTGTATAAGCACCCAATCAGTAACCAGAGGAGTTCGAGAGCGTGGCCTCGCCACGGCTTATAAACCGGTCTGCGGCGCTCTCGGCAGGCGAGGTGGGGCTAAACGTTAGCGCATACACACAGTGCAAGAGCAAAGCACCCGTACAGCAAAGGCAAGGCCGACTTGGGCCGAATGCGTCTTACACCCCAACGGGCCCAACACATTCTCACGGCCCAAAACCACCAAGCCCCACGACCCACAACTAGCACGCAACTGCAAGTCGCTCGCACGTAAAAAATATGCAGTCCGCAGAACCAAAGAATGCAGTTCGGTATGTGGAAGCAAGATGTGCTGTCAATTAAGCATTGCAGTTCGCTTAGACGGTTGTTTTTTCCAGGCAACCGCGAGCATTGCCACTCGGCGGTTGCCGTGATGCACTAAAACAGCGAGCGCATGTCCACTACCCACACTATCACGGCAAGCCCGCGTCCAACCACCTCCTCCACGACCCAAACCACACCACCAAAAAGCCACCCCCGCTTCCGCGTCATCGCCTGCTCCGGCTCGTTCCAGGCTCAGCCTCGCAGGGGGGAGGGGGGTCACGACCCCCCTCCCCCCTGCTCGGCCTCGCGCTAACGCATGTAGTGCGCTTGGTTGGCAGGCGCAGTGTGACTATTCTGTTTCACAACCCAAGCACACACGCAACCCCAGAGCCACACCCCTAAGATTGATAGTGGGGCGACGGGGTGTGACGGACTCGCCTCCGCATGCGATGCCGCGGCACGCCGCGTCATCGCCTGCTTCGGCTCGTTCCAGGCTCGGCCTCGTAGGGGGGAGGGGAGGGGGGGTCACGACCCCCCCCCCTGCTCGGCCTCGCGCTAACGCACGCAGTGCGCTTGGTTGACAGGCGCAGTGCGGCTATTCTGTTTTCCAACCCAAGCACGCACGCAGCCCCAGAGCCACACCCCTAAGATAGATAGTGGGGTGACGGGGTGTGACGACCCCGCAGAGCCCAATTAAAAAAAAAGGAAAGTTGTGCTGAAAAAAGAACTTAGCCATGATGCAGTTCAGTTATACACATGAATGTAGTGCCATTCTGCAAAAAAGATTTTGCACAGATAAAAAAAGGGTGAAAAAACAAACACATACAAAAGAGCGCGGGAGCAAAAAAGCAAAAGCCACACGTAAAAACAAAAAACCAGGGTTCGCATATGTATATATATATATATATATTATTTATATAAAATAAAACACACACAGTTTCATCCATATACGCTGCTGCAAAAAGCAGACGGTACACAAGGACAGAAAAAGTAGCCTTTTCATACACATTATCTACCTTAGACAGCACACAGTACACACCATAACCCTAGCTCTTGTCCATACACAGGCCTTTAACCAGAAAATATGCCAAATGACTGTTACTGCGCCTGCGCCTGCGACAGGGAAGTAAGCCCGAGGCTTGCAATCAGATCTCGTAGCTCAGGCGGCATGTCTTCATAATACAACATGTTCAAAGGATTGAACAGCAGCTGGAAAATGTACTCCGCCTTCCAATCTTCAACAGCAGGCTAAAAAAAATTGAAAAATGTAGATCAGTGATTAAAAAAAAGGTTGTCGTAAGAACGAAAAGTGAAAAAAATAAAAAAAAATGGTAACAGAAAAGAAGAAACATAGAAGGTATTACATCGGATTTGACAATTCTGTCGACTAGACGCACGCCGTCATACACCTGCGTCAACCTCAGAACATAGATTCCACACTCATTTGGTCCCTGCTCTGGCACGGCTGGGTAAGAGGGCTTCTCTGCCAATTTAACCCAGTTAGGGTGATTCTTATAGTTATACAACTTTTCACCATAAATCGTCTTCAACAACTGAGTCATCCTCCTCATCTGGCAAAAGGTGGAAAGGCAGCACAAAGTAAAAAACACACGTCACAGATCAATAACTATCAGATGAAGCAAACATACAAGTTCTTCTCAATGTCTAGACAGTCCCTCTTTTAAATGCTTGTGAGGTCATTTCATTTTATCACTCTTTTACACAGATTGGGTGTGTGGGAGAAAATGCAGTTCTGTGTCGCATATGTTGCAGTGCACTATATTAACAAGTGTGGTGCTATGTGTACTAACAATTCATGTGCAGTTTAAAAAATATATGCAGTAGGAGAAACACAAAAAAACTTTGCACTTGGCTAAAAAAATGACATACCACTTCAGTGCAATCTGAGTGGTAGTCAGTCCTGCGCCACTTTGTCATGAAATCAAGATGGCTAGTGTACTTCCTGGTGTCATGGATATCAATGGTATGGCGATGCTGGTTCATCGTGTATAAGGCATAATGACCATCCTTGGAGCGCGGCATCATAATCTGTCGCATCAAAAAACAAATGAAATGAAAGTTCATTCGACACGTAGCATTAGGACCACTGCTTCAAATAACTATAAAAAGAAATGCAACAAAGAAGAAAATAAATGATGGAAAACAATGTCCTTACCAGTTTTGCGTCCAACAGGTTTTTGTCGCCAACAAAAACCTTGAACTGCTTAACTGCATCTTCTAAAACAAATGGGTTATGCACAACTGGCAACACAGGGTATCCTTCCTCATTTTTCTTCACATCGGTTTCCATTTGAAGAACATAGTGCATAGAAAAAGAACAAATAGGACATGAAAAAAAGAATGAAACATGCATGCATGCATGGACATAAAAAATTCAGTACAAGAGAAAAAAATGCACCAAAGCAAAAAAAAACATGACAGCAGACACATTTACCGTGATAAATAAAGGTGAAAGTAGCACACGTTCACCAGAACGATAAACTAAACTCATTTCAGGGTCTTGCTTCCAGTACTTAATGACAAAATCCATGAGATACGAGTCCATGCAAGCTCCTTTGCCAAATGTATTATAGATATAGTCAACTTTGACTATTTTGACATCACCAAAAGTATTATTCACCATCAAGAACGCGTTACTGCAGTAAACATACACATATGGGATCAAAAAATAAACTTAAAAACAAAACACACAAAAAGGATGAAGGGCACACACATAAAACTTACTTGTTGTATTTGGTTACAAAATCTTGGCTGAGAACGAGATCCTTTATTATCCTCGCCTCATCAATATATTTGAACCTCGGAGGCCTCAATTTCTCTAAAGAACCTCTCAACTTAAAAGCCCTCTCACCTGCCCTCTTGTTCGAAAATAGTTGAGCCTCATCTACAGGAGGACGATTGATTGCTGCACTCCTAGTCCTAGTGATGCGTGGCACCGGCGTAACAAAATCATCATCAACTACCTCATGCGAAGAGCCGGGGCGAGCAACCTTTCCACCATCAGGTCCAAATGCCACATCTGTCTTCAAACCATCTCCAGCAGAAGAACCAGAATTCTCTGGAGAGATTTCAATGGCACAATCCTCCATAACTACCTCAGAACCCTGCAACTCAAACAATGATGTACAACCTCCATGAAGACTTCCATCAAAACCTGATAACGAGGAGAAAAAACATGGGAACACTCAGCCCAAATACAAAACCAAAAACATTAAATGCATCTCAATAATAATAAAATGCAGTTCACTAAAGAAGAGAATGCAGCCCACTTGTCTAGAACAATGCAGCCCACTTGTCTAGAACAATGCAGCTCACTTGTCTAGAACAATGCAGCTCACTTGCCCCGAATAAAATGCAACTCACTTGTCTACAACAAATGCAGCTCACTTACACAACAATATATAGCCCTCCACTGTAAATCACGCATTTCACTAAACACACTAGTAAAAAAAAGACCTTAAGAAGCAGAAGCAAGCAGTAGACAAAAAAAAGGGAAATAAAGAAGTTCACTAACACAACCTTTATCTGCAAAAATTAAAAGTGACGATAACTCAAGGGAACACTTTGTCGATGTGAGCCAACTATAGAGCATGGCCTTTCTGATGTAGCCAATGTGCTCCACCCCAAACTGAGCAACTCGAACACCATCCCAAGTCTGCAAGAATTGAAACATATAGAATCCACAATCATGCCTGCAATAAAAGAACAAAAAACATCAGTTTCACATAATGAAATATAAAAGAACAGTTGAGCAGTATGGTGGAGAGGGGCTGCAAGGAACATACCCATTTGGCTGAATTGGGACAACAACATGTTTAAACACAAATCCATCAAGTGTAGGAGGATTTAGCGGCTCATCAGAACTTGAGCTACCTTCTTTCCATGCACGCTTGATATTTTTAACCATCCTCCTAAAAATCCTGTTCGCTTCAGAGCTGCCAGGTTTATTGAGCGAGTCAAGAAATTCAAACCGCCTTTCTTTCACATTTAAGGCAACTACACAATAATGACCAACGCCATCCCTCGTCTGTGGCGGATCAAATGTTGCAAACAGGACCTGTTGGAAGTAAAAAAATAAATAAAAGTATTACAAGAACAAGAAACAGAACACTATAAAAACCAACACACAAAAAATGGTTTTCGACACATAAAAACGTTACTCACCATATCTTTTTTATCAACACGCTCCTCAGCTTTTGAAGAGAACATCAATTTCACACTCCTGCCTACACTACCACCATGGCAAATACTTGTCTGCCAAAACAAAACCAAACAAGAAATAGTGCTCAAGCAAACAGGTCATCACACGAAATCAGAAAAGAGAATCAAAAAACAAAACAAAAAATTATGCATGCTTACACAAATATGGTACGGGACAACCATCGTCGAAGATCCCTTAAACTTATCTACCAGCAAAGAAACCCCGAGATCGACAAGGCCTGTAGTGAGCATCCCTTTATCCCAAAAAGATTGACCAACTTCGCTAATGGTAATATCGGCCACCTCAGTTTTAAAAGCAATCATGTCCCTGATTTTTTTTTTGAAAAACTGAAACATAAGATACTACAAAAATAACAAGAACGAGAAAGGGCAAAGACTACGATTAGAAAATACATATGAACAAAACAATTTATAAAAAGCTATACTTCTTCTTTTTGTCCCTTCGAGCCCTCGTAACAGCAGTGTACAACTCATTATATCTTTTGAGAAGGGCTGGATCAATGCTCGACGGTGTCACAACAGGAAGTTCGTCATCTGTAATAAAAAAGAAAAAAGGGAACAAATAAAAGAGAAGTTCACTTATCTAAAAAAAATGAAGTTCAATTGTAAGATAAGAAAATTCTGCTAGCTATTTTGAAAATCACCAACAAAAGAAGAAGTTTCACTTATCATTAAACCTCTAATGCAGCTACCATAGTAATTAAAAAATGGATGAGAAAACTTCAACTTCACTGTTCAAAACAAAACACTTGTCTTCAGTGTAAGAGTCTTCATGCTGTTGTTCTTCAGAGCTGACCAAAACATTTTCTTGGCTAGGTTGCGACGAAACCACCACAACCTCACTAGACTGCCCTACTGTAGCAACATCAGCATTCTCTGGATTTACAATAGTCCGGTCAACCACAACGTCCTTAGATACATCAGCAACAAAAAAGACGAAATCTGACGAAACACTAGATGCACCTTGCTCTGCCTACAGAGCACACGCAAGTACCAACTTCAAATCGTGATCAAATAGCCTACTTACGGGAAAAAATACATGAGCAAAAAATGCAGCAATGCCACGACAATCACAAAACTAGATGAGGGGACAATCACGACAGAGGGCACGAGAAACGTACCACAAAAAAGGGGATGGACCGCGGTGGTGGGGGGCGTGGGTGGGAACAGAGGGGAAAGGGCTGGGGGAGCGGAGCGGGAAGGGCTGGGGGAGCGGACGAGGGCGCGGAATGCAATAATATGGACCTCTTGAGGACGGTGGTTCCGCGGGCGACGGCGGTTGCTCCGGGCGACGGCAGTTTTGCTCGAGGGAGAGATGTTTCGGGAGGCGCTGCAAGAGAGGGGAGAGGTTTCTTTTCGGTCTCTCCCTATGAGCGGAGCAGTGGGAGCGCCTGGGAGGGCCACGTGCGAGGTCCACGTGGGAAAGAGTTACATAAAAGGGCCGGCCCAAAACGGCCCGGCTAAATAAGACGGACAAAATCGAAACAAAGGATTCTAAAAAAAAGATCAAAACAAAGAAGTTAGTACCAGATGCAGTTTGCTGTGAAAGAAAATGAAGTTCGGACAGTCAAACAAATAAATACATGCAGTTCGTAAAAAAATGGGGGGAGGGTCCCCACAACCCCCCACCCCACCCGTGCCAGGGGCTGCAGCAAGTACACGCAAAACAGGTGCAGTACGCAGCTATAGACAATGCAGTGCATTTTATTAGACGAAGCAGTGCAGTACCATAAGCAGTGCAGTTTCGCAAATACATACATGGTCTAGTTCACGGTGAAAAACTCGTAAATTGTGGAATATACTGCACTTTTTCAAGGGGCTGCATCAAGTACACGCAAAATAGGTGCAGTACATAGCTCTAGACAATGCAGCGCATTTTATTAGACGAAGCAGTGCGATACCATAAGCAGTGCAGTTTCGGAAACACGTATAATACATATAACGTGACAATGCCCGTTCGCACAAAACGTGGTGGTTAACAAATTTTACTGATGAAAAATAAAATAAAACCACGTTCGGAGACAACCGCCAAATCCGAGCGGTTCCATCGCCACAAACCCACGATCACAGACGCAACCCCAACCCACGATCTGCACAACCGCATTGTTAGCGAGATCGTGCAGTTCATCCGCTGCGGCCATCTCCCCCCTTAAATTTAGACCCCCACCAAGGCTTTCTCATCCACAACAACACAAGTATCCATTGCGCCGCCACCAAATCGCTCCATCACATCAATCTCCACAGAAGACACCAAGCCCTACTGCTGGCAATGGGGTTCGTCGACGAGTACAGGAACGTGGAGGCCCACGGCAACACCAAGTTGCACGTCATCCACACCAACGATAAGAAGCAGATGGCGACCTTCCTCTAGCAGTACAAGCGCCACCTCAGGCTCCAGCGCCACAAGATCGTCGGAATTGATCTGGAGTACAACAACGAGCCTGACAAGACGCAGAAACCCGCCCTCGTCCAACTCTCCGTCGGCAAGACTCAGCCGGTGCTGCTCTTCCAACTGAGCGCCGCTGAAAGGTGCACCGTCTTTGGCAACTTCCTCGCCGACCCCAGGTACATGTTTGCTGGCTTCTCCATCGACGGTGACAAAACCAGGCTCGAGCGCGTCAATCTGGAGGTCGCTAACTTCCTCGACAACCAGAAGGAATGGAGGGTGCCCGAGGCCACCAAGGAGTTGGACTCCCTTGCAGACGTCGCCGGCATGCTCATCGACGACTACTACAACAACATGAAGAAGAAGATCACCAACGAAGAACATGCGCGCTGGGCCTCCCTGCCCCTGTCCATGAGGCACATCGAGTATGCGACAAAGGACGCCTACGCAGCGTACGAGATATGGAACCACATCACCCTCACCCAGGATGGGCTTCGCCGTGCAAAGCTGGAGAAGGAGGAGCCCCCCAAGAAGCGCGCCAGGAGCAGCTGGGAAGACTCTACCTGGTGAAGAAGCAGATGGTGCCGGCCAAGAAAGTATCTCCAACATTGCTCGCGTCGTTTTAGATTTATCATCAAATTTGCTTTCTGTTGTTTGCTTATGTAACGTTAGTTTGCTTGTGATCGTTTGCTTTTGTTGAACTTAGTTTGCTTGTTATACAGAATGGCTTGTAATGATGAACTTTGCTTATGTTATGAAGAACTTTATTTCAATTACAAAACTAGAGTTCAATACTACAACATACTGCAGTGCACATAAAGTATGTGATTCGAGCAGTGCACAAAACGGACGAAGATGTGCTGCACACAAGCGATGCATGCAGTGCAAAAATGTGTGCGCATGCAGTACAGTACTCCGACGAATGCAGTGCACACAGACCTAACAAAGCAGTGGACACTGTATATTAGAAAAGAATACGTAAGAGGAAAAACACTAAGAAAAATTCGGCCAAGATGCAGTGCACAAAATAGGATGCATGCAGTGCAAAAAATGCACCTGCATATGTGGTGCGAAATGTGGGCACATGCAGTACATAAGTATGATGAATGCAATGCACAATGAAGTAACTAAGCAGTACACGCCCTATATTAGAAGATACGTAAGAGATAAAATATGAAAAAAAAAATTGACCACCCAGGAGCAACCATGCCCGAGCTAGTCTCGTAGTAAGTCTGCGCCCAAATTAGGCGAGTCCGTTCTGAGCCACGATGCATGGGGCCGGGCACACAAGGGCCCACAAGTCAGAGAGGAAAGAGTATCGAGCGCCGTGTATAAGCGCCCAATAAGTAACCAGAGGAGTTTGAGAGCGTTGCCTCGCCAGGGCTTATAAACCGGTCCGGCGCGCTCTCGGCGGGCGAGGTGGGACTAAACATTATTGCGCGCACACAGCGCACCAGTAACCAGCTGTGCTGGCAGGCCTACTTGGGCCGAATGCGTTTTTGCTCCCCAACATAGGCCCAACACGCAAAGAGAGGCCACTAAAAATAAAAAACATTCCCACATACCACGAAAAACCACGGCCGAATAAAATAAAAACAATAACTAGAAAAATAAAAACACTAACATAATCCACGCATTCTACAGTTCGTTTGCATACACAATGTAGTTCGTTAGACTGAAGTAAGCAGTGTTGTTGCTTCTCAAATGCATTCTCGTAGACTGAATCAGAATCTCTCCACCACCTAACACCAACCACAACATTTATTACTTTCGTTGCTTAATTGGCTGCATAAAACCTATCCATTTGTGCTCCAGACTCACACAACTCCTCCCCCCTTCCTCTTGTTCTTCAAATCATAGATCTAGGGTTCCGCCCATCCCCAACTGTTCTTTGAATTTCCACTAAACCCACCATGGACTGTTCGTGCGGGTGCTTGGCAAGGATGGCACCGATAGCGGACACATGCGTGTACACCGATGGTCTGGAGCTCACCGACGCCGAGTGGCACAGCAAGCTCGGGTGCCTGATGATACCCAACAGGGGGTTTCGGGCACCATTTCTTCATCGCCTCACATCCGCAGACCTGCAGGAAAGTTGGGTATGTTTTTCCCCTCACAATTTTTGACACAATCTAGGCTGCAAATCCACATCTGAATGTATATTTCCATCAATTTGTTCAGTAGTATCAACAATACAAAGAATTTGTATTGTTATTCAGATTTGTCAGCTATTAAGACTAGATAGTTCCACCTATTTTTCTTCAGTACCACACCAGGTATCGACACTAGTTAGATCATAACCCCAACACACGAACAAAAAAGAGGTTCAATAGATCAGTGTTGCAGTTCTCTTAACATGCTAGCGAAGTACACTGCAAATGACCTTGCAGTACAAACATGTTACAGTATAATATATATTCTACTAAAACTAGAGGTCAATTCCGTATATAAGTTTGTTCATACATTGCGACTACTTTATTAAATAGTAGTCATATATATGTACATATTTAAGTCAACATAAACAGATCATCCTAAAAATAAAGAAAAACATTTGGTGTTTACTTATAAAAATTCTTTTTCCATCCATGCCAAAATGCAGAAACTGCCATCCACAATAAAGTTTCCTGCTCCGAGTTCAGGAAGATTACTTTGGAGACACAACACAAGAATGGGTATGCAGACATGCAAGCTGACTACCACATCGACTCTGAAGACTGCATCAACATAACTACTGGTTGGAAAGATTTTGTCTCCCAAAATGGTTTTGAGGCCGGAGAAGTGGCCATGGTGTTTTTCTACAAAGAAAAAGACTCCCTGAAGTTTACAATATTTGCACTGTACGCCGTCTAAAGATAAAGCAAGCCATCTGTGGCATATTTCTAATGCTTTGCTTATGCTGTATGATTTTAAAATTATGTCCATCAGACACTTTGAACAGTTCCTTATTAATGTATGCGACCTCGTCTCCATCATTTTATCACCCTTTTAGACAAGTTGCTGGTGACAGAATGCAGTTATCTAATACACAAAGTGTGGTCCTAAATATAAAAAATGCAGTCCTCTGAACAGTAACAAATGCAATGCGAATGGTCGAAACTTTGCAGTTAACATATGATGTTCAAAAGAATTCTCATAGTATGCAGTTCAAAAAAATTGTCATAATAACTATTCAGCTAACACCAACACAAAATAAACCATCTATTCTAATAGCAGAATAGCAGATTAACCATACTGCTAATGTAGTACGAAAGTGCATATTATGCAGTTCTCTAAAACACAGAATGCAGTTTAAGAAAAGAGAAATCTCAAAAGCTGCCATGACCACTGTAATACAGCTACAACGAAGTCCACTATTAACGAAAATGCAGTGCACTACAACGTATGCCAGAACTACAACAATAAAATTAAAGCAGTACAAATCCAGACATGTGGGAGACTAACAGAGGTGCCAATTCACTCGCACTTACATAACTCGCCTAAAAATTGCCGAATCACTAAATTTTCAAAAAATACCCCGCAAAAAATTACATCGGACACACGGTCACTGGACGAACAGCATGAGCTTTTCTTTAAAAATTGCAATTCAAAATATGAAGATTACAACCGCAATACAATGAATTAAAAACAACAGTGATAGTAATTACAAGATTCAAAAATGCATCGACGCACAAAATCCAAAAATCAAACAAGAACAGAGGAGCGGACGAAGCTCACCCGCCCACACAATCAAATTCACAGGAATTGAAACCTAACTCTTAAAAATTACACAAATTCTAGAGTAAAGGGAGCGATTAAACGAACGCAAACACATAATTCCTACTAACAAACAACACCCGAGCGCCAGAAAGTCGCATCCGACGCGAACACGAACGAACAGAGCAAAGCTTCCGCCAAATCACTCGATTTACACAGATTTTAGTAGTTTTTCCAGCAAATTACAATGGAAAAAGGTCAAATGGCATTCAGAAACAAATTAAATAATCCCGCAACACCCGATTCCACACAGAAAAGACGGGCGGACCGCCAGAAAATGAAGCAGTTCTCCCGTAATGCATTGCAGTGCTCACCGTACAACGATGCAGCGCACTTCCGTTGAGCTTGCAGTGCGGAAGTGTTAGCAGAATAACTATTCTACTAATATTAGCAGAATAGACCGGCTGTATATATATATATATATATATATATATATATATATATATATATATATATATATATATATATATATATATATATATATATATATATATATATATATATATATATATATATATATATATATATAGACCCCTTCTTTAAATTAGATCTGGGAGAAGCGGGATCAACTCCTACCACATGATCGCATACGAGCAATTCAAGAGGAATTGGCGGGATTCTTTCTTGACCATGTCATACCTAAAGACGGAGAATACCATCAGGAATTGCAAATGGATTTGGTGGATGATGTTGTATATATATGTTGTAGCATCGGATAGATATACGAAAACTTGTTGTTTGACCAAGCACGGAGAAAGAGAGGTCACTTCTCTCTATATATGTTCATGACGATCTTGTGTAATGGTTCCTTCATTGCTATATGTAGTAGCTAGCGTTGAGTTGAATGGAAAACATTAAATAAAAATGAAACCCTAAATGTAAAAAAATTGAAGGGTAAACACAAAAATAAAAGGGGGAAACACAATATGAAAACCCCTAAACCCTCCGAAACCCCTAAACCCCTCCTTTAAAAAAAATAAAAACCCCAGCGCCTGGTAGCTGCTGACGCGTGGCTGCCTTTTAGTCCCGGTCGGTGTTACCAACCGGGACTAAAGGTCCTCCTGCCTGGGCGCCCCACAGCGGCCATGTGGATCTCCTTTAGTCCCGGTTCGTAAGCCAACCGGGACTAAAAGTGGTGGGCATTAGTCCCGATCGTTTTGTCCCAGTTGTAGAACCGGGACTAAAGGCCCTCTGGAACCGAGACTGATGCCCTGTTTTCTACTAGTGTTTGGCTCCTTCTTCTATGAATATATGATAGGCATGTTTGTGTGTATTCCAGAACAAAAAATTAAATTTCTCTTGTGGTGATAAGTGTTACAATCATCATAGAGTTTTGATGTGTTTTTTCACGGCCCTGATATTGTGATGACCTTTTCTTAGGTAAGTCACCTGAGCGAACTATAATTTCCTACAGGAGATCATCCGAGTGATGCCACGATCTGGGAATGTTGCCTCAAAATCCCACTCCTGGTGAACGCTCGGAACTTGCCATGCTAAAACAGATATATTTACCATACTATTATATAATGATTTGTCATGTTGTAAAGAAAAAGTTGACATGCTAGCAAAATGATTGCCAGGAATTTACCTTGCTGTAACATAGGAGTTGTCATGCGTTTACAGAGATTTGCCATGATGTAACACGGAGAATTTCCACCCTAAAAAAACAATTTCCAACTTGTTGAGGATTTGTCATGCTAACAGAAGAAAATTTTCATATGCTACATCAGAAAGAACTAATGGAAATTTCCATGCTCTAAAAAATAGAATTTGTCATCCTAGATGTGTCCACTCATATTGCTATCATGAGCAAACAATTTAGTGTCTCAGCTCGTAGTTCGCTCAGATAAGTGTGGGGGGGGGGGGGAGAAAACAATGATTGCCACGTGTCTTGCTTTGAGATTCGTACAAGGAGATCAAACGCGTGAGAGCGCGTTCGCTATAAAACCCTTTGAGATCACATCACATCAGATCATTAGCATTTTAGGTTTTTTCACACCATGATGAAAGAGTTGGTACATGTTTTTTAGCACAACCCATAGAACAATAGTTCTACAGTAATTTCATTAAGTATTATATTTACAAGAAAGACAAAACAAAATAAAGAACTAATCAACCAATTCCAGACCTTGTGACTATCATGATCGAGGGTGAAAATCAAAGAAGCTAGTGCGAGTCATCCTAGATGTGCACCAATCCATTCTTGGAAAGCCTGCAAATGCTTCTATTTGATCCTGTGCTCTAGAAGCATTAGGTCATGTTTAAGTTTAAACTTCCATAACACTAGGAACTTCATTTCTGAAAATTCTCCTATTCCTTTGAATCCAAATGTTCCAGCATCCCTAAATGACAATCTCCATAGCAATTGGGGAGGGGGGGGGGGGGCAGTCGATGGGCTAGAAGTGTGTCATCCCAGATGGAAATGCCAATCTTTTTTGTGGGTAAAATGCTACTCCAACAATCCAATGAAAAACAGCAATCCCAAAAGAGATGTTTGGAAGTTTCCTTAGTGTTCTGTTTACAGAATGCACAGTCATAATACTCCAAGTGTAAGGATTTTCTTTTCAAAAGACTTCTAGAATTTACTCTGTCATGTAGAAGCAGCCAGCAAAAAAAGCTTATGTCTTAATCTGCAAGAGCATTTCCATATCCACTTAAAGAGTCTGTGTTCCTCCCCTTTTGGAGAAATGTTGTGATATATTTTAATTGAAGATTATTTGCCTTTATGTCCTTTGCACTTCCAACTATCCTTAGTCCGAAGATTCTTTTTTTGGCTCCACCAGGCTATGAAACTCATTATATTGGCTGAAAGCTTAGGCAGACAAAGGGGTGTGGAAGAGAAGAGAGGTATCTTCAGAGTTAATCCAACCAGCAACAGTTTGCTTCTCATCAACAGCAAAGGAGTGGAGCTATGGGAATTTTTTGCCATAGAGGTTGATCACAATATCAAGCCAGAGCAAAGTATCTTCCCCACTTCCTAATTGGCATTCCGCATCCTGTTTGTAAAGTGGTAGCAATTTCAAATGATTCCTCCACCAACTAGGCCGTTCAAATTTGAACCCAAGAGGATGACCAGAGTAATATTTCTCCCATAACAGGTTTACCCATGGAAGAGGCTCCTTGTTAAGAATTTTTTGAATGTTCTTCATCATTAGAGCTTTGTTGCGCAGAGCTATATCCAAAATTCCTAGACCCCCAGATTGCCTATGCTTAGAAACCTTGTTCCAAGAGATCAATGTTGGACTAGAGTTTACCTGCCCAAACTTCCATCCAAATTGAGCATAGTAGAGCATTCAACAAGTCTTCTCTCTATTTGTTGGCAAATGGGTGTGACAGGTGTTGTTACGTCCCTTGTCGCTGATCGTAGTTGGTACATGTTAAAATATCTCATAAACCGTTTGTCCAAATTATAAATAGTTTTCATCATTGCATTATCACTCGAGACCTATAAAACTCAATAACATGTTTAATGATTTCGACGAACTTTTTTAGACACAACTGGTGCTTCCAACAAGAATTAACATGTCCTTCTAACTAGCACTAGCATGTGCCCTCAATATAAACTAATATGTGCTCCGCAAGGGAAGTACACATATGCTGCCCGCAAAAACACACCATGAACTAACGTGTGCTCTCACATGGAGCAAATGTGTACTTTGCGTGGGAGCACACCTCTGTGCTAATCATGGTGCAGCACATCTAAACGCGGCACCAAGCCCACCTTAATGTCGTGTGCATCACACTTATACTCGCATTAAGCGCACGTTCATACGCATGGGGCACTACACTTGTAGAAATAGGAAATGAGGGAAAAATAAAAAATGCAGGAAACGAACTGGTTGTAGCACGTTTGCTCTGTTTAGTGGGAGCGACTACCTCACGGGTATCCTTTCGGGGGCAACTGCAACGGCCACTTTCTCGTTTCTAGAGCGCGTCAAGTGGTGCATTCAAAAGCCGCAACATGTCGCGCTCTAGGCACACCCTCAAGATTTTGTTTTTTCTTTCTTTCTGCACTTTTTTTGGGTTTTTGGCTTTCCGGTTTTTGACTGGTTTCCTCTAGGTTTTGGGGGAATATTTGTTTCAATTTTCAAGAAGCACCGATTTTCTGTGAGAAGCACGACTATGCTTCTCGATAAGGAAAAAGTAAGTATGTGTTTCCGAAAAGGGAAAAGCAGAGTCGTGCTTCTGTGATAAGCACAACGTATCCTTTCACGAGAATAGTCCTTCCGTGAGTTATGCTTCTCGCAGAAGCAAAATTTATGTTTTTTTTACTTTTTTTAGGAAGCACATCAGTGTCTTTCTCTTTTGGGGAAGCATAATTCGACAAGAAGCATAACTGTGCTTCTCGAAAAATAAGCACATCATGTACTTCCCAAAAAATAGAAAAGTACAACTATACTTCACCAAAAAGGTGAAAAGCACAATCGTGCTTTTGGGTTCCCTTTTTTTGGTTTGGGCGTTTTCCTGGGTTTTGGTCTTTTTTGTTCTTTTTGTTGGTTTTCTCTTTTTCTTTGATTTTTTTAATTTTAATTTTTTTGTTTTCTATTCTCAAATTTTTCATGAATTGTTTTTCTCGGAACCTATTGACATGGAATCTAGTATTAGAGATCTCAATGCGAGAAATCCAACGGTGAAAACACTTCGTGATTTGGACGCATGGTTCAAGAGGTAAAATGTTCTGAAAAATTGAATCTATGAAAAAAAGGAAAATTCACAGGTTACGACAAATGACGCACATGCAGTGTACCATTTGTTAGCACCAGAGAAGGTGAAAAGTGATCTTTGCAAGGGATACCCCTTAACTGGTGATTTTGTTGTTTATTTCCCCCTAACCTTTTTGGGCCTCCTGCATGAATGGTCCAACTCAGGCTGACTAGACAAGTTCTGGGCCATGCTGTGCACCTACTTGCGTAGCCTGTATCACATATATTTTCATTTTTGGACTCCGCCGGCCATCTCAAGCCTCGCCACCATCCCGTCGCTCAGGCCCGACAGCTGCGACCCCCATGATCATCGACGAGTTCACCACGACCGTCCCCCCACCCCACCCCCACCCCCCGCCGAGCTCGATTAGGAGCCAGATGACGCGCATGTGATGACCGCAACCCCCGCCGAGTCGTGCTGAGCTATCAACGCTCAGGCGCTAGAGCATCGCTAGACTAGGCAGTATCCGGCTCTCTTTTTGTCCCCTGCATCATCCCGACCACCTGTCCTTGGCCTTTGGCGAGCTTCTCAACTCTCGTGACCTCCACTGGCCGAAATCGAGGTCGGTGCCCTAGCCACCGTCGGACCCGCATCCCAGCCTCCCCACCGTCGGATCTCCATGTTTCATTTGCTTTTGAAAAATCATATAACCAATTTTAGGACTGGTGTAAAAGCAGATTTTTTTGGTTACCGTAAACCTTTTCTCTCAACACCTAAAATTGTTTTTAGGTATCCAAATGTTAGGTTGTAGCTGTTAGAGATGCTCTAACACTACTGCAGGATGCTGCTAACGCGATACTACGATCAGAGATCCTTTGACGAAACTGTGTGCGATGCATTAATCGCAAACGGTGATGTAAAAAAACGGTCAAAAAAAGATGCAAAACGTTTGCGATGGCGGAGCCATCAAACACGGTTCCGATTTTAGTTACGTGTGCGATGCAGGGCACATGGTTGATCCATCTGAACTGTTTGCCATGAGGCAGAATAACAGAAACGGGCAGCCATATCAATGTGTGTGTGATATACGGCATACAGTTCGCTCCAATGAACTGTTTGCTATTAGGGAGTGTAACAGAAACGGTTAGCCAGATCAAGGTGTATGTGATATACGGCATACGGTTCACTCGGACGAACTATTTTTGATTAGGGAACACAACAGAAATGGTTCAACTTAACAAGATGTGTGTGATATGCGGCATACAGTTCACATAGATGAACTGTTTGCGATGAGCCAAAAGAACACAAATGAGTCGTGTAAACAAGATGTGTGTGATACATGGCAAACAGCCGACTCGGATGAACTGTTTGCGATGAGAAATTACAACACAGACGGTTACTACAGTTAGTTCGTGTGCGATTTTGTGTGTTCAAAAAACTTTGAAAAATGTAAACTAGTTGCTTGCGGTGGCTAGGAGTATCGCACACGATGCTTCTGCGAGTACTTGTGTGCGATGATTAGTAAATTACACATACGTTTCCTTATGTTAACACGTGTGTGAATTTGCAATATGGACAGTTAATATGCAAATGCCTTCTGGACATCAGGCACACGCTTAAACTCAATGAACTGTGTACGATACCAGTACTTTCCATGAAAATTTAAGAACTTGGCTAACAACATTTGAGTAACATATATATAGTGGTTACACTATTCGACAAAAGGAGGATCTTCGTAACACGGTTTTGACAACCATATGGTCCATATCTATATACTTAACATAGTAACAACTATCACATTTTAAGAGGCTGAGGGCCAACAACCATATGGTCCATATCTACATACTTAACATAGTAACAGCTAGCACATTTTAAGAGGATAAGGGCCAACAGCCACAACTATCCGCTGGAAGCAGCTTGATCACGACGACTCGGCATCTCGTCAATGAAAAGGAAGAGCCCTCCTGTGCCTTGGTAGAGCATGAGTAGAACAGTGTCTCCAATTTTCCAATATGGATGCATTGCCATGACAAGCGAGAACTTGTTAATTTGAATGGTTCCATTTCTGCGGGAAATGCAGTACCTTGCAATCACTTTGGCGTTATTAGCAGGCACAAGTGTAATTCGACCACGCCAGGAAATCGATCCAGGAACTGCTACAGCGGGCAATGTCTGTTGAAATGTAGAATAAAAACCAATTGTAACATATCGTTGAACATATATATAGTTTATGAGCATCAACATTAAAATAAGACTTTTTACCAGCGTTTTATGCACACAATTGGTCTTGTTCAATGTGTGCACCATAGGTATAATTAATCCCATCCAAAATCCAGCGTGCATACGCTGTGCTATCTCTGTCAGATTATCAACAAAGTTTATGACATGCTTCAAGTCCTTCCAGTGAAATTTGGTACGCTTAGTAACATACAGATCATTCACTATGCATCTAACATATCCTGCTTAAAAGGTGGAAAGGTATTATTTATTCAGAACATGGCAGAAGAATACATAGTGCGCATAAATTGCTAAATAGAATTTGCTACTGCCTAGGAACGGAGTCAGAAAATAAAATCACAATTGGTTGCTTAAATAGTGATCAATTAGTCAGAACAAATACCCCGATTTCGCTAAGTAATATGCCAGCATGGAGAAAGTTGAAAGGACACTAACCTCGATCAGACTTTGATCGGCTGATGACGTTGGGGAAGTAAACATCCATGTTAATTAGACCAGGCTGTGGTGCACGCACTAGAATTTTATTGCCAGCTTTCAGTTCATAACACTTAGACATTTTTCTCCAAATGTTCGCATCAAAATAGGAGTGACCATCTGTATCAAGTTTTACGCTAACCATCATTGTAAATCCATGCTGCGTTGTCAATATGACATCCATGGAGTCATCAACAAAGTAAAGCCCAAGATTTCCTTCTACTCCTGTTCTTGCAAAGCAAGGGATATACTGCTTGAAATGAAAATTAAAATCGTAAATTAGATATATTGAAATAACAGAGCAAGATGCAAATATGGAGTACCTGATAGAACAGATCAATATATAGATGAAAGCAAAGTACAAAAATATATAATTAAAAATAGATAATGTAACAAAGATTTGATAAAAATATGAGAGTAACTGAATGAACAATACATCATATATTTGCCTAATATCGGGGGGGGGGGGGGATCTGCTTCGACATCTAGGCTGCACGTGGCACCGTACCTTTTATCCAAATGTAGCAACAGACAGTATATGTTCACAAATTTAGGCCATGCCGACCGTGGTAGGTTGAGATTGAACATACCGAGCGCTCCCTAAAGTCATCCGGAATGGTGAGATAGAACTTCGTTTCCGACTGGCCGCAACCACACTTGCCCGATTTGTGCTCGCACTGTGGACACATGAATGAACACCCACGAATCAGCTAGAACAAAAATGAATCCACGGCGATTTCCGCCGGCTGATTAACAGCGACGGACGGACTGCGACAAGAGATGAGTGAATATTTCGCTAAGTTGATTACCTTCTCGATGAGAAAAATCCCCGTCCCAATCTCGCAGAAAACCCCAATCGACCAGAGTCTAGAATGTCGGTGCAGATAGGCGACGGAAAGCGATAGGGGCGAAATCCCGTGCCGTTTGGAGTGCAACCTCCGCCCGCCGACAACAGCCGTCGAGCTTAGGGTGGCCGCCGCGATAGAAGTTGATGAGGTGCAGAGTTGCGGAGGAGTCCGCGGCGAGTGGGTGGGGACGAAGTGAGCGAGGGTTTTCTTTTTTCCTTTTGCATGTGTGGGTGAACACACACGGTTCGTAGAGGCGACGGAGATGAATCGTGTGCGATAGTAAATCACCGGGATTGAAGGGGAATCCAAATTTCCTTTGTCCTTTGTCCATGAGTTTTTTTCTACGATGAACATAAACCCTACAAATCACCGTGTTCAAATTTGGCACTTTTCCGGGTTCATTACAATATTTAGGGGATTATGTGCATTTTCTAGGCATTAATGCACATAATTCAAATTCAAACAATCGATGCATGAAAAGGTGCATGAGAACGGTGTGGAAAACCATGACCGTGCTATTTAGTAAATTCTCATGCCTTTTACAAGTAATGGGCAGATATTTCAAGGAGATGTGTGGCAATAGTTAACCATAAACGCATCATTTACTGGGTTAACAACTATACAAAAATGAAATACATGCTTGGAAAACATGACGCTTGGCGTGGTGCCATGGATGGCCTCACCATGCCCTGGTAAAAATTTGAGAATGTTTGCCTTATGTCGTCATGCATGCCATTCATAAATCGAACCATCACCGAGGAAAATTCATGGTTTCGAGGGGGAAATCAACAAGATTGAAGGGGCCGGGAATCCAAATTTCCTTCCTAGCTTGTCATTCAGTTTTTTCTACAATCAACATACCCCCTCGAATGCAACGTGTTCAAATTTGGCATTTTTCCGGGATCATTTACCATATTAGGGGATTATGTGCATTTTCTGGGCATTAATCCACATAATTCAAATTCGAACAATCGGTGCATGAAAAGGTGCACAAGAACGGTCTGGAAAAACAATACTCGTGGTATTTAGTAAATTCTCAAGCCTTTTACAAGGAATGGGCAGAGATTTCAGGGGAATGCGTGGCAATAGTCAACCACAAACGCGTCATTTACTGGGTTATCAAGTATAGAAAAATAAAATACGTGCTTGAAAATGATGATGCCTGGCATGGTGCCATGGTATGGCCTTACCGTACCCTGGTAAAAAGCTGAGAAGGTTTGATTTATGTTGTCATGCACACCCTTCATAAATCGAACCATCACCGAGGAAGTTCCATGCTTTCGAGAGGGACATCACCAAGATTGAAGGGGAATCCAAATTTCCGTCCTAGTTTGTCATTCAGTTTTTTTCCAACGATCAACATACCGCCTCAAATGCAACGTGTTCAAATTTGTCATTTTTCCGGGCTCATTTACCATATTTAGAGGATTATGTGCATTTTCTAGGCATTAATGCACATAATTTAAATTCAAACAATCGGTGCATGAAAAGGTGCACAAGAACGGTCTGGAAAGCCATGCTCGTGCTATTTAGTACATTCTCATGAGGAATGGGCAGATATTTCAAGGAAATGTGTGGCAATAGTCAACCATAAACGCGTCGTTTACTGGGTTAACAACTATACAAAAATGAAATACATGCTTGGAAAACATGACGCCTGGCATGGTGCCATGGTATGGTCTCACCGTGCCCTGGTAAAAAATTGAGAATGTTTGGCTTATGTCATCATGCACGCCTTTCGAGGGGGAAATCACCAAGATTGAAGGGGGATCCAAATTTCCTTTGTCCTTTGTCCATGAGTTTTTTTCTACTATGAACATACACCCTGCAAACCACCGTGTTCAAATTTGGCACTTTTCCGGGTTCATTTACCATATTTAGGGGATTATGTGCATTTTCTAGGCATTAATGCACATAATTCAAGTTGAAACAATCGGTGCATGAAAGGGTGCACAAGAATGGCCTGGAAAACCATGCTCGTGCCATTTAGTAAATTCTCATGCCTTTTACAAGGAATGGGCAGATATTTCGATGAAATGTGTGGCAATAGTTCACAAACGTTTGTTTATTGGGTTTTCAACTATAGAAAAAATGAAATAAATGCTTGAAAAACATGACGCCTGGCATGGTGCCATGGTATGGCCTCACCATGCCCTGGTAAGATTTTGAGAAGGTTTGGCTTATGTCGTCATGCACGCCCTTCATAAATCGAACCATCACCGAGAAAGTTCCATGCTTTCAAGAGGGAAATCACCAAGATTGAAGGGGAATCCAAATTTTCTTTGTTCTTTGCCCTGGAGTTTGTTTCTACGACAAACATACACCCTGCAAATCACCGTGTTCAAATTTGGCATTTTTCCGGGCTCATTTACCATATTTAGGGGATTATGTGCATTTTCTAGGCATTTAGCGCATATAAATCCAATCCAGCTACAGCTGCACGGGTGTGATGTGAGGGACGTGGATTGCCGTTCGATCGCGGCGCATCCTACGGTGCACACGTGCGATCCGCGTGGCTGGGGTTCTGGCCAATCATAATGCAACACACAATAGGCTCAGCGCACACTATTTCCGGAGGCGACGGAGATGAACCGTGTGCGATAATGAACGAGCAAAATTTTAAGGGAAGCCAAATTTCCTTTGTCGTTTGTCGTTGAGCTCTTAAAAACCACTGCACTGTACGGCTGCCCGGTCCCTCCGTCCCAGAGCTCTCTCCAAGCGTCGTTCATGGCACCACGGCGCACAGTAACTGGTAAGGAAGCAATGGCATCCCGCCGCGCCGCGTTCCTCGCCGCCCGCGACCGCACACATGGTAAGGAAGCGACATTATCTCGCCGCGCCGAGTTCATCGCCGGCGGCGGCCACACAGTTACGTGGGCGGACTTTGAGGCTGCCATGGCCAAATGGGGCGGTGGATCTAGAGGTGGCCAAAGCCGCACAGAAGGAGCGGAAAAGGCAGAAAGCAGTCAAGAAAAGAGAGTCCCGCCACCGCAAGAAAGAAGAGGCCGCACGCCGTGCTAAGGAGAGCTTGGTGGAGATCAAAGCACGGTGGGTTGGCGCCTACAAGGCCGGGAAGGAGAACGCCGGCGTCTGGGCAGCATGCCCCGATGGCAGCATGTGAGAAGTAGTTAGTGCGTGTGTCGCCCGTAGTCTTAGAGCAAATTACCAGTAGTACTTTAAGTTTGTACTATCTATTATTAATGTACAATGTCGGTAAGCGCATCCTTTGAGGGCTTTGAGCGTTGATTAGCATGTGTTCACTGAAAATTTGTAGCCGCACCCCGGCTCCAAATACTACCGAAACGTCCGCCCGCAGCCACCGGAGGAGACTAGAGCTGGCCGCAGCTGGTTGTTAGTCCCACCTCGCCGCATGAGTTGGCCGCACACCGGCTTAAATTGCCGCGCCGGCGGATGGCAGCAAGCTTCTCTCTTGTTGCATAGGATCAAATCTGGCTACGCGAGCGAGTCAGGTTGACACTTGATTGCATTTCATAAACCGATGATTGCTCATCGGGTGTCACCTTGCCTCGTTCATGTACATTGAATAATCCTGATGCAATGAAAGAGATTTTTGAAATTAGGTGCGGTTGGAGATGCTGATAGATATAAGAATTATTAGAAGATCACAAAACACACGGTTTCTATGGCGTACCCATGTGCGTTTTTTGCGTTAATGATCCATAAGTCAATTACCTGTGCGATGTTTCCTAATAAACCAGGCGTATCATTGACCAAAAAAATCAACTACACGTGTATATTTTTTTGGAGACGGGATCTACCAATTTTCTATTTTCTCGCACACGAGTATTTTACGCGCTTCGTCTGCATTGTGTGTTTCCCCCGCCCAAGTTTCAAGTTTCACAGCGAAATTTTCATTAGGCGCGCGATTTCAGAATTTATTCCTCCAACCACATCCCCACCCATCAAATTTCCTCACTATCTCCCCCCTCCCCCTACAGGCAGCTCAAACCGCCGCCGCCGCAACCACAACTTCAACCACATCTACGTTCTTCTTGGATCCAGTCAGGTAACCCACCGATCTCTATCACGGCCCCGGCCTGATTGCTTAAATGGCGCCTGCAAAACATCCTCATGCCTTCAAATCCCCACCGCCCCTACCTCCAGAGCATCGCCGCGCAAGTCCAACCACATATCACGTGGAGGTCGAGGAGCTGATGGCGGTCCATGGCGCGATGGCCGCTGTGCGTGTTGACCCGAAGGAACACCTCGCCTCCGCCTCCGCCGACATGGTGCAGGCTCTGGCCCAGATGAAGTGCCCTAGCGACTACCCCACATGACTTAACAGTTATGATCTGACCAGCTCAACCTTATCAATACCACTTGCAATGACTATGTTTTGTACGGTTGATGTATTAAGCATGTTCGTGCCTTGTTTATTTCAGTACTGCACACTGTGTGATGTTCAAGTATTAACTGTCCAGCTCAATTTCACCAATACCAGCAACAAACTTACAATACATGACTCAGGATATCACTAGAGATGCTGCCCATTTGCTATTTTTGGTGGATGCTAACCCTGTTGTAATTAACATGCCTGTCCATGTACATACGCAGGGTCATAATGGCCGATGCTGTTGTTTGCCGTCGAGGTTAGCTGCATCCCATGTCTTACAGTATTTCACATCATTTGTGCAATTGCAGTTTAACTTCTACCATTTACTGGTTGCCTGTAGGTACACATGTCAGCGGCACTGATCCACGCTTCGACCCGGAGGAACAGCTCGCCTCCACCGCCGCTGACTTTGGGCGGGCTCTGGCCAAGATGAAGTGCCTCAGCAACTACCTCTCAGGACTTACCAAGTATGTACTCACCAGTTCAATCTTACCAATACCAGTTGCAATTAATAGCTATGTTTTGTACGGTTGATGTATTAAGCATGTTGTAGTAAACATGCCTAACACGTTTTAGTTACTTTCCCTACCTTTTTATAGACAATTGGGCCATTCTCTGCTCTGGCAGCACCTGCCTTGTGATGTTTAACTCTGCCAATTGCATTTTTATCAGTACCGGTTTCAATGGCTATTAAGCCTGTTGCAATTAACAGTTGAATCCATTTTTAAACAGTTGTATTTCAATGGCTACAAACTTACAAAACATGACTTAGGATGCTGTTAAGCCTGTTGCAATTAACAGCTGTATTCATTTTTTAATCTGTCCCTTTGCTACCGTGCTACTCTCCGCAATGAAGATATACTAGAGATGCTGCTCATTTGCTAATTTTGGTGGATGCTAACCATGTTGTAGTTAACATGCCTTTCCATGTACTTACGCAGGGCCATAACGGGCAATGCTGTTGTTTGCCGTCGAGATTAGCTGCATCCCATGTCTTACAGTATTTTACATCATTTGTGCAATTGCAGTTTGTCTTCTAACATTTACTTGCTTCTTGTAGGTACATATGTCGGCGGCACTTATCCACGCTTCGACCCGGAGGAAGAGCTCGCCTCCGCCGCCGCTGACTTTGGACGGGCTCTGGCCAAGATGAAGTGCCCCAGCAACTACCTCTCAGGACTTACCAAGTATGAACTCACCAGTTCAATCTTAACAATACTAGTTGCAATTAATGGCTATGTTTTGTACGGTCGATGTATTAAGCATGTTGTAGTAAATATGCCTTAACACGTTTTAGCTATTTTCCCTATCTTTTTATAGACATCTGGGCCATTCTCTGCTCTGGCAGCACCTGCCTTGTGATGTTTAACTCTACCAATTGCATTTTTATCAGTACCGGTTTCAATGACTATTAAGCCTGTTGCAATTAACAGTCGTATGCATTTTTAAACAGTTGTATTTCAATGGCTACAAACTTACAAAACATGACTTAGGATGCTGTTAAGCCTGTTGCAATTAACAGTTGTATCCACTTTTTAATCCGTCCCTTTGCTACCGTGCTACTCTTTCGCAATGAACATATCACTACAGATGCTGCCGTTTTATTACCATTTGCTATTTTTGGTGGATGTTAACCCTGTTGTAGTTAACATTGACTTTTCATGTACTTACACAGGGCTACAATGGGCGATGCTGTTGTTTGCCGTCGAGGTTAGCTGCATCCCATGTCTTATACACCATCTGTTCCTAAATATAAGTATTTTTAGAGATTCCAATATAGACTACATAAGAAGCAAAATGAGTGAATCTAGATTCTAATCTAAACTATATCTATAATTATAATTATATATATATATATATTTATATATATATATATATATATATATATATATATATATATATATCCGTATGTAGTTCATATTGAAATCTCTAAAAATACTTGTACTTAGGAACGTAGGTAGTTGTATTTTACATCGTTTGTGCAATCTCAGTTTAGTTTTTAACATTTACTGGTTTCTTGTAGGTACATATATGAGCGGTACTGATCCACGCTTCGATCCCTTTTGCGTATGGGACAATGAGATATTCATGAACAAGCGTCAAGTGAGGAAACTAAGAAAGATTGTTAGGCGAAAGAAACGGGTGATCAAAATTAAGCTCTTTATTTACACTTTGTCCAAGACAACAGTAAACTTTAGTATGGTAAGTAATGTGTTGCCTTTTCTTCCTGCCCACAATAAGTTACTCTATTAGACCTCAGTATCTGATATTTTTCTCTTTTCAGTGGTTTTCGAAGCTATTTACTGATGATTACCTTGCAAACTACATAACCGAAGTGGAGGCAACTAAGATTAAAGTATATAATTCATGGTACCATGATAATGCTCTAGAAG
Source organism: Thinopyrum elongatum (assembly GCA_011799875.1). Classification (NCBI taxonomy): domain Eukaryota; kingdom Viridiplantae; phylum Streptophyta; class Magnoliopsida; order Poales; family Poaceae; genus Thinopyrum; species Thinopyrum elongatum. The sequence goes on along the minus strand of CM022297.1, from coordinate 81,389,582 downwards.
TCTTCCTGAAGGCGGTGAAGGATGGGCGGGCGATCGTCACAAGGGGTTGGACAAAAGTTGTTCGTGCCTATGGCATGCAGGAAGGCACATTTATGGGCATTCCGCTTCTTCAACACCATCGGCAGTCAAAATGATTTACACTTGTCTCTTCACCTTTACCGCCTCTAAATATTGTGGTTCATCATAGTTAATTGCTTTCTAATCCTGTAATTACTGAACATATTGTACTGACAATTTTATTTATGGATTCGTTGTTGAACCATTGTGCTGACAATTTGAATTGCATGTTTCATATTTCAAAATTTCCAATTCGAATAATAAATTACAGGGAAAAAAAAATTATACATGAGCGAATAAAATAATGTGCACACGGTTAGAAAGAAAACAGCGTGTGCGATGAAAAATAGAGAACATACGGTTCTTTGACGTGAAACGTTTGCGATGCCCGACGGACGCACACACGGTTTCGTCTCATATGCGTGTGCGATTCATGGTAATACGGCAAATGTTTCAAACCAGTGTGCGTGTGTGATAGGAATACCAATTGCACACAGTTATGAAAATGGACACGTTGGCGTTAGTAGAGGCACCGCACACATTTTACATTCTTGAACCGTGTGCGATAACGTACCTATCACAAACATATCGGTAGATTAAATGTTGATGTCCACCTTTTTCACACGACTATAGCGGCGTAATCATTTGGGATGTCTCTCTGATCAGAAACGTAACATCGATGTAACGTGTGGGACTGGGGCGGCATCTCATACGTTTATTCTATGGCGATCGTCAGTAGCCGCTCGCCTATCTCAACGGTTTCTGGGTCGTGTGGGAAGGACCTCCCTATCGCCCACACTCACGTGGCGACGGTTCCAAATGCAGTCGCAGAAAGGGGTTAAAAACCGTTTGTATAGCACGATATGGTACCAGTGTAAGGTTGGATTCTATAGGTGCATCTAGTGACCCCCTTTGTGATTTTGGAGTATTGAAGACAATGGGTTAAGGGACTAATCTGTTTATGAGTGTACATATGAGAATAGTCCTTGAAGATTTGGTTTGACCGTCAAAGACAAACGCTAAAAATTTATGTTTTACATTGAAGAAATTGGTGCGCCCTTTGAAAAAATTGCCTGGAGAATTGGAGCATGATGACTTTGTCTTTCAGTAGTTTCTTTCTTTGTATTTGAGTCACAGGGCGTATAGTTAAAGGGGGTCTAGGTGATACATAGACGTATTTCTGAAGTGATGCTCAACATATATATTTTTTGGAATGAAGACTTTGAAAATCTCTTTTAGTACAGTCAAGTTCTTCAGTGTCAGAGACGATGTTCTTCAGGACGCTGATGAATTTGGTCTGACTGAGGAGTTAGAAAATTGCCAGTGCAATTCTCCTACCGTGAGGAATTTGAAAGCCGACCGTTGCTGAGATAATGTCAGCTGTCGAGTGAATCCTTATCTTGACAACGGTCACCTCCAAAGGGCTTATTCATTTCACCATGGGGTGTCCCCATGCTATAAATAGCCGTTCCGACCACCATTTGTTGGTTGGCTGCTCCGAGTTATTGCATGACAAGTATCATCTAGAGCAACCCTCCCACAAAAGAATCTAGAATCCCAAGTGAGGAAAAAATCAAAACCCAAAGCCAAAGTGATGAGCATCATTGAAGAATGTGTTTTGTGTGATCCGACGACTTGTGAACTTTGAAGACTGTGATCTTTCAGACGGTAGTCATCATGTTCCAGGCATCCAAGAAGAAATTGTGGAGTGCCATAGGACGAGTGCATGAAGGTTTCGAAAGTCTACCTTGAAGACTTACCATGAGTGATTGGGCGGGGCCTAAGTGACCTTATCTCAAGGAGAATAAGGTGAAGAGTAAGTGTCTTCTGAGTTTAATCTCAAGCGTCTCCAACTAGATGTACAGTTGTCACAATAATTGGAACCGGTCGAATGAATCTATTGTCTTCATCAAGCAATCAGGTTCAATTTTTTCACCCATGTACTTTCTGTAATCCCGTGTTGAAGACTCTCTCTCTCTCTCTCTCTCTCTGTGTGTGTGAAGACTTTGTCTAAAGACTTTCATATTTCGTCAGTTTTAGTTATACTCTGTTTTGTCTTCAGTCTTGCAGTACTTAAGTGCGTCTGTTTTTCTTGTACTGCTATCTTTTATGCATGCTTAGTTCTGTTCTGATGACTTTGTCCTCCCATTGACTTGCATGCATAGTGTAGAGTTACTTCTGTCTTGTATTTTTTTCGTGTTGTGTTGCTTCCGCTTCTTCGAAGAATTTGGTTCTTTCAAAGAATTTGTTAAAATCTCCCATTCACACTTCTCTGGTCGATAACTTGCACTTTCAAATTCTAAGAAGATACATTGTTTGGACCTTTCCCTCTATCTGTTTAGTGTATGATTTTTTTTTTTGAAAAGGAGGTTAAACCCCCGGCCTCCGCATCAATCGATGCATGCAGCCATCTTTAGTGCTATGATATGTTGCATATGTAGGACATAGCAAGACCATCAAACATATTAGGGATGGTTTCGGTGTCTATTATTTTTTGAGGAATTGGCAGTTGTGTTGCCTATATATTAAGGAGGAGAAAAACAAATACAAAGTGCACAGTTACAGAGCTGGGTTGATATTGATGCCCCACATTGTTTAACAAGAATAGAACTAGTCTGGCTCCGGATCAGGGGAGTTTTCGCCGTCAGAAAGCCAGCGAACAGAGTGCAGGCTGGAGAATGTCAACTCTTTATATGTAGAGGTTGACTCATGTCTTTATCTAAGCTGTGTGGAAACCGCAAGTGCCACCTAGGATTTACATCTTTTGGTGGTCTGTCTCTTATAACAAAACCATGATAGATAACCTTAAGAAGTGAAACATGAGAAAACCTGGGGATTGTGTGTTCTTTGGTAGACAATTGGGTAGCAGTTTTGAGGTTGTCTCCTCACTTTGGGTTGCAATACTAGGTGCTCTCGTTGTTGTCTGTGCGGCTGTTCTCTGGACTTTGTGATAGCACATACACAACCTAGTTTTTGGTGGTGTCCATTGCGTGTCGCTGAAACACATATGGTGACTCGTCTTAAGAACAGTCCAGAAATGGCGGCTTATTTTCCAGGATCATATAATGGAGCAAGTGGATCGATTCTTCTCACACATCCACCCTTAAGCATGTAGCCTGCACTGAAGCTGCAACAGAGAGCCCCGTCTGATGAATCCCCTTGTTGGTCGATGGCTGCAGCGCGCCTGACATGAAAGTCTTAAAGTGTGTAACCTAATGTAGTTGTACACCTGTACTGCATATTTTGCCTCATTCCCTTTGCACTTTTTAGATCCGTCGCAACGCTTTCCTTTGTTGCAAAACCAATATGGACCTTTTTCGCGGGCTTCTTTCTGAGTAATGGAGCTGGGGAAGCCCTACCTATTTTTCTAGAAAAAATCAAAGCTTTTTCCGTATGCAAACTTGGAATCACAAAGCTACACATATCTTTGTTAAGCAAGGTAGGTGAGTACTTCAGTCCATCAAAAACTTGGCTACACGTGGAGCAGAAACTGCACAAGCTTTAAGTCCTTACAAAACCGTAACAAAAACTACACAACAAATCCAGTTCGACACTAGTCATGCATCCCAGCAAATACAAGACACAAGTATCACCTACCACTTCGCATTCTGATTGCAAAATGAATATGAATATAGATACATTGTTTTGCCCTTAGCCCTTGAGACATACGTGCAACCGGGGCGTGGCTAACGCGCGCGCGCGCGCGTCCTAGGAGGCGCGCTCGATTTCGGACCAGATCGATCCGACAGCAAACGACAAAGTTAGCGATCACCTCCCCTCCTTCTATTCCCTTTCGCGATCGATCCCGGCCTTGAGCGCTCAACTTTCGTGAGTTTGGCCCAGCCTTGGCCCAATACGGCACCTAGGCTCTATTTTCCTTTCTTCGTTGTTTTTCTTTTGGGCCTGTACTACCTATTCCCCCGTTCCCTTTCTGGGCCAGCGGTTTTTAAGGGACAGTAATGGACGGGAAATCTCACTTTTAATTGAAATAAACTAGCACTTTCAACCAAAAAAAAAACGAAAACAAATTGCTTTGCCTGAAAAAACTAAAACGAATTGCTACATTTACACACAAAAAAATTAGCCTATCCCTCTATTCCCTTTCGATTAATACTATCCAGGAACATAATTTTGTTAAACAAAAAATAGCGTACTGAAGTAAATTGATCTACTGCTTTTCGGTTGAATCGACATTAAATTGATCTACTACGAACAAGTTTTAAAATTAATAAGAAAATCTCAAAGCAAGAACATATTTATAGAAATGAACAACTTTTGAATTTGTGATTTTTTTTGGAAACAAGAACATTTTCTGAAATTTCTGCCAATTTTTTAAAACACGAACATTTTTTGTGTGAATTTGGCATGACGTGCTCGACGACGTCCGCCTCGAGGCAGTGGTGTCACATGGTTGTCTCGGCGTCCGTCGTCGCTACCGCGACGACGTCCGCCTCGACTCGCGTTATCCTAAGATAGACAGGGTGGCCGTGGTGTCACGTGCTCGTCTCGGCGTCCGTCGTCGCTACCGCGACGACGTCCGCCTCGACTCGCGTGACCATAAGATAGACAGGAGGCAGTGGTGTCACGTGCTCATCTCGGCGTCCGTCGTTGCTACCGCGACGACGTCCGCCTCGACTCGCATGACCCTAAGATAGACAGGGTGGCCGTGGTGTCACGTGGTTGTCTCGGCGTCCGTCGTCGCTACCGCGACGACGTCCGCCTCGACTCGCGTTACCCTAAGATAAACAGGGTGGCCGTGGTGTCACGTGCTCGTCTCGGCGATAAACAGGGTGGCCGTGGTGTCACGTGCTCGTCTCGGCATCCATCGTCGCTACCGCGACGACGTCCGCCTCGACTCGCGTTACCCTAAGATAGACAGGGTGGCAGTGGTGTCACGTGCTCGTCTCGGCGTCCGTCGTCGCTACCGCGATGATGTCCGCCTCGACTCGCGTGACCCTAAGATAGACAGGGCGGCAGTGGTGTCACGTGCTCGTCTCGGCATCCGTCGTCGTTACCGCGACGACGTTCGCCTCGACTCGCGTGTACCTAAGATAGACAGGGCGGCAGTGGTGTCACGTGCTCGTCTCAGCGTCCGTCGTCGCGCCCGTCTCGGCGTCCGTCGTCGCTGGTGTCACGTGCTCGTCACGGCGTCCGTCGTCGCTACCGTGACGACGTCCGCCTCGACTCGCGTGACCCTAAGATAGACAGGGTGGCGGTGGTGTCACGTGCTCGTCTCGGTGTCCGTCGTCGCTACCGCGACGATGTCCGCCTCGACTCACGTGACCCTAAGATAAACCGGGCGGCGGTGGTGTCACGTGCTCGTCTCGGCGTCCGTCGCTACCGCGACGACGTCCGCCTCGACTCGCGTGAACCTAAGATAGACAGGGTGGCCGTGGTGTCATGTGCTCGTCTCGGCGTCCGTCGTCGCTACCGCGACGACGTCCGCCTCGACTCGCGTTACACTAAGATAGACAGGGTGGCTGTGGTGTCACGTGCTCGTCTCGACGTCTGTCGCTACCGGGACGACGTCCTCCTCGACTCACGTGACCATAAGATAGACAGGGTGGCAGTGGTGTCACGTGCTCGCCTCGGCGTCCGTCGTCGCTACCGCGACGACGTCCGCCTCGACTCGCGTTACACTAAGGTAGACAGGGTGGCCGTGGTGTCACGTGCTCGTCTCGGCGTCTGTCGTCGCTACCGCGAGGACGTCCGCCTCGACTCACGTGACCCTAAGATAGACAGGGTGGCAATTGTGTCACGTGCTCGTCTCGGCGTCCGTCGTCGCTACCGCGACGACGTCCTCCTCGGTTCGCGTGACCCTAAGATAGACAGGGTGACGGTGGTGTCACGTGCTCGTCTCGGCGTCCGTCGTCGCTACCGCGATGACGTCCTCCTCGACTCGCGTGACCCTAAGATAGACAGGGTGGCAGTGGTGTCACGTGCTCGTCTCGACGTCCGTCGCTATCGCGACGACGTCCGCCTCGACTCGCATGACCCTAAGATAGACAGGGTGGTCGTGGTGTCACGTGCTCGTCTCGGCGTCCGTCGTCGCTACCGTGATGTCACTACCGCGACGACGTCCGCCTCGACTCGCGTGACCCTAAGATAGACAGGGTGGCCGTGGTGTCACGTGCTCGTCTCGGCGTCCATCGTCGCTACCGCGACGACGTCCGCCTCGACTCGCGTGACCCTAAGATAGACACGGGTGGCCGTGGTGTCACGTGCTCGTCTCGGCATCCGTCGTCGCTACCGCGACGATGTCCGCCTCAACTCGCATTAGCTAAGATAGACAGGGTGGCAGTGGTGTCACGTGCTCGTCTCGGCGTCCGTCGTCGCTACCGCGATGACGTCCGCCTCGACTTGCGTGACCCTAAGATAGACAGGGTGGCAGTGGTGTCACGTGCTCGTCTCAACGTCCGTCGCTACCGCGACGACGTCGGCCTCGACTCGCGTGACCCTAAGATAGACCGGGTGGCCGTGGTGTCACTGCTCGTCCCGGCGTCCGTCATCACTACCCGCCACGACGTCCGCCTCGACTCGCGTTACACAAAGATAGACCAGGGTGCTGTGGTGTCACGTGCTCGTCTCGACGTCCGTCGCTACCCCCCCGGATGACGTCCTCCTCGACCGCGTGACTGTAAATTAGACAGGGTGGCCAGTGGTGTCACGTGCTCGTCGACGTCTGTCGTCGCTACCACGACGACGTCCGCCCTCGACTCGCGTTACACTAAGGTAGCAGGGTGGCATTGTGTCACGTGCTCGTCTAGCGAACGTCGTCGCTAACCCCCCGTCGACCGACGTCCGCCTCGACTCGCGTGACCCTAGATAGACAGGGTGGCCGTGGTGGCCTACTGTTCTCGGCGTCCGTCGTCGCTAAACCCCCCCCGCCCACCACCACTCTCCTCCTCGGCTCGCGTGACACAAGATAGACAGGGTGCCGTGGTGTCACGTGCTCGTCTCGGCGTCCGTCGTCGCTACCGCCACCCAGATTGTCGTCCGCCTCGACTCGCGTTGACCCTAAGAGACCAGGGAGCAGTGGTATCACGTGCCGTCTCTGGTCCGTCGTCCGCTACCGCGGACAACCCTCCGCCTTACCTCCGCGGACCCTAAGATAACGCAGTGGCCGTGGTTCACGTGCTCGTCTTGGCGTCCTCGTCGCTACCCGCGACGACGTCCGCCTCAACTCGCTTGACGACTTCCGCGTGACTAAGATAGACAGGGTGGCAGTTTTGTCACGTGCTCGTCTCGCGTCCCGTCGTCGCTACCGCGAACGATGTCCGCCTCGACTCGCGTGACCCAAAGAATAGACAGGGTGGCAAGTGGTGTCACGTGTTCGTCTCCGGCGTCCGTCGTCGCTACCCGCGACATTTCCGCCTCGACTCGCATTACCTAAGATAGACAGGGTGGGGGGTGGCAGTGGTCTCACGTGCTCGTTCTCGTGCGTCCGCCGTCGCTAACCGCGATGACGTCCTCCTTGACTCGCGTACCATAAGATATACAGAGGCAGTGGTGTCACGTGCTCATCTCGGCGTCCGTCGTTGCTACCCGCGACGACGTCCGCCTCGACTCGCATGACCCTAAGATAGACAGGGTGGCCGTGTTGTCACGTGGTTGTCTCGGCGTCCGTCGTCGCTACCGCGCTACGACGTCCGCCTCGACTCGCGTTACCTAAGATAAACAGGTGGCCGTGGTCACGTCTCGTCTCGGCGATAAACAGGTGTGGCCCCGTGGTGTCACGTGCTCGTCTCGGCATCCTCGTCGCTACCCCCCCGACTACGACGTCCTCCTCGACTCGCGTTACCCTAAGATAGACAGGTGGCAGTTGGTTGTCACGTGCCGTCTCGGTCGTCCGTCGTCGCTACCGCGACTATGTCCCGCCTCGACTCGCGTGACCCTAAGATAGACAGGGCGGCAGTGGTGTCACGTGCTCGTCTCGCATCCGTCGTCGTTACCGCGACGACGTTCGCCTCGACTCGCGTGTACCTAAGATAGACAGGGCGGCATGGTGTCACGTGCTCGTCTCATCGTCCGTCGTCGCGCCCGTCTCGGCGTCCGTCTCGCTGGTGTCACGTGCTCGTCACGGCGTCCGTCGTCGCTACCGTGACGACGTCCTCCTCGACTCGCTGACCCTAAATGACAGGGTGGCGTGGTGTTCACGTGCTCGTCTCGGTTCCGTCGTCGCTACCGCGACGATGTCCGCCTCGACTCACGTGACCCTAATAGATAACCGGGCGGCGGGTGTCACGTGCTCGTCTCGGCGTCCGTCGCTACCCCCCGCGACGACTTCCGCCTCGACTCGCGTGACCTAAGATAGACAGGGTGGCCGTGTGTCATGTGCTCGTCTCGGCGTCCGTCGTCGCTACCGCGACGACGTCCGCCTCGACTCCGTTACACTAAATAGACAGGGTGGCTTGTGTCACGTGCTCGTCTCGACGTCTGTCCTACCCCGGGAGACGTCCTCTCGCACTCACGTGACCATAGATACGACAGGGTGGCAGTGGTGTCACGTGCTCGCCTCGGCGTCCGTCGTCGCTAACGCGACGACGTCCGCCTCGACTCGCGTTAACCTAAGGTAGACAGGGTGGCGTGGGTGTCACGTGCTCGTCTCGGCGTCTGTCGTCGCTACACCCACAAGCGAGGACGTCCGCCTCGACTCACGTGACCCTAAGATAGACAGGGTGGCAATTGGTGTCACGTGCTCGTCTCGGCGTCCGTCGTCGCTACCGCGACGACGTCCTCCTCGGTTCGCGTGACCCTAAGATAGACAGTGACGTGGTGTCACGTGCTCGCCTCGCGTCCGTCGTCGCTACCGCGATGACGTTCCTCCTCGACTCGCGTGACCCTAAGATAGACAGGGTGGCAGTGGTGTCACGTGCTCGTCTCGACGTCCGTCGCTATCGCGACGACGTCCCGCTCGACTCGCATGACCCTAATATAACAGGGTGTCGTGGTGTCACTGCTCGTCTCGGCGTCCGTCGTCGCTACCGTGATTCACTACCCGCGACGACGTCCGCCTCGACTGCGTGCCCTAAGATAGACAGGGTGGCCGTGTGTCACGTGCTCGTCTCGGCGTCCATCGTCGCTACCGCCGACTACGTCCCCTCGACTCGCGTGACCCTAGATAGACACGGTGGCCGTGGTGTCACGTGCTCGTCTCGGCGCCGTCCGTCGCTACCGAACGACGATGTCCGCCTCAACTCGCATTAGTAAGATAGACAGGTGCAGTGGTGTCACGTGCTCTCCGGCGTCCTATCGTCGCTACCCCGCATGACGTCCGCCTCGACTTGCGTGACCCTAAGATAGACAGGGTGGCAGTGGTGTCACGTGCTCGTCTCAACGTCCGTCGCTACCGCGACGACGTCGGCCTCGACTCGCGTGACCCTAAGATAGACAGGGTGGCCGTGGTGTCACGTGCTCGTCCCGGCGTCCGTCATCACTACCCGCCACGACGTCCGCCTCGACTCGTTTACCACAAGATAGACAGGTGGCTGGGTGTCACGTGCTCGTCGTCGACGTCCGTCGCTACCGGATGACGTCCTCCTCGACTCGCTGACTGTAAGATAGACAGGGTGGCAGTGGTGTCACGTGCTCGTCTCGACGTCTGTCGTCGCTACCCCACGTACGAGACGTCCGCCTCGACTCGCTTTACACTACGGTAGACAGGGTGCGCAGTTGTGTCACGTGCTCGTCTAGCGAACGTCGTCGCTACCCGCGACGACGTCCGCCTCGACTCGCGTGACCCTAAGATAGCAGGGGGCCGTGGTGTCACATACTTGTCTGCGTCCGTCGTCGCTACCCACACCCCCGCGACGACGTCCGCCTCGGCTCGGCGTGACACTAAGATAGACAGGGTGGCCGTGGTGTCACGTGCTCGTCTCGGCGTCCGTCGTCGCTACCCGCGATGCGTCCGCCTCGACTCGCTGACCCTAAGATAGACGGGAGGCAGTGGTATCACGTGCTCGTCTCGGCGTCCGTCGTCGCTAACCGGCGACAACCTCCGCCTTGACTTCGCGTGACCCTAAGATAGACAGGGTGGCCGTGGTGTCACGTGCTCGTCTTGGCGTCCGTCGTCGCACCCCCCTGGAAGCCCTCGCGCTCCGCAGTCGGTGACCAGCTCTCCGTCCCGTCCGTCCCACTCGCGTGTCGACTCGCGTGACCCTAAGATAGACAGGGTGGCGTGGTGTCACGTGCTCGTCTGGCGTCCGTCGTCGCTAACCCGCGACGAGTCCGCCTCGACTCGCGTTACCCTAAATAGACAGGGTTGGCAGTGGTGTCCACGTGCTCGTCTCGGCGTCCGCGTCGCTACCCCACCGACGATGTCCGCCTCGACTCGCATTACCTAAGATAGACAGGGTGGCAGTTGGTCTCACGTGCTCGTCTCGGCGTCCGTCGTCGCTACCGCGAGACGTCCCCTGACTCGCGTGACCAAAGATAGACAGGGTGCGTGGTGTCACGTGCTCATCTCGGCGTCCGTCGTGCTACCGCCACGGACGACGTCCGCCTCGACTCGCTGACCCTAAGATAACAGGGTGGCAGTGGTGTCCACGTGTGTCTCGCGTCTCTCGCCATCGACGACGTCCCCTCGACTCGCGTAACCAGATAAACAGGGTGGCGTGGTTCCTGCTCGTCTCGGAGATCAACGGGTGGCCTGGTGTCACGTGCTCGTCTCGGCATCCATCGTCGCTACCGCTCGCAGACGACGTCCGCTCTCGACTCGCGTTACCCTAAGATAGACAGGGTGGCAGTGGTGTCACTGCTCGTCTCGGCGTCCGTCGTCGCTACCGCGATATGTCCGCCTCGACTCGCTCTGACCCTAAGATAGACAGGGCGGCAGTGGTGTCACGTGCTCGTCTCGGCATCCGTCGTCGTTACCGCGACGACGTTCGCCTCGACTCGCGTGTACCCAAGATAGACAGGGCGGCAGTGGTGTCACGTGCTCGTCTCGCGTCCGTCGTCGCCCGTTCTCGTCGTCGTCGTCGCTGTGTCACGTGCTCGTCACGGCTCCGTCTCGCTACCGTACTACGTCCGCCTCGACTCGCGGGACCCTAAGATAGACAGGGTGGCGGTGGTGTCACGTGCTCGTCTCGTGTCCCGTCGTCGCTAACCGGACGATGTCCGCCTCGACGCACGTGACCCTAAGATAAACCGGGCGGCGGTGGTGTCACGTGCCGTCTCGCTCCGTCGTCTCTACCGCGACGACGTCCCGCCTCGACTCGCGTGAACCTAAGATAGACAGGTGGCCGTGGGGTCATGTGCTCGTGCTCGGCGTCCGTCGTCGCTACCCGCGCGACGTCCGCCTCGACTCGCGTTACACTAATAGACAGGGGTGGCTGTGTGTGTCACTTGCTCGTCTCGACGTCGTGTCGCTACCGGACGACGATCCTCCTCGACTCACTTGACCATAGATAGACAGGTGGCAGTGGTGTCACGTCTCGCCTCGGCGTCCGTCCGTCGCTACCAAGCGACGACGTCCGCCTCGACTCGCGTTACACTAGGTATACAGGGTGGCCGTGGTGTCGTGCTGCGTCTCGCGTCGTCCGTCGCTACCCCGCGAGACGTCCGCCTCGACTCCGTGACCCTAAGATAGACAGGGTGGCAATTGTGTCACGTGCTCGTCCCGGCGTCCGTCGCGCTACCGCCGCGCGTCCCCTCGTCTTCGTGAACCCTAAGATAGACAGGGTGGACGGTGGTGTCACGTGCTCGTCTCGGCGTCCCCGTCGCCGCTACCCGCGATCGACGTCCTCCTCGACTCTCGTGACCCTAAGATGACCAGGGTGGCGTGGTGTCACGTGCTCGTCTCGACGTCCGTCGCTTACCCGCACGACGTCCGCCTGCTCTGCCTGACCTAGATAGCAGGTGGTCGTGGTGTCACGTGTGCTTCGTCTCGCGTCCGTCGTCGCTACCCAAGTGGATGTCCTCCGCCACGACGTCCGCCTCGACTCGCGTGACCCTAAGATAGACAGGGTGCCCGTGGTGTCACGTGCTCGCCTCGGCGTCCATCGTCTCTAACCGCGACGACGTCCGCCTCGACTCGCGTGACCCTAAGATAGACACGGGTGGCCGTGGTGTCACGTTCTCGTCTCGCATCCTTCGTCGCTACCCGACGATGTCCGCCTCAACTCGCATTAGCCTAAGCATTACAGGGTGGCAGTGGTGTCACGTGCTCCGTCGCGGCTCCGTCGTCGTTGCACCCGCATGACGTCCGCGCTCGACTCGCGTGACCCTAAGATAGACAGGGTGGCAGTGGGGCCACGTGCTCGTCTCACGTCCGTCGCTACCGGCACACTCGCTCGTACTCGCGTACCCTAAGATAGACAGGGTGGCCGTGGTGTCACGGGCTCGTCCCGGCGTCCGTCAGCACTAACCGCCACGACGCCGCCTCGACTCGCTTACCCCAAGATAGAAGGGTGGCTGTGGTGTCCGTGCTCGTCTCGACGTCCGTCGCTACCGGATGACTCCTCCTCGACTCGCGTGACTGTAGATAGACAGGGTGGCAGTGGTGTCACGTGCTCGTCTCGGTCGTCTCGTCTACCACACGCGTCCGCCTCACTCGCGTTACCCTAGTGACGGTGGCAATGTGTCACGTGCTCGTCTAGTCCACTTGCGCTACCGCGACGTACGTCCGCTCGACTCGCGTACCCTAGATAGACAGGGTGGCCGTGGTGTCCATACTTTCGTCTCGGCGTCCGTCGTCGCTACCGCGCGACGTCGCCTCGACTCGCGTGACCACTAAGATAGACAGGTGGAGTGGTGTCACGTGCTCGTCTCGCGTCCGTCGTCGCTACCGCGATGTCGTCCGCTCGACTCCGTGACCCTAAGATAGACAGGGGCAGTGTTATCACGTGCCGTCTCGGCGTCCGTCGTCGCTACCGGCGACGAACGTCCGCCTTGACTCGCGTGTACCCTAAGATTAGACAGGGTGGCCGTGGTGTCCACGTGCTCGTCTGGCGTCCGTCGTCGCTACCCGACGACGCCGCTCACTCTCGTGACGACTCGCTGACCTAAATAGAAGGGTGGCAGTGGTGCACGTGCTCGTCTCGCGTCCGTCGTCGCTACCGCGCGATGATCCTCGCTCGCGTGACCCTACGATAGACAGGGTGGCGTGGTGTCACGTGCTCGTCTCGCTCCTCGTCGCTACCGCGCGATGTCCCTCCTCGACTCGCATTCCTAGATAGACAGGGGGCGTGGTCTCACTTGCTCGTCTCGCTCCGCCGTCGCTACCGCGATGACGTCCTCCTGACTCGCGTGACCCAAGATAGACAGGGTGGCATGGTGTCACGTGCTCGTCTCGGCGTCCGTCGTCGCTATCGCGACGACGTTCGCCCTCGACTCGCGTTGACCCTAAGCTGACGGGTTGCAGTGGTGTCACGTGCTCGTCTCGACGTCCGTCGTTCTATCGGACGACGTTTCGCCTCACTCGCGTGACCCAAGCTAGACGGTGGCCATGTGTGTCACGGCTCGTCTCGGCGTCCGTCGTCGCTACCGCAACGACGTCCGCCTCGACTCGCGTGACCTAAGAAGACAGTGTGGCCGTGGTGTCACGTACTCGTCGGCGTCCGTCGTCGCTACCTCGCGCCGACGTCCGCCTCGGCTCGCGTGACCCTAAGATAGACATGTTGGCCTTGTGTCACGTGCTTGTCTCGGCGTCCTCGTCGCTAACCACCGACGCACTGTCCCCTGCTACTTGCTGTTACCCTAAAGATAGACAGGGTGGCTTGGTGTCACGTGCTCGTCTCGGCGTCCGTCGTCGCTACCCCCAAGGCGACGACGTCCGCCTCGACTCGCCTAGCTAAGATAGACATGGTGGCAGTGTGTCACGTGCTTTGTCTCGACGTCCGTCGCTCACTACCGCGATGATTCCGCCCTCGCTCGCGTGCCCTAAAATAAGCAGTGGTGAGTGGTGTCACGTTCTCGTCTCGCGTCCGTCGCTACCACCGCGACGACGTCCGCCTCGACTCTTGTGACCCTAAGATAGACAGGGTGGCCGTGGTGTCACGTGCTCGTCTCGGCTTCCCACCTCTTCGTCTACCGCGACGACGTCCGCCTCGACTTGCGTGACCCTAAGATAGACAGGGTGGCCATGGTGTCACTTGCTTGTCTCGGCGTCCGTCCTCGCTACCGCGACGACGTCCCGCCTCACTCGCATGACTAAGATAAACAGGGTGGCATGGTGTCACGGCTCGTCTCGCTGTCCTCCAACCCTCAAAAACCGTCGCTACCGCGATTACGTCCGCCTCGACTCGCGTGACCCTAAGATAGACAGGGTGGCGTGGTGTCATCGTGCTCGTTCGCCGTCCCGTGCTACCCGCGACGACGTCCGCCTCGACTCGCTGTACCCTAAGATAGACAGGGTGGCGTGGTGTCACGTTCTCTCTCGCGTCCGTACTCTACCGGAAGACGTCCTCCTCGCTCACACCAGTAAGATAGACAGGGTGGCAAGTGGTGTCACGTGCCGTCTGCGTCGTCGTCGCTACCGGACGACGTCCGCCTCGACTCGCGTTACATAAGTAGACAGGGTGGGCAGATTGGTTGTCACGTGCTCGTCCGCGTCTTTCGTCGCACCGCGACGACGTCCCCTGGTCGCGTTGACCTAAGATAGACAGGGTGGCAGTGGTGTTCACGTGCTCGTCTCGGTGTCACGTCTTTCTCGGCGTCCGTCGTCGCTACCCGCGACGACATCCGCTCGGCTCACGTTGACCTAAGATAGACAGGGTGGCCGTGGTGTCCACGTGCTCGTCGCGCGTCCGTCGTCGCTACCGCTGTCCGTCCGCCTCGACTCGCGTGACCCTAAGATAGACAGGCGGCAGTGGTCACCGTGCTTCGTCTCGCGTCCGTCGTCGCTACCACGACGACGTCCGCCTCGACTCGCGTGACCCTAAGATAGACAGGTGCCGTGGTTGTCACATACTCGTCTCGGCGTCCGTCGTCGCTACCGCGACATGTCCGCCTCGCTCGCGTGACCCTAAATGACAGGGTGGCCGTGGTGTCACGTGCTTGTCTCACGCCCATCGTCGCTACCGCGAGACTGTCCCGCCTCGACTTGCGTGAACCCTACGATAAAGACAAGGGTGGCCCGTGGTGTCACTGCTCGTCTCTGCGTCCGTCGTCGCTACCGCGACTACGTCCGCCTCGACTCCATTAGCTCCGTAGACTCGGGTGGAGTGGTCTACGTCTCGTCTCGCGTCCGTTGTCGCTACCAGCGATGACGTCCGCCTCGACTCTCGTGGCCCTAAATAGACATGTGGGCAGTGGGTCCACTGCTCGTCTCGACGTCCCGTCGCTACGTCGACGACGTCCTCCTCGCTCGTGGACCCCTAGATGACCAGGGTGGCAGTGGTGTCACGTGCTCGTCTCGGCGGTCCGTCGTCGTCTATAGCGATGACGTTCGCCTCGACTCGCGTTACACTAAGATAGACGGGTGTCTGTGGTGTCCCGTGCTCTGTCTCGACGTCCGTCTCTACCGGGACGACGTCCTCCTCGACTCACTAGAACGTAAGATAGCATGGGGGCAGTGTGTCACACGTGCTCGTCTCGGCGTCCGTCGTCGCTACCGCTACACGTTGCCCTCGATTAGCGTTACAACTAAGATAGACAGGTGGCATTGTTTCACGTTGCTCGTCTCGGCGTCCTCGTCGCTACCGCGACTACGTCCTCCTCGACTCGCTGACCCTAAGAGAACAGGGTGGCAGGGGTGTCACGTGCTCGTCTCGCTCTCCGCGTCCACCGCGATGACGTCCTCCTGACTCGCTTGCCCTAAGATAGCAGTGGCAGTGGTGTCACCGTGCTCTCTCGACGTCCGTCGCTACCGCGACACGTCCGCCTCGACTCGCGTGACCCTAAGATAGACAGGGTGGTCGTGGTGTCACGTGCTCGTTCGGCGTCCGTCGTCGCTACCGTGATGTCGCTACCCCGCGACGACGTCCCTCGACTCGGTTACCCCTAAGATAGACAAGGTGGCCGTGGTGTCACGTGCGCGTCCGTCTTCCATCGTGCTAACCGCGACGACGTCCGCCTCGACTCGCGTTGACCCTAAGATAGACAGGGGTGGCCGCGTGGGGTCACGTGCTCGTCTCGGCGTCCGTCGTCGCTACCGCTACACGTCCCGCCTCACTCGCATTAGCTAAGATAGATAGGGTGTATGGGGTGTCACGTGCTCGTCTCGGCGTCCTCGTCGTACCGCGACTGACGTCCGCCTCGACTCGCGTACCCTAAGATAAGACGGGTGGCAGTGGTGTGACTGCCTCGTCTCGACGTCCGTCGCTACCCGCGACGACGTCCGCCTCGACTCCGTGACCCTAAGATAGACAGGGTCCGTGTGTTCCACATGCTTGTCCTTTCGTCCGTCTTCGCTACCGCCACCTCCGCCTCGACTCGCGTTACCTAAGATAGACAGGGTGGCCTGTGGTGTCACGTGCTCATCGCGTACGCCGTCGCTACCGGGAATGACGTCCTCCTCGACTCCCGTACCGTAAAGATACCTGGTGGGCAGTGGTGTCACTGCTTGTCTCGGCGTCCGTCGTCGCTACCACGACAGTCCCCTCGACTGCGTTACACTAAGGTAGACAGGGTTGGGCAATTGTGTCACGTGCTTGTCTCGGCGTACGTCGTCCGTACCGTGACGACGTCCATCCTCGCCTCGCGTGACCCTAAGATAGACAGGAGTGGCCGTGGTTCACATCTTGTCTCGGCTCCGTCGTCGCTCCGCTACCCGTCCGCCGTCGGCCTCCTCGCGTGACACTAAGATAGACATGGTGGCAGTGGTGTCACGTGCTTGTCAGTCTCAGGCAGTCCGTCGTCGCATCGGCGACGACGTTCTCCTCGTCTCACTGGACCCTCACTAGACGAGGGTGGCAATGGTGTCACGTGCCTCGTCTCGGCGTCCGTCGTCGCACCGCTATGACGCCCCCGACTCGCGTGACCTAAGATAGACAGGTGGCAGTGGTTCACGTGCTCGTCTCGTGGTCCGTTCGCTACCGTCGATGACGACCTCCTCGACTCGCGTGCCCTAAGATAGACAGGTGTGCAGTGTGTCCACGTGCTCGTCGTCTCGGCGTCCGTCGTCGCTATCGCACGACGTTCGCCTCGACTCGCTTGACCCTAAGGTAGACAAGGGTGGCAGTGGTGTCACGTGCTCGTCTCGGCGTCCGTCGTGCTATCGCACGACTTTCGCCTCGACTCGCGTGACCCTAAGCTAGACAGGTGGCCATTGTGGTATCACGTGCTTCGTCTCGCTTCCGTTCGTCGCTACGCGACCTACGTCCGCCTCGACTCGCTGACCCTAAGATAGACAGGTGGCCGATGGTGTCACATACTCGTCTCGGCGTCCGTCCGTCGCTACCGGCGATGATGTCCGCCTCGTTCGCGTACCCTAAGATAGATAAGGGTGGTCCCGTGGTGTTCACGTGCTCGTCTCGGTCCGTCGTCCCTACCGCTATGACGTCCGCCTCGACTCGCATGACCCTAAGATAGACAAAGGGTGGAGTGGTTATCACGTGCTCTCTGGTGTCCTCGTGCTACCGCTAACTACGCCTGCCTCCTCGCGTGACGATCTCGCGACCCCTAAGATAGACAGGGTGGCGTGGTTCACGTGCTCGTCTCGACGTCCGTTGTCGCTACCCTACGACGACGTCCGCTTCGACGCGCGTGACCCAAGATAGACAGGATGTAGTGGTGTCACGTGCTCGTCTCGGCGTCCGTCGTCGTACTGCGACAACGTCCCCTCGACTCGCATTAGCCTAAGATAGACGGTGTAGGCAGTGTTGTCAGTGCTCCGTCTCGGCGTCCGTCGTCGCTACCGCGATGACTTCCTCCTCTCTTCGCGTACCTAAGATAGACAGTGGTGGCAAGGGTGCACGTGCTCGTCTAACGGTCTGTCGCTAATCCGGCTCGACGTCCTCCTCGACTCGCGTGACCCTAGAGATAGACAGGGTGGTCATGGTGCAAGTGCTCGTCGTCGGTCGTCCGTCCGTCGCTACTGCTATTCACTACCGCGAGATCTACCTCTTCGACTCTCGTGACACTAAGATAGCAGGTGGTCCGTGGTGCCACGGTCTCGTCCCGGCGTCCTCGTCGCTACCGCGACGACGTCCGCCTCGACTTGCGTGACCCTAGATAGACGGGTGGGCCGTGGTGTCACGTGCTCTTCTCGGCGTCCCGTCGTCGCTACTGCGATGACGTCCGCCTCGACTCGCGGAACCTAAGATAGACAGGTTGGTATGGTGTCACTGTGCTCGGTCTCGATGCCGTCGCTACCGCAACGACGTCCCCCGACTCGTGTGACCCTAAGAATAGACAGGGTGCGTGGTGTCACTGCTCGTCTCGGCGTACATCGTCGCTAACCGCGACGAGTCCGCCTCGCTCGCGTACACTAAGATAGACAGGGTGGCTATGGTTCCACGTGCTCGTCTCGACGTCCGTCGCGACCGGGACGACGTCCCTCCTCGACTCACGTGACTGCCACTTGGCCACTGTCTATATTGGTCACGCGAGATTGAGGCAGGACGGCGTCGCGGTAGCAACGACGGGGACAACCGAGACGGCCACGTGATACCACTGTGCCACCCCTTGTCTAGTCTTAGGGCACGCGAGTCAGGCGGGACGGGACATCCGGTAGGGACGACGGACGACGAAGCGAGCAGTGACACCACGCCCACCCTGTCTATCTTAGGGTCATGCGGTCGAGGGCGGAACGCATCGCGGTGGTAGGGACGACGGACGCGAGGACGAGCACGGACACCACGGCCACCCCCTGTTCTATCTTAGGGTAGACGAGTCGTCACGGAGTTGAGGCGGACGTCGTACTGGTGGGTTAGCGACGACGGACGGCCAAGCGAGCACTGGACAACAGGCCACCAGTCTAGCTTAGGTCACGCGAGTCGGGCGAACGTCGTCGCGTAGCAATGGACGGGACGCCGAGACGAGGCACGTGACACCAATGTGCCCACCTTGTCTACCTTAGTTTGTAAAGCGAGTCGAGGAGGACGGTCGTCGTGGTAGCGACGGACGGACGACGAAGACGAGCACGTGGACACCACTGCATTCTCCTGTCTATCTTAGGGTAACGCGAGTCGAGGAGGTCGTCATCGCGGTGTAGCGAAGACGGACGGCCGAGACGAGCACGTGACACCACTGGCCACCCTGTCTATTTAGGGTCACGCGAGCGAGGCGGACATCCATCGCGGGTAGCGACGAACGGGACGCCGGGGACGAGCACGTGACACACGCCACCATAACCTTGTTCTAATCTAGGGTTCACACGCGTCGAGGGCGGGACGTGGTCGCGGGGGTAGCGAAAGGACGTCGAGACGAGGCACGTGACACCACTGGCCAACACTGTCTATCTAGGGGTCACGCGAGTCGAGGCGGAAGTTCATCGCGTTAGCGACGACGGACGCTGAAGACGAGCCGTGACACCACTGCAACCTGTTTATCTTAAGCTAATGCGAGTCGAGGGGACGTCGTCGCGGTGGGTTTATGACGACGGGAAACGCCGAGACGAGCACGTGACACCACGGCCACCCTGTCTATTCTTAGGGTTCACGCGAGTCGAGGCGGACGTCGTCGCGGTAGCGACGATAGAACGCCCGAGACGAGGAACGTGAACCACTGCACCCTGTCTATCTTAGGGGGGTCACGGGAGTCGAGGCGGACGACATCGCGGTTAGCGACGACGGACGCCGAGACGAGCCACGTGGACACCACGGCCACCCTGGAATCTTATGGGTCACGCGAAGCGAGTGGCGGACATCGTCGCCCTCGGTTTGTGTTTTAGCGACGAACGGACGCAAGACCGTAGTATGTGACACCACGGGTCCCACTTGTCTATCTTCGGGTCACGCGTAGTCGAGGGCAGGACGTCGTCGCCAGTCGAGAGTAGTAGCGACGACGGAACGCAGAGACGAGGCACGTGACCAACAATTGCCCCCTGGTTACATAGTGGAAAGGAGAGGAGAGCCGGGAGGGAAAGGAGTAGAGGAAGAGGGGCTTGGGGTGGTGGCGTGGGGGGGGTGGGATGGGGGGTGGGTGGCGGTGGTGGGGGGGTGGGTGGTGCGGTTTTTAGGCGGCCGGACGGAAGCCGAAGGACGAGAACGTGGACACCCCACTGCACCCTGTCTATTCTTACGG